>ML675616.1:60506538-60768936 GCA_007922155.1 Mesoclemmys tuberculata | reverse complement strand
GCCCCGTGGTCTATGTGCCCCGGCCCCTTGGCAGGGCGGGCGAGCACAGTTGGGTCTCAGGGTACTTTGGCAAGGCTAGGGACGGAAAGGGGTGGGAGTGGGGGAGGGGGATGCAGGCCCACCCGACTCCACTGCGTCCCAGCCCAGGGCCCTACCAGTGGCAGGAGAGGACTGCCACTGTGTCGGCGGGGATCCGTCTGCAACACACCGACATAGGATTGGCCCCAATCTCGGCCACCACCTGTGGCCTCCCTGGGCCACTTCCTCCCGCCCAGCCCCGGAGTACCTGTGTCCACGACCGGCGCCCGGGAGCGGGGGGGTGAAGCGGCGAGTGGCAGGCCGGCCAGGCCTTCATGGTCAGCGGGCGGTAGGTAGGGCCATTCGTCGGGGTCGTCGGTGAGGGGTAGCTCCTCTAGGTCACAGGGGCCTGGGGTTTCTTCGGGGCGTCCTCCGTCTCCCCATGCTGGAGAGGGCTCACCCGCCTCCGGCAATTCCTCCAGGTCAGGCCCGGCCTCAGGAGGTCTCTCCGTCTCCCTGGGGGAGTGGTCCGGGGCCCAGCTGCGGGGGCTAGGCAGGTCTCCCGCCGGTTGGGGCCGGGGCAGCGCCCCCCATCTGGTCGGGTCTGGCGGCCCTGGCGTGTCCCAGGGTTCGACCGGCTCACCCCAGTCGTCCAAGTCCGTTAGCTCCGGTCTCTCCCACCCGGGGCTGTCAGTCCGGGTTGGTTTGGGCCTGCCCTCGGCCCCTGGGTCAGACCCAGGCTGCTGCCTCCAGCAGGGCACATCTGCCTCAGCCGGGAGCTTCCCCTTGACTGAGCTGCCTGGCCTGGCTTTTATACTTCCTCCCAGGCTCCTAGCTCCGCCCCCCTGCTTCCGGGTGGCTTGGCCTGTAGGGCCGGGTTCTGTCCACCGGGGGCGCAGGGAGCGTCTCTCTTCCTCAGACTCAGAAGCAGGCCCTAGCGGTCTGCTACACACCCCCCCCCAAGTCCAGCTCTCGGTCTCCCGATGTTGTATGGTGAAGGTGAAGGGTTGAAGGGCGAGGTACCAGCGCATGATTCGGGGATTGGTTTCTTTCATTTGGTTGAGCCATTGGAGGGGCGCGTGGTCGGTGATCACCATGAACGGGCTGCCCAGGAGATAGTAGCGCAGGGCCTCGAGTGCCCACTTAATGGCCAGTGCCTCTTTTTCGATGGTCGCATACTTCTGTTCTCTCGTGAATAGTTTTCTGCTGAGGAACAGGATGGGATACTCCTCCCCTTCAAAGTCCTGTGAGAGGACTGCCCCTAGCCCTACCGTGGAGGCGTCCGCTTGTACAATAAAGGGGCGGTCGAAGTCCGGACTGTGCAGGACGGGCTCCTGGCACAATGCCCTCTTCAGGGCCGTGAATGCTTGCTCACATTCCGGGGACCAGTGGACCCTGAGCGGTCGGTCCTTTCTTAACAGGTCGGTGAACGGGGCTGCGATTGTGGCGAATTCTGGTATAAAACGACGGTAATACCCGGCCAGCCCCAGGAATTGCCTCACCTGTTTCTTCGTTGTCGGTTGAGGCCAGTTCTGCAGTGCTTGTACCTTTCCTACCAATGGCTTCAGGGTCCCCCGTCTTAGGGTGTAGCCGAGATAGGTGGTTTTCTGCCGTCCGATATGGCATTTTCGGGGGTTCGCGGTTAATCCCACGTTCCGCAGAGCCCCGAGGACAGCAGCTACCTGTTTCAGGTGGTCCCCCCAATCCCGACTATAAATCACGACGTCGTCGAGGTAGGCGGCGGCGTAGTTTACATGGGGTCCTAGGAGTCGATCCATCAGCCGCTGGAAGGTCGCGGGTGCTCCGTGGAGGCCGAAGGGCATCCTTACAAACTGGTATAGCCCACTCGATGTCGCGAAGGCGGTCTTCTCCTTGGAGGAAGCATCAAGGGGGATCTGCCAGTAGCCCTTGGTCAGGTCTAGAGTGGTGAAGGAACGGGCTTCCCCCAGCCGGTCCAGTAGCTCGTCGACCCGGGGCATGGGATAGGCGTCGAATTCAGAGATCGCGTTAACCCGTCGGAAGTCAATGCAGAACCGTCGGGAGCCGTCCGGCTTGGGCACTAGGACGATGGAGCTTCACCACTCACTGGCCGATGGTTCTATCACGCCGAGGCTTAACATTGACCGTACCTCTTCCTCAACCGCTGCCTGTAGTTGGCGGGGGGGTGAGCGTGTACCGGTCCGAATGATTACCCCGGGTTCGATCTGTATGGTATGGTACACCCGGGTGGTTTTTCCTGGTGTGGAGGTAAAGGTGTTGGCAAAGGCCCTCACCAGCTGTTTAACCTGGCGTCGTTGTGCCTCGGACAGCTCCGGCCCCAACTGGGGCTCCCCCGGGCTCCCCTGTTCCGAGGCCTCTGGTCCCAACTCCGGGTCGGAGGGTTGGGGGTTGATGAATAGCCCCTCTCGCTCTCGCCAGGGCTTCAGTAAGTTGACGTGGTACACCTGCTTTTTCTTCCGTCGGTCGGGTTGTCTAACCTCATAATTAACGGGCCTGACCTGGCGGAGAATCTCGTATGGGCCCTGCCAATGGGAGAGGAGCTTAGACTCGGTGGAGGGGAGTAGTACCAGGACTCGGTCCCCGGGCTCGAAAGAGCGGGAGCGGGCATCCCGATTATAGGTCCGGGCCTGGGTGGCCTGGGCAGCTTGCAGGTGCTCCTGGGCAGCTGCCCCGGCCTGCTGAAGGCGTTCCCGCAGGTCGAGAACATATTGCAAGAGTCCTTGCGAGGGCGACGGTGTTTGCTCCCACTGCTCCCGCATGAGGTCGAGGATCCGTCTAGGCTGTCGTCCATACAGGAGCTCAAAGGGGGAAAACTGTGTTGAGGCTTGGGGGGCTTCCCGGACGGCTAGCAGTAGGGGTGGGATGAGTTGATCCCATCTCCGCAGTTCTTCCGGAGGGAACTTGCATAGCATAGCTTTTAGGGTGCGGTTGAATCGTTCGACGAGTCCGTCTGTCTGTGGGTGATAGACGGACGTTTGCAGTTTCTGAATCCCCAAGATCTTACACACCTCCCGGAACAGGTGGGACGTAAAGTTTGTCCCCTGGTCGGTGAGGAGCTCCCTGGGTAGTCCCACCCGAGCAAACACCTTCACCAGCTCCCCCGCAACGGTCCGGGCGGTCGCATTCTTTAAAGGAATTGCCTCGGGGAATCGGGTAGCGTAGTCCATGAGGACGAGGAGGTAGCGGTAGCCCACTACGCTCTGCTCTAGAGGCCCTACGAGATCAATGGCCACCTGTTCGAAGGGAGTTCCGACCAGGGGGAGAGGCACCAGGGGGGCTCGGGGGACTCCAGCAGGAGTGGCGATCTGACACTTGGGGCACGAGGCGCAATAATTCCTGACCTCCTGGTAGATTCCCGGCCAATAAAAGCGGGTCAAGATCCTTGCCAGGGTCTTGTCCAGGCCCAGGTGGCCTGCAGCGGGGATGTCGTGGGCCAGTTTCAGCACAGCCTTTCGATGGCCCCGGGGCACCAACAGCTGGGCATGGGGTTTCCGTGTCTGGGCCTCCCGCTCGACTCGATACAGGAGATCCTGCCGGAGTTCGAATCGTGGCCATTGGGTTGCCCGCTGTGATTCGACGGCGACCCTGTCTACCGCTGCCAGCTGGTCATAGGCATGACTAAGGGTCAGGTCCTCCCACTGGTCGCTGCAGAAGTCTACTCTCAGACTTCCAGGAGTCCCTGGGCCGGGTCCCGCCGGTGGCCCCTCTGGTTCAGGGTTACCACTCTCGGTCGGGGGGGATTCCTCGGTCCGGCGGGTCCTGGTCGGGTGGTGACTCGGGGGTTTCTGGTAGCTCCGGCTCGGGCTCTCGGTCGTCCTCAGTGTGATGGCCTGTCTGCTGTAGAAGCTCTGTGAAGCCGGGCCAGTCCCGGCCTAGTATCACTGGATATGGGAGGCGGGGTGCCAGGGCCACCGGGAGCACCCGAGTGACTGGTCCGATAGTTAAGGGTATGGGGAGGGTGGGGTAGAATCTCAGGTCGCCGTGTATGCACCGCAGGCCGACCTTCCCCAGTGCCCGGCCCGCCTCTGGTACCAACCCCCTCAGGACTAGGGTCTGGCCGCACCCTGAATCAATCAGCGCGTCTAGGTGTTGCCCCGCAATGCCAACCTTGATTGTGGCCTTCGGGCGGGATGGACCTCGGGCGCGACCCTCTCCTACGTATACCTGGCCGTAGGAACAGTCCATCTGGGGGCACTGGCGCCGTAAATGGCCCATCCTCCCACAGGTGAAACAGGGGCCAATGGTTCGGGGGGTCTCTAGGCCTGTGTTGGTCTGTCCCGGGCCCGGGGTCGGAGGAGTCCTCTGTGTCCCTTGTCTTGCCCAGGCTGACTGTCGACTCCGCCCAGGCTCCCGGGTCAGTGGGGGCTGGGTCGCCCGAGGGACCGAGGCCGCGGGAGCCATCCCGGGGCTGGTTCGGCCAGGCCCGATGGTAACCGTGGGTCTCTCTGCCGCTAGGAAGTCCTCCATCAGTTGTACTGCTGTGGCCAGCGTGGTGGGCTGATGGCGCATGACCCATGTCCTGCCCTGGGAGGGGAGGATAGTCAGGAACTGCTCCAGGACGACTTGCTCTGCGATGGCGGGGCCGGAGTTCTGAGTGGGGTGTAGGTCTTCTCCCCTCACCCCTCCTTCCTCAGCTGATGAGCTGAATCACTTTGTTAATTGGTTAATCATCCAGCCCTTAGCCAGTTATGTCCACAGTTTGTCCCAAGTGGGCGCACTTGCCAAGTGCACAGAGTGGTGAGCCAGCCTTAGGCTGCTCACGCTCTGTCTCAGGGTCCCTGTTCCAAAGTAACTAAAACAATGGTTCATCCCTTCACCCTGACTTGTACTTGATTTTAACCCAGGGTAAAAGAAAATAAATTCTCTCTGGTCATCCTTAGGAGACAGTTCTTCCCCAGTCACAAGCACTCGCGTATATTTGTGTAAATATTAAATATTTGTTCCCCATGTCGATAATTATAGACTATAATCAAATCACCCCTTAATGTTCTCTTTGTTAAAATAAATAGATTGAACTCCTTGAGTCTATCACTACAAGGTGAAATTTCTAATCCTTAAATCATTCTCGTGGTTCTTCTATGAACCCTCTCCAATTTAACAGCATCATTCTATTTAACAGCATCACACCAGAACTGGACACAGTATTATAGTAGTGGGCACAACGGTGCCAAATACAGAGTGAAAATAACCTTTCTACACTGGCTTGAGATTCCCTGTTCATGTATCCAAGGATTGCATTGCACCCAATTTACCAGGAAATCCAGGTTGCTCTGAATTAGTGACCTGTCCTCTTCATTATTTACCACTCCCCCAATTTTTGTGTCATATACAAACTTTATCAGTGATTATTTTATATTTTTTCCAGGTTATTATAAAAATATTAAATAGCACAGGGCCAAGAACAGATCCCTGCAGAACCCTTCAGTGGTGGTTCCCGGGTACGATTACATTTGGAGACCTATAAATTAGCCATATTTAATCCATTTAATGTATGCCATGTTAATTTTTTACAATTCTACTTTTTAATCAAAATGTCTTGTGGCACCAAGTCAAGCCACTTACAGAAGTCTAAGTATATTATATCACTGTTATTACCTTTATCAACCAAACACATAAAAAAGTGATCTGTATAGTTTGACAAGATCTATTTTCCAGAAACCCATGTTGACTTGTGTTATTTATATTACCCTCCTGTAATTCTTTATTAATCAAGTCCTGTATCAGATGCTTCACTATCTTGCCCAGGATTGATGTCAGACTGGCTGGCCTATAATTACTGGGGTCATCCCATTCACCCTTTTAAAATATTGGCACATTAACTTTCTTCCAGTCTTCTGAAACTTCCCCAGTGTTCCAAGAGAAAATCAATTTTAATGGTCCAGCAAGCTCCTCAGCCAGGTCTTTTAAAATTTTGGGGTGCAAGTTATCTTGACCTACTGATTTAGCAATGTCCACATTTAGTAGCTATTGTTTAACATGCTCCTGAGATGCTAATGGAATGGAAAGAGTGTTATAATCAGCATATGATGAGACTGCATTATCTGGTTTTTCCCCCAATACAGAACAGAATTTTTATTGAGCACTTCTGCCTCTTCCACATCATTATTGATAATTCTACTATTTTCATCTAGTAATGGACCAATACCATTATTAGGATTTGTTTGATTCTAGTATACTTAAAAAGTTACTTCTTATGGTCCTTAGCTCTGCTGGACATAGATTTCTCTTTGTGTGCCTTTGCTTCCCTTATCAAATTTCTACAATTCCTAGCTTCTAATTTATATTCATTACTATTAATTTATCCTTTCTTCTATTTGTTATATGTTACTTTTATGTTTTGATAGCTGCCTTCACTTCCCCTCTAAACTAGGTCAGTTTTTTAACCAATATGGCCTTCGTCCTTGATTGTGGGATTGTGACTTTTTGGGTATCTAGTAGAGTATTCTTAAACAATTCCCAGTTACCATTAATATTTTTATGAATAAATTATATCTCCCAGATTGGCTCATAATTGTTTTCAGCTTTGTAAAACTGGCTGTTTTAAAGCTCCAAGTATATATTACTGGTCTGGACTTCATTCTGTTTGCATATTTTAACTCTGATCAAGTCATGATCTCTTGTATCTAAACTACTATTAACTTTTAGTTCTGTGATCAGTTCCTCTTTCTCTGTCATGATGAGGTTTAATGTAGAATTCACTCATGTTGGATGCAACACTTTCTGAATTAGGAAATTGTCATCTTTAATATTTAGAAAGTCCAAGGATGTTTTAATACTGGCAGCATAACACCTCTAGCATATGTCTCTTAAATTGAAGTTACACATGATCATGCAACTTTTTTACTACACATTATTGATTGGACTGTAAAGAACTGGTCATCCTATTCCCTAGCGTGATTTGGTTGTTTGTAGCAGACACCAACATCTTGTGCTTTATGTGTTATGACATTGATCCATAAACATTCAAGATCATTTACTTCCAAGGTATCAGTGACTTGGAAACAGGTAATGCCATTTTTGACAGACTATCCCTCCACCTCCATTTTGTCCAGTCGATCCTTCCTAAGTAGGTTATAACCATTGATTTCAACTTTCCAATTCCACTAGGTTTCAGTAATACCAGCTAGATTGAATTTAAGCTAATAAACGATCAATTCCAATTCCTCTCATTAGTTAACAAGCTCCTTGTGCAACCACATTGGCCTCCTGTGTCTCTTCTTATGTTTCCTCTACATTGTAATAGCTTGATGTTGAACCTCTATTCTTACATCTTTCAAGAACTGCTAGCCCCCTTCAACTTCTTTTCTTCCTAATTGGTCTTTGTCTGGGATCTTGCCTGCTATTTTTCTGTCTTTCTGAAGTCCAGTGTCCTTGTTTTGCTGTTCTCATGTTCTCCTTTCCATAGGAACTTGAATTCTATCAGATCATGATCACTTCCTCCCAAGTTCCTGACTTCCTTCACATTCCCACTAATTCATCCCTGCGGGTCAACACTGGACACAAAATGGATGATCCCCTCGTTGTTTTCTCAACTTTCTGAATCAGAACCCTGTGCACGGTAAGAACTTATAGGACATATTATGTTTTGATGTAATAGTCTTCCAGCTGATATCAGGGAAGTTAAAATCCCCCATTAAGACTAGCTCATGTGTGTTAGCTGCTTGTAGAATGCCTCATCCACTGCCTCTTCTTGATTTGGTGGTCTCTAATAGACCCCCCCCCTAACATTTTATTCTTTTCCCTTTTTATCTTCTTTCTGGTGGTCACAGCCTGCCCATCCTCCTCTGTCTCCAACTGTGTAGAACGTTGCTGTGACCTCTTGATCAGGCTTCTAGTGGTGTATCTGCTCTACTGGGCCAACTCCAATCCCATCAGAACTGCTTAACCTGGTCCCCCCCAAGGCACAAACACCTGGCTAGCTCTGTGACCCAGCTCACTCCAGCATTAAATGGGTCAGAGTCTTGCTAGGTCAGCCTGGTTTACCTCTACTGGCCTGACCATGGAGTTGACTCTAATGGCCTGGTCTGGAAGTCCACTGTATTACTGCCACTAGTCCCGGTACTTCTCAATAGCAGTCACCTCTCTGCTCCACATTTTATAATTTCAATACAAATAATGAAAACTAAAGCACAATTGTCAAAACAACTGGTAAAAATGTTTGTGTGATGCCTAACCCTTACTTTTTTGTTATGGCTATTTGTTAATGTATTAATTTGCAAAATCCACTAATTTGCAATGGCTGTTACTGTGTTATTTGTGAGGAGCCAAGGAAAGAGGAGGATATACAAGTTGGATAGAGGGGAAGTTGAAATAAAACAAAATTAAACTCTGGGTTTTGCAAGTGGAAAGAATCTTTAGAAATAACTCACCTCCAAGCCATGCTCAAATAATAAATGCAAAGAAGGATAGAAGCACTTAGAGTAATATATTATTGATGAAGAATAATGAATTGAGTCATTTACTATTCACACATTTCAAGTGTAATATATTTATATATATACACACAGAAAGTTTTCATTAAAATTCACTTTACATGATTTAAACTTTCAAAAATGTAATTATTTTGATTTATACCATGTTAATTTCCTTGTAGATGAAAGTAATATTAATGCGGCTCCCTGCAGCAGACAGAATATAATCATGCCTGCACATCTCAAATTAAGTAATAGTCCAGTGGTATCTACTGGCTATTTATAGGGTATATCAGTTGGTGATTGAAATCCCGGAAGAGGGATGCAGAAATCTAAGGTGTCTCAAATTCAGTCAGTCAAAGAATCCATGGACTCCTGTTTATGCCTTCAATACTGACTGTTAAGAGCTTTTATAAAACACCTCTGGAACCCTTCATACTATACATGCTATGAATATGTGTAGAACCTGAAGCTTTGTCCAAATATCAAACTGAATCTGTTGTCAGGTGTAAAAAAGTTCAGTTAATTTTTTTTCTTTCTCCTCCTTTATTTTCTGTACTCTCTGATTTTGACCAGGACCAGGAGTGGAAACTCCCATTTCAAAGCACACTAGGGGACATTTAGTGTGTGGGAGCAGGATCCATAATGACACTTTTTGTGCTCGCTAGTGAAGGGTAGGTTAATAGCCCAGCTTGTCACAAATTAAGTGTTTGTTTAGGCAAGCCCAAAGTAATGAAACAGGGCAGAAAAGGTTCTTCCTGTGGCTCTTCTAATCTGGGTGAAGGCAGAAAATCTTTGGAATTTCACACCATGGTCTATTCTTGTGAGATGCCCACTCTGAGACCTAGACCAAAGTTGTTCAAAGAATCATTTGGAGAAGTCCAAAATGTACCTGAATGGAACGTCTGGATCTTAGCATATTATTCCAACCAATCCGTTCCCTAAAAAGAGTTGAAATTAGTGATGGATGGTTTAAAGGTTTGGTTCCAACCTTATCTGAACTTCTTGGATTCACAAAATTGAGCTCTATAAGTTGAGCACAAGTATAGCCCTTTGTGGGAGATATGTAACATTTACTTCTTCAGTCAGGCCAAAAACATGAGATCAACCTTTCTTATGATACTTTGGAAAAATTGGTTTCACTTCAATCTGGATTTAAGAAGTTCAGACACACATAAAAATGAACAAAATAATGGGAGATGTTAGCAGAAAAAATATTTCAGACCTCAGAAAAGTGTCATAATTATGTTCAGGTCAAGTTTGGTGCAAAGGTTTGGGTTTGCTTTTATTTTATATACACCTGTTTGCTAAGCCCTAATTTTAAGTTGTTTCAGTTTAGACAATGGACAAAAACTTTATGATAGCTTTTATTTTTTTCTAACTGACATGGCTCACCCATCTCAGACTAGATGATCATAATGATTTCTTCTGGTCTTCAAATCTATGTAGCCTAATGTATTTACGATTGCTTTAAAGGTGTCTAAAGTTTTAGTCTGAGTTTTAAGCAAAGGTTTGTGTTGTAGTAAAATTCCTCTCTCTCGCTTTCTCCATCTCTCTATATACTATGCCGTATTGCAGCTTATATGTGTACAATGCAGCCTATTTTGTTGTGTAGTATAAAGGGGACCCCACGCAGCCTGTGCTTCCATGGATGTAGAATTTGCCAGATTCCGTGCATAGCTGCAACCTGGTTTTAAAAGTGTTTTTCTCTTCTATAGGCAAATATCCATTATAAGTGGTGTATGGCAAGAGATGACTCAGCGGGGATGTTCAGAGCCACAGCTTAGCTTTTCATAAGTTTAGGGGGGAATCTTCTGTGGATCCATTTTTAACTTATTTACTACAACAGCGTTTTGTAAACTCTCCTGTTTCTCCTCAATGGACCTCAGACCTTAGTCTGCACATTTTATTCTATGATTTCCCTTCCCCAATTGCACATTTCTACATATAAAAATGCCCCTGATCAAGATCATACAAAATATGCTCCATTGATGTGCTTATGTTAGTGTTATGCCCTCTAGTGGTAAACAATAAGTCAGCTCTGCAGACAACAGAGGACAAAGATCGGAAAATCCAGAGAAACTAACACTAAACTGAAGGGAATGACTGAAAAAGACAGCACAGATTTTACTCGTACTTGTACTGCTAGTATAGTGCTGCTTTTACCCACCGTGCTACTTTTGATTATTTTGTGCTGGTACATGCAGATGGAAGCCCTTATGCTGATTTTACACAGATATAAGTCCTTCGAATTGAGAGGAGTTATTCCTGATTTATGCTGAAACTAGAATTAGGTGTAGAAATGAGAGCACGGTAAAAAAGAACTGCACTTTGTGGTGGAAGCTGTATTATGGTAATAGAGCAATTTGCATTGTACCTTTGTCTTCCACAGCAGTACAAAAAGTTCCAAATGTAAACGAACACAGGCCAAATTGTATCTACTTGTTGTTTATCACAAACACACACACACACACACACACAGAATCCATTTTCCACAGGGATGTGATTCCGTTGTGTTTTACATCAGAGTGAATACAACTCAAGGTCAGTGGTTAAATTCTGATACGTTTCTATGGGCTTAATTTTATCTAGTTGTGCCCACAATCAGCAACTCTTGTTTTAACAAAAGTCTAGAGAGACACCTGTAATTTTGCTCCAATTGCATTGTTTTAATTTAGCTGACACTTTGCTTTCTGCTTGCAGATACAGCCTTTTAAAAAGTTATTGTCTTTATAATATTAGGTGAGAAGAGGGAGGCCAGCACAGTATGACCTAGGTGGAGCTCACTCCTTAGCCCAGGAGAAGGAGGGGCTGGCAGTGAGAAATTCTGAGTGCTTTAGGGCCCTCTATATTTAAAAGAAAGAAAGAATTGGCAATGGGCAGTAAACTGAAAATCAGGACCAGGCAGAAAACAAGTGCCATGGATTCAACATCACCAACATAACCCTGTCCTGTTTATGTCCTACTTGGTGACTAATACTAATACTAACCCTTTCCTTGTAAGCACGATGGGCTGGGTTGTGCCTGTAGGCTGAGCACTGAGTTAGGGGTGGTGCACGAGATGTGAGGTAAGCAGTGAGGTGATAGAGCCAAAGTTCTGCACATTCCTCTCCCGTTTCTACCCAATTCCCATCCACTTGTTTGCAGGGGGAGTATGTAGAGAGTAGGGGATGTGCACCAATGCAGTCCAACTATCCAGTCACCACAAGTAAGGAGTTGGGGGTCTTACTCACCCTTGTCATGGGACTTGAGAGGGATATGAGCTTCTTTAACTCTAACCCATGTCATATGACTGGGTCTAGGAAATAAATATGGGCAGTTATGGGCATTGACCAGCCTTCCAGTGTGTGTTGTAGCATTAATTGTTTATTATTGTTGTTATTATTACAGAACCAGAGCAAAGGTACAATTAAGGGATCTGCCCAGCTGATGAAGCTAAAGATACTTATAAGAGATCCAAGCTCCAACAACATTTGTAATTATTGATACCACTTCCTCTGACATCACCAGTGTCAAGGCAAAGAAAGAAGCATTTGGAAGCAAAGCCTCATAAAAACAAGCATATAGCACTTTCATGGTAAAAAAGAATGGGAGGTTATAGGATGTTTTTTAAGTGTAATGAAATTGAATTTTAATTTCTTTTTGAGAGGGGAGTTGATATATCAGCAGCGGAGTGTAACATTTGTGATCCTTGCTACAACATATTGAAGTGCTTTGCACACCAGTTAACTGGAAATGAGTTATAAATACCAGAGGCAAGGAGGTTTTCCAAGTCAAGATTAGTGGCAGCCTAAGTAATAGCGACAAAGACTTTAGTATATGGTTAGTTTTTGTCAGCACTTTGGATTACTCTAGTTTTGGTTAGATGTAGAGATGTACTGGGAATGAAATATCTGCTGCCCTTAGGTATGTCCAACACACCTGACATATCTGTAGACATAACAAAATGGCCAAAGGTGCCATTGTGATGAGTTGGGGTTATATATGTATAACATGAATTCTGATTGTTATTGTGAAGTTACATTACAAAAATCTGCTGTGTCACATGTAAGGGGATCTGCCATTGCTGATGAGCCCGGTAGCACTTATGTACCAAACAGATATAATAGAAAATGCTTAAGTCTCAATGGACCTATTCAGCAGCAAACATCCGAAACCATGGGTGAAGTGAATCCTTGGAAATCCAGTTAGCTGGCCTTTGGGAGGGAGGGGGAAAGGCAGGAGCAATAGAAGTTACCATCAGAAGAGCGAATGAACCTAGGTGACCGGAGTTGAAGGTGGGGGTTTAAAATAAAGAAATAAACAGGAACAGGGGCCAGACAGGAAGAGGAAGTGTGGGGCATGAGAAAGCAAAGTCACAGAAGCTGGGAAGAGGCTCCATGAGGGAGAGAGACCATCTAGCATGCAACAGCCCAAGTGAGGAGGGGACATCTTGTCTGTTTACCATCCTGAACCTAGATAGTTCCCCAAGGACTCACAAGGGAAAGGTGAGCTAGAAAGTGAGGAATATTGTGGTTTCAGATGTTTATTGTTCTGTATTCTCTTGTACTTTACATGATTAAGCATAAAATAGCATAAAGGTGTTGGATTGTGCAAAGAGTTTGTTTTTGTTGACCGCTTCCCAGCTGCTGGGTGCCCTTGGAGAGAGTTAAACTGTACATCAGGAGCTTCACACCTGTTGGAAAGGGTTCTGGGAGTAGGACACGGTCAAATTCCAGGAAGTCTGAATGGTTATTACTAAGCCCAGAAGGGCTTGATGGCTGGACAGCAGGTTCCAGCACTCAGAGGGAAATGCCAGATAGAAGGCCTGTGTCCTAAGAGTGAGCCTAGGGACCCCAGAGACTGGGGCAGTGGCTGGATTCCAGTCAGGCTCCAGGAGCTTGAAACAGGTCAGGAATCCAGCAGAGACTTGAATTCCCTTCATACCAGTCCTAGCGGGTTACCTGGTAGAGGCACTTGCTAGGAACTGTGACAGCCATGAATCAAAATAAGTCCTTGGGGTGCAATCATGGAAGGTATTGATGCCTTTGACTGATGTCACAGAAGCTGCTGCTGCTATTTTGAATAATGAGGACACAATATTTCCCCCCACAAAATACAGCTTTTCAAAACAGAGTGCTTAAGACTGACAAAAACAAGAGGGAAGCTGTCATGTTTGGGAAACAGATCAGATTCCTAAAATAGCAAACTGCTCATAATGAACCTCTGGTTGCACCTTGTGTTTACAGATAGCTGCTCAGAGCCAAATGTGTTTGCATTAAAAGCCAGTAAGAAGGTACTATTTCATAGCCAAGCCAGTCAAAAGACATCCAGGTTTCACATCCCTATGAATTTACATAAAGCAAATGTGAGGCATTCTGTAATGTAATCTTCCAGGACAAATGAGAGAGCAGCTAACCAACGTTCTGTGCTGTACCCACACAAGAGAAGCACACAGAGGCCATTAGGAATGGATTACTCAATTTCTGCTCTAAGCAGCTTTTTCCTCTTCCTGCAAGAAAGGTCATTCTCCAAATGTTAAAGACCTTGCCACAAACAAAGGGCCAGTTTCAGTCATTTCCACTCTGGCTATCTTGTGCGGTGTCAGGGACTGTCCCTTTAAGGGCAGAACTTCCCAGGCGGAGGTTCTGGGCAGGGCGGTGTTGTTGTTGGACAGGGCCAGTTGGAACCAACATGGACACAGAATCAAGTAGAAGTCTGTCAAACATCTGAACACCAGATACCACACCTTGCACCGCTGGAAGAAAAGCAGCAGGAATAGGGCTGCTGAGATGCAACTCGCCGGCTGAGAATTCCACCAGAGGCAGAGCTCTCAGCAGGGTAAAATCGGGCTGAAGCCCTGTTTAGTCTGCCGAAGAGAAGAATGAGGGGGGATTTGACAGCAGCCTTTAACGGCCTGAAAGGGGGTTCCAGGGAGGATGGAGAGAGGCTGTTTTCAGTGGTGGCAGATGGCAGAACAAGGAGCAACGGTCTCAAGTTGCAGTGGGGGAGGTCTAGGTTGGACATTAGGAAAAAGGTTTTCACTAGGAGGGTGGTGAAGCATTGGAATGGGTTACCTAGGGAGGTGGTGGCATCTCCATCTTTAGAGGTTTTTAAGCTGAGTCTTGACAAAACCCTCGCTGGGATGATTTAGCTGAGGATAGTCCTGCTTTGAGCAGGGGGTTGGACTAGATGACCTCCTGAGGTCCCTTGCAGCTCTAATCTTCTATGATTCTATGATTTTATGAATGAAACAAATACACATGAAAATTTTCTTTTTGCTGTTTGACCTTTTACAAGGCCAGAGACACTCAACTGAAGACAGAGGTCCCCAGAGGTTACCCCTGGGTCAGCCCTGAAAGTCAATTTGAATTGACATCACTACAACTCGGTCACTTTTAGGATTTAGATTGCAACTCATTTGTGTGTATATGTTTGCTTGCTTTAACCAATAAATAACTCTCATTTCTCTTTCCTAGGTAATAAAACTTCAGATAGTTTACCCCAGGCATTGGCTACAGGCATTGTTTTTAGTGTAAGATCTAGGGTACCAAATTATCTGGGGTAAGTCTTTTGGGACTGGGAGCAGTCTGAGTATTTTGTGATTTTTAGTGACCATTTATCACTAAGGCCAGCTTGCCTGGGTGACAAGATAGTTTAAGGGCACTGTGTATGAGTCCATGGTAAGACTATGATAATGCTCCAGGAGTTCACATTTGTTCCTGGCCTGGTGAAATCTAATTATAGAATATACCATCCTGTTTTGGACAGTGTGTCCTGGCATAGGCACTCCTGGGCATGAACCTCTCCAGACAGCGTGACGTTCACCTTTTCCAATGAGTCCCCAAATGACAGGGATGGAGAGAACCGAGCCCTGTGGGTCACCGCAGAGGAACATCTCTCCTCCCCCAACCACTCCTGCCTCCTGAAGGCCTTCTTGTGCCTGCTGCTTCCATTCCCCAGTCCCCATCTGGGGTGATGATTCAGATCTCCAGACACAGCTGCAAATTCCCCGTGGGAGGGAAATGCAGCCAGAATCTCTGCAGGGACCCTTTGCTTCCCCTGCTGTCTCTGCCCCCTACTGGAGCCAGAGGATGCAACTCCCAGCAGGGACTATCAAGGAAAACAAAGGGGAAAACCATTAAAATATAGATTTACAAAACATAGTCCTGGGGCCTGAATTTTCAGAAGTGCGGAGCACCAGCAGCTCTTATTTACTTCACATGTAGTTGTGAGGGCCCCTATATCTTACGATCCCATCTGTCCAGCTGAGGAGAGTATGCCGTTTTTTTCTGTTCGTCCAGTGTGACACAATAGGAATGACTCCATGCAGCAGAAAATCCCTGGCTGAACAGCTATAATTTTAAGGCTTCAGGATCGTTGAGCAAAACTAGCCAATTACACACCCTGTGACTCTAACTTGTATAAAAAGTAAGTCCACCCATACACAAAGATCTTCTAACTGTGCTTTAATATTTTATCATGTTACCTGCAATATATAAGCCTCATTTAAGATCACTTTACCACTCAGACGCCATCTGCTTATAATTTAATTTTACACATTAAGCACAAAAAGTAAATTACACACAGCTGGTAAAGTAATTCTTAGTTAATTATTAAGCAGATATTGGAAGACAGAAATGAAAATTTCCTTTCCGTGTAACCGTGATCTTATCTTGCTTTTAAAATCAGGCTACATACCAGTATGTAAATTTTAAAATATTCCTTTCCTTAAAAATATGTTGATAAAGAATTTTAATCATGTATCAATTCAACAGAGAGAAAAAAAGCTCTCTCTTTTATCTGAAGCTGAGGCCTGTCAAAGCTAGCTTGAGTTAAATATGAACTCAAATGCAACTTCTCATCACAATGGAATCACACTGTGCTGAAGGAAGCTGGGTTGCAATTCACCACGGGTTTCTACTTCTAACAGATGTTTGTATCTAACTCCATTAAAAGTCATAAAATTGACTTTACTGGAAAATAATTAAGTTCAATGAGCTTTGGATTCTAGGGACTCTTGTTTGTCTTTTTATTAGGTGTTCCATTTTGAAATGGAAAGTATCACCATGTAAACAGACTTGAGATCTCTTGTTCCTTTTAAAGGTGAAAGAATTAACTTTGAGTTATTCTGACTCATCTAATGTAAGAGTAAGGATGGAATTCTGTAACTGCGTATGTCATTTCTGTCAATGTGCCAGGTCCAAATGGTGGGACACAAAGTGTGTCTAACAGCCACAATTCAGGATACAAAAAAATAATTCATGCAGGAAAATTAAAACACAGCTGGATTCCTTCTTGTAATGTAAATGACTTTCAGATTAACTATTTTTTATGCCTAATGTAAATAATTTTCAGCATTAAAATGAGGGGATAACAATGTTTTGAAGAATTTTGGGACTAAAATGTCCCTCAAAATGAGTTGTAACTGACAGGTCCAATGGATATAACTAAATTATTCTGGATTGTTTAAAATGGAACAACTCATTTGTAATACTTTTTCCCAGGGCTGTGATTTAAAATCAAATACCTGTGGTTGTGTTCATATAATTATACACCCATTTTAGTTTTATTTTCTTCCTGTGACTATTTCAAAATAAAATTTAAGAAAGCAAGCAAGAGAGAAAGAAGTAGTTTAGCAAATCAATTATCCCTGAACTAAACTCCTTCCTTTCTTTTTGCCAGTCTAGAAGTTGTCTGTGTGATTTTCGTGGATGGAAGAGTAAGCAAATAGTTTCTGAAGACTCTCAGAAAAATGAATGAGTTTTGCTTTTTACTAGAGGAAGACAACGCTAAAGTTTTTATGACTTTTATGATGTTTTCCTGAAATCATCACATACCTTTGATTTATTGCAAAGCTGTTTCAGTGGAATAATATAGCAGTAAAGCAGTGGGTGTGTGGTGAATTTAATATCTTGCAAAATATTGAATATCCTGCAAAATGGAGACCAGACTATTTGCTCTAAATTTCAGGAACAATTCAAAACTTGGGGTGTCCACACTTCAGCATGAACTTTTGTGTCTCGCCTCTCACAACCAATAAAATGTACATCAGTGTCACAGTGATATACACAACACCACTTGGATTATTGAAAGCTTTTCCAAAGGCACTACTGTGCTGTGAGAAGACCTGACAAGTCACAATAAATCAGAGCAAGAAGTTGCATTAAATTCTGCAGTAATTCATAATGTCATTGCATTTAAAATAATATCCGCCAGGTGGCAGAAGGAAACAAATTTCAGTATAATTTAGCTAAAACACTTTCTGATCATAATGAATGGGGAGAAAGATAAGAAACTTCTCAAAGTTCATATATACTGTTGGCATCTCTGTGTCAGCATCTAAAATATTATGTCAGTATGAAAAGGTGCAGTAAACTGTCCCTGATGAGCCCTCAGGAGCAATGAGAAATGTTGTTCACTCTTGGAAGTATTGAAGTGGGCTCCTATAAATTGCTTATTAATTATATTTTTAATGTTTTATGTATACTATATGCAATTATCATGTGTTTGTGAGTCAACTCACACACACATTTTAAAGAAGGCTTCTATTTTGGAACTGAAATCAGGAAAGTGATTAGGTCAACATTTCAAACATGGGCTCTTAAAATTAGGTCCTTAATTACACCATTTCTATGGGAGCTGTGTGTGCTCAACACCTCTGAATATAAGGCCACTTTTCTTTAGGGGCCTAAACAGAGATTGTAGGAAGGAAAGCTGTTCTTTTTGTGTGACAAAGCTGAAGTTCTGCCCCAAATTGATACGTCAGTAGAAGAGGTTTTAGAAAAAAATGGATAAATTAAACAATAGTAAGTCACCAGGACCAGATGGTATGCATCCAATGGTTCTGAGGAAACTCAGATATGAAATTACAGAACTACTAAAGGTGGCTTGTAACTTATCACTGAAAATCAGACTTTGTACTAGATGACCACGAGGTAGCTAATGTAATGCTGGTTTTTAAACAGGGCTTCAGAGGTAACCCTGACAATGACAGACAGGCAAGCCTGACTTCAGTACCAGGCAAATTGGAAGAAAGAATAATAAAGAACAGAATTATCAGACACAAACATGAATCGTTGGGGAAAAGTCAACATGGCTACAGAGGGATCTCAGAAAACTGTGTGATTAGGCAAGAAAATGTTGATAAATTCAAAGTAATGCACATTGGAAAAAAATCTCAACTTATATATACAATGCTGGGTTCTAAACTAGCTGTTATCACCCAAGAAAGAGATCTAGGAGTAACCATGGATAGTTCTCTGAAAAATTCTGCTCAATACACAACAAAGGTAAAAAAGGCTAATGGTATAATAGAACTATTAGGGAAGGGATAGAAAATAATACAGAAACTATCATGATGTCACTATATAAATCCATGGTATGCCTGCACCTTGAATACTGTGTCCTGTTCCTGTCACCCCATCTTAAAAATGATACAGTGGAACTGGAAAAGATTCGGGGAAGGGCAGCAAAGATGATCAAAATTATGGAACAGCTTTCCTACGAGGAGAGATTAAAAAGATTAGAGCTGATCAGGTTAGAGAAGAGATAACTAAGGGAGGATGTGATAGAGGTCTATAAAATCATGAATGGTGTGGAAAAAGTGAATAGAAAAGTGTTATGTACCCTTCACCACAATACAAAAAACCATTGGGTCACCTGATGACATTAATATGTAGCAGGTTTAATACAAACAAAAGGAAGATCTTTTTTCACACAAGGCAGAACTAACCCTGGAACTCATTGCCATTGGATGTTGGGATTTCCAAAAGTATAATTGAATTAAAAAAAGAACTATATAAATTCATGGAGGATTGAGCCATCAGTGGTTATTAACCAAGATGGTCAGGGATGGTCATTCTTGAGGCAACCCTAAACCTCTGACTTCCAGAAGCTGGGAGTGGATCACCCCATAATAGCCTTGTTCTGTACACTCCCCTAGACGATCTGGTTCTGGCCACTGTCAGAGACAGGATACTGGGCAAGATGGGCCATTATCTGATCCAGTGTGGCAGGTCTTACATTCTTGTTGTTAAGGCACTGAACTAGGTCCCAAAAATACTGAATGAAATTCCTGGCTACAAAACTCCTCTGAGACCTTGGGCAAGCCACTTAATTACTCTGGGCTAGATTCACAAAGGAATTTAGGAATGGTGATTCTCAGTGTTGTCACACCTAACTTTTAGACACCTAGAAAATCACTGGGATTGAGTTAGATGAATAAGGTGCCCAGGCTCCCTAGTCAATGAGGGAGATAGGTGCCTAAAAATGGGAGTCACAAGGTGAATGTAGGTGGTGTACCGTCTAATGTAGTCAATGGGTGATGCCAAAGGGTGTGTCCTAAGCTTTGTCCCTTCTACTGAGTTATGTCTGGACTGCAACAAGGTGCCTCCCTCTGCTTGGGATTCTCAGTTGCAAACCATCTCTTGGGGTTAGGTGTCTTTGCAAGAGGCTGGTGGGGAGGCAGTGGGAGAAAGAGGGATCCCTTCATAGGTGAGCTCTGAGGCTGCTTACCAGATTGTTCTCTGCAGGTGAATTAGTTGGAGGAACATCTATTTTCCTCTGTTCATGCATACCGTTGAGGATTAAGCTTTCAGATGACTAGAGTGAGAAAGCGGTGCATGTGCACAGAGACAAAAACATGGGAACTTTTACTGCAAAAATTTAGGTGCAGAGCAGATGTGGCTATCTACAGGGTTCAGCATCAGCTAAGATGGGGCTTTCTGAATCCCAGTGGGGCCTGATTCTGGGATTTAGGCACCTAAAGTGGCAGCTAGGCACCTTAGTCCTTTCATGAATCTAGCCCCCTGTGCCTTAGTTTCCCTTCCGTGAATTCTTTGAGAAATTCGTTGGCCTGTGTTATGCAGGAGGTCAGACTAGGTGATTGTGATGGTCCTTTTGGGTCTTAAATTCATGACTCTACAACAAAAAAATGGGACTAATAATTTCCTGCCCCTCAGAAGTGTTGTGCGGATAAATGCATTAATGTCTGTGTGGTGTCCAGGCACTTGGAAGAGAGTAAGTCAGGAACAGTCAACATGGATTCACCAAGGGCAAGTCATGCCTGACCAACCTTATTGCTTTCTATGAAGAGGTGACTGGCTCTGTGGATGTGGGGAAAGCAGTGGATGTGATGTACCTTGACTTTAGCAAAGCTTTTGATAGCGTCTCCCACAGTATTCTTATCAGTATATTAAAGATATAGGGGTTAGATGAATGAACTATAAAATAGACAGAGAGCTGGCAAGATCATCGGGCTCAATGGGTAGTGATCAATGGATCGATGTTTAGCTCGCAGCCGGTGACAAGTGGAGTGCCCTAGGGAATCAGTCCTGGGGCCAGTTTTGTTCAACATCTTCATTAATGATCAGGAAGATGGGATAGATTGCACCCTCAGCAAGTTTGCAGACAACACTAAGCTAGGGGGAGTGGTAGATACCCTGGAAGGTAGGGATAAGATACAGAAGGACCTAGACAAATTGGAGGATTGGGCCAAAAGAAATCTGATGAGGTTCAGAAGAAAAATTGCAGAATCCTGCACTTAGGACAGAAGAATCCCATGCATTGCTACAGACTGGGGACTAATGGGCAAGGCAGCAGTTCTGCATAAAAGGACCTGGGAGTTACAGTGGATAAGAAGCTGGATAGGAGACAGCAGTGTGCCCTGATTGCCAAGAAGGCTAATAGCATTTTAGGCTGCATTAGTAGGAGCATTGCCAGCAGATCGAGGGAAGTGATTATTCCCCTCTATTCGGTGTTGGTGAGGCTATATTTGAAGTATTGTGTCCAGTTTTGGGCCCCCCACTACAAAAAGGATGTGGACAAGTTAGAGTCCAGCAGAGGGCAACAAAATGATTAGGGGGCTGGAGCACAAGACTTACAAGGAGAGGCTGAGTGAACTAGGCTTGTTTAGTCTGCAAAAGAGAAGAATGAGGGGGGATTTGATAGCAGCCTTTTACTACCTGAAAGGGGGTTCCACGGAGGATGGAGCTAGACTGTTCTCAATGGTAGTAGATGATCAGGAGCAATGGTCTCAAGTTGCTGTGGGGGAGGTCTAGGTTGAATATTAGGAAAAAGTTTTTTACTAGGAGGGTGGTGAAGCACTGGAATGGGTTACCTAGAGAGGTGATAGAATCTCCATCTGTAGAGGTTTTTAAGGTGCAGCTTGACAAAGCCCTGGCTTGGATGATTTAGCTGAGGTTAGTCCTGCTTTGCACAGGGGGTTGGACTAGATGACCACCTGAGGTCCATTCCAACTCTAATCTTCTATGATTCTATGATACTTCAGGGAAGGGTTGAGGGTCACATAAATGCCTAGATGGGGAGAGAGGCAGAATGATAGGGTCAGCGCCCAAACTTCATACACTGATATTTGAACCTTTTGACCAGTGTTCATGTGACAAGTGAGTCTCTCCTGATACTTTGAAAAAATAAATAAATGGCAAGCACAACACTGATGTGTAAATTGAATGTGCAGATGTTTGATTTGTCTCAAATAGCTTCCTAAGGATTATATTAGTCTTAGTGCGATAGTGGCAATATGTGGTGTTTTCGTGGGCATGACATGCTACTCGCTAGATCTGCTTGGTGTAGCAGTTGCATCTTCAAATTTGTGGTCTCATCTAATTTCCCAAGCTGAAGGCCAGACTGTGATACTCACAGTCACAGTCAGTAGCACCTTACTCCAGAAGTGATGCCATTGAAGTGAATGGGACTACATGTTGAGTAAGGTGCTAACCAAAGGGATAAAGGCTATCACAAGTTGAGCCTCAGTTCTCTATTAACATAAAGGACAGTACAGCAGATGGTCCCATTATGACCCTGTGCTCCTAGTAATGCCAATATCAAAGCAACCTCTTCTCAATTCTGTAAACTGATTTGGAGCCCTGCATTTTTGATCAATCTATATTTGGTGTAGCTTTAGGGCATCCTGGTATTTCTTGATGCCAGGATTTATAGGTTCTATTTCTAACTGAGCCACTGATGTGTCATGAGCCTGATTGGGTAGTACACAGTGCCTTACACTGAATAGTACCTCCATACACAATGCCATCAAAATCACAAGGACTGCTCATGAAGTAAGATACGTCAGAGAAATCGAGGGTTTCACAGTCTAGCATTAAGTGAGATGTGACCTAAAAGTCTATCACCTAAACTCTCTGTGCCTCAATATACATCCATCTGAAAATGGAGATGCTATTTTCCTGCCTCAGAAAGGTGCTGTGCAGATTAGTTGTGAAGCACTTTGAGACTCTTAGATGAAAGACGATGTGTAAGTACAAAGTGTTATATTAAATTTTCACATGCTAATCAGACCATTTCACCTCTAATCTCATGATACAGACTATTCTATCGCCCTCCATCTAGCAGTTGAAAAGCAAACAGTTAAGATCATTCATGTGCTGGAGAACAGCTGAGTACTGTAATTAGCTTTGCATGGCATTCAAAAATGTTGCATGCAGTTGGTCATTTCTAGCTTTGGGAATCAAATTAGCTTGGCAATATGGACTTCTGTTACTTGTGTAATTACTGCTTACAGTCAATAACTTAAGCTTTGCTCAAATATTACTCCTGAAAAATATGATTCAGTCAAGTTCACTATGAACCTCCTCCTGCAAATATTCTCATTGAAATCAATCATAACTATGCAAACATTTTGGGTTCGGTTTATTTTTCATGTTTGGAAGGTAACTTTTCTATTAACAGCATCCTATAAATAAACATGAAAGACTAGATTCTCCTCTTTGGTCGAAGTCCATTTTGCATTCCACTGGTGGAAGAAAGTGGATTTAAATCTTCCTTAAAATTGTGGGTGGTTATTTCCCTAGCACAGGGGACTTACTGGGTGGCATGAAACCAGAGTATCTGTTTCTACATCACCCTCTTCTGTCTTCTCTGTTTGGGGGCTGGAATAGGTCATGACTAGAATGTGTTGCTCCTTAGGCTACCATAATATGGAGATGCCTTAGGTTGTTCTTAATTACATGGGGGGCTGTACTGGTTCCCATTTGTCCCTGATATATGTGGGAGTTGGCATGAAAAGTTGATGCCATGCCCTTTTTGTCCCCGAACCAGGTCCAAAGACTGCCTCAGTACAAGTGGAGATGCTGCCTAAATGTTTCTAATAGCTTAAATTAATCAATAAATAAATAGACAAAAGCTATTTTTGTAGCTATAAAACTACAAATCTGTGAAACTGGATAGAATGATTTAGAGTTCATTTATTTCTGTGTTCATATAGTCTTTGGCTTTTAATGGATGTCTTGAAGATTGGAAGCATTTGGGGTTTAAGCAGAGATAGGAGAAACATTTTGGAAAAACCTTTTTTGTTTTTGGTATAAAAGGCAGATTCAATTACATCAAAACGTTTTTTGAGTTTGTGTTGGCTTCACTAAATTGTTCTCATCAACCCCATGCTGCATCTGCATTTTTTGTTTTCAGAATGTCAAAATGAAACATTTCAGTTTTTGGTTTAAAATGACTTTTTGATATTTCTTTCAATTGTATTGTTAAAATTTAAAAAAATGCTTAAAATCAAAACACAGTCTTTAATTTTGGGTTGAATATGTTTGTTCAATCCAAAAGAAAGGGGTTTTTGTTTTGTTTTTACTTTTCATTTTTGCTTTGACTCACAATTATTTTTTTTGCCATTTTTCAGAATTGCCAACAAATGAAAAAATGATTTATTCACCCATGTGTAGGCTCAAGCCCTTTGTCAAGAGCTCTATTCTAGTTACATGAAAAATTATCAGCCAGCTGACTACAGTCTGCAGGATGTATTATCAGATTAGCATGTTGTGCATGATTTCAGTACAGCACATGATATAACAGGCGATCACTGAAGACATAAATATTTCAAGGAATTATTGCCTGTCACGATTACATCTGACTGAAGAAATAAAGTGTCTTGAATCATCCTTACATATCACCAAAGTATTAAGATTGTAATGTTTCCCCATATCTTTTTTACATTTAAAAAAATATTTCAACTTAAAAATAAATGTTGTTCTGATCAGCAAGTAGTCTCAACTCCTTACTGAGAAGTAAGCTTGCACTAAAATATTTTCAACCATTTTATAGATACAGGCCTTAGCCAGAACTCTGTAATCCCACATCATCTTTTACATGAAATATTAAAACAAAGATTCTTCTTAAGTATCTTTGATTGGGTCTTAATGTAAAGATTAAAGATTCTATTGCATTTTTCATTTTCTTCTCCTATACAACCCAGAATGAGATTTTCATAGGAGTCTAGGATAGCAACTCTTAGCCTTTCCCCATATTGAGACCACTTTTGCTCTAATGTGTTTCCTTCCACCCAAATTCCCCTTTTACCTATCCAGACTCTATCTAAGATCCTCCCACTCATCAAGCAATAGGAGAAGAGCAAGGTGGTTGTAACCCCCTGATCCCTGTTTGTGACCCCCAGGTTAAGAACTTTCTCCCTTCTCACCTGCCCACAGTTTATAAGACCTGCACCAAAAGGAATCTAGATTAACGTTAATAATATGTTAATATTAATATAATCAATTATATTAATAAGTCTGCTCTCCCCTTGTTGAGGGGAAGACATGCAACAGCTTTCGATACCGAGCAGTTTGTCTAAACACTTCATTCCTAGACTCGCTAGTTAAGATAAAATATTAAACAAGTTTGTTAACTACAGAAAAATAGAATTTAAGAAATTATAAATGTCAAATGTAAAGAGATTAAAAGAAATTACCAAATGAAATAAACATTAGATTGCAGTCTAAATTCTACATGTTATCAATATTTGAATTAGCAATGTCTCACTCTTATTAGCTAGTACAAGCAATTTCTTAAATGCAGGCTGGGCAATCTTCCCTGCCTGCGACACCTCTTCTCTTTTTCAAAGTCCTTTTGTCTTCCAGATGACCCTTCAGTTGCACGGGGGTGGAGCAAAGTCATGATGTCACACTCTGCCTTTTATAATGTGTTTCAGCTTGCTAGAACAATTGGGGCTTGTGACCTGTGGGGTCATCCTCATTGATCAGTCAACCCTCATTGTGAATATGTACCTTACAGTGAAGCCTCTCTTGTAAACAATTCCTAGTAGTGGAATCTATTCTTGTATGTATCAGAAATAGCCATTGACGCTGTCTGGCCACTCCATTGTTGTGCCTGAAAGGCTGTTGGTGGTAGTTTCCCACCTTGCAACATGTTCTAATAGCATGTTCAACAGTGTTTCATAACTTTATATGTCAGATTGTATGGTAGCACCTACAATCTGACAAGATATTAATGTTCAGTAGATCAAGACTTAAAATAATACCAAACAAGGTGTGCCTTGTACAGAATATATCATAATTACATGACATTGGTGAATATGGAGTTTCTGGGGTGTTGTTTTCAGACCTAGGATGTCACAGATAGAAAGCATCTTTTAGGAATAAATATGAAAATATAATGAATGCAGGTATGAAGGGAGTGAAAATTAGTGAAGAGAAATTTTCCAAACACTCTGATGAGTTCAGTACTTGAGAAGTAGTGGATCAATTCTATAAGACCTTAGGTGATCTGGTCAAGCTCTTGCAAGTCTTCACAAGCTTTCTTTCTTTATTCTCTCCATATTCCTCATTTAGGGCCAAAGGCAAGCCCCATTGTAGTCAATGGAAAGGTTTGCTTTGACATTCAATGCAATGAATTAGGGACCTACACTGGGGGGATTGAGCCACACTTGGTGTACGACTGAAAACTGTCAGAATTCTTCTTATGTCCCATATTTTGGGGACTGGTTACCCAATGGTGTTAAGTCAGCCACATCTGTTCATGCATTTAAATTAAAGTTAAAGACCTTTCTTTTTTTTAATCCATTTTTAGTGATTTCATAATTTATATGCATCACCCTGTTCTGGAATAGTTTATTTAATGCAGTTTGGTCTGTTTTATCTGTCACTGATATCTGTCTGTGTTTCATTCAACAGCACTTTAAGATGTGATGTGCATGAAAAAAGCTTTATAAATAAAGATTGATTACTCAGTAGCATTTGTCCAATAAACTATGATCTTCACAAAAGGCTGCGGAAATATTGCATATTTTTTTTAAATGATAGCATTACATATCTGGCAACTATGCTGATTTAGTGGATTCACTAGCAGCTATTCTCTTCTGATATCATGCATGTGGCTGTTGAATTTTGAAATAACTGAAAGCTGCAGACAAACATTTTGCTTAAAAGCTTTTTTGTTTGGTTGTTTTTTTCCCCAGGGGTGGGGAAAGAGTGGGGGAAAATATTTTTGGGGTATTTTTGTTTTGTTTTTTGCTTCTTTTTAAATTAATCCTTCTGCTACTGCTGGTACTAATCATCTTGTTTGATAGCATGCTAAACAGCACAGCTGGAGAACTTTCTCTATTTGATTGAAAGAACCATCTGAGGAGAGCCAGTTGTGACCAATGGGATTTGTGTAGGAATGGTCGCAAGACTTCAAAGAATTCAAAGCCATTGTAACACTGTAAAATGTTTTTGGCAGTTGGGGCAAAGTAGTGCTGAGTAGGGGAAGAGAGGATGGGTGGGGAAGAGTTAAAGAAAGAAAGGTATTTAGGAAATTAAGATGGGGCAAGATGCAGATTTACTCCTGGAGCTTCTGGAAGTGTAAAAAAGGCCTCTGTCAGCAGCAAGTCCAACAGTGAAAGGTCTGATCACTAATCTGATCACTAATAGGAGATCAACAGACCGAAAAGGGGGTGAAATTGGCCAGAGAGAGAGGACGGCCTGGGCAATGAAGCAATAAACCGCTTCACTTCATCCCAGCTACAAGCTCTTGTGAAGCCTACAATAAAAGAAAAACCTCCCACTTTGACGGAAGGTTGTGATCGAAATTCTATGTGCATTCCCCAGAGGGTGAATCACGATACGGCATAACCAGCCTGACTGGAGCAAGGAGTGAATCTGGCACTCCAGTTGACAGCAGAGCCGGAGGAGGAAAGAAAATAGGAAATATAGGTGACAGTTCATCTATCTCTTTCTTAGTCCCTTCAGTGGCTTCCCATCTCCTCTCTCTCTCTTTCTCTGTACTGCTGGTCATCCCTTTCCAAATGTTAGTGTTTGTTGCACCAGCTCCCACTCAAGTGGACCCCCTCTAACACTGCCCCCTCTGCACAGTGGAACCACATAGAAGTTTGTGCAAAAAGGAGTTTTGCTCTGACAACATATATGATTTGTATACATAGGTGGGAGACTGATGAACATTTTGGAAGTGTAAATCTAAGTCAGGGTATTATTTATTTTTATTATAGGGGGAGATGATAGAGCTGCCTATAGTTAAGGCTGTATGACATTTCCCATTATAGGCTCTCCTTTCTGTTTATATAATGTTGCAGATTTTCACCATTTAGCCTGAAGTTTTCCAGGGTGTGTGTCTGGCTCAGGCCGAATCTTTAATTTATATACATATATATATTCAGCAAAACTGGATCAGCAGTTTCTGAGAATGAGATTAAGGAAAATAACTTGTTTTACCCACATTCAAAAATCCTTATAACCTCTTTATTGAGTACAGACTTATTTAGAGTTTGGCACCTAAATTTTCTGAAGACTCCATTTGCAATGAGCATGCTCCAGCCCAAGGCTAAAGGGGACTTTCCCTACAATTGTTGTTCCCAATTGCTCTGGATCTGGATCTGAATTTTCACCAAATGTTGGGAGTGTTGTGATGTATAGTTTTGGCCTAACCAAAAGTTTATCGTTTTGATTTTTCACTTGAAGTCATGAAAAACATGGAGAAAATAATGAAGTATAAAAACTGGGCTCAAGAATAAAACACTTTATCAAATAAATAACATGTCATACCTTACATCCACTGACTGCCTGTAGAGAATTTTAACAGCATCAGCAAGTCTATCATTACTCCCACCAGCAGGCAGATTTTTTTACAAATATGATCTTTCAGCTGTTTCATTAACCTTATACTCCCACACACCAAAATGGAGCTTAAAGGTCACTTTTAATATGTTCTGTGTTTTCAAAATGGCTATAATTCCAACCTGAAGATTATTTGTCCACTAAAACCATTTACTAATCCTCAACTTCAATTCTTTATAGTTAGAATTTATCTTTATTAGAATATTTCTGTTACAATTTAAAGTGTTGAGTTTTTATTATTAAATGGTATTATTCTTTATACATTTCCTATTGCCTTCCTGCT
Organism: Mesoclemmys tuberculata; assembly: GCA_007922155.1. Classification (NCBI taxonomy): domain Eukaryota; kingdom Metazoa; phylum Chordata; order Testudines; family Chelidae; genus Mesoclemmys; species Mesoclemmys tuberculata. Next base: position 60,740,359 of record ML675616.1, on the reverse strand, counting down.
CCCTCAGTGCTTAACAATAAAACCTCTTGACTGGAAAAGGAAGAGATTTTCTAATGAGTCTAACACATTCAATAATAGTAGCTGTTCCTGTGAGTCACACTACTGTACTTTCTAATACTGTATCTTCATGTGCATAATGTGTTCAGATGTCAGTGAAATGTATCAAAAACTGCTGTTATATAAACCCCACCTGCAATTAGCTTCTACCCTTTCCCAGTAGCATTGGTGCTTGCATACAACAGCAGGGCGTTGCGTACATCTAGTTAGAGAGGCAAAAAATTTTTGAAGGAAAAGTTATTCAGTGACAAATGAAGATTCAGCAATATCAAATGTTTTGTGACCTCATCTCAAATTTGCTGAATAGTTAGTTTAACAAAAAAAGCAAACTGAAGATTCAAAAACACCCTAAATGTTGTGTTTTCACATTTTTTAAGTAAATCCTTTTGATGTTTCAGGACCAGTCTACACTTACCTTTGTGATTCGGCGGCAGTTGACGGGAGATATGCAAGTGACATAAATCACTTGCGTATCTTCCGTCTACTTCGCAGCGTCTCCTCTGCGTGGCGTCCACACTGTGCTGCGTCGAAGGGAACAGCGCTCCATTTGACGCAGTGCTACTCCACTTACTGGGGTGGTTTTCCTGTGTCGCTTGCTGGATCGACTGAGTGCATCTATACAGACCGTGTAGTCCCAGCCTCCATTTGAAATGACTTTTTTAAAAAAAAAAAAACAACAACTTGCTTTGATTTTATTATTTAAGAATCCAAAAACAATTAAAAAGAAAAGATTGGTTTTTGTTGAAACAAAACATTTAATTCAACCTGAAACAATTTTTTTCCCAACTTTTCTATTTGCAAAAATTTCAGTTCTTGGTCTGACTTGAAATTAAATATTTTCCAAATTGGCAAAGAAACAATGAAGCTGTTATTCACCCACCCTACTCCTACTACTTTCCTAAGCTCTAGAATTGAAACTCAGCTAACACTCTCACTGGAACACTACAATCCCCAACGGGCACGATGTTGCCCTTCATTTGACATTATACAAATGAGGTAACAGCAGAAGGGTATTTTTGGAGCAGTTGTATGGTGAGTGGCCTCTATAGCATATTCATCCTTCATTCATATTTATGCACCTAAAAAAAACTGACCTGCCTTAAATCAGTGCTAGCTGCAGGATGTCAACACCTCTGCAAATCAAAATACTCTGAGATGCCTAAGAGATAGCTGAATTTTAGCATTTTGGTTTAAGTGAATTGCCCAAACAACACAACATGTCAGTGTTAGGATCTAGGAGTAGAACTCAAAAGTTCTTGGCTCTCAGCCCTATATTGAATTCTCTTTTTCTTCTTGTGGTTGCAACTGAATTCACTGGACCAATCTGCCTGAGAGCCAAAGGCACTCTTTTAACCTGTGAAATTCCTTTTTGTCACTTTATTTCAAATGTCCAAGAGGGAGAATGATTTTGTGGTTAAGGCACTGGATTCAGGTGATCTGGGATCAATTTCCATCTCTCCCACAGATTTCCTCTGTGACCTTGGGCAAGCCACTTAATCTTTATTGGCCTCAGTTCTCCATCTATAAAATATAATAATACTTCCTCTCCTAAAATGTGTCTGTCTATTTAGATTGTAAGATGATCTGTGACTGTCTCTTACTATGCATTTGTAAAAGGCCAAGAACAGTGATCATTATTAATATAGGTGGAGGGGGTTGCAAATCCAGTAGTTAATGTTGCCTAACACTTTCAATTTACAGTATTTTTTCAGTTGCATACAACTTTGCCAGACTTCATCTATTTGGGCTGGATGTCTATCTCAGGCTGTATTATTATTTATTATTAATATTATTTTGACCATTTCAGCAAAAAAATGGTTCCACAGTTCTCAGAACAAATTTAGGGAGAACTGGATTCTATCACTGCATTTGCTAGAGAGGTCCTGTGCGAAGTTGGGCAAGTCACTTAAACCAAAACTTTTCACAGGTAGCCACCATTTTCTGGGTGCCCATCATGAGGCACCTGTGTTCAGATATTTGAAGTGCTGAGCACTCATACCTGCAAATGAATTTTATGAGAGCTGTACTTTGAGCATATACAATGTTATAAAAATGCAAGGCAGCCTAAGAAATCAAGCCCTATGTGTCTCAAGCTTAGCAGCTTAATTACATGGGCATCCTTAATTCTTCCATGTCCTAACTTTGAGTGCTTGATTTTGCAACTTTAACATTCTTTTAACATAGTGTTTTGTATGTAATATATATTATTAATATTTAAGTCATGTACTGCATAAATAGCTGTATTATTTGTTAATTGATGTTAGCAGGGCATTGGGGATATGTATATTGTTCATTGCCCCTCCATTTCTTGTTTTGCTTGGTTTGCTCTAGAGCTAATCTAGCAAGTTTGGAAAAAGGAAAGCATATGCACTTATTTGTGTCTGTAGGCAGCTTGCACCCTCCAGTAAGCATCTAATACATTGTTCAGACTGTGTGACTAATTTTGTTGGTTTAATTTCTCTGTCTCTTCCTTCAGGGACTCAGGATGTGTTGAACTGTTACAGGAGTTTGACCCTTTTAGGCACTGATACCTTTTCAAGGAGTTTCAGCTCAAAATCCAAGTCAACTTGAGAGTTAGCTATGCAAATAATGACACTTTAATTTGTGGCTCTGATGAACCCGCAAGTAATCAATAATGGAATGATTCTGACTAAGTGAATAAGAGTTAAAAAAAATACTTGAAGCCAGTCCAGCCATTGTCCATATAGAGATGTTACTACCTGAGAGCTTTGTGCCCTGCTACCACTGAATGCTGCCATACAAGTCATTTCGTTTTAATCTTTGATTTAATTTAGTGATGAAAGATCTGATCCGTCGTCTGTTCAAGTTGATGGGCATACTCACATTGAGTTCAGTGGGAGTCAGAGCAAGCATTGAATTAGACTATCATAGTGTGGACAGGCTTGCTTTTTCACACAGATCCTACAATGCACCTTAACCCTGATCCACAGGATTATTTCACTGAGGTGTCTGCTGAGCAAAGGAAAACATGGCAATTTTGGGATTTATATCATTGATCTGCACCATGGCCTTTGCATCAGACACTGGACTGGTCTACATTACAAACTTAGTTTGATGGAAGCTGCCTTACATTGACCTAATAATGTATGTGTCTACACAACCAGGTCCTTTCCACTGACCTAACTTGCCTGTAATATCGACTTAATCACTCTACCTATACAAGAGCTGTAGCACTTAATTTGATGTTGGTAAGTGATGAGAGAGAGGCAATATAGACGCACTGTTGTGTAAGTCAACTGAATTGGCCTTCAAGTGGTGTCCCAGAATGCTCTACTGTGCTCTGGAGATCATTTTCAATTCTGCTGCACAGCAGCCATGTACATAAGAAACATCCCTTCCCTTATTAAATCCCTGGGAACTATTGAATACCCATTTCTTGTTTGAGCAATGTGGAGAGCTCACCAGCCCAGCTGATCATGGTACTCAATGCCCCAAACATGTTCCAGCATGCATTACACAGCAGGTGGTGTACCTTATTGGTCTGTGGGGAGAAGAGTCAGTGTGGGCACAACTCCGATCCAGCCAAAGAAATTTAGAATCTATGAAAAGATTGCTTGGGGCCTGGGGGAGAAGGGCTATAGCAGGGTTACAAAGCAGTGCTGCACGTAAACCAAAGTACTTCAGAAGGCATACCAGAAGACAAGAGAGGTGAACAGTTGTTCTGGTTCTGCACCACAGATATGCTGCTTCTACAATGAGCTGCATGGGATTCTTGGTGGCAGCTCCACCACTTCCCCCAAACACATCATGGCTATCTCCCACGATTCTGAGTCTTGGGCCAGCTCAGGCAACCACAAGGCAGACATTCTGGATGAGGAAGAGGAGGAGGAGGAGAATGGGAGATGTAATAGAAAGTGAGATCCTGAGACATGAGGTCTAGTATAACAGGCCGGATACGAGGCCTGACCCAAAGTAATGGTCAAGTCTGTTATAAAGCAAAGTTAGCAGCAGTCATGCTGTGAATGCTGGCAGGCTCACAGTAACTGGCAAGAACAGAGCTGATACGCACATTCCTAAATAAGAACTAGGTACAGAACACTCACACAAGCACATGCCAGAAAAGTACCAGAACATTCCTATACCACAAAGATAGTGAGCGCACACTGACCACCCAGAATGACAATATGATGGATAGAGCTGTTTTCAGCAGACCATTTGGTACAAGGGGAAAGTTGGTATCTTGATAAGTCAGAGGTACAACCTGCAGCTGGTCTGTATCGGTGTATAAAAGGAGGGTCTCAAAAGGAGTGCATTTTTCTGGCTGAGTGAGGAATGGAAAGTCCCGTGTTTACTGAGCTGGTCCCTTGTCAGGGGCGTACATGTATTAATTGTCCTTGTAGCACATATATGGTGCTTTTTACCGTGCTTGTTTGAAAATAAACCCGACATGGTGTCTTCATTGCTGAAAGGATCTGTTGTCTTATTGAATAATCCGGTCGTGGAGTGGTGTCTCAGTTATCTGCGCAGAGCTGGGACAGCGTACACAATGGGAGTACACATATGCAGCCCACAACTGACAACAAGAGACAGGTGAGCAGTAGACCTATCCTCCACGAGAGCCAGGAGCTATTTTTTACTCCAGAGCACGGGACAGCCTGGTGGCTGGGCACGATGCTGGGGAAGGCACCTGTGGTGAATATGCAATTCCAGTCAAACTGCAGGTGTTACGTGCGTTTATATTTTATGTTTAATCTGAAGAAAAAGTGAGGTGCAGTGGGCATCTGCTTCTCAGTGGTCACTCCAGCTACGCAGAGGGTTCTCCCCAGGAAATACTGTTTATGTGTATAGGGATGGACCAGGAATCCTTCAAATGGAGATTTCTAGGAAACTTTCATGGACGTACTCTGCAATACTTTGCAGAAGGTTTCTGGGAAAGGCTGCCTTATTTCTTCTACCACAATAGGACACTTTCTCATGCCACTCCAATATTAACTTTGCTGGCATCATTGCAGTACAGAGAATAGTAGCATAAGGACCAGTACCCAGACACTTGCAACTTCTGTGCCTTTGCCATCTCTGTTACCTTCAGGAGACTGATATCATGTAGGGTCACCTAGGGGAGAAAGTGGATGTTTTCATTACATATGTTCATACCGCAAACAATAGAGCATGTGATCCACCACCTGTGGTGATTTCCAGGTCCCTCAACCACTCTCTCCCTAATATGCCAGTAGTTTGGTTGGCAGGGATTGACGTTGACCTCAGACTATGCAAGTCCAGGGTGAATTCTATCAACAGCGTTAAGGCAAGGGCGGGGTGGACTTCTATGTTCTCTTGTGGCTGCAATTCCACTCTCCCCGGAGCTGCCTTGGAGAAAGACTTCAATTTGGGAGGCTTAATGCTAGTCCCTGGTCTTATAGCAATATCTATGTTACTAGGGGAAGAGAGCATTGTCCACCTACCCACCTATGCTTCTGACGTGGATTTGCCACAAATTGCAGTACAAGTCCCATTGCCCACACCACTGGGCCATTCTCACCATGGCTGGAGCAGCAAATCAGTTCATTGAATAGCTAGGGATTCTGATTATATTATGGCTTGCACTTGAGTGGAATAAGGGGAGTGGTTCTTTTAAATAGCAGCCTTGCACTAGACCCACAGTATGCACTGACAATGGTTGCCTTGTGCTTTGCATGCCTTACAGTGTAAATCTTGGCCTTCAGCACATCCTTCACACCGGTGTAGAGGCTTTCGCAGATTACAAGGAAAAAGAGACCACGTGATGACATGTTCAGTGAAATAAAAAATGCCTCTGGGACAGCTGACACAGAGTCTAGAGGATTTTATTGTCTTAAAAACTGGACATGGACATGGAGAGAAGGAAAGCATCCCAGAAGCATGAGCATGTCACACAGGATGAGTGAAGATTATGCAGATTATGAAGGTCCAATCAGACATGTTGAGGCATCTGGTTGAGCTTCAAGAAAAGCAGCTGGAGGATAGATTCCATCTGCAGCTCCTGCAGAATGGCCTGCAAGAATCACCACTTTCCCAATCCCCCTGCTAGAAGATTTCAGGAAGCAGGAGGAGGATTTTCAGTATCCATTCCACTGATAACCAGGGACGGTACTAAGAACATAAGGCAGCCATTCAAAGACCTTTGATAGACAAGACTTCTGTGCTTTCACAGGCAAGCTGATTTGGTTTCTCCCTTCCCAATTTTATCACAGAGTTTGCCCAAGGTTAAATTAATTTTCCTGGTCTTTCAGTTTCTTTATGTTTGTGCAATAAATTTTAACATTTCACGAATGAAATGCTCTTTATTTATTCCAATCATGAGAGTTCAGAGGGGATGGGGTGGGACAGGGAAACTGACGCAACACAGGGAAAGGCATGGGAAGGAACAATGCAGATAGGCCGCGCACATTACTGTGGCTCATTGCTGAAGCAGGAGCGATTCAGAGCTCCTCACTGGGGTCTTCTTATTGCTTTGGTGTTTCTCTGCTCAAAATTAGCTGCCAACCTATCCACCTCCATGCCCCATTCCTGAGGAAACTTCTCTCCCTTTGTCTCAAAAATATCATGGAGCACATAGCAGGTAGTGATAACAATGGGGATATTATTTTCACTGAGGTTTAAGCTAGAATGCAAACTGGTCAGTGACCCTTTAAACATCCAAAGGCACATTTCATCACCATTCTGCACTTGCTCAGCCTATTTTTGAACCACTCCTTGATGCTGTCCAGGTGGGCAGTGTACGGCTTCATGAGCCAAGGGAGAAAGAGGCAGGCTGGGTCTCCCAGGATCACTATTGGCATTTCAACATCATCAATGGTTATTTTTGTGATCTGGAAAGAAAGTCTCTGATTGTATCTTTCTGAATAGACCTGTGTCCCTAAAGATGCATGCGTCATGCACCTTTCCTGACCATCCCACATTGATGTCGTGAAACGCCCCCTGTGATCCACAGGACTTGCAACACCATATAATTTATGTACTCAAGGTGGTCTAGTGCCAAGATAAGGATATGCATGCCATCTATTGCCTCACCACATTTAGGGAACCCCCTTGTGACTAAACCATCCACTATGTCTTGCACTTTTCTCAGAGTCACTACCCTTCTTAGCAGAAGTCGATTAATGGCCCTGCACCCTTGGATCACAACAGCTCCCACGGTGGATTTACCAACTTCAAATTGATTCCCCACTGACCAGTAGGAGTCTGGAGTGGCAATCTTCCACAGAGCGATCACCATTTACTTCTCCATTATCAGAGCAGGTCTCATTTTAGTGTTGCTGCACTTCAGGGCTGGAGGAAGCTCTGCACAAAGTTCCTGGAAAGTGGCCTTCTGCATTTGAAAGTTCTGTAGCCACATCATCCCATCGCTGCATAACAATGTGATTCAGAAGTGGAACTCCACCATGTTCAGCTGCTGTGCAACTGCCAGCAGCAACCAGGAATTGTTTCATTCTATGGCTTGCAGCTGGGCTGCTTGAATGACATTGCAATATTCCATGTGGCAGTGCCTGTCTCAGCTCTGGAAATACTTCAGGGTAATGTGTGAGGTGTTTGTAATACTCACAACAAGAGTCCGCAGTTTAGCAGGGTCCATGCTTCACAGGCTATGACATATGCATGGCTAAGCTAGACTTTTGAAAAAAGTCACGAGAAAGTGTGGGTTGTTTGCTGTTGTTATCAGGGAAAGGAGGAAATTGCATCATGGGAGGATGAAGCCATGTTCCCATTCCCCCTCTGACAATGTTTTGGTCCCATGAGGCTTTGCAAGCCCTTCCCCAAAACCTCCTAGTTGAACTGTGTGATAGCTGGCCCTGGTGCACTGCTCTGTGCATCGACACAAACACTGCTCGTGCGGACGCACTCCGCTGACACAACGAGTGTGATGTGGAAACGCACCACCGACTTAATGACAGCAGCAGCTGGATGTCGATTTACATTAAGTCATCTCTGTAGTGTAGACATGCCCAGTGTCACAAACTATCCATTTGAGGGCAAACGCTTACACTAGTTTAAATATAGGCATGGCTCATGGAAGTCTCTTTGCACGTTTTGTTGGGTTTTTTTTAATCTGGTAAATTAACAGGAGCCATTGTGACGAGGCCTATATCTGAATACATCGAGCATACAACTATGACATTGGATACATAAATCAATGGTAACAGAAGGTATAATTGTGCCATTTAGGCACAGGCCAAAGTAAAAGGTGGCACTCAGTAAACTCATCCAAAAAGAACTCTGGGAGCCAGTGCCTCACAAAAGCACAATTCCTACAAGGGATTCTCTTGCACTGGGAGAAGAGTAAATGGCTATATCCTTTTGTGAGGTGCAGAATACTCAGCCAGCATATGGATGAATGGAGTCATGGCTCCAGCGACTCCCCAGCCGCTCCCCACCCAGCTGCTCTTGTGGGAATCTTCAGCCCCCCAGCCTCCGGAGCTGCATACCAGGGAGGAAGCCACACTCCCTTTATTTCCCTGCAAGGCTGTGTTAGGGCTAGGCATAGTATAAATAAAATTGTGCACAAAGTGGGACAAGGATGAGAGAATAAATTTATTTCTGCGTGAGCTCCAATGCATCCGGATCTGCACTGAGTTCTAAGCAACTGTGAGCTAAGGCACGAACCTACTACACTAGCCTGCCTCCATTTGTAGGTACCATTCAGGCCCTGTCTAGAACAAGAAAAAAATGTGGGTCTTTAATGCTAGCTGCTCGTATGTATGAAATGATATGAATAACAGAACAATTTTAAATTCTTTTATCTGAACTGACTCAACAGCTGTATTCCTTCTGATGTCATTTTTTACTGACTTCCTGCTTCTTTCACTCCTGTGGTTATTATCCACTACTTTGCATTTCTATGCATTCCAGTCCTGACATTGCATTTGTGTGGATTGTATGGCACTTCAAAGCAATTAAGTTCCCTTTCTTTAAAGATTGAATGTGTTCCTTCCATAGTGCGTGCAACACTAAAGCCTGTCTAGATTGAGAAAAGACATGTTTTCAGAAAAACATACTTACACATTTGAAACACCACTTGGTGCTAGTGTAGATAGGGCTTAGCCAAGGGGGCAGAGGAAAGCAATCTTTGGCCCCCAGCCTGTGTAGTGCTCACTTTGCAGATGCTCCTACACTGACTTCATTAAAAGGTGGGTGTGATCATCACTATTCAGAAGACTAATATTAGCCCTCCAAGTTTGAAAAAAATTGCCCCAGGTGTCCTGCCCGGGGTTAGTTGCCAAATATTCTCAGCAGACTATATAGGATAAGGTGTTGCAGTCTGTGCCTTCAGAATTATGTGCTGGTTTTGTATCTTTGTACTCCAGAAAAGAGTGAAAATGGGGCACTGACTCCACCACTTTGCAGATCTACCGGTCCCTTCCCTACCTTACAGAGGGGATGTAAGAGTCACAGTTCCTACTGCAGTCCTCTTGTTGAGGTGTCAGTCACAAAATGGTTCTTCTGCATGGGATGAGGTTATTGCCCGTCAGTCCCTTGAAAAACCCCACTGTACAGACCTGTTACTTGAAAAATGTGTGGGACTAGGGTATTTCCCCAGTCTAAGAGACGTGGGTGTCATTTTACACTGTATTAGGCAATTCTGCTCTTACTGTGTCTGTCACATATACATATCTATTGTGGTAAAGTCAAGCCAGATGGCTATGGCAGGGTACTTCAGGGCCGATATGTAAGCCCTAGAATGCTTAAAGCCCTCTTCCCTACAGGCAGGAAAGAGGTTTCACCTGGGGCTGATTAGGCAATTAGGCCACCTGGGGCTGCTTAACTAATTAGGCCACCTGGGACCAATCAAGAAGCCCCGCCCCCAAACACTTAAAAGCCTCCAGTGCAAGCAGGCAGTTGGTGGTAGCAGAGTGAGGAGCTGTTAGAAAGTGAATTGGAGTCAGTGGTTCTCTACTGTTAGAGAAGCAGAGCAGAGGAGACCCTGGTCCTGCTTCCCAGCCTACAGGGAGAACAGGTACCCCCCCTGGGCCACTGGCCCAATGAGCTAGCTGCCCTCCCCAGGAGGGTGGGGAGACAACCCTCAGGCCATAGTGAGGCCTACACCTGCTTGCCTGGGGGAAGGGCCAACGAAGAGGGGAAAACCTAGAGATTTACCCAGACTGGGCTGGGTCTACCTTAGGCCCCACGGCCTACAGAGACTGTCGCTAGTGGGTGAGCGCCAGAACGGGGGCCTGGCGTACCACACTATATACACACCAACTTTATCTTTAATGTACTTGCTTGGATTAATGTACAGTCTAATGCCAAATATTGTTATTCAGGTTTACTCCTTTATACACAGAGAGCCTGATCTTCCGCCACCAAAGTCAATGGCAGTTTTACCAGTGGGAATGGGATCAGACTCGTAGATTATGAGTCAGATTCTCCTGTGCCTACACGTCATGTAGTCATTTCCACCTGAGCCAGGTAAGTGTAACACTGCATCAGTATGGTGTTATGACTGTGACCCGTCCGTGCCCAGGGTAGCCCACTGATAATGCCAGGGTCAGGGCAGGCTGTAAAAGGAGAGCAGATTCTCCCAGCACTGGTGGGTGACACTGAAGTCAGACTTCCCAACAAGCCACAAACAGTGCTTCTGATTCCCCCACACTGGTTATCAAGAAGCCACTGTGCAAATACACACAGTCCCCTTTACTGCATTTCAGTCTCTGGCTCCCAAACTGACACTAGGTCCAGTAAAGAGACCAGTCATTTAAACTCTGTGCTCTTTACTAAAAGATTCCCTCTGATCCCAAAGGATCAGCCACAGTACCAGTTCACTATAAGTTTGGATCTTACCCAAAATACCACGCTGCCAGCCAATCCTTTAGTAACTAAAACTAAAGGTTTACTTAAAGCAATCAGATATACACAAATGATTTGAAAGTCCATACAGAACAGGTTTCTAGAACAATTGTGGAGTTGCAGGCTTGTATAGTCCCTCTGGCATACATCCAGTAACTGGATGGGTCTAAGTCCTTCAGTTCAGTTGCAAAGTGTGTTGATCCAGAGGTATGTCCGCAGCTGGACAGGAACAAAGACAAAATGGTTTCTGTGGTTTGATCTTATATACCCTCTGACTCTGGCCATGTGGCTTGTGGAACTTTACAGGAACCAAAATGGAGTCCATAGTCACATGGGCCAATTCTGGTAACTCTTCAGGTATGCCTTTAGTTTCTTCCTAGGCCTTTGGCTCCTGTAAAGGTCTTGATGGGCCATTAAGCAGGCTATTGTCCTGCGGCCTCTCTGTCTGGGGTGTGTCTTCTACAGCACATTTTGAAATACAGGTATATCAAAAATCTCCATAACTTTCCTCACACATATTACACATGAACACAAATATCATCTTATTCAGCATATAACCTTTCTAACAGTACCTGACATGGCATGTCTTACATGAATTATGATTTTGACATATTAATGTCAAACAACCCAAAAGCCCCCCCCATGCAATCCACATGACAATGACGTACACCTACTTTGCACTCATGTTGCACTGGTGTAAATGACAACACAAGATGCAAGGCAATCTGACTCTCTCTATGTATATGAGAGTCCTGGAGCTAAAAAGCTGTACTTATTTTATTTGTAGCCTGCACTTGAATATGTAACCTCTTGTTTCTCTTTGTATGGACTTAATAATTGATCACTTTGCTTCTCAAACTTGTGCTTCCTGCCTTGTGTTTGTTATCAACTCTGTTGATACCTTATCTAGTACAAAGAGACTCAGGTTCCAGACTGCTCTGCCTGACATCATTAATAAAAACACCAAGCTGAAGATTTCTTTTAAGGAAATCTGCCAAACACAGAAACGAGAGAGGTGGAAATAATGGCTGGGGAGCTACTGTTACAAGGCCAAAGTAAATTCCATATAATAATGGGCCAGATTATGACCCCTTTGCACCAATGAGATGTTTTAAAGGGGTCATCAACCAGTCTGTGTAGGAAAATTCCCTGCTGGTCCCTCTCTGCTGCTGCCAGCATCTCTGCTCTCCACCCTCAGGCAGAGGGCAAACGTAGGGGAAGTGTCGGGGGCACAGTGGAACACAACTCTTCTACTCCAATCCTCCACTGAGCAGCAGCAGCTCTAAGTGGGACCGAAGATGCTGAATCAGGAAATTGGAACTCTGTTGCAAGAGTGAATCTGCCTCGATAGCCATGACTGAACTGAGATACAAGATGTCCTACACCTATGTTAGTACTGGGCACAGTGATTCTTTCACAGCTGAGAAATTAAATTATTCCCTGCATTGCAGTAATGAAGCAATTTTTAGCAAAACTAAAGAAAATAAAGGAATGCAGGAATTAGGCAGAGCTTCAGTGACACCTCACTTCAAATGCAAGCCTGCCTAATCGTGGAAATATGTAAAACCATTCCAGCACAGAATTTTAACAGCCTTCAAAATTCCGTACCGTGATTAACTGAGTAGGTGGTGAGCTCATTAATCAGTGCAGCAGAGTATATCTCACACACATTACTTCAGTACTTTCCACTTCCTTCTCTGATCTTGAGATGCAGGACTGCCAGAAGCATCTGATAAAATGCCAATTTAGGGTCCTGGGGAAACAGCTGCTCACCACCACCAAATCACTCCACAAGGAAAGTTTATGCTATTGGATTCATAGGACTTGAGTCTGCTCTTACGCCAGTGTCTATCAGATGTGATTCCAGGGAAGCTGTGTGCATGACAAACTGGTGTAACTGAGAGGAGAATAAAGCCTGTAACATGTGATTTGGGAGAAGTCACATATACATATATTCTTTAGAAAAGTTACTTTCAGTTTAGAATTTATATTAATACAAGTATTTTTGCAATTTGTCCATATGATATAGTGGCACATAATTCAAATTCTAACAGGGGATTAGCAGTCAGGATTCCTGGATCTTTCTAGCTATGTCAGTAACTCAATATATTTCAGTGGTCCTGGCAACACTTTAGCTATTTTCTTTCAGTTTCGCTCTCAGTAGAACAGATACAGTAATGTTTACCATAGTACTTGTTTCACAGTCAGCTCTATCCTACAGATTTTACTTGGCAAAATTCCTCCTGAAGTCAATGGAAGGTTCTGCAATTAGAGACTGCGGGACTGTAAGGACTTCTAGGGTCTGTAAGGCTTAATCCATCTGTATCTATAAAATGCTCTGAGATCCTCAGATGAAAGAAGATGTATTAAATAGGCCCTAAGCTTTATGATTGTAAAGTTCCCAGGTGGAGTTTCATCAAGCTCATTCAGTTATGTGTCAAATGCAAGCCTGGCGTAAGTGAATGGAATGCTATTTCAAGCAATGGAAAACATTAGTTTGACAATTAAATTAAGATAAATACTCCTCCCCACACCAGGTTTTGCAGCAGCTATCAAACAAGCAGCTATTTGTAATGTTGGTTGCTTTGTATATATTGTCTGTCAATAATATATTTTTTAAGATTGGGTACATCAAACTACTAGCCAGTCAGCAGAAATTAGACTAGACAAAATTGGTCAGAAATGCAGAACAACTCAGGGGCTAGGCACAAGTTAAAAACATACAATTAAAACTTTCTTATCCCAAATGGAAGGTGTGTGCCAGTCAGTCAGATTGTTGGCTGGTTGCCCGTTATTCACAGTCCTCTGTTTGTGATACCTAACTACAGATGAGCAAAGCTTCAAGATTTAGACCCAGATCTAAATTCAAATTCCAAACACTCTCATCAACTGCCCCCCAAACTTGGGGGGAGGGGGGGTTATAGCCAAAGATTTGGTTTGAGGCCTAATCCTAAAGAACTCCAGCTCTTCCAGAAATCCAGTATTCAAGCAGGTCTTGGAACATAGCTTTTTTTTCACAAGTGTAGCAGTATTTTACAAACAGCTACAGATTTATTTGCAGAAGCCATAGAGAAAGTGGATATGCTTAAGCTTTCAAGCCTTTTCTCAAGTGCTTGTCATTCCCATTTTGAGCCTGGTGAAACCGTATTAAATTCAGATAAATTAGAGTTTATCTGTATCCAGGGAATTTTATTAAATATTTGTGCTGAAAAAACAAAAATAAAGACAAAATCAGTTGCAGGCCTGTTGGGTCTTGGTACCATTTGTTTTGTATATTAAATTCACTTCATTTACTTTTTTTTTTAAATAAATTCCTTGATCTTGGCATGACAATGGAGTTTTGTCTGTTTCTGATAGAGTTGATTGACAAGTTTAAAAACATGAATATTTTCATGAATAAAATGGACAATTTGATTTATTATAATGCATGAGATCATGTGACTCACTCATGAGGATTTGGACAACTACCAGCTATTCATAGAACTGGTTGCAAACAGGTTCACAAACAGCTATTGGTGTGACATCCACCATGCTGGCTGACACGAGGGATTCAATTTGGGACCTGTAGAGCTAAAAGCATAAGTCTCTATAGCTAGAGCTAAAAAACCAAGCTTTGTTGTGGGGTAGCAGACTCACAACCTCTATGGATCTGGCAGAGAGAAGTACAAGTAACACACAATAGAAATGCCATACTGGATCAGACCCAAGGTCCAATTTATACGGTACCCCATATCTGTTAGAGGCCCCCACAAAAGAATTCAGAGAGAGGTATAAACCCCTACGGTAGGAAGATGGGGGATGGAGAGGGTGGGTAATCTACCCCCTAAATTAGGTCTCATTCTAATCAGTAATAGTTAGAGTTTGGCTGAAATGTGAAGTTTAATATTCCTCTGTAAAGTTTTCTCAGGGTGCCTGGGACTGTGAGTTACCTTGTTATCCCCCTACACACTGGCTCCAGTGAGAGGAAGATTTGCTTGTGTTTAATTGTGTTTAATTAACCAGCCTGTCAGCCACCCAAACAATCTACATAGGGCCCTGCTAACCCTTACTTTGCCTTGCAGGTTAACAATCAGTGCCTCCCTATCCCTAAGCTGCCTTGTAGTGTTCCTCTGCTGTGTCCAGGTCTTAACCACTGGATACTCATAGAAATTACCAGGTAAGCTGTTCCCAAGGAAGAGCTTGTTTGAGCCAACTAAGGATCAGCTATAATATAACATCACAGCTGAAAATAATCATACATTTATTATCAAAGGTTAAAATTTAAGAGATAGCAAGTAGGGAGAACAATGGAAACAGAAGTGGTTACATATTAAAAAAGTATAACACGTGTCTTAGAGTTTAAACTTAACCTACTTTAGATGAGGATTTAGCCCACTAAAGTTATCTCACCTGAAGCAACTTCCCACCATCTCCAACCAACATGGATGGAATTTTCCTTTTATGAATGCTAAACAAACTGTTCCTTTTGTTTTCACAGTGAAGGATGCCTTCTCCTTATATCCCTGTAGGAGTCTATGGCTGTCCCTTCCCATCAATCTCAGAGGTGGGCCATGCCCCCTCACTACCATGTCTCTTTAAAGGCAAACTTGAAAGGGAATTACCATTGCCCAAGTCCCGAGCCCTCTAGGCAAGGCAGGGAGATTAGCAGTCTAAGGGCAATTAGTGGTCTGATCCCCCAGGCCAGACAGAGCTACAAGTAGCTGAGGAGTGCTCTGGACCTTAGGCGGGGCAGAACCACAAGCATTTTATGGGTGGTTCTGGCTTCTGTGCAGGGCCATGTCACAAGCAGTCCGCAGGCTCTGGTCCTCAAGCAAGGCAAAGCCACAAACAGTCTCAGGATCTGAGACGCTCAGCCAAGGTGAATCAACAAAGGCCTGAGCCACACCTAGTCTAAGGGTCCCTGGAAGAGAACAGAGCCACAACCAATTCCAGGACCTCAAGCCCTCAAACATAGGCTTCTTGGCCTTAGAAAGGTAGGCAGTCACCTTGGAGTTGGTGCAGCCACAGGGGATAAGGGACTCAGGCCCACGCTACTGCACTGAGTCCTAGCCCAGAATCCTGAAAGTGGTCAGCAAGGATCTGACCTCAGTACGCCGACCAATATGCTGGACACACAGCCAGACTAGTGTCTGGTGTCCCTGTGGTACTTCCTATGTCCCATCATGGCATATCTCTATCTCAAGAGAGTCCTCCATCTCTCTGGGGTACATGGCTTACAGCAGCCATAGTAGCTCTTGTGGGTCCTTGTTGGTTTGCAGATGTGGCAGCCCTTCCAAGTCCTTCATATGCACAGCTCACTCCCAGGTGCCAGGGTCAGGAGCAGGCAGGAAGTGTCTGCCTCCCTCAGCAACTCTCCCTCAACTGAGCTGCAGGACCCACCATTTAAACTTCTTGTCCCACTACTCTTCTTCTGGCAGGGTAGGTGTGGCCTGCCTGGCTCCACCCACTAGGGGGTTGATGGTGGTCCCTACCTGTCAATCTCCAAGGGAGGCCATGGCCTCTCACTACAATCTCCAAAATTCATTGCTTAGTACCCAGAATGATGATAACTCCCATCATTTATTCCCTGATGTTTTGGTTCCATACTGCCTTCACATCCTCATATTGACATCATATGCAAACAGGCTTCAGCTGTGTTGACTTTCAGTGCCTATTTTACATGTGAACCCAGGAAGATCCTTTGTCAGCCCAGCTTTGTTTCAGACTTTAATACATATTTTCTAGTATATATACACAACTCCTTAAATACCATGTGTACATACATTTCATGGTGATTATAAGGATCCATATGACATAAGCTTTTATTAGAGATCTTGCTTGACCCTCTTTGGATAAATACAATGAAAGCAGTTTGTCAGGCCTATTAGGAATTACTGTTACAGAATAGTGAATCCTTTGGAAGTTGGCACTGAGGGATTCATAGGGTCACTCTCTCTCACAAAAGTTTTGCCATTAATTATGATAACTCTGGATATTCTTGATATCAACAAAAATGTCCACCAAGACTGACCACTGGGTTATCTATGTTCTGGAAGTGAAGTATTCATTATTTGCTGGTTGATCATTTTCTCTCAGATGTTTCAGTCATCTAATCAGGGAGCAGAATAAATACTATGTGACTAAGGTAACCAGCCACACAGCATAAGCAGCAAATAGTGAATAGGCAAAGCAAGCAGCTGGAGGACAATCCATTGTCTGAAAGCTATTCATCCAAATTATTCAGCAGATAGTTACTGATAAAGAACACATGTGAAGAGAATCAGACAAAGCTTGCAAAAAATACGCCAATCACAAAAGTAGCTAACTATTATTTACTATGAAGAGTTTCAACAATTCTTTGTAATGGGTTAATTTAGCTAAATTCCCATGGATCAAGAGTCCAGTCTGACAAAGCCAAATTCCCTGGAGGTCGAATTCAGGAGTCAGTGCCAGCAAAGGTTCAAGGAAGTGCCTTAATATTATTTTGTTGTCACTGCAGACTGTTCCAAATGTGTGTCCCTTCTGACAATAAAAGGAAAAATCTGTTTTGCAAAATTGGTAACTGTGTGAAAGCTTCCATTACCCACCAAATGTAACAAAACAGCACAACATGCCTAGACATTAAAGTTCCAGAAGCATCACATCACATTGATTTGCAGCCTAATGGGAAAATAGAATACAGTAGATAATTGTAAGCAGCATTTGCCACACCACTAAAATTCAAGATATGTGATAGCTGCAAAACACATCAACATTTATTTCACTCTCACTTTAATCTTTTAGAGAAAGAACTGTTACATTATTGCTAATATTCTCCTAGTATGTCTGACTGGAAGATATTTCCTTTTACAGAATATACCATACTCCAAAGCTAAGTGATGTAAATGTTGCTTAGGAAATGGGAACTCAAGCATGCTCTTAGTATGAGTTAAGATTCTGTCATAAAGTGTCAAAGACCCAGCTACTTAAACTGTTTTCCATAATATATTAGAATAAAACTGTAATTATCCATCTTAATGTAAATAAAGTGTGAATATTTTAGAAAGATCAATAACCACACCACTCAAAGGAAGTAACATTTTTTCCATTTATTTATTCATCCATCATATGTTCAATACATTCAGCTGCCAGCAGAGGAGAGGTATTGCAGCTACAGAATAATCCATAACCCTCTTTACAGGCTGATAGACTTCGAGGGTTTATTTTTTGGAGCAGGACCTCTTCTTGCACTGAGTAAGGCCAGCCTATTGAAGTTGCAGGAGAATACTGTGTTACTCATGTTGTTAGTGTTGAATGAAAGATACTTCACAAACAATTTTGGATAGTTTTGATTAATGTTTAGATCCACTATGGTTTCTGCTCATTTTTCTGTGAGTATTCATGTAAATGGGTTGTTTATATGCTGTTCTGGAAAAGCTGGTTTTGTTTTTGCAAGTATCCGTAGTCATAGGATTTGTCCCTATCCTGTCAGGAGCACAGGTCATAGAGACTTTCAGGGCTCTCGTTTTCTCTCTGCCCTGCTTTTCTGTACACAGGCTTTCAAGTCTTTCTACAAGCATCTGAGGGCCAATTTTGCTCTCCAGCTGGCTCCAAATTATCATAATTTTTTACCAGCTCTACAAATGACTTGTGTTTTATTACAGCAAAATGCATACATCTAGGAACAAAACATGTAGGTCACACTGACAGGATTGGGGACTGTTTTGGAAAACAGTGGTTCTGAAAAGACTTAGAGGTTCTAATGAACAAACAATTGAACAAGAGCTGTGGCTAAAAGGTCTAGTACAATTTTTGGTTTAGAAACAGGGAAATATCTAGTAGAAAAGAGGGACATCATTATCTCTGAATATAGCATCAGAATAATGAAACCATTACTGGAATCTTGTGTCCATTTCTGGTACCTACACTTCAAAAGAGCTGTTGAAAAATTGGAAAAGATTCAGAAAAAATCTGCAAGAAAGGTTCAAGATTTGAAAAACATGCCGACAGTGAGAAAGTTAAGAAGCACAATCTAATTTATCCAAGAGAAGATTGTTAGATAGCTTCTTTGTCGTCTACAAGTACCTCCAGAAGGAAGAGATTTTTGATAGTCAATATCTCTTTAATGTAGCAGAAAAAAATCACAACAAGATCCAGTGTCTGGAAGCTGTAGCTCTAGAGAAATTCAGGTTAGAAATATAACCAAAAAAAAAAAAAAATTAACAGTGAAGGGAATTAACTGGAATAATTTTTCTAGGAACATGGCAGTTTTTCCTCCATAACTGGATGAGCTTAAATCAAGATTAGGTATTTTTTTCTAAAAATATATGCTGTAGGTCAACCACAAGTTATAAGCTTAATGCAAGAATCACTTGGTGGGGTTCCATGGTCTGTGTTATGCAGAAGGTCAGACTAAATTATCATAATAGTTCCTTCTTGCCTTAAAAATCTATGTTCTTGTCATGGGGCAAACATGCCTATCTCCCATTTGGGGCAGGTAGAGGTTGCTATAGTTCCGTGGCTATGTGTCCCAACCTGCTAAGCCTCAGGGGTGAAGTTTAATGGCCAAATTCAATGTGGCTTTGCTCTCTCTCAGAACTGTATGGCCTAATGTCCAAAATCAATTTGGCTGTCCTTTCCCTCAGGGCAGTCTTGCCTCCTGGCCAGAGTCAATATGGCTGCCCTTTCTGTCAGGGCAGTGTGGCCCAATGATCAAAGTCGATATGGTGGCCCTGGTGCATAAGGTCATGAGACCTGGTGGCTGAAGTCAATAGTTTAGCCTTGGTTTGCAGGGCAGCATGGTCTAGTGGCAGGATTCACTAGCACAACCGTGGTTCTCAGGCCTAAGGGCTGGAATCAATAGAGTGGCAGTGAGACCCTGGCCCTCCATACTCTACTGGGTCCCAGCCCAGGCCCAGGACAGTGGTGGGATGTTTCATCGCTGGGTCAGCAGTGGTGTGATCACAACACACTGACCTCAACTGACTTAGCAGCTGGTCCCTTTGGCCAGTTCTTACCCTGCCTCTTCTCCAGCCATCTGCACATCCTTGGGGTCCTTTTGGCTTCCATGGCCCAGAGATTCTGTGGCTCTCTGGCTGGAGCAGGCAGCCTACGTCTTTCTTCAGTGGTCGGCCCTAACTGAGCTGCATGGCTCCCTCTTATACCCAGTCTCCAGACAAAGCATGCCCATCAGGGTTGAGGGGAGAGGTCTCCTTGGCCCACAGGATAGAATTAACCCTTGGTGAACCAGTGCAGGGAAAGCGTGCCCCATCAAAGTTATCTATATATGTTAATACAACAGCAGGTCAGCCCCAGAGATCTGTAGAAAGGCCCAAACAAGTTATTCACTAAATGCTCTTCTCTAAATGGCCACCATCCCCTATTGTTCTCAAAGGAAGTGAGGCCATAGGCTGCCTTTAGCAAAGATGATCACTAGGTCCATTCACCTGCTCCTCATGGTGGTCTCTGTCTCCTGACAGCATAGGGGTCCATCATTTTCTCTGAGGGCTGCATGGCTTAACTACATCTTAGTCTAGTTTTTGTCTGTGAATAACAGTATTAGGGTCAGAATAGTCAATATACATAAGAATTAACGTGCAATATAATACTCCAGAGCCAAATGATTCAAAGTTATGGGCAGAACCACATCAAATGAGGCAAACCTCAGATTTAGAAGCAAGATATGCACTTTGACAAAGTAGTTTAACATTCTAATTACCCTCAATTAAAGAAACTGTCGCAAAGCTATGATCGAAGGACTTCACTTATATCAGTTTAATCCCAACACTAATGTGGGTTCAGGGCTTTATCCAAAGCTCAGTGAAGTTAGTGGAAGTCTCTCCCTGACTTCAATGGGCTTTGTGGAGGTGGGAGCACAAAAGCCCATATGCATGTAAGAGTTTGGGATTTTTCCCTGGGTACTACTGCATCAGTGTCAGGGTGTAATGTGGAGACTTAACAAAACCCTTATGTAAAGATACATTCTAAACAGTGTTAAGTGTTACCAAATTAGGGCTACAGTCTGTAAAGCTCAGTTTTTATGCACTGAGTTGGCTGACTTTCAAAG
This sequence comes from Mesoclemmys tuberculata, assembly GCA_007922155.1. NCBI lineage: Eukaryota > Metazoa > Chordata > Testudines > Chelidae > Mesoclemmys > Mesoclemmys tuberculata. Next base: position 60,719,496 of record ML675616.1, on the reverse strand, counting down.
CTAACAGCAGGCGATCTATTTCTTTTGCATATGTCTAATTCATCGCTTCAAGATCTGTAATAAAAGTGGCATGTGGTGATTTGGGTTGATTTTGCCATGGATAAATGTGTTTCTGAAGTTTCACCTACATGTATAAAGAATCTTAGTGATAAGCAATTCCACCTGTTCATTATCGGTATGGTATTGCATAAATTCTTCACACACAAAAATCCTGGTAACTTTTTTCTTTAACTTATTTTAAGGTAAAAGTAAATATTCCTTGTAGCTCTGCCAAGTGTGATGGTTTAAAAAAATCTTCACAATACAGTACTGTATGTGGGCTATTAAGACAATTGTGTGAAGTCCAACAAAATGCTCAATAAATAATTATATATCTTACACGGTGACGAATAATTATTTTCTAAAATCTAGATTTGTTGAAAAATTCAAGGACCCAATTATGATTCAGTGGAATGCCATGTGGCAGAGGTGGTGGAGTTAGAACCTGAAGTAACCAGAGTGGTGGTAGGGAAGGGGACACTGTGCTCTGGTAGGACCTGATACTAGAGCTTGTTGAAGCATGGGGGAGCAGAAAAGAATTGTGATTTTTTTCACAAAATTATATTCACAATATTCCCCCCCATTTTAATAATTGAAATTTATTTACATTTTGAAAAATTTCAACCAGTTCTAAAGCTGTTCAAAATAGAGAGGGGAACTGTGATTTTTTCCCCCTCGATTTTTGTATCTTTCGCTGAAATTTTGACCAAAATACAGCATTGAAATTTCAAGTTCTGATAAATTCAGCTTGCCATAATACCTCCAGGGCACTAGGGGGAACGTGGTTCAATGCTTCACTTGCTGCACCAACAGTAAAATTATTGTGTATGCTTCTCCCACTAATATCTGGTGAACATGGGAATGTGCTCTTCTGTAGTTCCAAACTGCACAGACACACACTTTGAGAAGTGCAGTGCTTCCACTGGTGTTAGTAGGATTTGTGTGTGTCTGAAAAATAGCTGCATCATGGCTGACTTCTGCACTGATCCTGTAGGATGAAGGAGCAAAGGCAACCATAATTTGGTCCCAATTGATGTTTACTTTTGCTGCATAAGGACCAGAATGTGCTGCCCTCACTCGTACTGATATGAATACTACCTTACACCCTGAGTAGTCCCACGGAAGTCAGTGTGCCTACTTCATTGTAAATAAGGGTACCACAAACTGGCTGTAACAAAATAATGGGGGTGATTAGTAAATATTTAGAGGAACATTAAATATTTGACTTGTATCTAGATAAGCTAGATATCTGGCTTAAAACTACAGAGGTCTGTTATTTGTCAAAGTATATATAATATATATTTTAAAAATAGGCTAGACTTCTTTAGAAATGTGTTGCACCTAATTATTTGAATCTTATTGATACTGATATGTCTGCACACCAAGTGAAGACTCTGTTACTCTTTGTGAAGGCCTATATCATACAACCACAGTTAAACACCTGTATAGCTACATGGAATGTTATACATAAGAGAGGGATAACATTTTACAATGAATAGACGTGCACTGGTCCAAATAATAAACAGGTGGCCAGAGTTAAAGGTCCTTCAAATCTGGACAAAGCTGTTCTGTGTTACAGTCAAGGCATTTATCAAACTGTCTTGTAGAAGCACTGTTCATCTAAATGTGTCTGGTTTAAATCCCTGGCAATTTATTTGGCTGTTTCATCATTTGTGAAGTTTGCAGCTTTAGTATTTAATCATCCTAAACCCATAATCATCCTCCTTTCCTGCATGATACCTCTCAAGGACCATAAAGTACTGCAGATGTATCTTTGTAATTCTTTTTTCCCCTCTAGTCTTGTATGGCGATGAAGTATTTTTAAGATACAGGGTACTGCATTCTGCCAGGCTGTAACTTTTGGGGTTGTAAGAAGACCACTTTTACTCAGAATGATGTACAATAAAGGCATTACTTTTTTAATAACATGTCATTAACTGAATGGTTTCCATCCTCAGCTTTCCTTGTTTTTCCCGTAGAGGTCTTCTTGAGTTGAACCTGGGAGCAATGCTGTTGAAACTCACACTAGAGGCACATCAAAGAATAAATCTGCGATTATTAAATATTTCAGGTTCTCTGGGCAGTACCTTTATGTTGGGTCTTTGAAATGCTGGTGCAGATTCAGTCAGTCAGCTTTGTGTCTTTTTTGAAGAGAGGTGTCTGCGGGGGACTCATTAATTGCCTTAGAAAAAAAGTGTTGGTGTGCAGAAAGAAACACACAGAGAAATGAAAACTTAAATGCTTTGCATTTGGGAAACTGTAACCGTGCCACCCTGAAATATTGGGCCTGTCAGTACTGAATATCTGACTAGTCACAAAATGAAGACACAAGTAATTGTGGATTGGGGAGACAAAGCCACACATATGGACATGGAAGGAGGAGAGCCACCTCAGCATCAGGAGAAGGCAGGCCAGAGATGGAGATGAGGGGACAGTGCCTCTCTATGACATTCCCACTCACTCCATCAGCTGCTTTGGGCATCAGCAAAGAAATTCATACTTACCAGAGTAATATTATTTTATTTGCAGTCTCACTCTCTCTAGTGAAAGTGAAGTCTGCGTGGGATGGGGTGGTCAGGGGGAGCTGCTACTAAGGGCACCCAGGGGAATGTGGGTAATGTCAGTCCTCCAGGGGAGTAGTGGAGGAAGCAGTGTGTAGGCACAGGGTCTTCATGGCATCATCTGAGATCAGCAGTTTCCACAGAAGCGAGAGAGCAGAACTCATTAATGTGCAATACTTTGAAACAAATGTCACACATGGAAATTCACAGACAAGCCAAAGTGAAGATGATCTGGACCATAATTACTGGTGATTTGGTTACATTGGTTTAAGAGACAATGCATTGTTTTCTAATTAACTGAAGTTTCCCTTTAACAAAGACAGGGCCAGAGTCATTTATTTCTTGGAACTGTAATAAAATCAGGGTTTTACAAAAATCTGCAGGTTTGATTAAAATAACTCCCTAGATTCTGTATTACATTGGCTTCATGCCATTTTCAGGTTTGTAAAAGTCAGACTTTGAAATAAATACATATGTTTAGCAAAGATTTATAGGCCCTGTTGTAAAGAGATTGCTCTTCTTCTCTGTGAGGTAAGCGTGCACTACTTCTGTATAGTGCTACGTAGCAATTCTTTATCGGCAGTTTCATTATTTTCTTCTAAAATCCTCCTAGATATCATGGGAGAGAGCTAGACCTGGTGTGAAAGCAGCATTCAAGTCAAGGAGATTACAGAAATCTAATTCATTAAGGGTCAGCATTGTCTAGTATTAGAAAAGGAGACTGGGAATAAGAATTCCAGGGTTATCTTCCTGACTCTGCCACTTACTCACTTTTAATTCTTTGTACCTCAACCAATTCATATGTATAACTTTATGATAAAGTGCTACTCTCTTTATATCGGGGGGGTGGGGGGAGCCTGACTTTCAGAGAGGGTTCCCAGCTGTGGATTGCAAGCAAAGATAGGTGCATTTAACCAGATGAAGGGCAGGGTTTAGGACACACCCCTTTCCTTGGCATCTCCCATTGACTATCTTACACAGCTCCTCACCTAGCATGCTGGCTTTTCTGGATCCCATTTCAGGCACCTATCTCTCTCCATTCATTGCACTGGGAGCCCAGGCACTTTACCAAGGCTTTGTGAAGTCTAATGATTTTCCAGGCATGTATAAGTTATACATTGCAATGCCTAACTCCCTTCATGGATCAGGGTATTTGGCTCCTTGTTCTACATGGTAAGCTCAGTCCAACCTCTTGCGCTTTCTTGGACCCAGACAGTCAATATGGTTCCTGAAAGGGAATGACATATGCAAAGTATGATTTATTTATTTATTTAATTGAGTGATAGCTTGCCCATGTGTTTTGAATATTTGCATTCCAGAGTAAAAACAAGAAATTGTTATAACGGCAATTTACCATTGTCTGGCTTGTCTATTTGGACTGGAAGCTCTTTGAGGAAGGGATGTCTCTCATAAGAAGTCTGTACACTGCCTAACACAATCATTCTCTGATCTCAATTGTGGCCTCCTGCAGCTACTGGAATCTGACTCTTTCTTGTACTGTCAAACCTTGTTTAGGGCCTTGCCATCCATGTCTCTCCTGAGCTGCTCTTTGCATGTTGTTGAGGTCCATAAGTTTTTTTCTCTAAGTACTGTGTGACTGCAGTGTAAACACTGTTTGCATTTTTTGGATTGACCTGGATTAACATTGTTAAACAAAATAAATAAATTCTTTTTCCACCTACATGAGTGATTGATGGTGCTAGGGAATCAGAATCTGGGGGGAGGGAGAAGGCGGCAGGAGGAGGAGGAGAGGGGACTGAGGTTGTGGTTTTTTCTCTGTGGGTGCACAAGAAAGAAAGGGTTAGAGTGATACCCCCATTCCTGAATTAGTCTTTGTAGGAAGCACGCGTAAAAATATAACAAAATTATGTTGTTGAATGAGTTTCCTGCCACAGATTGCCATCTCTTCAGAAAGATGCCATCCGAGGAAGGCCAATGACTAGTTTCACCACGCTGGGGCTGTTGGGTGTTGTGTCGGTGCTAACTGCAAGAGAAGAGCAGCACTGAACTTACCAACCAGCCATGTGAATCATCCAGGCCCAATTCTGCTCTACTGTATAAAATAATATAAGTTCATCACCCATGGCTGAAGGATATACTAAAGGCCAAATTGTGCCTTTTATGAGACAGTTATGCACTGAGTTGTGCAGATGGACTGCTTTGTAGCAGGAGCCCCTGGAGAAATTCAGGCTGGCTTGGTGCCTTGGGCAAGCTTTTCAGACGTGCTGGGCAGCCCCAACTCCTGCTGAAGTCATTAAGAAATTCAACAGCCAGCTACTGAAATAGCCTAGTAAGCTGAAGAAGCAGAATTACAGCATAGCTTTTCTATGGCTGTCAACTTTTCTATTCAGGAATAGGAGAGCAGAGTCATTCAGAAACTCTAGTGACTATTCCACATTTGAGCTAAGGCTGACCTAAGATGAAGCATACTCATTTTTTTCAAATTGATAAATGTCTCTCTAATAAATACTCTGACAATTGCTGAAATTGTCTACAGCATCACTTCATGGATCACCACTTTTCTGTTTAACTAAATAGATAGATGTGGATGGTCGTAGAGATGCTTCCCCTCTTGTTACAGATAGTTCCAAGGTTCTGCCTGGGACAATTATTGCATTTCACATTGCCAGTATTTTGTTATGCTTCCTAATGGTATATTTGTCGATGACCAAGACATTAGGAGGAGATTGTAATAGTACTTTTTGGTAGCACAAATATATTTGAACTTGGACATGTTTTATTTCTTCCTTTTATCTTATAATTGTAATTCTTTTTGTTGTTCTTTTCATATTATTTTCAATCTCTAGTAGCTGATTAAAAAGATTTCTCTAAGCTCTTTCTTATCTTCTATATTTTTCCTCTCCATTTTCGATCACATTAATTCTCCCGGACCTTTCACTGTGTCTGTCTCTTTAAGTGATACCATGTCTTCTGAGATATTATTAACCACGATAATCAGTGGCTTAGGTTACTTTAAATTATGCTAGAATAGATCTTTACTCAGACTTGAGAGTGTTTCATAAACCTCTGAGATCATCCGTTTCTTTGAGGGGCGGGGGAGGGGGGGAAATCCCAGAGTCTGCTGCTGGCAAATACAGATTCCTGTTATTTTGGCTTCTCTTCCATTAAGCTACAGAGAGAAGAGGGGCTCTGCTCTGTCTTGTGTGCTGCTGGTTTTTGGCTCCAGTTTATTAATATGCCTGCTTGGTGTGAACTCCAAAGAGATGACAAAAATGATTTGCGCGACCTTTGCACCTCTGCTCTTCTGGGAGCTGGAGAGGCCCATTTTGGCCCATGTTCAGGTTGGATCAGTCTAGTGAGAGGAGTGAACTTTAAGATGGGATATGGAGGAGGAGATGGTGGTTAGTTCATGGTAAATGAGAGACTGTTACAAGTATAGGGATGGTGGTTAGTTCATGGTAAATGAGAGACTATTACAAGTATAGGGTTGGCATGAAAGAAGGAACAATATTGAAACTTAGGAGGATGCTAGGAGAGCAGTTAGGAGGAGCTTAAGAAGCAACGAAAAGAGAAGACAGCTATGAAAGCAAATATTTATTCAAGGATAGAGTTGTGCAGAGCCTTAAAGGATAAAGGCAAACAACACAAGCTTAATGGAGAGAAAGACGGGAAGGCGGTGATGGGATTTGAGAAGTGGGGTTGATATTGCTGGAGTGCTGAGACAGGAAGAGCATTTTAGCGTCTGTGGTGTGGATAGGAAAGGTCAGAAGTGAGAAGGCCAGACAGAAACTAGAGGGCTTAGAGTAGCTGAAGTGAGGATCTGCTAAAACAGAAACCATGGCTTCAGCAGTGGAAATATAAAGGAAAGGACAAAATCTAACAAATCTGTAGGTGAATGGAGAACTGGATTTTATGAGTTCCTGGGGATGGAAGAAGTGGAGAGGAGAGTGGAAAATGTCCCTGAGGCTGCAAGTCTGGCAAATAGGCGAGGGAATAATTCAAAAGGGATCTTTGTTATCACTTAGCAAATTTGTGGCTGTTTTCCCCAAATCTTATCTCTATCTCTCTTCTGAGCACTGCATTAACCACTAGTAAAAACATGTCCTAGAACTCCACACCTGCTCCCTCATCACTGTTTTCTAGAGGTATATATTAATAATTAATTCATTCATTTAATTACATAGCATAGTTAACTTTCTACATCCAAGTCAAAAGTTAAGCTGCGAGCCATAATTTAAAATGGAAAGTAACTTAAAAGTTCAATAAATCCAGCAATAAGAATCCTTCTCTGGTTTTGGGGGTTCGTTACCTACAGAAGAGTACAGTGTAATGATTCCTGAATTCCATAAGGTGGCGTAATCCACCAGAGTGAAAAAGGAAACTGCTTGTCTGCTATTTCAGGTAAATGGATAGACCCTTTGCTTTCATTCACAGCAAGTACAATGTTAATCATAGAAGACTTCCCTAGAAATGAAAAAGGGTCTTCGAGGGTTTTAATGTCCCTTGACTAGCGATGGACAAACATCAAAAGGTTTGGCTGCTGGCCTGCAAAATTGGACTGGATGCCTTGTGAGCTCCCAAATGAACAAATCTGGTACATGCTAGGGATTCCCAGATGCTCTGGGCTACTATTAGGAAACACCAGAGCATAGCCAATTCCCAATGGGCAGCAGGGAGCCTAGCACTGCTACCTGCTGTGCTTTGAGGAAGACTGAGCCTCCCATAAGGGATACATCTACACTGCAGCTGGATGTAGGGCAATGCCATCTTAGGTAGACATAGACACATAGGCTTTGATTGAGCTGGTGTGCTAAAAATAGCAGTGTAGCATGGTAGTGTAGGCACTGGGATGGACTAACTGTCTAAGCACTCAGGGTCTCAGCCAGGATAGCACTCAAGTGGCTAGCCAGTGCCGCCGCCCACAATAATACGTTCCAAGGCCTCAATCCTGCAGACCCTTATGCACCACACTTACCTTTAAGCACATCGATAATCCCACTGAAGCCAATCATTCATGTGCTTAAAGTTAATCCTGCTCTGAGTGTTTGCAGGATGGGGGAGGGGTTTATGATATCTGTAGCAAAGCCATTGTCAGAAGGAGGCCTCTGTAGGCGGCGCAGAGTTTGAAAAGGCAAATTACAGTTTATAACAACACCATCAATTTGAAATCTAATCAGTTTTCTTAATGAGTGGGAAATAAAACCCATTTTGGTGCTTTTACAGTCATAGTTTCCTATTTTTAAAAACGTTTTCTTCCACTTGCCATAGGGTGAAAGACCCTGACAAATAAGAGATTGTTCCCCTTTTTCTAACTTAAGTGTGCAGAGTTCCTGCATACTAATAATACGTAGCTTTATTGTAAACGTTCATTGTGTAGCAAAGATAAAACTGAACCAAGTGCCACTGCACGTGCTAGAAAACTAATAGCTAACAATTTAAAATTGTTAGTCTATCTTTTTCTGCTTGGGCAAGGTTAATATGTGGCCTTTATTTTATTTTTATTTTTTCAATTGTCATTTTTTGTCAGTGAAAATCTGCAACACCACAAGGTGGCAGTAAAAAATACATTTTATAACTATTTCAGGGCTTCCTCAATTGTGTAAAAAGTTAGTACACCGACAGTTCTACCACTGAGCGTATGGAAACACTAAACATTTCCCTTATGCCATCAGAATGACAAACACAGTCAAAATACCAGTGTAAAAATATTAGTAAAATTAGTCAAATAATTATAATCTTAGATCAAGAATCTATGTAATGTACTTCTTTAAATGTAAAATATAGGCAAAAAAGAGAAAAATCTTTAAATATTTAGAACTGAATATTTCTTTTCATATTAGCAGCAAAAAAGATTGAATAAAATAGCAGACTGGAGACATCAATCACATTTATCTGGTCTTGTATTATAATCATATATGGATTACAATTTAAATGGATTTGGTATAAACTAACAGATCCTTCCAATGTATGGCAGGGTCCTGCTCAATGTGAGTAAGGGTGGCAGACTCCAGACCCTAATAATTAAGGGCCCAAATCCTGCTGCCATTGGAGACAATAGGAGTTTGTCCATTTAATTCAGTACAGGTAGGATTGGGTCCTGAACTACTGTTGGCTTTTAAGTGACTACCCAAGCAGGAAGGCATGGAAAGGGCCAAGTTGCAGCAAGAGTCCCAGGATGAATTCTGACTGATAATGAGAATTTCTCCTTCAGGCTTCTGGTTGAGTGCAGACTACGGTGTCACTTCATCCATCTTTTCAATATGTGCTCCTTTCTGTGCCCAGCTGACTTTGCTGACCAGGTATAGAGTGTGTGTATATGGGTAAGGGGCACAGAGAGAGGACTCCTTCCCAGACCCTGCCCATCATTGTCTTCTGAGTAGCTATCAGGTGATAGGGTTCTAGCTGGGGACAGTGCTTGTACTCCCGAACTGAATTATACCTGGCCACCTGGAAGCAGGCAAAAGGAGGGAGGTACTGTATTAATATACCATATGCCCAGTTCTCTTAGTCAGTGTCTATGAAGTAACTTCAAATACTTGTGTCACATTCTCTGCACCATGTTTATTTTTCTTCCATAGAAATTCTACATCTTACACCTAAATAACGGTATATTTCCTATAAGAATACTACAACCTACACAGAGTTTGCTTAGGGTTTGATATGATGAATACACAATTCTATGTTTGTCAGACAAAATGTCACACATTTTAATTAGTAGGAACTTGCAAAAATCAGAACACACACAGCAGCATTAAACGTTATATTTTGCTGGAATCACCTTCTGTTGTAAATCTTATTATTTACAGATGGGCATTAACAAAAATGCACTACACAGGACATGTTAAAAGACAGAACAAAGGGCCTAATCCGAAGTCCATTGAACTCAATGGAAAGATTTCTACTGACTTTAGGAGGTAGTGGATCTAGCCCTAGAAGTAGACAGTTTTCAGTGGTGCTGGATAACAATTCTTTAAGTTTTACTAGTCTTCAAGTGACAGGTTATCATCCCCATAGCATTGTCACTAATGAGATACTATCTGTGTGGCTTCTATACAGCTACTCCATAAAAAGTTTCAATAATGTTTATCCAAATGTTTAAATCATGTTAAAACTTTTGATGGAGCAATCCCTGTGGGCTGTATAGGAGCCTCGTACAGCATGTGCTGTGGGGAATAGAGCAGGCTGTAGGAACAGTAATTTCAGATCTTTCTAGCAATAGACCTCAAGTTCAAATCACAAAATGAGACTGTACACCAGCATTTCCAAGGACTGCCTCTGCTTTGATCTAGAGGAGGAAGAGTTATTTTCACAAATTAAGGATGACAGAATAGCCCATGGCAGAGGAAAACAAAATAAATAAATGTGAACATGAGAAAAGCTGTTTGAAAAGGCATATAATTCTATAATGTATTTGGCCTTTGCCTTTCTAAGTGAAAGTGGTGTAGAGAAAAAGCTGGGGGGAGGGTCATTTTCAATTTATGCGGGTGAGGGCTGACAGTGGGAGGATGTATATGATCCAAGGAACTGTGTTAGAAACATTTTCAAAGAGAATTCCAGAAACAACAGGAGTTTAAACAGATGTATTTTCCTCTAGGTTTGAATCACAGACAGCTAGAGACTTAAATTTGCATGTCCTGAAGGTTTCTCTGCTTTCCTGATCCTATGTGATATAAAATGAAAAAAAAAAAGTAATTTATTTCCTAAAAATTCCACATTGTGGCCTGAATTGCGCACTTGACATTCACACATAGGAGGGATTCTCTGAGCATGAATCTTCAAAGGTGAGAGTTCAGCCATCTCTAAAGAACTGTCATCCACTCACCTATCTCTTTTGTGGGCCCTGCACAAGGATATCTCAGGGCTGGGGTCTATGCAAGCGGAAGGACAGAGACACAGAGAGCTCCAGGAGGAGTGCATAGGGTGAGGGAAATGCACGTAATTCCTCTCTGGCCCCGTGGAGTTTATCTGGACCACTCTGGGGCCCTGCGGGCTCTGAAGGGTGGGAAGGCTGTCAAAGTCACAGGGCATCCCACACAAAGAACCCTTGTCTTCTTTGGATATCTTGGTGTCTGCACATTTAAGAAAACAGGCTCTGACAAGATGAGGTGGGAAATACCTGCAAAGAGGACCCCCCCGGGAGTTTACCTATCTCAGAGCCCACTTCAGAGATTACCTACCTCAGAGGCCATTTCCATGGGCATTAGTGTTGGAGGAGGGAGGGATCTGAACCACAAATGGCCTTCACTTCCTCCTCCTCCTCCTTGATCCACTCCTCATAGATTGGTGTTTTTCAGTGACTGTAAGCAAATACAACTGTCAGCTTTGACACAGTGGAATCTGCTCTCATATGAAATCCAGCCTGCAGGTAAGCAGCCAGTGTCTTGGAAAATCCACTCCTGCACTTTTACATGCTAGTATAACAGTCGATTTTATAAAACACTTCCTGATGCAACCCCATGCATCCCAGATTACCACGGAGCCCTTTGATTCGGGTGGACGCCAGCTGAAACAAATAAACAGGATTTGGATTCTATTATAAAAATGACATCTTTTCCTTTCTGTAGGGCATGCTGTAATAAGTAGCTTTTCATTTTAGTAGGCAGGAGTTCTTCTGTATAATCTTCATGTGAGGATATGTTGGAGGCTATACCATGCTCCCAAGTGAGAAAAGCTTGCTGACAAAAATAAGTAATTATGTGCATTAAATCACCAAGCATTTGAGAAAATAGTGTACGTTATAGCACTGAGAAAGATGTGGTTTAACCCTCTGAGGCTGGCGATTTTATCCTAGTGGTTAATACATAGGGAAGAAGGAAGATTTTTGAGAGGAACTGTCTGAAGGATAAAGGAAAGATGCCGGGAAATCACTTTAACTATTCCGTGAAAGGAAATATATTTTGGGGGAACAATTTTTATAATGTGTATTTTTTGGTGGTGAAAGTTTCCCTTATGATTATGTATGACTATTTCTAGTTCTCTCAGAATGATTGTGGTTCTTTTGTATGCTAATTAAGTACTTCCAAATGGAAAATTATCTTGCTTCCACAGGGACCAAATTATTATTATTTGTTTTACACTAATCTCGAGAGCACATCTCCACTGTAATAAAAAACCTGCAGCACCGAGTCTCTGAGTCAAGATCAATTGATGCAGGCTTGTGGGGCTCAGACTGTGAGGCTAAAAATAGCAGTGCAGATGTTCAGGCTTGGGCTGGAGCCTGAGTTCGGAGATCCACCTCTCTTGTGTTGTGTCGGAGTGTGGACTCCAGCCTGATCCCAAATGTCTACACTGCAAAATTTAGCCCCACAGCCTGAGGTCCACAAGACCAAATCAGCAACGCAGACCAGCCGCAGCCATGCCACGAGTCTTTTATTGCAGTGGGGCCATATCATTAGAGGCAACAGTGAAGATCAGGCCATGTTGTGCTAGGCACTGCTGATATCAGTGGGAGCAAGGCACCTAACTCATGCAGGTACTTTCAAAAATCCCACTAGGGGCCCCTAGCTGCATCTTTAGGTGCCTAAATGCCTTTGAAAATCTGTACTGAAGTTTCTTCCCTGAAGTCACATATTAGACCAATGACTGAGCCAGGAGTAGACTTCAGGGCTCTTGAATCCTAATCTAGTGCCCTATCTGCAGAATCACGCTGTCATGGACAAACCCTGGAGCTTACAGAAAGGCCATTGGAGATCTTAAAGAGGCAAAAGACTCTCATTCACTTCAGAGGGCTTAAGATGATGACTAAAGGCAATAAAACTGGTGTGGCTCTGTTATACCATTGCATTGCCCTTTCTGTGAGCAGGTCATTCCGGGGTAGCAGGTAGTGATTTATGGTAGCTTTTGCCATGCTACCACCGAGAGAGGGCTGGGGACAGGAAATGGAAGATGCAAGATCAGAATAAGCTTCACTAAGTGGATTCCCTATCTGTCCCCTTCCCAGAATGTCCAGCCTGTGGACACACCTGTAGTACTAAGGCTACAGTAGCAGGCTGTGGAGTGAAAGCACTGTGTGTGGGTATATAGCCTGTGGCTTTCTTCCCAAATTGTCTCAAAGAAACAGTTCACACAGCCTGTTTACTTGGTCCTTGTACAGGGTCTGAATTTGTCCCTTAGGAAGTTGTAACCTTATAATCACTAACAAAAGCAGACACTGAGATAGTCTACTTCTTACCCAGCGTAGCATGTGATTAATTCGGTGGCATAATTTATTTGTGGTTATACATTTTTATCAAGTAAGTTAGGGAATTAGCACTCTAGAAGACAGTAAATTGGGGATTTCAGAGGGAGATTGGTGTAGATATTAATTCACTGCTGCACTTCAGAACACATCTGTTTACATTTTTAGAGACTCCAATGCAAATCCCTAAAGGCAGTAGACTACATTCACCTAGTTCATTTCTAAAAAGATACATTCTTGGTGGAAGCTCTATAGCCTTTGTTATACCAGAGGTCAAACAAGATGATCATAATGGCCACTTCTAGCCTTGGAATCTATGAATATATGTACTTTGTGGCAGGGACAATATGTTTATACAACATACTTTACAATGCTCTGGGCCTCTGGGCACTACCGTAGTACAAATAATCATGCTATTATTTGGGTTAAACATTGTTGTTATGAGTCAATTATAACCACACCCTACATTCAGCATAAATGTAAAGAAGCCGTTGTAAAAAAATGGCTGAAATAATAGCAGTAGCAACCCAAACACAGGAACATGGAAAAGCCTGAGTAAAACTGTTGAACCACATAGCCCAAAGGGTTTCAAATGTAGGGGCAGGGTTTGGATTGATGGAATTGTGTTTGTGTGTGTGTGTAAGAGAAAGAAAGACAGCACAAGATGAGAGAGACACACAGAGCAGAAAGAAAACCAAGGGAGACAGTAACAAAAGTGACGGTAATGTGGCTCTGAGAGAAAGTTTTTGAGCACAGAGTGCTATCTGGAAAGGCAGGCTTGGAATAGTGAGCTAAGAAACTGTCTCCTGTTGTATTGCTACTGTGTTGAGGTCAACATGACTTTATCTACAATCTCAATAAATAAACTAAACTGCATCAGAGAAATACCTGACTATCACCAAATTCTCCTCCTAACTAGAACAACTCACAACACACTGAAATTTTGGCTAGCTGCTCAGGTAAAAAAAGATTACAATAATAAATAATAATGATATAATACTAAATAATGAGGTATCAGTAGTTTTAGGATTAAGGATCATTAGCTGATATAAATTGGTGGACATTGATTTGAGTGGCATTATTAAAACTGACACCTGTTGAGAACTTGGCATAAAGTCTTTAAACATGAAATTGTTAACACTGATGTGGTTGTTGCACTTAAAAAACAAGTTTATATAAGATAAATAATGAATGAAATCTCATTGCCTTCAATATGCCCTCATATTTCATAGGTTCAATACAGGAAATACCTCAAATGTTGCAAAATACTGATATTATCTAACTGCAAATACCTATTTAGGCCCTCACGGAACCCCTGCTAAAGTCAATAGGAAAATTCCTAATTCACTCAGTTCAATTCCATGAGACTTTACTGGCATGGCAAACTGTACAAGTAGTGTCAGTAAAGAGAGGCAGCCCTCAGGAATCTGTCAAAGACAGGATAGGGCCACCCTATCTTTTGGGTTTTATGCCTTGAGTCCGTTTGCCATTATTGTCCATTCCTGGTCCACTGGCAGGTTGCTATGTAGCATGACACCATCACTTCAGTGAAAGGTGATTTGAGCCCTTTGATATCATCTAAGGCAATGGGCATATGTCTAAAGGCCCGGGCTGTACTTCACTATTGTGGCAAACAGTAGAGCACCATTCTGTTCATAAAGTGAACTGCACTCTAACAGTGAGCCAATGAAACTATACAGTTTATCCAGTTGTTCCCTGAGACACAATGCAACATAAATAAAATATTCCTAGCACTTAATTTCAAACAGGTGAAAAACAATGACTTTTTGATGGTTAAAAATGTGAACATTCCCAAAATTAAATATACAATTAGCTAACAAGCTGCTGGCTAAAATAGAAATACCTTAAAATAAATCAAATGAAAGAATGAGCCAGTATGCTGCTGGCAGGATACAAATCATCCCTAGCGAAAGAGAACATAGACTAATTCACATGAAAAGGTAAGCTCATGGAATAAGGAGAGGTAATGTGCTATGAGACTCTAAACTTTTGTATATGCAATGAGCATACTCTGTGCTGAATGTATAAGAACAAAGATTCAAAATGATGCAGTTGTAATTAGCAAATATGTCTATGCTCTGGGGCAGATTCTCTGCTCTGCTTCTTTTGTGCTAGTCAGGCAGGGCAAAGGGAACAGAAAGAGAACTTAAGCTGCTAGATCCTTGATATGAGAGATCCCATAGGAAGAGGACACCCAGTGTAGCTACCTTCTATGCCACAACCTTGGGTGCAGAAGGCATGTCAGGAGGAGAGTGGGTGTTGAGGGAATGGCTGGAGCACTTCATGCTCTAACAGTCCCCAGTTAGAGTAGTCTGCAGGTAACCTGTACCAAGGCTGCGCCTGTCAGATAATCAGGAAGACATAGCCAGCTGCCTTACAACCTTCATCTCTGCTACATCCAGCCAAAGCCTCTGGGTGCAGAAAGTAAAAAAGCCAGTAAAAGCCAGACATCCCAGCATGTGCATGCTATTAGCTATTGCTCAGGAACGATCAGTTAGAGCCAAACTTTAAAGAAAGTTCCTTCTCACCTTCAAGTTACTTGTCTCTATACTGATGAGAAATGGATGAGCCAGGTAGCTTTGGGAGGAGTGTTTTCTTTTGGAGGAGTACAGGTAAAGAGATACCCAGGATATGACATATGAATTCAGAGGCTTGATGTGCATATGTATTCATATTTGCAAATATTATGACTTTCATAATAGCATAAAGCTCACAAAAGTAATCATGAAAAAGTTTAACGGCAAAGAATGTTAATGTTAGACTGAGCCAGGCCCAGGGATTTGGGAGATGTTAATTTCTGCATGCTACAGAGGCAGAAGCAGCAGAGGAACAGAGGCAGCAGCAGGGAGCCATGGCAAGAGAAGCAGCAGGAGAGGCTGCAGAGTTTAGCAGATGTTTGTGACCTGTGTAATTGTGACAGCCTCTCTGACAGCCCGTGGTTCTCTTTTAAAAACATATTGGCAGGATGTGCTGGAGGTCACACAGAGAGATTCTGGATTTTTATCCTGTTCTCACATTGTGAGCTTGATTCCATAGATTTATCACCTTTAAAGGATTAAAAGCTACTAAAACAATCATTAATACCAAGAAAAGAACACCTCTTCATTGCTGGTTAACTACTATGTGGACAAAGTGAGCCACATCCTCCCAAAAAATACTCAAAAACATTTGCAGGCAAAGAAGATGGGGAAAGACCCTGGGAGAAAATAATCGGCAACAATGACACAAAACGGACTCAGGAAGAAATACAGCTCAAAAGGAGCTCAGAGGCAGTAACCGAAAGTAATATTTCCTCAGATGAGTCTCAAGCAACTGGTCATTCCAGACTACCCAATCATAAGTAAAGGATACCTGTTTTGGGGCATAGAGGCAAAAAGATCAAAATAGATAATTGTGGAAAGGTAAAGACTGGCAAGAAGAAAGGTATTGAGTAGAAAAATAAATATTTTAAATTTGGAGGGAGCCACATGGAACATGTTATTTTTATGCTCATCAATCCTCTCCTCTCCTATATTAATACCTAAGTTCATCTCCTTACCCCATGCTCAGTAAAGCAATTGAAAAATGAAATAACCAGTGGTGAGTTTTGATCATTATCTGATATTATTAAGAAGGTTCAGGAAAGGGACAGGAAACAGAAATTGGAGATTTCAATTCATTGTTATTAAAAGATAATTTCTTTGTTCAAACAGTTAAAGAAGAACTAGAATTGCACATGAGGATTAATAAAGGAACCATTAACGTATGGTTTGGAAGACTGAAAATGGTGGTGAGAGGACTGATTATAAAATATTACAAAAACCAACAAATTGTACTTTGGGGGCCAAATAAAGAACAGGGAAGGTAATTAAAAGAGACATGATTAATTCATAGTATGGTCTCCTTACAGAAAAGCTGATTAAATTTACAACAGCAGCAACAACAACAAAAACAGACTGAGTTGGAGAATTTACTTAAATGGTCCTCTTTCCATTGTGCATCAAAGAATAATTATTACCACAGGGAGAAAACTAGAGAATGAAAATCAACACCAAAAATTCATTATATCCACCATTATAAACCATAAAGACGATCCTGTCAACTATTCAAAACAAATTATTCAAAAATATAAGGGGTTTTATTTGAATTAAGGGGGATATAAAGGAGTCTTCTAAAGCTGGAGCTGCTAATAGGGAATATCTAGGTAGCCCAATAATGGAGAGTGAAATTAACAGTTTGATAAATACAGAAAAGGCAAATCCCCAATGATGAAAATGTCTCTTAGGTATTCTATATGTATTTTAGGGAACATCTGTCACTCCTGATATTACAAATGGTTAACTACCGATTTATTACAGTTAATTAGCCTCTATCAATGAATAATGTGTCCATAATACTGCAGATAAAACTATCTTGCGTGGATCTTAATTCCTGTTTCATGAATAAATTGATTGTAATTGGTAAAGAGCTCTTGATTTATCAAATCCCATAACATCCCATAATATTCTTCTTTTGGGAGTGAAAAGTTAAACTGAGTCTCTAAGGAGATCGTTTTCTGGCCTTTGGAAACACCAAGTCTTTGATTCCTCCTGGAAATATGAGTAGGTATTTATTCAGATTTAGCATTTATGAAGACAAATTAGAAATGGTGTCCCTGGACTCACTGTGCAATAAAAGTCCCAATGAAGGCCTTCAATTTTGCTTGGGAAAATGTTACACTAAAATATCTAGGTTATTATAAGCATCTAGGTAGATTGTTCTATGCAGCAAATGATGTACAATATGGCTAAAAAAAAAGTCTCTCTTAGCAAGGAGTGGCTATAAAGGTGTAATCTTTGCTTATCTATCTCATGCTGCTAACCTTTTCATATTCTAACTCATAGATGCTGTTATAAACTTCTGAGTGAAATCCTGGCCCTCTGATGTCAATGGCAAAATCCCACTGCCTTCAACAAGGCCAGGATTTCATCCTTTATGTTCTATACTAGTTTGTTTCTCAGGCAAACATACTTTTTGTTTGTTTCTTTGTTTTTTTTTTAAACAACCTATATTTTAGCCCACAGATGTGCGCACTCAGCTCAGACAGAGGAGCACACCAGATCTTAGTAATTTTCCTTCCTAAATACTTTATGGCTTTATCTTCATTTATTTGCAACCCAAACTGAATGCACTGCTTTGCATAAGAAGGATGTGGGAGCGTGTATGTGCTGATGTTAGGTTCTTTCCAGCATCCTGATACAACATGGAACCAGAAGCCTGGTATACAACTCCCAACATATCAAATGGCTAAAGTTGGACATGTCTTGCCCCCAGTGCTGTAAGGAAAAGAAAACTTTTCCTATAACATACACATCTAGTGGCTGTTCTTTCCAACTTTGGTAACATTGATTCAAGTACTTTTAATGGTCACATAGGAAATGTTAGATATCTCTCTCTAAGGAGTGAGTTCATCGTAAGTATAGACAATATCCCTGTCTAGGAGAGCAGTAACTTTCCCCATTTTTGCAAAGCCGATTTATGTATTAGAAGCACTAATGTACAGTTGGTTCACAGCAAAGCCTCTAGGGACAGTGTAACACTTATTCATAAGTATTTAATACCTACTTTGTCTATTTGAAAGTAAATCCTCTGAGATTTCCAATCCCATAATGACCAGGTGGATGTACTGTAATTTAGTTTAAAACCTTCAGTTTTCCCATAATCTTTAATTTATTTTATCATATTTGGTAGAGGAACAATATAATTTGATACTGTTTATATAATAATTCCATCTGTAAACAAATCTATTTTGCATTCCGCCTTCCCAGTGCAATTGCCTTTATATCCTGGTTTTAAGGGGAGGCAGCTTTCTCCTCACATCCACCGCTTCATCCTAATGGGCTCACACAGTACCTGCCATTCTGCTGAACCCTAGATGCCAATGTGACATATGGCCAGTCACAGAGAGGAAGGGGGAAGTCTTTGGTACCTCATTTTGTTTTGTTTAAGGATCACTGGCCCTGACAGTATGAACTGTGGATTACGGAAACTAGTGGGTTCTCCCAGAATAACAGGGATGTAAATTACGTCATAGGGTTGCACAGCTGTAACTGAGATCTATCTATACCTGTCCTATTTTGTAGTGTAGAAACTGTGCTGGGGGCAGGGTTTCCATTATTTTTTTGAAAGGGGTAGGGCCTGGAGAATTGAGAGAATTGCTGGTGTTATGAACGTAATTGTGGTCGTGATGGAGAATGTTCAGGTCAGAATCTGGCCCTCAGTAAAAGATGAGAAGTATACAGGAGTTGCAAATGGGAGCTTTGGAAGGAGTAGATGAGGAGTTTGGAGGTAAAGGGACTTGGTGAGTTGCATGTTCAGTTTGTTGTTTGTTCTCTCTGTGGGTTGTTGTGAATTCCTGGGTTTCAGGTGATACAGGTCTGTTTGTTATGTCTCGCTGAGGGCCATATGGCTGGGGCCCTTGGGTCTGTGATCAGCCCCAGTGTTTGAAGTATCTGAGTGATTAATCCCTCCCTATTAAAGAGGGGGTGGAGTGGAGCTGTGAGGCATGGTATATAAATGAATTCCCAAACACATTCCTGAGCAGGTGAATGGAAGTGGCAAACGAAGGAGTTTTGGAGAGAGTTAGGACAGGAAATGTGTGAAGCTTTCTTTCTAATAGTTCTATGTTCAGTGCTCTGATGAACAGTGCTGCAACAGATATGCCATGTTTCCTTTCCTGCCTGAAGCCGGAAGATACTTCCTCTGTATGAAATGCAAGTTAGTGGCTGTTCCAGAGGAAAAGATTTGAGGTTGGGAAGGACAAATAGTGACCGTTCAATACATCAGAGAGGCTGAGGAGTATTTGTCACCCAGACTGGGAAGCATCACCTCAATTTAAGGAAGAAAAAAAGAATTGGTAACGAGGATTCCAAAAAGAATGGAAACCAGAAAGGTGGCTAGGCAGTTCATAAGCACCAGGGGAAAAAGGAACATGTGACATTCTACATGGCTGGAGACAGACAAGGAGGAGACTCTGACTGTCAGAGAGGGGAGGACCTGGAGGAATTCTACACAGCTAGAAGCAGCCAATCATTATCAGGTCCCCAGCATGGTAACTGCAGAAAATATCTCTTAAGATCCAATTGGTCAAATGAAGTGGAGAGGTGTATGGGACGTACTTGAGAATGAGTGCTCAACCAGTGGTGTAGTAGTAAAAATATAAGTGGGTAAACTACCTATATTAAACTTCATATTCCCCAAATGAGAAGTGGATAAATTCTGTGCTACTGTGCTCTGTCCAACCTGCAAGACAATTAAGCATGCCTACATAGAAATTTCCAACCATCCAAATAAGACAGACAAGCATTGCTGGGGATTCTATATTAAGAGGAACAGAAAGAACCTTGTGCAAGTGACAGGCCAAGACCCTCGACACCACTTGAAGAATGGATAGGCTGCTGAAGTCAGCAAGCAAAGATCACTGCTGCAGGTGCTTGTCAGCACTAAACACTGCTTCATGTACTATCTCACACATTATAGATAACTTCAGGGAACCCCGGAAGGATGCTGAAGTAGAAGAATGTCCAAGTGATCTTATCAGAGATGCTGCCGATCCAGTAAACAAAGCAAGATACAAGGCAGAAGATTCTGGAAATGAGCTTCAGGCTAAGTAAGTGGTGAAAGGTAGAGGGTTTTGGTTTTATGGAACATTGGTCCAACATCTTCTAGCAGACAAGTGAGGAGGGCATTAAACTAGCAACAAAAAGAAAGGGTAAAAGGGAAGGAGGCAAATGAACATTAATTTAGCATAAAAATCAAGATGTCAAGAGCAAAATTAATCAAGGCACCAGGGAACATTAAGAGAAGAAATTATTTAATTGACCATACACCGATGCCAGGAGCCTGGGTAATAAACAAGAGGAATTGAAATTGTTCCTTTCTGAGCATAAATTCAACCTAGTCAGTATTACTGAAATCGGTGGGAAGATTTGCATGACTGGAATGTTAAAATCATTGGTCATAATCTATTTAGGACGGAAAGAGTAGGCAAAAGGGGAGGGGAAATGGCTCTTTGGGTAAAAAATATCAATATCAATGACAATTTGGATTTAAATGATTTTGAATGCTAATGTATCAATGTTCTAACACATAAAGCACAAGATGGGGCACTGGTTGGTGTCTGATACAGACCACCAACAAAACAGGATGACCTGCTCTTTGAGCACCTATATGTAGAAAGTAAGAAAATAAACAAAACAGTCTTATCACGGGGGACTTCAATTTCAATATTATATGCTAGATAACTCATGATGCCAGTGTCATGATGACTGGATTGGGGGGGAGGGAGAGGGCATTTGTGTTATTTGACATCAGGATGTCAAAATCATGGTAATCTATGTGAGACATGCCATGCCAGGTACGGTTAGAAAAGTTACAATGTGCTGAATAAGATGATAATGTTTATGTTCATGTGTTATATCTGTAAGGGAAGTTATGGATGTCTTTGATATACCTGTATTTCAAACTATGATGTATAAGACACACTCCAGAGAGAGGGGCGTCAGGACAATAGCTCGCTTAATGGCCCATCAAGACCTTTACAGAAGCAAAAGGCCCAGGAAAGAACTAAGGGCATACCTGAAGAGTTACCAGGCCCATATGACTCTGGACTCCATTTTGGTTCCTGTAAAATTCCACAGACAGCATGGCCAGAGGCACAGCGTATATAAGATCGCACCACAGAAACCATTTTGTCCTTGTTCCTGTCCAGCTGCAGACACACACCTGCCTACCTCTGGATCAACACACTTTTCAACTGAACTGAAGGTCTTAGACCCATCCAGGCACTGGATGTATACCAGAGGGACTATACAAGCCTGTAACTCCACAATTTTTCTAGAAACTTGATGTATATGGACTTTAAAATCATTTGTATGTATCTAATTGCTTTAATCCTTTAACATTTCTCTTATTGTTTGTTTTTCTTTTTATAAAAACCTTTAGTTTTTGTTACTAAAGGATTGGCTGGCAGCGTGCTATTTTGGGTGAGATCCAAACATATAGTGAACTGGTACTGTGGCTGGTAATTGAGATCAGAGGGAATCTTTTGAGTAAAGAGCATAGAGTTTGAATAACTGGTCTCTTGAATGGGTGAATGGTTGACCTGGGTAATTATAGACCTGTCAGCCTGATCCCAGGCAAAATAATGGGAAGGCTGATGTGAGACTTGATTATTAAAGAATTAAAAGAGGGTAATATATACTAATAGATCCTGTCAAACTAACTTGATATCTTTTTGTGATGAGATTACAAGTTTGTAAGGTAATAGTCCTGATGTAATATGCTTAGACTTCTGTAAGGCATTTGACTTGGTACTGCAAGGCATGTTGATGAAGAAACTGGAATGGCACAAAATAAACATGGCACACATTAAAGGGATTAAAAATAGCTAATTGATAGATCTCAGAATGGAATTATCCAAATGTATTCATCGTTGAGTGGATGTCTTTCTAATGGGGTCCTGCAAGGATCAGTTCTTGGCCTTACACTGTTTAACATTTTTATTAATGACCTGAAAGAAAACATAAAATCATTACTTATAAAATTTGTAGAGGACACAAAGATTGGGGGAGTGGTAAATAATGTAGAGGACTGGTCCCTGATACAGAACAATCTAGACTGCTTGGTAAACTAGGCCATGTTGTAATGGATTTGGAATTGCCTGTAATCATTTATGAATATTATGAATTGACCTGGTTATTGTGGTCTCTACTGTGTGCATATATAGAGTTAATTCAATAATAGGATGATTAGGAAATGCAACCAAGAAACCAGGGGAGGTGCAACCAGGTACATACTTCCTGGCAAACACTTGACAGACAATACAAGAGTCATTCACTTTGAAGCTGTGGCTTGTTCCCCTGCAGAGTTTATCAAACTGCTTTTGAGCAGCAGCTCCAAGAACAAGCCAATTAGGCAAAGGACTTCTGAGGGGGATAAAAAGTCTTTCCCTCTAAATGAGTTGCTGCTGAGAAACTGTTTTTGCACAGACTAACAACCAGACTCCCAGGTGTTTGGGGTCTGAAGTAAGATAGTTCTTGCTTAGGGCTGTAGGTAAGTTAGACATGCAGTTAGATCTTTTGTTATTTTCAAATCCTTTTACCTTATGCTATGCCTAGTTCCTATTGTTAATATTAAACAATACTTTTGATTAAAGAAGGCTGTTCTATGTCAATATATTTACTGCTGGTCACAGCATCCTAAAGGGCAGACTTACAGGTGCCAAACCCATTTGGACCTGCTGGATAAACAAAGTTGATATATAGGGTAACGTAGCCCAGAACCACATCTGAGAGTGGAAGAATCATGTGGTTCTACCCTAAGTAGAGAAAAAGTCACATGGCCTGATACCTGTAGATATCGGGTGCACTCAGAGAGACCAGAAAGAGGTCAGAGGTGCAGCTAACTATAACTGTGACACCCGCATTTCAGTATGGCCAAACGTAAGGTCATACAGCTTCAAATTAAGAATGCAGGCCATACTTACAGGATGTGGGACTCTATCCCAAGAAGCAGTGACTCTGAAAAAGATTGGAGGCCATTGGTGTATAATCAGCTGAAACATGAGCTATCATTGCAACACTGTGGCCAAAGGGTTAAAGCTGTTCCGGTACGTACAAAAAATGGAATATTGAATGGATGCAGAGAGGTTATATTACCTCTGGATTTGGCACTGGTGTGACCAATACTAGAACAGTGTCCAGTTCTCATGTCCACAATTCAAGAAGGATGGTAATACAATAGAAAGGGTTCAGAGAAGAGCCCTGAGAAAGAATAAAGAATTAGATTGACTCAAGGAGCTCAATCTATTTAGTTTAACAAAGAGAAGGTTAAGATGTGACTTGATTACATCTATAAGTATCTACATGGGAAACAAATATTGAATGCGCTATTCAATCTAGCAAAGCCATTTCCAATAGCTGGAAGTTGCAGGTAGACATATTCAGACTAGAAGTAAAGGGCAAATTTTTAACCATGATGGTAAATAGCAGTTGGAACAACTTGCCAGTGATTGTGGTGCCTTTTCCATTTTTAAATCAGGACTGGATGGTTTTTCTAAAAGATAAATGCTAGTTCAACCACAGCTATTAGCCTTGAAGCAGGAATTAATTCAGGGAAGTCCTATGGCCTGTGTTATGCAGGAGGTCAGACTAAATGATCACAATGCTCTCTTTTAGGCCTAAAATCTATGAATCCATGATACCATCAGAATAGTTTTAAACAAAATTGCCAGGATGCCTATTATACGTATAGGCAGGACTACCAAGATACAGAGGGCTTGATCTAGTTAGTATATACTATCCTTTACATCCTTACCATGTAAAGCAGCATGCATAATGCTCCATCCTGTGAATTACACATATTAGACCAATATTCACATGTACCTTTTCTCCCACCAGAACTAAGACAGAAATAAAGCAGAGCAGTCTGTTTTCAGTCTATCTTATTGTAGGCTGTAATAAAAGAGTATAATATTTAAAACCAATAATGGGGCGCGGAGGCTCTTATCCACTCTTCAAGTGAATAAAGAAAACTACAGTGCATAACCAGAGCACAACAGAGATGCTAACAGCAGCTCTCAGAAGACAAGCAGGAGGAAATGATATGGTTTGTTACTCCGTTTAGATCTATCACATTATTTCCCTGCGCATCCCCGTGTATTAAATTAAAATTTATAGTGTGTAAAACAAAGACTTCTTTAAATTATGTGTATGGATTTGCTTCTTACCCATGATGAAAAACAGGCAATATCCCAACAATGGAGATATGTTAAATATGTGTTAACGCATATCTAGCCTCATTTTATATGCCATATGGGTTTGCATGTTTAATTTGTCATGTGCTTCTCTAGATTTTTAGGATCTACTTCAAGATGTGTAGGCTAATTCAGAATGACAGAATAGGGTAACTAGGGACAAATTTTAGCTATGGGGCCAAGATCTGTGTGCAGGAATGCATGCAAAATCATGTGCTTGTAGTAATGCCCAGGATTACTGTATCTATGTAGGCAAACTGTGTTTGCACATGAGTATAATTAATCTATTATATTATATATATCTAACCCCCACATTTGCAGACACTATTACAGCAACTACCTATTCCTATTTGTACACTAACCTAGCTGCATTCTTTCTAGAAATTCAAGAAAATATTTTTCAAACTTGGGTGGTTAAAGTTAGGCACTTAAATAAAATTGGACTGATTTTCAGAGTCCTTATTGTGTCACATTCAGTTTTCAATTACTAAATTATTCTTACTGCTAAAGATTCCATTGCAGTATTTTAAGCTACTTTTTTAGTCAGTTTTCTAATTCTAAAATAAACAACAGTGGCAAATATGTTTGTTACATGCACATTCCAAGCAGCTCAACACCTTAACATTTTTTCAAGTATCCAGATTTTAGATCTGGACAGAATTTACTTTTATGATTGCAAATATTTCTTGATGCACAACACACTATAACTCATTGAAAGTCGAACAACTGCATCGTTCCTTCGTACTGTATGTCCTAATAAATCGATTATTTCATATTCCTTTTAATTTGGAAAGTTATTCTTTCAGACTGGAAATAAAACATACATTTGTAAAAGTGAGAGTATTTAACATTTGGAACAGCTCACCAAGAGTCATGGTGGATTCGCCATCACAGATAATATTAAAATCAAGATTGGATTTTTTTCTAAAATATAAACTTTCGCAATTATTTTGGGGAAGTTATATGGCCAAGAACTAGGAGATCAGGCTCAATGATCACAACAGTCCCTTCTGGGCTTTAAATCTATTAATCTTTTAAAAAATCATTCTTCATTTGTATAGCATTTAGAGATACACACATATAGAAACATCAGGAACAGAGTTAAACCTGAATTTCAGCACTCAGATACGTCTCTTTTCTTTAAGCTTTTGTGTAAACTAAGGGGACAAATCAGAAATTTTACTTGTTTCCTCATCCTTTAAGTGTCCCTCATTTTGAGGAACATCAGACATTTTTGTTCAGAAGTTACCTATAATCCTCACAGATTTGTTTCCCACTATACCTTTATTATTAAAAATGATTTTCAGCAGAAAAAAACTGACATTGAAGTTCTAGAAAGAGGTATTTACATTAAAGATATAATCGCACACATTATAAATTTCCTGCCTTAATTATTTTTACATCACTCATCTTGGGTCTTCATCACACAATTTCAATCTCACATTTGAGCCTTAGCCTATTCAGGGTGGTAATTATTTCTACTGAGAAGCAAACTACTGAAAGGACACTTGGGCAACAATCATAATCTGTACAATTAGATAATTAGTCTTTGCAACAGAGTAAATACATGGGAAAGGAATTCATTTGTGATCCCGCTGAACTCAGTTGTACATCAGATCATTCTCCCATATATGAATGTGGTTTTCTCTTTTTCTGTTAGTAGCTCACTGTAAGCTGAAATCTGTTTCTGAAGCACTAAGGGCAGCCTCCTGGATCCTATGAAATAAGATTACGTGAGAGATTCCATAAGCATGGTTTTGTCTTGTGCTTCCACTTATGACCAGGACACTATTATAAAATACAGATTCAGTAGGAGGGAGATTTGGGAGCGGGGAGGAAGAGTTTGAGCAGGAAGCTAGGTGTCGCGACTCCTGGGTTCTATCCACTGATGCAAATGTTCTCTGCTACCTTGGTTACTCCCTCAACCATAAATGAAGGGAAGAAAAGCATTTCTGGAAATTAGGTGGCACTGGCAAAGAGGTAACTTCTGTTAGTTTTCCTACTTTCAGTTTTGATTAAATATTTCATGTGCAGCACTGCAGAGCAATAAACATGTAAGAGCAAAACAGCCTAAAGTAGATAAGAATCTGAAAATACAATTGGGAAAGTAATAATAAAAGAAAGAAGAATGGGAGAAGAACATAATATAAAATGTCATGGTACCTTTATTACATTCTGTATTGAATCCTTTTATATTTTATTAGAAAGAGAAGTGTGTATATATGGAATTTAAGGGATACTTTGTGGATATATGAGCAAACACCAGACTTGTAGCAGCTGAGCAAAGATTCTCTTAGCCTCTCTGCCTGCACGGGATAGACTCAGGTAAGTAACTCTAGGGTCCTTCAAGCAGTGAAACTATCATCATTATGGCTGGCCCAAAAGAGAGTAACAAACTCTAGCCCCAAACCTTAGTCAACAAGTGCGTATGGAAACAATGATCCTTTGCAACCCAGGAGCACTGTGGAATTCATAGATTCCAAGTTCAGGAGAGATCACTGTGATCCTCTAGGCTTATCTGCTGTACAACAAAGGCCTCAGAACTTTCTCCAAAATAATTCCTCGAGTTCATCTTTTAGAATAAAAAAATCCAATTTTCCTTTAAAACTTGCCAGTGTTGAAGAATGCACTGCAGCACTTGTTTGTAATATCGTTATTACCCTCATTGTGAAACATTTTCACCTTATTTGAGGTCTGAATTTGCATATCTTCAGCTTTCTGCCATAATGGAACGAAATAGCCAGCCATCACCAGTGCTGAGTGTAGTTCAAGGGCACCATTCTTCCTCGTTAAAGTGTGGATGGATGAAGGATGCAGAGGTTCCCCTCATCCTTTCCCTCCATTATCAAATATCTGTATAAAATACACAGTATTTAACCCAAAATGGGGTTCAGAATATTCATCCTTCGGAAATGGTCCCACCTCATGGGTAGTGGAGAGGGGCATGTGACTGTAGGGTCACTTTCTCCCCAGCTCTCCCTGCCCTTAGTACAGGAACTTCACTTATACCTGTCCTTTATGCTGGCCTTTTGCACTGCCCCTCCTCTGCACACCTGCATAAAGGTGAGAACAGTCAGTCCCTGAATTTTAATCAATCTATAACCGGACAAAATTTCTGAGGAGTTCAGGATTTAGTCCCCAGATTCCCCCCCAACCACAGAAATAGATGTAATGAGGAGATTCTCGCACCTGGTAGCGTCCTAATATGATGCCCTAATATTGGCACACTAGAGACAGCTGGAAAGATAGATTAGGGAGGTAGATTAGATAGATGTACCAGTGCTCTGGAGAAACAGAAGTTTCCACAGCATACAGCTGGGAGACATTTTAATAAACAATCTTATTTATGTGTCTTCTGGCTAAAGGCCAACAGACTGCACACTCACAGTTTGATACAAAAGCCCAATCCTTTTTCACTTTTCTGCCCAAATCCTTCCTGCAAAGATTAAAAACAAAACCTTTGCTCCATTATAAAAATACCTTAATTGCATTTACAAACTCTTGACAGGAGACCTTTGCAAGAACCAAGTTTAAATATAGCTAATTCAATTTTGATAAGAGATATTATGAGCTGCTGATAATAGTAAGCTCTGTAGACAAAGAAAAAATGATGCTGGAAGTGTTTTTAAAAGGTTACTCTTTGGCCTGGGACTAGGAGTTAGATGCTCCACTGAGACAGCTATGTCTCTCTTAACTGGAAAAATAGTTATAGCCTTTAGCTAGCAATCACTTTATAAAATCATGTCTGTAGGTGAATAGACATTTATAGTGATTATCCTATTAGTAAGTTGTATTATTAACTAAAAAAAGTTTCTTTTCTCTCCAGATGTAATTAAAATGCTCCATCTTACTCTAGGGCATCACCATTCCCAACTAGACTTAATAATTACCTTACCCAGCTTCTTTAAATTGAAAAAAAAATAGATTAGAGACACTGTTGAGTAACACTGCCAACAAATATAGAATTTTAAGTAACACTATCATTTTCAGCAGGTTATAGGTCAAAGCCAATTTGAAACAAATTGTTTTAGTTCACAAGGGTTTCGGCTATTTCATTTAAAGGTAGGACAAAGTTAGATTGATAATAATTATTGGTATCAGGACTAACTTGTACCCCTAAGTTTTTAAGGTCAATTGATACACAATATAAATGTTTGTTATCTGTAATTTCTATTTTTAAACTTTCCTCCCACCAGAGCTAGGAATAGTAGATAGGAATTCTTTAAAGAAAAAGTGAGAGTCACAAATTTCAAGAAATTTTATGAGGGAAGAATCAAGGCCTTTACTTAGAAATATGAAATATCTTCTGCCAACAAGCTACCTGCAGATCTTCAATCCCCTTTCAGTTCTTAGATCCACAGGTTATTATTTGTTGAAGTTACCAATGGTTCCATTGAGAGACTTAATAGGAAAGAAAGAAAGGCACCCCTGCCAGGCTCTATGATCTTATTCTGTTCTGTTTATTCTTTTGAAGGATTTGGCTTAGTTAAGAGTCCTTGTTTCTTCTCAGTGATCCCTAGAGCTTAAATCAGTGATAAGCTGGTAAAGGGGCTGAACTGTAGATCTGGTGTGGGTTCAGTGTTTAGTGAAAGACAAAGCAGAAAAAGAAGTTCATTCATCTCTAACTAAAGGTTTATTTTGTTAGACACAGACTCAGTGCTTACAAGGGGAAGTATTGCCTCCTAGAGGCAATCAGGGGTGGTGTTTAGTTTTCCCAGATTTCTGAGTGAGAGCTCAAGTTGGTTCTATTTTGTAATATTAAGAGGAATTTTGAGTAAATCATAAATTTGTGAAGCAATTTTATTATATTTTGGGGGAAATTATAATTTGTATAACGCCTGCATACATGTTGGAGAACTGGTATAGGGAGAGGGATATTGACTCTAAGACAACGGTCCTCAAACTTTTTCTCCCATAATACCCTTGTCAGCAATAGAATGTGGACAAATCCTCCCTCCCCCAGGACAGCAGTGAAATCGCAGCTAGGAGTGGGGGCCACATCCAAGGCCAGGAGCAGAGCTGGGGTCCAGCAGCTGCAA
Organism: Mesoclemmys tuberculata; assembly: GCA_007922155.1. Taxonomy (NCBI): domain Eukaryota; kingdom Metazoa; phylum Chordata; order Testudines; family Chelidae; genus Mesoclemmys; species Mesoclemmys tuberculata. The sequence continues at coordinate 60,689,925 of ML675616.1, read as the reverse complement.
GTTGGGGCTGCAAGTCAGAGCTGGGGGCCAATGATTGAAAGTGAGGACTGGTGGCTGAACTCTGGCTGAGGCTTGGAATAGAGCCAGGGCTGCAACTGTTGATGGGGACAGGGCTGGAGGAGAGCTGGGTGCAGAGTGGGGTTGGGTGCTGTTCACTCTCCATCACCCTATGGGGGTTAGCCTGTGAACCACCATGCCCCCATAGGTTCCTGTGCGCCCCCTACGGGGGCACACCCCACAGTTTGGGCACCACCGCTCTAAGAAATGCCTTTTAGTAACTGGGATATCTGAAGGCTCAAGGGAAACCACTTTATAGGCAGACACAAAATTCCTAAGCAAGTACAGAATGAGAAGGCAGGATGGTGCATTTGCAATGCTATCTGAGCTGCCAGTGACAGTGGAAACCTCACAAGTTCCAAGTGAGATAGCGATGTGGAAGCTGGTAGCCTCTGGACACCAGCTCCCATTGACTCCTGCCTCAGATGCATAATTTTGAAAGAAAATGTCAGCCTTCTTAGCAAAAGAGGGGAAGACCAGACCTGATATGCCAGTTCTGTTGGGCCCAGCAGCTGCAAGCCTAGGAGCTGAAGACTTTTTGATAGTTAGACTCTCTACCCCATTCACAAGGTGAAATTCTTGGCCTTAAAGTGAGCTTTTACTGAAAAAAATTCGAAATTACTTGCATGGTGCTCAGTTTCAGATGTAGAGAGACAACAGTCTACTCACCTATGTATGAACAAATGCCAAGTTGGATGCTACAGGGCAGAAATGGGTGGCCCACTTGGATAACTACAAATTCAGCATCCAGTACTGATCAAGGAAAAGCAATGTAGATGTGCGTGCACTATCACAGCACCCACAGGCTTCCAAAATTGCTGTGATTCCTACAGATGGAGTGAGAACTATTTGCAGAATGAGCCATCGAGACTCAGAGGTCAGGACGGTCTTCTCGATTGTGTCAAAGAAACTTTGGGCCTGCTCCTGAAAGTGTTCCATTAGCCTCAGTGAAGTGTTTTGTCCATTTCTTGGGCTCAATACTGCTGACTGGTAACAAATCCAAAAATAAAATAATGATATTTGTGACACACAGCTCATTAAAAAGGAGTGACGAAGTCCAGTCATGATTATTCTCTCTATCCCAGAAGACAAACTACTATTGGGAGAATAGACCAAACGAAAACTGATTCAGGGAACTCTGCCCTGAACGTCAGGAGACCCTTTATTAAATCAATGAACATAACTAGTGTTATCGAAGGAGTACAGAGCTCTGTCCATGAGAGGCTTGCATGATGACTTTTGGGCATCTGGGAATGAAGAGAATCCTGGAACTTAGTAGGTTCTATTGGCCCTGGATGGCTGAGGACATTTGCAGGAAATGCAAGATGTGCTTGGTGTGTTCAAAGGAAAACTCTACCCACTAGAGCGGTGTACCTGGAGAATGTCACTATCAGCAAACCTTTGGAGCTGGTATGCACTGACTTCCTGTCTTTAAAAGCAGCCAGAAAGGATGCTGGGAACATCTTAGTAGTGCCTGACCCCTTTACTTAGTATGTGCATACATATCCTATAAGTGACCAGAAGTCCATCTCAGTCACTTGAGTGTTTTGGGAAAAATACTATTCAATTTGTAGAATCCGAGCAAAAATACACTCTGACAAAGAAGGGGACTTTGAGAGTCATCTTCTGAAGGAAGTGGTTAAGATAGCAGGAATTAAAAAATCCAGGACAACCACAATCACCCACGAGGTGATTCATAGCCAGACTGGTTTAATTGAATTCTGTTAAATATGTTGGGGACAATCCATCCAGAGCAGAAATCAGAATTAGTAGGAACTCCTTATGAGATTGACCACAACATGGGACATGGGTAACAAAAAGGTGCTGGACTAAAGCCTCCCCCCAACATGTACAGTGGGCCTCCTAGGGGTATGCTGCCATGATCCGACAAGTTTGATAGTGAGTCTAAAAGGACTTCCCAACTCCAAACTGATTCGCGACCAATCGGTAGCACTCTGAACTTGCCAGCTTCCACACAGATCGCAACACACTTCTCCAGCAAGAAGGCAGCACTCATTTTGGTGTCCTTGCACCACAATGCTGAGGCTAGCTCTGCGCACAGTTCCAGGAAGGTGGCATTCCACATCTGAAAATTCTGTGGCCACGGTCCTCATTCCAGACCTTCATAACAATGCAGTCTCACCATTCAGTGCTTGCTTCCCAAGCCCAAAAGCAACAGTCCACCAGGTGCAGCTGCTCCATGAACACTAAAAGTAATCTGGTGTTGTTTCTTTCCATGGCACACAGCAGGTTAGGCACCTCTGATTCCTATTCAGACTGGGAGCTCATGATATACTGCATAACTATCCACAATGTGTTCATAACAATGACCACAATAGTGGAAGGCAGTGCAGGGTCGGAAACTCATGGAATGATGGGATGGAAAAAAACTACAATCATGGGATGTTGAGCTAATACCCATGATGCACTGTGACCCACTCTGCCTTCCCAAAACTCCTAACTGCAGAAGGTGGTGAGATGGACAGTGGGATAGCTACCCACAGCGCACTGATCTCACTATGGATGCTAAGGCAACAACTGTAGACTCACCCACTGACAGAAGGAGTGTTGTGAGAACATGCACAAGCGATATAATTATAGCGCTTTTTGATCATCGGTATAATTTCCATCAACAAATCTCCGTAGTGAAGACAAGGTCTAATACTATAATTATTTTGTGGTTGCAACTACAATGTACTGGTTACTTTCCAGACATATACAAAGGGATTATCTATGCCCTAAGCAGCTCAGAGTTTAAGGATTCACAGACAGGGAGAGGTTAGATAATAGGAACAACAAAAGGCAATCTTCTATAAATCTCCTATACAAACCAACAAGATTCACTCATTCTTTGTATTCATGGATAAAATTTGTTTTAATATATTGAAAGAAATAAAAAGAAGGAAACATGAATGGACCAACTCTTGCAACTGCATTTCTGGCCCTGAATTAGCAGGGATGCCATTCTTTTTCTGTTCAAGACTGTAATGTACATTACTTGATATGTTTTATGTGGTTGGGAAATTTAATACTTATCTGTGAGAGACTGATTAAACTGAATGGAAACATTTAATTTGTGTTTAGCAATGGCGGCAACTAACAATAATCAAGTGGTGTTTTGTTTTTTTAATTTGCATTTGACAAATGTTTTGCCTAGTTTGGTTTGATTTGTGTCCAAAGTGAGTACATTTGGGAATTATGATACTTATCAGAGTGGGTCAGACACTAATTACATTGTCTTTGCCACAGCACATAAATGTCCCCGTTATTTTCTTTTCTCCTACATTGTGTCAATATGTTTCCATAATAAATCAGAAAATCTTTATTCAGGAGGCCTAGTTAATATTTGAAAGATGTAAGGGAAGCATCAAATGCAAGGTTGGTTTTTTTTTTTTAAAAAGATGAGCTCAGCAAAGACTGAGAAATAATCAAGAAAGAATAGCTTTCCTGTGCTCGTCTCTTTAGTTCTCATACAATTAAAAGAGAAGAAAAGAAAACTGACGTGTTGCTTGTTCATAAATTTAATAGATAGATTAACGTCACAGTTTAAATGAGGTCTGGTGAAATCCACTGTTATGCTCAGGTTTTGTACTTTTTCGCACATTTTGACTAATCAAACAGGGAAGTGGAAAGATAATGAATAATTCATAAGTACAGTGACTATGAAGTACAGAGCTATAAATACACTGAGAGGGGTTCCAGTGACACCGTAATTAACAATGAACGTGGAGCTTGACTGGTTTATGATGTCACTGCCGCTCCAAAGTGTAATTATAACTTGCTCATTTTTTTCTGTTTCATTTAAAAAATGTTTTATCTTATACAATGCATAAATCCTACCAAAGTACACAAAATAAGATATAAGAGGCAACCATCCAATTCATCTCGCTCTAACTCCATTCTCCATCTCCGACTGCTGGTCTCTTGGCCTCCCGCTCTTCAAATGTTTTAATCTTTCTTGGTTTTTTTCCTTCTAGCCTCCTCCTGCTCCTCTTTCCATCTTTCCATAACACCATTAAGGAAATATTATTATGAATATTACAGTTGTGCCCACAACCGAGATCAGAGTCCCACTGATGCTAGGCACATTGGAAGAGACAGTCCCTGCCCCAAAGTGTTTACAATTTGAATAGACAAAAGAGATGAAAGTAACTTATGCAGTCCCATCCTCTTGTACCTGGCACAAAAGCAGTGGGGAGCAATCAGGGAGCTGGTTAGCTGTTCCTGGTCCTAAGGGGAAGTATTGTTATTATTATTTGTATTACTATTGCACTAGTCGTCCCAGCAATGGACCAAGACCCCATTGTGCTATGTACTGTGGAAGCAGAGAACAAAAAAATGCACCAAAGAGCTTGCAATCTAAATATATGACAGATTGGAAAGAGAGTACAAGGAACTAATGAGACAATATTGGTCCATCTGATAGGGCGTGGTATCAACACACCAGCAGCATAACTGTTGTCAAGTTTATTTGTAGGCATTATGGCAAAGGAAAGTTTTAAGAAGAGATTCCAAGAAGGATAGCAAGGTTGTTATGCAGATGTTTATGGGGAATAGCTTCCAAACATATGGAGCATTTTTGAAGAAAGCAAGAAGGTGTTTGTTTGAATATTTAACAAATGGGCAGTGGAGGCTGGTGTCATGGGCTCACAGGCAGGAACTGACAATTTTGTCAGTGAATGAGAGATGATAGATAAGGATAGGCCGTGAAGGGCTTTAGCCTCATAGAAACATAGGGTCAGAAGGGACTACAAGGGTCATCTACTCTAACCCCTGCCAAGATGCAGGATTTGTTGTGTCTAAAGCAGGGACTCAAACTTTTTTTTGCGTGGATCCTCTTTGAAAATATTTCAGGCTGTAATGACACCCCTTGAAAAGTGATATCCTCCCATGCCATGCCACCCTTACCAGCATGCCTGGGGGGCTGACAGCTTGTGACCCCCCACAATAACCTCACAATCCCCTGAGGGGTCACAACCCCCAGTTTGAGAACCCCTCGTTTAAACCATCCAAGACAGATGGCTAACCAGCCTCCTTTTGAAAACCTCCAGCGAAGGAGCATCAGAACTTCCCTAGGTGGTCTGTACCATTGTCCTACTTTTCTTACACTTAGGAAGTCTTTCCTGACATTTTATCTACATCTGCTATTTTGTATCACAGAATCATAGAATATTAGAGTTGGAAAGGATCTCAGGAGGTCATCTAATCCAACTTCCTGCTCAAGGCAGGATTAACATCAGCTAAATCATCCCAGCCAGGGCTTTGTGAAGCTGGCATCTTAAAAACCTCTAAAGATGGAGATTCCACCACATCCCTAGGTAACTCTTTTCAGTGCTTCACCACCCTCCTAGTGAAAAACAGTTTCCTAATATCCAACCTAGACTTTCCCCACTGAAACTTGAGACCATTGCTCCTTGTTCTGTCATCTACTAACACTGAGAACATCTTAGCTCCATCCCCCTTTTCCGATAGTTAAAGGCTTCTATCAAATCCCCCCTCATTCTTCTCTTTTGCAGAGTAAACAAACTTAATTCCCCCAGTCTTTCCTCTTCAGCCCCCTAATCATTTTTGTTTTGCCTCCGCTGGACTCTCTCCCACTTGTCCACATCCTTTTTGTAGTGGGGGGCCCAAAACTGGACATAATACTCCAAATGCGGCCTCACCAATGCCGAATAGAGGGGAATAATCACTTCCCTCAATCTGCTGGCAATGCTTCTACTAATGCAGCACAATATTCGATTAGCCTTCTTGGCAATCAGGGCACACTGCTGACTCATCTCCAGCTTCTTATCCACTGTAAACCCCAGGTCTTTCTCTGCAGAGCTGCTGCCTAGCCTGTTTGTCCCCAGTCTGTAGCTGTGCATGGGATTCTTTCTTACTAAGTGCAGGACTTTGCACTTGTCCTTTTGAACCACATCAGTTTTCTTTTGGACCAATCCTCCAGTTTTTTTAGGTCACTTTGTATCCTTTCCCTATCTTAGAGTGTATCTACCACTCTCCCTAGCTTAGTGTCATCTGCAAACTTACTGAGGGTGCAATCTACCCCATCCTCCAGATCATTAATGAAGATGTTGACCAAAACCATCCCCAGGACCTAACCCTGGGGCACTCTGCTTGTTACCAGCTGCCAGCTAGACATCGAGCCATTGATCACTACCCATTCAGCCCAATGATCTAGCCAGCTCTCTATCCATTTTATAGTCCATTCATACAACCCATAGTTATTTAACCTGCTGATAAGAATAATGTGGGAGACTATCAAAAGCTTTGCTAAAGACGAGGTATATCACGTCCACCTCTTTCCCCACATCCACAGAGCCAGTCACCTCTTCATAGAAGGCAATCAGTTTGGTCAGGCATGACTTGCCCTTGGTGAATCCATGTTGACTGTTCCTGATCACCTTCCTCTCTTCCAAGTGCCTTAAAATGGATTCCTTGAGGACCAGCTCCATGATTTTTCCAGGGATTGAGGTGAGGCTGACCAGTTTGTTGTTCCCTGGATCCTCTTTCTTCCTTTTCTTGACGATGGGCACTATATTTGCCTTTTTCAATCATCAGAGACTTCCCCCAATTGCCACAAGCTCTCAAAGATAATAGCCAATGGCTCTGAAATCACATAAGCCAACTCCCTCAGCACCCTCGGATGCATTGCATCTGGTCTCATGGACTTGGGTATGTCCAATCTTTCTAAATAGTCCTGAACTTGTTCCTTCAACACTGAGGGATGTTCACCTCCTCCCCATTCTGTGCTGCCCAGTGCAATAGTCTGAAATTAGACGAAGGTTTCTAACCATTAGGGGAGTGAAGTTCTGGAATAGCCTTCCGAGGGAAGTAGTGGGGGCAAATGACTTATCTGGCTTTAAGACTAAGCTTGATAAGTATATGGAGGGGATGTTATGATGGGATAGTTTAATTTGAGCAATTGATTTTGGATTATCGGCAGATAAGTCTGCTCAATGGTCTGTGGGAATGCTGGATGGGATGGGAACTGAGTTACTGCAGATAAATCTTTTTTGGGTGCTGGCTGGTGAGTCTTGCCCACGTGCTCAGGGTTTAGCTGATCGCCATATTTGGGGTCGGGAAGGAATTTTCCTCCGGGGCGGATTGGCAGGGGCCACGGAGGTTTTTCGCCTTCCTCTGCAGCATGGGGCATGGGTCGCTTGCTGGTGGATTCCCTGCAGCTTGAGGTCTTCAAATCTCATTTTTGAGGATTTCAATAACTCAGTCATGGGTTCGGGGTTGTTATAAATGTGTATGGGTAGGGTTTTGTGGCCTGCCTTGTGCGGGAGGTCAGACTAGATGATCATATTGGTCCCTTCTGACCTATGAGTCTATGAGTCTATGAGTCTATGAGCTGACCTTCTCTGTGAAGACAGAGGCAAAAAAGACATTGAGTACCTCTGTCACTAGATTGCCTTCCCTATTCTGTAAGGGGCCCACACTTTCTCTAATCTTCCTCTTGTTGGTAACATACCTGTAGAAACCCTTCTTATTTCCTTTCATGTTCTTGCTAGCTGCAACTAGCTGTTGTTTAAACACATTGCCTCTTGTCCTGCCCTCTATAGCAAGAAAGAATAACTTTTCTCCATCTTTTTTTAGCAGCCTTTCAAGTGTTTGAAGACAGCTATCATGTCCCTCCTTAGTCTCCTCTTTTCCAAACTAAATATACCCAGTTCCTTCAGACTTTGTTTGTATGACTTGCATTCCATCCCTTTGACCATCTTTCTCTTTCGCCTCCAGTTTCTCCACATACTTTCTATACATTGGTAACCTAAATTGGACACATTACTCCAGCTGAGCAGAGCGGTAATATCACCACCAGTGACTTGCATGTTAATGTGAAACTATGCCTCTGTTAATGCAACCTAAAATTGTATTTGTTTTCTTACATCATCACATTGATGGCTCATGCTGAGGCTGTGATCCACCACAACTCCCAGATCTGTTGCCATGCCAGTTAGCCCCCATTCTGTATTTTTGCATTTAGTGTTTCTTCCCTAAGTGTAGCACCTTTGTTGGATTTCATTTTGTTGTCTATAGCTAAGTTCTCCAATTTATCAAGATCACTCTGAATTTTAACTTCCATCCTCCAAAGTGTTGGCACTTCTCCCACTCACCCCTCCCCCCATTTTGTGTCATTTGCAAATTTGGTCAGTATGCTCTCAATTCCTACATTCAGCTATAGATGTTAAACAACACCGGATCCAGAAGAGATCCCTGTGGAACCCCACTTGAGATCCTCTTCCAATCTGACATCATTCCATTAATAGTTTGAGGTTATTTAACCAATTATGTATCCACTTAGTGGTATTTCTGCCAAGCCCACATTTCTTTAGCTTAGCAGACTGTCATGTGGGACTGTTTCAAAAGTCTTGCTGAAGTCCAGGTATGTTATGTCCACTGCATTCTCCCATCCACCAAACCAGTTACTCTGTCAAAGAAGGAAATCAAGCTGGTTTGGCATGGTTTATTCTTGGTTAATCTATATTGGCAGCTAGTGATTACCCCTTCATCCTCCACATATTCGCAAATTGAATGTTTTATACGTTGCTCTAGTAGTTTCTCAGATATCAAAATCAGACTGACTTTTTCCCGGCTCCTCCTTTCCCCCCTTTTTAAAGATGGGCACTATTGTCTTCTGGGACCTCTCCAGTCATCCATGAGTTTGCAAATATTATTACCAGTGGCTCCCATATTTCTTCTGCCTTGACTATAAATACAAGCAGCCACATATTTCATTGTGCTCACCTCTTCATTTGACCTGCAGCACTGGTTCAACTCTTGCATTCATCAATTGTTCACTTGATTTGGTCTTTACCAAACACTTCTCTCTCTCTCTCTCTGCTCTTTCCAACCATCACCTGGTTTCCTTCATCATTGCTCAGCAATCACACACACACCCCTCCATACTCTCTCATTTGGCCTGTCCAGGACTTCCAGTCCATCAGGGCCGATGACTTTTTCTTTGCCCTCAGCCCTCTCCTCTCTGCCACCTCTTCCCTTGATATGGTTGTTTATTCTCACCATGCTACACTCTCGTCCACTGTTGACTTTTTTGACTCTCACTCAGTCACAAAGTCTGCCTCCCAACTTCCAAAGCCATTTCATTCCAAAATCTACTTCCTCTGCTCCTGCTTTCACTGCAGAACAACTCTGGGGGAGATCCAGCGACCAAGCTGACTTCCTCCACTACTCTCCTCCTTAAGTTCTACCATCTTCCTAGCTGAACAACTCTACTCCAATTTAGTTGAATCCATGCCTGCAACCCAACCTGCCTTTTCACTATCTTTGATTCACTCCTCAAACCCTCCCTATTTCTTATCTATTACAAGTTAAATTTGACAAAATACAACATGACTTTCACCTTCCCCTCAGCTCACCTTTCCTTTTCCCTTCCCCTCCCACTACTCTCTCCTCCTTTTCTCCTGTCACAGATGCAGACGTTTTCTACCTGCCTTCCTCCTCTACTCCCTCCATTGGCCAGAGAGTCTTCATCCCATCACATCTCCAGATCTCCCTCCTAGTCACTCTCATCCCCTCCCTTACTCTTCTCCTTAACCCTTCATTCTCCTCCGCCTCTTTCCCTTAACAGTACAAGAATGCTGTAGTCCTCCTAACTTAAAGTATCCCCTACTTTGACCTCACTTCCCTCCTCAAAGATCACTACATCTCCCGTCTCCCTTTCATCTCTAAGGTCATTGAATGTAGTGTCTACAGTCACTATCAGCCCTTCAGTTCCATCGTGGACTCTCTCCAGTCCTGTTTTTACTCCTTGTACCCCACTGAATCTGTTCCCACCAAAGTCTCTGATGATCTCTTCCTAGCCAAAGCTCAGAACCAGTGCTCCATCCTCATCCACCTTCACCCATCAGCCACTTTTGACACAACTGACCGTGACCTACTTTTTAAAATCTTATATCTTGCCTTCTAATATTCTGTCCTCTCCTGGTTCTCCTCCCACCTCTCCAATCACTCTTTCTGCATGTTCTGCAGAGGATCCTACTTATCCTCCCTCCAACTTTCTGTGTGGTTCCACAGGGCTCTGTCCTTGGTCTCCTTCTTTTCTTTCTCAGCACCTTATCTTTGGGAATCTCATACACAAACACAAAAACACGACCACCTCTGTGCTGACCACAGTTCTACTCCAGGCATTGAGAGTTCTTAGAGCAGCTGCTGGACTGTTTTGAGATACACAACATGGCATAGAGTTTCTAAGCATCCTTTTCCAGTGGAGGTTTGGCATAGAGGAATTCTGCTCCATCACAACTCTCCATCATTAACAACGAATGTTAATGCCCACCTTTGTGCTCTGGCTTATTAACATAAAAATTAATCACCATATCTCCTCTATCTGAATCTCCAGTCCTTCCTTGCTGTTATTCTCACCACCACCCTCATCTTCTGGTACTGGATAGCAGGACTTTCAGGTCCATCCAGCATGAAAAAACAACAAAAAATACTGTCTTTATTTGATCTTGATGCTCCAGCCCTAAAGAGCCATGCTGGTGGGTGACAGAAAGGACAGTTTCCAATCCAGCTCCATTCCTGAAGTAGAACTCAGTTCATTTCTCACCCTTCTGACCTGATTTATCAGATGGGTAGTGGGTCAGCCTGTTGCTTCTCAGGAAGAATGAGAGGCAGTTCATTGGCCAGCAAATAGGCAGAGTTCTCAAAACTATAGAACATTTCTGAGGCACTACACTTGGCCTTCAGGACAGCGTGTGTATCCAGGTGCCTCTTGGTGACTGCATGTTTCACATCCTGAAATAGCTTGGCTGGCAGAATCCTATAGTGAGATTGTTCTGTCCCTCTATAGCTCCAGGATAAGAAAAAAGCTCACCAGCTACTAGCATTTGTTACCAGAGAACTAAAAACTCAAACAAGTTCCATTCATTTAGCAAAGCAAACACAATACAAAACCAGCAAATAGCCAGCTACTTTTTATTTCAACCATTCTGTAACTGTATCTGCAATCAGGAGCAGCCTTTGTATGTTTTCAAAGTGGCCTTTGGAGTTACAAAGTTTGGGCAATCCTGATTAAGGAATAAGGAGCCAGTTCTGCAGCAGCTGTTCCAGTACACAGGGGATGGGCACAGGATTTTGGTGGGCTACGCAGGGGGTGTAGCATGGAGCAGACTGAGTGCGGGTGGAATATCTATTCCTGTCTCTCACATGGAATGTGTCTGTAAGGGGTAGGAGGCAGGTTCTGTTAAGGGTTTTCAAGAATTTGCCAGGAATTGGGCTTGATTACCCTCTGTGGAGTGGCTAGCATGAAGTAATAACAATTACTCTCCCCTCTAGTCTGCATTTTTCGCCAGTTTCAGGTCTTGCAACTTGTGTGGAATGCTGGCAAAGGATTTACACCCTCCCACACTATGATTTCTTCTGCTGAAACATACTAGTTATTGGCTGACTTTTTGGCAGGTTAGTAGCTTTATTTATTTTTGTAATGAACCACATGACTAACTTTACATGTAACTATAGTAAATGAGCACAGCATTTGTAGTTCTCTAACTTTCACAAAGACATGGTAATTTTGTGAACCAGCAATTTCCTCCCTCTAAATCTCAGAGTTCTTTGTACAGCAGTGAATTGCTCATTTGTGGCACAGTGATTGTAATACAAGGTATTGAGGAATTCCAGAGGGGTAGCCATGTTTGTCTGTTTTTAGCAAAACAGTGAGAGTCCTGTGGCACCTTAAAGACTAACAAATATATCTGGGCATAAGCTTTCATGGGCAGGAACCCATTTTGTTGGATTCAACGTTAGTCTTTACGGTGCCACAGGACTTTCGCTCTTTTATTACAAGGTAGTGTCCCAGTCAGTAGGTGCTCAGCCATGTCTTACATAGCTGTTTTGATTTCTATTAGTGATGGTTAGTCTGTGATGTGTGTTAATTTAGAGATGTAAATGTTGGCCAGAGCTCTACACTTTAACTGAATATTGCCATGGGACAGAGCTCATAGTCTATTGATCCAGCAGTGAAAGTGCTATCCAAAGGGCCACAAGAATGTTAGGCTAAGCTGCAGTTTCATATAATAGCATGAATAATATTTTGGCCCTTGAATATGTGATTTTTATAGACTCCAGTTGCATATTTAGAGTTAGAGTAGAATGTTAGGTATAAGTAGAGAAGAAAGGAAATCTATCCCCATCTTTCTGGTTTTTCCATAGATGAGATTATTCAATAACTACAGGCAGAGGAGACTGGGATATGTCAGATCATTGTCTGGGGATCTCTGAAATGGGAGCTTGCTGCTGTGTTATTAATCATTGTACCCCAATTCAGTGGTAGCCTCTTTATGAGTGCTCCACATAGGTCAGTATTTATAGTTAAGAAAGGGGTGAGGCCTAGACTCTTAAGGGGGCAGAACTGTGGAAGTTAGGGGGCAGAACTGTGGGGTAGTTAATATCAGTCTAGTTCAAATGACTTAACCTTAAAGTTGTTCACACACTTGCACATGTAACTTATTGTTGCTAAAGTAAATTTTGTATACTTTTCTTAAGGAAAATGAGAACAAACTCTAAAGATGACAAATAAAGAAAATACAGCCTAGTAACATAACCTGGTCTGGTTTACCTAGTTTACAAAATTAAATAGCTATCTCCACTACAAAGAAAAGAAAAGGCACTTCAGGGCAAAGTCTAATTGCTTTGCTTTAATTTTATACTCACAAAATTAAAAAATACAACACTCTAAAATGTCTATAGTCTTCACAGTGTTGTTGTAGCCATGCTGGTCCTAAGATATTAGAGACACAAGTTGAGTGAACTAATATCTTTTATTGGACCAGCTTTTCTTGGTGACCTAAAGAAGAGCTCTGTGTAGCTCAAAAGCTTGTCTATTTCACCAACAAAAGTTGATCCAATAAATTATATTATGTTGCCCACCTTATCTGTCTATAGTATTCGTCATTACTAAGAAAACACAAAAAAGCCAGAGTTTTCTATTTAAAAATCTTGATTTCATTGACATTATTCTTATATAACTCTTGATTTTTTAATAATTAATACCCAATTATGTATTTTGCTTATTTTTCTCTAATGACTGTCTAGTATAAATAGTATTGCATACCAGTAGATGTTCCAACTTGTATAAAGGAATTGTACTAGAAGACAAATAAGGATTACTTCTTAGATTCTGGAAGGCTACAATATCATCAAAATCAAATTCCTGCTTATTTCTGTGGAGATTTAAAGATGATATAAAATGATTAGGACTAACTTTGGGGCACAGTAGTTTTTAATCAAGATTAAATAATTTTCTGCAGGGGGAAAACTGGAATGCAGTCTCTTTCCTTTTTTCTTATTTGAAGTATTACATTCAGGAGGTAGTAACAACTAAGGTTGGAAAAATATGTGCCACTAAATTTCAAATTCAAGTTAGCATCATGGGCTGAAATTTTAATCAGAGAATTCAATTTTCTGAAGTTAAAATTCTATCAATAACATGGAAAGCACAGCCACCCTAAAAAAGAAAGTGTCAAGGACAAGGTGGGATGATGCCTCGAGAGGTGATGAGCTGATTAGCAAGGATAAATAGATTAGATACACAGATTGGATAGATGATGTTAGTGCTGTACTAGATTTTCATTTCTGGAAATTCAAACTTCCAAAAGTGGGTCCCTCAATATAAATTTCACTGCTAGGAATATGGACAAATAATAAAAATGAAACATAGAAATTTTACCATGTCAAATTTTAAAGCTAATCTTTGTAATATACTATATATATTATGTTTCTTCTGGTCCATGTGTTTGATAATAGTGGTCTGATTGTTCAAAAGAGTGAGACTCTGAAAATTACAAAACAAAATCCTGTGTATTTGTTTAGAAGAAAGGTGATTTTAATTGTTAACAAAGTACGAGGCTGAACAATTAATTACTTACTTACTATGGACATACTAAAATACTACCCTTGCCTACTTAACTAGATTTTGACTTCTTTCTTAACCAACAGGAAATTTGGTACTTCCTTTAACATGCCCCATATCTCCTGGTACATCAGTATACACACTTCTTAAAAAACACTTCTGCCAGACCAAGTATGTCCATTGATGCTCCTGATAATATTGCTTAAACTATTTCTTTAACCATTTTCTGTATAAAAGTAGCACAGGAAGGAAATTATTTGTCTTTCTCTGTACAAGGGCTATTTGAATTGCTATAGCCAGGGGAAAAAATTGAGCCTGTTTTAAGTATATAATGGGTTTCCAAATAACTTCTTCCCACATGATTGTGTGAAAAGAAGAAGAATCATGAGAAGTGTAGAAGCCTGTTAATATTTTTTTAACTTCAACAGGCAGTCATAACATTTTCAAATAAGGTTAAACTAGCCTAGACACTGACTTAAAATTTTCCTGAACCTAGATCTTGCTACACAAATGCTAATCGGTAGGCAGAGGTTTAAGGCCTGGGACATGGGACTGTGGGTTGTACTTTTTAAAAGAATATTCTGAAAAGATAAGTGAAGATAGAGATGGCAATATTTTTATCTTACAAAACTTTGAGACATTTATTAGATTAAGAGTAAAACTCTCAAAAGCATCTAACTGATTTAGGAACCTAGGTCTCTTTTTCACAGAAGATCCTAAATGCTTGTCTACACAGAGACTTAGTGTGTGGAAGCCAGAGTGTAAATCTGGAGCTCTAGGCTGCCATGCATTACATCTCTGGCCCTATAGTCCTAAGTCATTTAGCCACTTCTGAAAATGTTACTCCAGGAAATTGCCATTACATAATTTCACAAAACATTTTTTAATTTTCAAAGTTTCTTAAAACAACTGTAAACTGAGTGGCAGTGTTTTAAAATTGTTAACCTCGGTTTAACTGACAATTCTTATGTACTAGATGTTTAAATAGAACAAATCTTAGTGTCTGAATTGAACAGAGTTCCAAAAAATTGTCCTTGGTACATGGAAAATTGATCCAATTTTTACAACTCTGCAACATATCTTACTTGCAGCACCTTGACTGAGTTTCTTTCTGACCAGAGATGGTGTAATTCATCTACATTTTTATGTTAGTCTATTTTGAAGACTTTTAAAAATGTATACATAAAAAACTCAAAAAAATCCATATAAATGTTTCTGTGAGAGCCCAATAGCTCATATCCCCTTGCCTGGAGATTAAAGGGCAAGACTTTCAACTAGTATAATCAGTATAACAGATTACATCAGCTAAATTTCTGGCCTAAATTATTTAATCTATACCAGTAGATTTTGCCTGTCTGCAGTTTTCATGGGAGCAATACTCTCCATCTCCCATCATTCCACCTTTCTGGGGGCTTCAGACTTACAGCTATTCTTGGATATTTATAAAGCTAGACGTCACCATTTAGGACCTCTGTCTCCTTAGATGAAATGGTTTTGGACGTGTTGCTGAAGTCCTTTAAATCCACTGGAATTTAATGTTTCACATGAGACATGTAAAGATCTTTTAGGAAGGTGGGACTGTTATCTTAAGATCACACTGAGACTCCAAGAGTGAAATCCTGACCATGCTGAAGATACTGGCAAAACTCTCATTGACTTCAAAGGAGCAAGGATATCACCCCACACATCTGCAATCTCTTAATCTCTCGTATGTCTGCACTGAAAAGATACAAATATTAAAGAAAAGATTAGAGAGGAAAGTCACTTCATAAATACTGAATTATGGGGTATCTATTTTTAACTGGCTGTACAACAGAATCTCATCTGATTTGCAAATCCCTGAAATGCCTACAACTATGTTGAGCCAGAACCCAGTTTATTAGATTCCAAACAACCTACATTGCATACAGAGGGGCAACAAAGTCCTGCTGAACCAAAAATGTAGGAGTAAGTGCAATTTCTTCCAGAAATCATACGATGCCCCTCTATTCTGAGTAATCATTCATGCTTGTCAGCAGTGAGACAGATTTAAATTGGAAAAGCTTTTCTTTCTTAAACTTTCCCTTGGCTCTTGTTTCCCCGCTTACATTCCAAGTACACTAACATTCCACTCAAATACAGTTTTCATACCTTTTGAACACCCTTTCCTATGTACTCATTTCTCACTTGAGTGCTGTCAAGAGGCAATGCTAATGTACTTCTATTTCTTTGTAATTATTCCTCCCTGATTGATATTAGTTATCATCAAAATATTCAGAATGGCTTCTTTCCTCGTTTCAGATGAGAGACACAATCAAATGCAACTGACAGGAGACATTAGCTCTTTTCTTGATTGACAAAATATTGCAATGATAAAAATTTAATTTTCCCCATCACCCAAATTCAACCCTCAATGGGGGAAAGATTATTTTCTCCTCTTTTGCATGAATTTAGACTCACTACAGTATTTCTTACTGAGCCATTTGGGAATACCGTAATGACTATTCATGTGAGTAGAGACTGCAAGATCATTCTAAGCCAGTCATAGAATCATATGGACTGGAAGGGAGCTCAAGAAGTGCAGTCCCCTGCACTTATGAATAGAATCGTAGATCAGATACATGTCTCAATCATCAACACTGAATAGACTCATAGACTCATAGACTCATAGGTCAGAAGGGACCAATATGATCATCTAGTCTGACCTCCCGCACAAGGCAGGCCACAAAACCCTACCCATACACATTTATAACAACCCCGAACCCATGACTGAGTTATTGAAATCCTCAAAAGTGAGATTTGAAGACCTCAAGCTGCAGGGAATCCACCAGCAAGCGACTCATGCCCCATGCTGCAGAGGAAGGCGAAAAACCTCCGTGGTCTATGAAGGAAAAGAGGGAAGAAGAATATCTGTCAGCAATCACTGTAAGTAATGGGGTTTCTGAGCATAGGCAGAGGGAGAGGAGAGTCTTCCCTGACTGCAGGCAATCAGACTGACCACACACCAGCACAGCTGCCATAATTGCCAGTCATGGAGGCTTGCACCCACATATGTGCCCAGTGAGGAAAACAAGCCTACCCATAAAGGAAGGAGAACAGAGAGCAAATAGGTGGTATAAAGGCCTGGGATACTGGTGGTGCAGCAGTCCCATGTCAGGCTACCTCTAAGAATCTGTTAGGGAGACAAAGGAAGATTGGAAGCCCTGGATTTTAAGGCTGAAATTCTGAATGACTCAATTTAGATCAAGTTGATGGGCTGAACTAACTGGAGATGAATAGAATGAGACCAGTTCAGAGAAAGCTGGGACCTCTAGAGACCCTGCGTCAAGGGCAATTGACACTACCATATTGTATTATTTTACCAAAACCAGGTTAAAGCTTGATCCAAAGTCCATTCAAGTCAATGGGAGTCTTTTCATTGACTCCAGTGAGCTCTAGATCGTGTTCTAAGCTCTCATTCTTTATGAGCATTTCCATTCCCATCACTACCCATAAATTTGTTTGGCAAGAGAAGCACTTTCAATAGCCCTGAGGTCACTAATTTGTTTTATGATGCCATAGTTGGGTATTGGGGTGCATCTCTGATGTCCCACACATTGATGGCTGATCTGCTATGTCATATAATGAATCAGGCAGATAAAGCAGGCCAGTTGCAGAGTAAAAAAGTTTGCACTGAAATATCTTGCTGGACAATGATGGGAAAGGAAACTCAGGAAAAGTACATGAAAATGGAATTGAGATGATAAATATAATATGGGAAAGATGTCTCTTTTTTGTTCTTTATTACCCCTATTTATCTGAGGTCCAACAAATGCTAGTTCATTAATTTTTTAGAGGTTCTTCTCCAATTAACCACTCATCAAGTTCATCAGTCTTCAGGAAGCATGTGGGACCCTCTTTGTGCTCCTAGTGGTAGGAGGAGATTTTAGGGTGGAAGTTTCAGGAATCCCCTGTGCCTCCTTCCACATTCTCACAAGAAGATTCTTTAGTAAAGAGCATCAGTTCTAGAACGACAGGAGGCGAAGACTTTGAGTTGGGGCCATTAGAATGCAGCAGACAAGAAGTGCCTCTCACAGAACTCCAGACGTTCCTTTGCCAAGCTGAAGAGAAGCGCTGATGGTATTGGAGAGCACTGTGTTCACCATTCAATTCTCTTTGGTCAGAAGAAGATGATCCAATTTGAGGAAGTAAAAAGAAACAAGCAGTTGGGATCCTTAGAGCTCTGAGAAGGGCTTGGATGATCCTATGAGATGAAAGTAAGAGATTCTTGAAAGGAGTTGGTGAATTCCGTTATTGTTGTTTTTGGTTGCATGTTGGTTTTGAAAGAGCTGGATATATATGTTTTAAGGCCAGAAGAGACTATGATCATCTTGTTTGGCCCTCGCATAACCCAGAATTTTACCAAACCTGCATCAAGCCTATAACTTATGGTAGAGTTAAAGAGTTAGAAAGACACATTTTATTTATTGCACTGCCTGTTTAAGCCTCTGAGGTGACTCTTCTGAGCCAGTTCCTCAGCTGGTATACATCAACACTTTCAGATTTACATCATCTGAGAATCTGGCACCTCTATGTCTGTCTCTATCATCAACGTCAATGAACAAACAGCATAGTACACCAGTTTGTGACAGTTCAGTGGTGTCTGTTTCCCTGTGCACTGGGCAGGGATTTTTAATTTCACACTTCTTTCCCAGCATGTTGCAATGATTCCACATCCTTGGCAAATATGCACATTAATGCCAATATCTTCTATTAGTTGTGGTCTGTGTGTGTGTGTGTACATATATATATATATAGGGATAGATAGAAAAATGGTTATTTAGACTTGTGGGAGAATTGGTAATGAAGGAAGAAATTCTGGCTGAGTTTCTCTAAGCTCTCAACTAGGAAGCATGCACAAGAAATCATTCATTTATTTTCTTATTCTTATTTTATTACACTCAGGGCTGACTTGAAAACAAGACTTCTGTCACACAAAATATTTTGAGGTTTCATAATTTTTTTCTCTTCTGCATTGGAACAAAAATGAAACCTACCAATTTAGCAAATGCTATCCCTGAATAGCCACTAGTCCATTAGCTGGACACTCAGCTGGGATGTAAGAGGCCCCAGTCCAAGTCCCTGCTCCAAATCAGGCAGCCTAGGCACTTGAAGCTGGGTCTCTGACATATCACATGTATTCACTGACCACTGGGCTATTAATTACTTTGAGGTGTCTTTTTCTCTGGTTTTGATCTGAAAATCTCATTAAATGTTTTTGACAAATCAGCATTTTTTCAACAAATTACAGTGACATGTAGAGTTCCAGCCAAGACAGTGTCCCCATTGTGCTGGGCACTGTACATGCACATAGTAAGAGACAGTCCATGCCCAAAGAGTTTTCAATGTAAACAAACTAATTGTGGGAGTAAAAAAGAACAGTTACCCCCTTGTTTTCAGATGAGGCATAGGGAGTACAGATGGTGTGACCAGGCACTTGGAATTGGAATTGAGAACATCACACTCAAGGCAAACTGCAAGAAATAGGGCAGATAATCCCCAGAGCTGATGGTTTACTCTATAATTAGATCACCAAATCAGAAACATCAAGAGCTTCTGCAGTAGCACACTGATTAACCAAAAGCCAAACACAAACCTGTTTAGGCATTCCAGACCTTTGCTCCCCTCCAGACAACAAAGTCTAATACAGTGTGAGGTTATTGAAAACCTACCAATCCTAGGGAAACTAACTAAAGATTTAATAATAAAATATGAGAGTTATAAATGGTTAATAGATCATATACATACAAATGATTGGATAGTCCTTATATCAGGTTTGTAGCAGTGATGGAATAGACTGTTGGCTTGTAAGAGGTCTCTGGTAACTCCCAAAATATTGGAAAGTCCTCAGTCCATTGTTCAAGGTTCTCCTTTTAGTTGGAAGTCCACAGTCCAGAGAAGTTGGAGC
This sequence comes from Mesoclemmys tuberculata, assembly GCA_007922155.1. Lineage (NCBI taxonomy): Eukaryota > Metazoa > Chordata > Testudines > Chelidae > Mesoclemmys > Mesoclemmys tuberculata. The sequence goes on along the minus strand of ML675616.1, from coordinate 60,670,069 downwards.
AGGAAAGAGGCAAAATGGAGATGTCTCAGAGATCTTTTATATCCTTTGTCATGTGCATGAAAATGTACTGTCCCAAACAAAGCCCACAGCCCCTGTTTGTGGAAAGTTGCCCCACCATGTTTTGCTGAATCATAGGGCATGGCCATTGGCTCCTCGCTGTCTGAGGCATCCTCAGGAAGAGCTATCTGGACACAATGAGTTTCTTCCACAGCCCACTGAGAGAGTGGAGTGTCATTGATAGGCCATCAACAAATAGCTTTCTAGCCCTAATGTAAATTCTACCTAGAGGTTATCACCCAGGAATACAACACATATATAAGATACAAGAACATAGCCAATATTCATAACTTCAGATACAAAAATGATACCTGCATATGAACGGGGTAATCATACTTAGCAAATCATAACTTTTCCACTGACCCCTTACATGATCTACTTTGTGTAAGATTTGTTGCAATTATAAAACAGTGGTAGCAAAAATTATACAAGTGATCAACTTTCTTATACACAGCATCACAGCTGGTTACCCCTGGAAGTTTATATCAGAGCTGAGAATTGAACTCAGATTTTAGGTTTCCAAGTCCAGTGCCTTAACCATCAGATTCATCTTCCCTTCTATGGATGGTCTTATAGATAAAGCATCTGGTATCTGGTATTATTGAAATTCATTGTATGGGGATTATATTTCATGGCAATATCACAATGCATAATGCACAATACAACCTTGTCATTTTCATGTCTGTTGTCTAATCTTTCCGCAGGGTTGTTCACCTCATCTGAAACAGGACATGCATCAAGAGAAAAAGAAATGGCTCAGAGAAAGTTAATGAAGATGGATAGGAGCACAGGGTGTTGGAGAGCCGAGATAGCTTTCAGATGAAAAGTTAAACATCTATTAATTTGAAAAAGGGAAGCGTAAGAGGAAAAGCAGTGTCTGGTATACTGAAGACAATCTGGACACTCCCATTCCATAATACAGGAACAAGAGGACGGTAATCAAATGTAAAGGAAACATTTCAAATAATTAAAAAGAAATATATTTAATTTTAAAATCTCATTAACCTGTGGAACTCTTAGCTGGAGCATTTATCATTAAGGGAAATCAACCAGTAATAAGATTACTTATAGTGGTCTTAATTCTACTCTCAGAGCAGCTTTACACTGACTTCAGTGGATTTACCCCTCACTTGCACCAGTTTAAATAAGAAGAACATGACGCAAATACATGAATAAGTCTAGCAACTACAGTTATGCCAGCTACCATAGGAAAAGCTTTCGGTGCCAATAAAGGTAGACAACCATTAAAGCTCAATATAATCTTATTGACCACTGGAGGCCAGGAAACGTTTCTACTCTCAGAGATTCTATTGCACAACAGATTAGGTATATTATGAATGGATTTTTGGGAGGGGCATGAGGAAAAGAGGGCGTATCTTCTTCATGCATGGTAGGGAGACCTCCCAAACCATTCCTCAGCGAAATGGCTCCCATTGCCTCCATATCTACGCATACTGGAGAGATTGCAACCTCTTCCCAACTTGTAGGAACTTTAGTTGACATTCCTCTCACATATCAGCTGGTGGGGGACTGTGCTCCCCGCTGCTAATATGTAACTGAGGGAATGCTCCTTGTCAATACAGAAGATATAAATAAGTGACAACAGCAGAGTTAAAGCATATTAGTGATACGAATCATAATGCCAGAAATAAGAACTAGTCTCACTGCCCCTTACTCTGATTAGAGTTGCTTTCAATTAGGAATGAGCCAAGCTATTTGGAATAAAAGATGAACTGACCTTTTCCCCAAATTTGAATTAGCCCCACAATTTAATTCTTGCCTATTCAATGTATCTATCTTGGTACTTATATGACCCCCATCATCATAATATCTGAGTAACTGGCAATGAAGCATTCATTTACTTATCCATTCCATGAATTTTTCGATTAATTATTAAATATATCTCCTGTGATGCATTTTAGAACTGCATTTTATGTGCTTTACAAAAGGCCGCTAAATCTGTCTTCCTCCTACATTTTAATAAAAGTCCCCTATCCACCCACCACACATACACATTTTGGTCTTTCAGTAAGTGTCAGAAATCAAGAATTTTCCTCAGACACTGTAGGTAAATCTTGTCAATCTTGTTAAGTCACCTTTGCCTCATGGCTTTATTATCATTATATTTTAATTGAAACAAAATGTTCATGATCTGTGGAAAAAATAGGAACATAGGCTCAAATCCCATTGAAATCAATTAGGTGCATAAATACATTTGAAGGCCTGGGTCAAGTATTTGGTCACCACAGTTTCAGAAATATAGATATAGAATCATAGTCTGATTACACACTGATGGTAGCAAACTCTCCGCCATCTGATCAATTTTTTTCGGCTTGATTGAGCACCAGTGAAGACACGCTCAATCAATCCGGAAGTTGATATATTAAAACCACCTCCAAAAAAAGTGTAACACTGCATCAACAGGAACGCATTTCCTGACAGCGCGCTAAAGGGAATTTATGAAGTAGATGGGAGTTACGCAAAAACAGTTTGTCCAAAAGAATCTTATTCTGAACCAGAAACTCCTCCTCTGTTCCATGTTTTGTATCAGCCTGTTGACGCTGTAATCTGAAAACTCTTGATCTTTAATGATCTATATCACATTTGTATGCATAAAACTGTCTTCTGAACTCCTCAACAATACAGAAACATTAGGCATACATTGCAGAGCTCTTTTCAATTCATTCTCTATGCAACAGTGGCTTCGTAAAATGCAACCATTTTTACATTAAAAACAAGACTGTAGTGCTTTGGGATAGTTGTGTCATTAAACTGAGCTAATGAGCTTCTGACACCACTCAGGTACATTACTGGTGAACATAGCAATCTTAACCACATTGTGTACAGGGGCATTTTAGCAATCAGCCAGGTGTCCAAGCCACTACCATTTATTGGGATGGACTACCAATTATTCTGCTTACTACTTTTAGCCATTTTTAGGCCTCAGGAGAAAACTTAACCAAGACAAACGAGGGGGAAGGTGGGATCAGACAGTGAACACATGAAGTCAACTTGACTCTGTATTCTCCATCTCTCTGAATGTGCTGAAGCAGATGTCTGTGAAAAACAGGATGTCTGGATATATTTTAGGACTGCAGCTATTGGGAAATTATTGCTGGATTTATAGTTAAAGACTGCTGGCTTAACAATTTCTTTTTTAGTGACCTGTCTGTAACTGCTGCTTCTACCCAGCGATTGATTTGTTTGGTCAGCTACGTAACATTCTTTTGATTGACATTTCTCTGTGACTTTGGGGGTATAAGAGGAAGGTAGTTAGTCTGAGTTAGGCGGATTGCTTTGAGGACGCATTGAAAAGCTCTCCAGGTACAGCTGGAAGGACTGGCCATCTGGAAATCTGTGACTGAATCACCCGAAGACTGTTTCAGACTTGAGGAGTAACTATCAGTGTGGGGTACTTTGATACCTATTCTATTTGTATGTGCTTAAGACTAATAAGTGGAGACTTCTGATAAAAGCATTCTGATGGGAATGCTGGAGACCAATAAAGTAAAGCTTTAAAGTTAAGAGCACTTGGTTTTGACTTGTCTATGCCAGCCACATAGCAGGCAGAGGTATTGTTAGTTTATTTCCTGATACCAACTTGCAGAGACTAAAAGTTACAGGGTCGAGGAACCCTGGGTAACATTTGTACTAGGAGTCAGGGTTTGTTTATGTTTTATGAAAGAGGGCACCTGGGTGCTGAAATACTCTTTTAAAAATATTCTAAAGACAGTAGTACCAATAATTCAAAATGTAGCATTGTGGGCTGTTATCATTGAATACCATTGGGATTCAAAACAGCTTTAAAGCCATTTTTACCAGCAACCTTGGAATTGTGTGGCATAAGGAATTACTGGGGTGGGGTATTCAGCTTTTTGCCAACATTTGCCTGTGTAGGGGGCTAGGCTAAGCAAAAGAGAAACAATGAAGTGGCTCCACTTCAGTGGCCCCATCTGACAGAATGGCCTCTTGAGGCCATGAGTGTTTGGAAACAATTTAAAGCAGGCCTCAGGCCTCCAGCCAATTCTTCAAGAGAGAGTCCCAAAAGGAGGATTGTGATCCGAATGTTCAGCCTGTTTGGTTTAACCTTATTGATTTGTTTCTGGATGACAAATTAGTTTTTATGAGCTTTTCAAATTCTGTTTCTCTTTCATTTTGTAAAGAATGGAGAATTTTCAGAAGGGAGAGTTTTCACTAATGGACCATAATAGCACATGACCCTGTCCTGATCCAAAGAAAGAATGTTTTCCAAGATGAGGAAGTATGTTTTATGGTTACTGAATTTTTTTGAACAATTTAGGCATAAGGGTTGGCCTAAGATTATATAGTACTATATGAATGCATGCCATTTTTACACTTCCAGATTATCCGCCTCTCCTTCTGTCTCACCTGGCTGTAGTTTGAGTTCCAGTATTTTGTCCTACATTTCAGAAAAGTATAAGAGGATTTTCCATACAAGGAGAACATTGGCATGTATACATATGAAGGAGAAGGATTGGGACTGTATGAAAATAATTCTGAGGAATAACATTTTTGTTACCTTTTTATCCTACATACAATAAAATACATAGTTGTAACTATAACAAAATGATCTGTTTCAGGATAACAAAACAGTATGAGAGAAAGAGCAAAATTGTCCACTTTCAGCTGCCTCTCTATTCCAGTCTAGTCCTAACTCAATGCTCTATATGTCAAGGAACAGCTTTCCTTTGAGTGTGTTAATTCTTGATTTGTGTGTATAGTCTGCATTAATTACAGTGTTAGCAATTCAAAATTACCTTTTGAATCAGGTAGCATCTGTTTTGCATGGGGCTGGGAGCAGATTGATCTAACAGAGACTCTAGAAGTTAGTCTCCTCTTTGTTCCTTTAATTTTCTTCTTCTCTTCTCCCTTTCTTTTAGAACATAGTAGTAAAATAAATGGACAGAAGTTGCAGAACCATGTTATTAGTATGACTGTTTCAAAATGCTTTTGTGTCTGGCAAGTGTAGACAGCACAAAGCAACAAAGTACGCCAACACGCCAATTGTGTTTACTAGAAGTGGAGTGAGCAAAACTCTGTCTTACTGCAGCTGTTCCATTCACTCCTGGCACAAGAGTGCAAAGCCAGTCCAAATTGATCTGACAGAAAAATCAGAAAATCTTCAGTTTCAGCAGGGCCTTCAGTGAAAGAGGGTCTGTGTGGTTATGAATTGCTTTCTTGTAACATACTGTATTGTTTACTATACTGTACTGCTCATATCTGAAAACCATGAAGCAGTGGCATAGGCGTGGCAGTCTCATTTTGGAACTCTTTCTGCCAACAAGATATCTTGGGAAGGAGGAAGCCAACAGAAACCTAAATTCTTTACAACCTGCTGAGTTAAAGGGATCCTGGCAATTCTTAAGTGATAGATTGCTGCCCTAAAACCCTTAATTTCATGGTCTTTTTCTGTACTGTGTTTTTGTTCCAATTGGCTCCTTGTCTTGGAATCCACAGCATACTGCTAGATTAAATGTGATAGACAGCCCAGAGCAAAACCAATCAGTTATTTTGACAGTAGGCTCAGAAGAGATCAGGGCCACTTCTCCAAAAGCTGGTGTGGTAAGTCATCAGCACTCAGAGGCAAAAAGTCAGCATGACTCTTATTTTGATTGACCTACACTTCCTTCACTCTCCCTTCACCCCCTAACCGTAGCCAGCTTTGGCTACAGCAGCAGTCTCCAGGCACACAAAATATTTTTGTCACTGTCCAAAATTAGGATACTGTGATTCTAATTTAAATAAACTGGCTTATTACATGGAGTGCTGTAAAATTCCAATTAATATCACATGGAAGGCGATAATACAATCTGATATTCGTATAATGTAATCCCTTTTAAGGGTATAGTTGTGCCAAAGGCTCAATGTGCTTTAGCTAAACAGCATCTCTGGAACATATATAATATAGGTTGCTAGTTGGCTAAAGTATCGTAAAAGGTAACCACGCTCCTAATTTTTAAGACATTTAACATATTCTGGGTTCTCTGTCTAGAAATAGTTCATATTGAGGCCATGAAAATTAAAATGAAAATCATCATTGGAGAAATAAAAAAGGAAATGTTGTCTGTGTTTAAAATGCAGGTGAATTTTTTTCTTATCCCTCCATACTTCTTCCTCTCCCTGACCAAGAAAAGAATAGAAAATTGCCATGAAAGAAATCTGGTTTAAATTTTCAATAGAGAAAAATAGTTCCCAAAACGGCAAACTCTAACTCACATATGCACTTTTATTTATGAAATTTCCAATGAAATGAAAATGCCACATAAATCAGTTAGATCCCATGGAAATGTAAAAATCATTTTTTGATAATGTTGAATCATAATTTAATATGTAATACATTAAAGGTATATAAAATATAGTGTAATATGATATAGAAAATATGTTAACATTAAAAAATTAATATGCAATATTAACCATGATATATTATATATTTATTATAATGCATGCAATATCTTATTAAAATTAATACTTAATATAATAATAAAATCCAAATAAAATGAATTAAAACAATAAATTTAAACAAGTTTTTAACTTGCTTTACCTTATGAAAACAAAATGTTTCAATATTACAAAAATGAGATGTGAAAGTTGAATTATTCATTTAATCCTTTTCCAAGTGAAAATTTTGCCAGAATCAACATTTCCCTGCAAAATAGTCTGATTTTGACAAAACTGCGTTTTTCAATGGAAACTGTTCCATTGATTATTTTGACCAACTCAACCCCTGATCTGCCTTATATACGCCATTCATTGTGTATTTTTTATCCTGACCCCATATTATATGTTTCTTTCCTAAGATGAAATCCCAATCTTTACATTCTGTCATCAGATGAAAATTTTTCCATACCTCTAATTATTCGTTTCCTCCTTCTCTGAATCCCTGATAATGCTGCAATATGTCTTTTGAGACATGATTACTGATACCTCATGCAGTATTCTATATGAGGTGAATCACTGATTTATATTATGGCATTATAATATTTTCCATATTATTCATCAACACACTTCCTTTCTATCAGAAGTCTTCCATATTTGTTTCAAGTTCCATGAGGCTTTTGCCTTCTGCCACATTTAGTACCAAAAGATGAAGCAATGAAACACTAGAAGAGAAGCAGTTTTCAAGATATTTCTGACCTGACAAAAAACAGGGAAGTACCCTATTTCTCAGAAGAAAGTCTGATCTTGAGAGATTTCCAAATAAAAAATGACAAAGTTGGAAAAAAAAATTGGATCATCATCGAAATGAGACCTCCTAACTTTTTTGAGGTTTCTCCATCATTAATTTTCACATAATCAGGTAACAGCATTCCATGATCTGGAGAGATAAATATCCTACTGTTCTGCAAATGTATCAAGTTAAATAATGCTTGAGAAGATTACAAGCAATTAACAAAATTAATATGAGTACCCATTTTCAATGTTATATTTTTGTTTATGGTAATTCTTAATAGCCAAATTCTGTCCTCCGTTAGGCATCTGCAATTCCTGTTGAAGGCTGAACACGTATCTCAAAGTGAAATATAGTCCTAAGTGTTTAATTAACATTTAATACCTCTTTATGAAATTGTTAGCTAATTATACTTGTATTCCTGAAAGTGAAAAGACTTTATGGAATCATTTGCTAGTTTGAATCTTATTTTTCAAGGCATTCCATATATTTCAGGAAGTTTTAGAGCTGGCTACTCCTCTTGAGAAATAGTGGCAGAATCCAGCCCATGGACAAAAATAGAGCTGGTTGAAAAAGGCAGAAATTAAAGTTTTTACATATATATATAAAACAAATGGAAAAAAAAGGGGAAAGATATAGCAATCAATATAAACTAGAAATTATGAAGGGTAGAAAATTGATGAGATTCTAAAGCTGTCAGGGAAAAACAGCTGTCTGCCACAGCTAACGAAAATAAGGAGTTTTAAAGTAAATTAGGAACAAAAGAAATCCTAAAAATGGTACAGGCCTATTACTAGCTGGAGATGGTAAAACTTTTAGTAATGATGCTGAAAAGGTAGAAGTGTACAGTAAATATACCTGTTCTGTATTTGTAAAGAGGCAGGATGATGTTCTTGAAGTTGTATTACATGAGGATGACAGAATTCTTCAGTCCATTTATCACTATAGGGTTAAATATTTTTAAATGACTTTTCTAAGGCATTTGACTAACTACCATATCACATTCTGATTAGTAAAACAGCACTATAAAGTATTAAGACCTGGCTAACTGACAGATCTTCAAAAGTAGTAGTTATTACCGACTCATCATCAAATAGATGTATTTCTAGTTGGTACCATAGGGATTGGTAATAGGCCCAATGCAATACACCATTGTCATCAATGATCTGATAGTAAATATAAAATCACTACTGATAAAATTTGCAGATAACCCAAGGATTGGCAGACTGAAAAATAATGATGAGAAGAGGGCAGTCAGAGAGAGTGATCTAGATCACCTGGTAAGATTCAAACAAAATAAATATGAATACAGCCAAATAAAAAAGCATGCATCTAGGAACCAGAAGTGCAGGCCAAACCTAGAGAATGTGGGGCTGTATCCTGGAAAGCAGTGACATTAAAAAGGATTTAGGAGTCATGGCAGACAAGCAACACAACTTGATGTCCAAGAATGGTGCTGTGACAAAAAAGGGCTAATGTAATACTTGGAAGTATAAAAAGAGGAATAGAGAGTAGGAAGTTGATTGTACCTCTGTATATGGCATTGGTGAGAGTGATACTAGAATACTGAGAATAGTCATGATGCCCGTGTTTTAAAAATGATGTTGAAGAAATGGAAAAGTTGCAGAAAAGAGCCATAAAAATTATTTGAGGGTTGAAGTATATGCCTTATAGGGCAAGACTTAAAGATCAAAATCTGTTTAGCTTATGAAAAAGAAAATTGAAAGGTGGGTTGATGATGGTGTATTTAATCCAAAGAAAAGAGGCATAGCAAGAATCAATGCCTGAAAGCAGGAGCCAGAGAATTCAGTGTCCTGTAAGGATCCTGGGAGGGGATAGAGGTAGGTACATATGGGTAGTGGGAATACCTGAGAGGGGAAGAGGTGTGTAAGGCTGGTCATGAGAGGGGAAGCTTATGTGTACCATGTGAAAAATATCTGGGTGTGCCTCTGCTTGTGTAACATTTTAATTTTGACAAAGTTGCACTTTCCAATGGAAAACTGTTCCATGAAAAAGTTGGCCAGCTGTACAATAGTGCTGGGAAGGACTTACTGGATCATTATATTCAGCCTATTGCTTCAAGCAGGAAGGGACCTAGGGGATATTAATCATTCAATAAACCTTTCCTTAAATATGTCTAGTGATTTTACCCTAATTACCTCACTAGGCACATTGTTCTCATTTTAGGTGAATCAAAGGCATTTCCTTATATCTAACTAAATGTAGCCTTTTCAACTTTAGTATATTTCTTCTTGTTTTAACAAGGAGTATGAGTTATTTCCCTGCTTCTGTTCTGATTCTCTTCAGATACTTATAGTGTTTCCATACCAGCTTGAAAAATAATTGTTTCAACTCATCAAATTTAGTTCCCTAATCTGCCCTTATAGGTCATTCTACATCTTACATAAATTTAGTTGCCTTTCTTTGAACTTCTTCTATGGGTCAAATCCTGAATTTCTAATACAGACAAAAATATACATTTTTAGCTTTATCTGCCATTTTTTTTAACCCTCTGGGTTTTATTAAAGTATTTTATTAAAGTGTTAACTAGAGGGTCAAGTCATCCTTTATATTTGCCATTTAACAGCAAGGAAATTTTCAGGTGATTTAAAGTGAATTATAAAGGGGTTCAGGACCCGTTAGGATATAGAGTAGAGGCTAGTGGAGAAGGAGGGACATTTGTGTGGCTGTTTACCTGGGAGTCTGGGATTTTTCTAGCTGGGAAAAAACCCTACTGATGCCTCTTCCTCTCAACTGGCCACTCTTCTTAAAACCCACAGGTCCGAGCCCTGTATATCACCTACAAATCTGTCTGCTGTTCAGCATAAAGTACATTTTTCTCAAGATTGTTATAAGCTATAAATTGAGTAGGTTTGGTCTCAATATTGATCTCATATAAAAGCCTAAAAGATACCTTCCTCAGTTCTGATGGATCACCATTGCTCTGAGTCCACCAAGCAGTATTTAGCCACCATATTTTATCATTATCCTGAGAGAATATCTTCAGTTTTGCTATGAGCTTCCTCTGTGCCCCTGTTTCAAAGGCCTTGCCAAAACACAGATAAGTTATGCCCACCCACTGTCTTATTATACTGAACACTTTTTTGGTAAGAATTGAGCTTCAAAAATCTTTGTTGTCTGCAATTCATCAGGTACATCTGCTCAGGACTGGGTATCTACACTCAGATTGTTCATCTTAATTATTAAGTAATTTGCTATGAACTGAAGTCAGGTTGAGAGGTTTCTAATTTTAAGACTGCCATATAATTATTCTCTTTGATATATAGGAGGAATGTAGCCATGGCTTGGCCTACTCTCCTGCGTTCCCCATCCATTTTAAAACATAATGCAGCTCCAGAAGAGCAATTAGCGAGCAATCAGTGAAGGGATTGCAATTTTGTCTGGTTTTTATGTAAGCTGTGCAAGGGAGAATGGACTCCTTTAATCCTTGAGACCCACTAGCAAATTTAGTCCTATGATAGATAAGTAATTAAAGGATCCTGGAACATATACTGTCCTCACTTATATCCATACAACCCTGCTTAAATAAGACTTGAAATTATGAACAGTTGTCTACATTGCCTGCTTGATGCATGGACCACAACCATTTGGAACCATAAGTGCTGTGAACGTATTCAGATACTGTAGAGGCTCTCAGATACTGTAGTGATGGAGGCTATACAAATTCTGAGCCTGGCAAGCAAGGTAGACAGGAAAAAGCATGTAACTGTGTAAAGTACTGCAAGGATTCTGGTATCTTGTGTTCCTGATGTGAGTTTAAAGAAATATTTTCCTGGAGTTCTGTCTTCCTTCAAGGCAGTACCAGTCAGAAGAACTTGTGGCTCATGAGATGTGGATGTGAGACAGCTGATGGCAAGCAGCATCAGGATCTTTCTCTTCTGAAGGACTGCCAGTGGAATGAGCAGAAGAATTCACCAGGGACTCCGACTCCATTAAGCTCAGGAAAAGAGAAGAGGACAGGAGGATTGTTCAGCACATGTGAGGAAAGACATTTTAAGATTATATCAACTGCATCCGTTAATAAAATATTGATGTTGTACTGTATTATTCTGTTCTGTCTGTGTTTTTGACAAATCCTGGCCTGTTTGATTGTATGCATATATTTATGCAGTACAGTGTGCAAGATCACAGTCATCAGTATAGTCTGTCTAGTTTGTGTTTTTTATAAAATCACATACAAAAGCCCTTTTGCCCTCATGGAGACTAGTTTTGAAAGAATCTAGTTGTTACAGAAGCACAAGAAAAGCAGAGAAACATGGCGAAAGATGACAAGTGTTGTGTCTGAGGCTCTGAGGGAGCAAAGCATTAAAGCATGCGTTTAACTTCAGCAGCAAAGGAAGAAACCTGTCTCCCAGCATATTTTAACCTCTGCAAAATATGGTTAATCGATACAAACTTTTCTACTGAAAATACGAATGGAAATATACGTTTACACCTGACATTTAATTTCCAAAGTGAAGAAATTTAGACATATTGATTAGCCCACCGCACCTCAGCACTCTCCTATTGGTCTGCATATTTGTGTATTATAACATTCATCTAAAGGGGGACGATTGCTTACTCATGTGGTCCTCACCATCTAAGCATCAAAAGCTGAACAATGTGTTTCCTTCCTGCCTCCAATGGAATAAACGTTTCTTTGCCTTTGATAACACTAAAACTGCTATTCACTATTGCATTTCTATAGCCTCATACATAATAGCATTTGTCAGGTCATTGCCATGAAGGGTTGGGGCAGACCCAAGGCTCCATCCATGCCCCATCTACCAGCTCAGGGAAGAAAGTAGTAAGCACATAGCACCTGTTTATCCCTAAGTGCCTGGATCCAATGTCCAGGGAAGGTGTACAGGATGAAGTCTGATTCCCCTTATGATCCTGAGTGGCTGAATAGTGTGAGCCATGATCTACCCTGAAAAAAATAGATTTGTAATGCACCAGTAAATGCTAAGTGAAGCTCTGTGAACCAGAGTTTTCCCTACAGATTTGCAGTGAGACTGCCAGGTTAATTTCTGATTCATTCCAGTTTCAGCATCCATAAACCTACGTGAGCCAATCCTGACAAAAAACCTTTGCAAACCTGTTTAGAGCAGAACTTGAATGGTTTCTTACAGCTCCTCCTCAAAAGCTTATCTCCAGAGTCACATAATGTGCTTCATAGAAATATATCTCCCATTTGTACCAAGAGCAAAATTTACCAGCTGAAACTATTCAAAATGTTACAGGCAGCTGAAGGTTGAAGGAAGCATATTGCTTGCTGCTACATATTTTCATCAACTGAATCTCACCGTCATGGTCAGCTGCTTTTGTGCTCTGACCTGAAAAAAAAATGGAGCTTAGAGAAAGTACAGGCTCATGTCTCTCAAGAGAGAATCTGTGGAAAAGCCTCACAAAACTGCTAAGAATGAGTCTAACGTCATTTAAGGTGCAGTTAGAATAATTTCAGATGCTATTCAACAGTCAACTTCAATGATTTGGAAATAAATATAAAATTACTGCTAATGCTATTTATAGATGACACAAAGATTGGCAATGATGAGACAGGGCAATCACACAGAGGGAGCTGAATTGTTTGATAGGATAGTCCCTCTCAAACAAATTGGGTTTTAATACAGCCAAAGGCAAAATTAGACATCTGAGAACAAGGATACTGGTTAAACCTACGGAATGGGGGATTGTATCCTGAAAAGCAGTGACTCTGGAAAGGATTTAGGTCATAGTAGACAAGCAACACAACTTTGTGCACTGCCTTGGCAAAGAGGGCTAACATGATGCTTGCATGTATAAACAGGGAATTAGACATTAGGAGTAGAGAACTGATTTTACCTTTGTGCATGGCTTTGGAATACTATGTTCGGTTCTGGTATTTATGTTTTCAAAAGGATGTTGAGAAATTGGAGACAGTGCAGAAAAGAGACAGAAAAATGATTTGAGGCCTGGAGAAAATGTCTTTCAGTCAGAGACTTAAAGAGATCAATCTGTTTTGTGTATGAAAAATAAAATTGTGAAGTGACTTGATTATGGAGTACAAGTACTTTCACAGGGAGAAAATCCTGGGTACCAAAGGGGTCTGAAATCCAGCAGAGAAAGACATAACAAAATCTGATGGCTGGAAGCTGAAATTCAAATCGGAAATAAGAAACACATTTTGATCAGTGACGGTAATAACTACAGGAACAAACTACCAAGGGAAGTACCTCTTCTCTCTCTTCTAAGTAGCTTTTCTGATTCTTGAAGTCATCAAGACTCTATGCCTTTCTGGAAGATACACTTTAGCAAAACACAAGTTGTTACTGGGTGTAATTTAATTTCCTATGTTATAAAGGAAGCCTGCCTAGATGATCTAAGGGTCTTTTGTGTCCCTAAATTCTAAGAATCTATAAATGTAATCATGGAGGATTCAAACATTTCTTCCTGCCTTCACAGAAATAAAATGTTTTTGTTTTTCTACCCATAGTAAGAGTTAGTCTGATAACACTGTGACTCCTGCCTTTTTCCATTTTACAGAGAAAATAATTGTGTAATAATAAGGCCAATAGAATGAATATCTGTTGTAATGGTTCATGCCCTTGTATTAAGAAGGTAAAATTCTCCTTCTTTCCTTTCTACTCTCAACACTGAGATCTTTATATTATTAGTACTACTACTACTTAACTCATACTACTTAAACAAAACATAATACAACTTTTGAACTTCTTTTATGTAATAAGTAATGGCCAAAGTGCATGAAAAACAAATGAATACATGTGAAATTTGCTGAGATTAAAATTATAGTGCCAAAACTTTTAATCTTTCATAATTTTTTCCCAACATGATACCCAGAGGCTTCTGCCCACTTTATAATTCAAGCCATTCCTGTAAGCATCATGACCTCACTGCAGAACCTGTGAGCCACTGCCTTGGTTAGAGTTTTTCTGACTCTGAAGTCAGCTATATCCCTTTATGCAAGTAGTGCACATTAGAATTCCCTGGATACAGTTTGTGAAAAAGCATGGCGTTGCGTTGCGAAGAGGCATATGGATGAGAAACCTTTGATCCAAAACTGTCAAAACTCTTTACAAAGGAAGATTACTATCAGTCAACTTGTTTTACTGAAGGGGAAACTGAGGCACAGAGCAGTGAAGTGACTAGTCCAAAGTCACCCAGTGTGTCACTGGAAGAGACAAGAATAGAACCTGGGTCTCTTGACTTCAAGTTTGGCGTCCTAGCCACTGCATCAACAACATATAAGCTAATAAGGCCTCCTTGGCCCTCGTACACCATCAGTGAATGAAAGGGGGCGACTGCAGATAGCATTTTAAGAAGAAAATAAGCAAAAAAGGACAGTTGCTCCATATAATTTATACAACAATGTCTAGCCTGGAAGGTAAAACTCAGGTTAAATCATGAATATACCAGTGGAAAAACTAGAGTCAAAGAAATTATTTTTTTTGTAAGTGAAAAAAATATTCAGCTCCCAATTAAATCCAATTTGAAGTGCAGGCTAAAAACCAATGGTACTGATGGGTCCTGCTACATGATGCTATAGCCAACATGACCAAAAAGAAGACAATGGAAAAATAAGAGCAATGGGAAGGAAAGGACAGACAAAACATTCATCATTCCCCCACATAAATGTGGGACAGAGGTACTTAATTACTGATGGTTGGATAAACTGCTATATAGTATTTTTTTATTTTTGTAATTTGTGTCAGAGGGATCTACAGATTTGGAGAGTTGCACTTCTATTTTCGTCTTAACTCCTGCAATGTTCTACTCTCTGTGGATTTGCTTGGCTGGATTCTACTTCAGAGTAGTTACAAAATTCAAGGAGTCAATAGTACAGCCAACAACGAGAAAAGATTATTAAAAAAGAAAATGCAGCAACAACGCAAAGAACGAGAACATCATGCAAACATAAGTCCAAGCCTGAAGAGAGGAAGTGTGGTGGAGTTGTTTTACCCAAGGGACTTGTACAGTGTGCAGCATGTGCTTGGCAGTAAAAGACAGGTGGCTCAAGCCATGAAAACTCCCACATGCAAACAGCAAGGGGTTCACGTGTCACCACTGCTCCCTAAGTGGCTCATACAGAAGCCAGTGCTGTGAGGTGTGTGTCTGCCTTAGATAAGTTATTTCTGAATGATGTGCCTCATGATACAATGACTGCTAAAATTTTTGTCTTCTGATCATTTCAATAACTCCTAATATATTGGGTGGGGGAGAAGCTGTGAGGTAGATAAAGGAGCAAGACTGGCAAATGCAGCATAATGTGAAGTATAAGGTCAGGTGTTGAACAACCACAGTTATTACGAATGTCACTAATAAGTACCAGTTGGGCCTTCTCCTTCTCCTAAATTGAAATCTAATAGAATAAAATTGGAAAAAGAATCAGATGCTGAGGAGATGACTTGGCCTATCGGAGAAAGAATTCCATGGATCAGTAAAGAGCTCTGGGTGATAAAGTAACAGAAAGAGATAGGAGAAATTCTCTTTATAAATTTGAGTTTAAATCAAAATTTTTCACAGGGTTCGTTGAAAATATTTTATTGAAACAAATAGTTTTGATGAAAAATTGGGGTTTAGACACAGATTTCTTTTCCCCATCTCAGCTACTATCCAGTAATGGAATACAGGCTGTGTACATTTTGTTTATTGAGAGGCCATTTAAGCAAATCCCTAGGCTGAGGTTTTGTGACATTCCATTTGAACACTGAATGTTTTTAAATTGTCTTCATAAAGTTTGAAGCACTGTATTCAGCTGTTCTATAGCTCACTTCATCTATGGATCTCAAAGCACTTTACAAAAGAGGGAGTGTTAGAGGTGGAGAAATAGGGATGTAGAGAGCAGGGCTAACTGGGAAAAAGAATTTCATTTCTTGAAAAATGTCAAGGTTATGACAATCTGGTTTTGCTCTGCATTGAAACAAGAAAATAAAAGAGGGCCCTTTTGAACCTTTTCATGAAAAAGCACAAGAGAGACTCCCTTGCCCAATAGCCCAGTGGCTAGTGCACTAAAATGGGATTTGGGAAACCTAGGTTTGAGTACCTACTTAATCTGGTGAGTGTCTTAACCTGTGACTTATAAACTCTGTCTGTCTCACCAGAAGTTTCATCTGGGATCCGAGGAACATTCCTAATGGAAATTGAGTCAAAAATAGTAAGTCTTAATAGAATGTTTTGATGTTTTGATGTTGACGAATTGACAAAAAAGTGCATTTTGGATGAAAAACAATTTGCTGAAAAATTCCAACCAGCTGTAGTGGAGAGCTAAAGTGACTTACCTTAGGCCACACAGCGTGTTGGTTCTGCATTATGTAATACATTCCATGTCTCTTGGCTCCCACTCTATTACCCTATCTGTTGGCGCAAGCCAATCCCCTTGCTCTAAGACAATCATAAGTGGTTCATGATGGGGGTAAAAGCATATATAGAATAACAGCATTTCAGAACTGGAGGAGGGTCTGAAGTTCAGTAACTTGAACATGAATAAACATCAAAAGGCTTTATTGCCAACATTAGTATCTGTTTGAAAAAAAGAAAACTTCTGGAAGCCAGTTGCAATCTAATGCATCACAATCACTAATGGAGAAAAGGTTACCAATCTAATTCTTCATTCAGGCACAGAGAACATTAAAATGTAATATGCAATGTGAGATATTGTATATAGTAATTAGGAATTAATTATGTTCATATATTTTCCTGTAGATGAAATTACTGTAGGCACTGTCTTGTGCTTCCACTTTAAGAAATCACAATGGACACTGTTCCTATGGTTACTGAGAAGTAGCATTTATGGAAACAGCTGAAGACTATAAAAGGAGCAAGAAACAGTGCAGCCAGAATTGTCTGCTGGTCTTAAAAGTCACTTTCCACTGCAATTTTTATCAGTTATCTTGTTGCTGAAGATTTTGCATCTAATCAGGAATTATATGACTAATTAAACATTTTACATGAGTAATACAGTTTAATTAGTTTTGTCGGCTTTTATCATTTTTCAAAGATTTAAGATATGTCAGAAAACATCAAGAGGATTTTAGAACAGCAAACAACAGACTTCACCTAAATGGGGTCAGAAGAAAATAGCTAAAAATAAAGTCTATTGCACACTGCTGACTAGTGTTAGCATAAGATCTAGGTCAAAGTGAAGCTGCCTTTCAGGTAGTAACCCCATTTGAAAATAATCTTTACTGAGTTATTATCATCCATGCTCTGCTTCAATTTTTTTTCTGGATTTTCAATCCAAAAGGAAATATCCTTAGTTTGTAAGAACTTCTGTTGAGAAAGGAATTGCTATTTCATTGGAAACTTAAAATCAGACAACCTGGATACAATTCCATTGCTTTCGGCATAATAATCTCTAAAGACGGATTACCAATTTGGAGGGAAACTGCATCTTCAGCCTTTTTAGTGCATTGGGTTACAGAGAGCCAGGTGCTTTGTTGATTAACAAACTTTGAGGAGCATCAAATTTTAAAAATCTCTATTGTTTAGGGTTCAAATTCAAAAAATCCATTTTTATTTATTACTGAAACTTGTTTTTATTTCTTGTGGTGATTCAGTTTAAAATATGTTTACACAGGTAAAGAGAAGCCTGTGCTGTATATTAAGCATAGAAATACCTCCAAAGACCTAGGCTGGCAGAAGGGAGTGGTTTATATATGGTTTTCATAGATTATAGATTTTTAGGCCAGAAGATATACTTTCGGTCTCTTAGTCTCTTACATAGCATTTCTAATACTGTTTTCCACAGGCTCTTTGGATCCGTTTTTCACACTGTTCTATTTTTTATCTGCTCAGGATTTTATTTCTTTATCCCTCTTTTTTGTCTATTAAAAATCAAATCACTCCTCGGCAGAATGAAACACCCAAAATGTTAGCTTTCAAGGTGAAATGTCAAGCCCATGATGTTTGAGTGGATTTCAAAATTAGGTAAAAGTGAGTTTGACCATCCTTATATTTTAGAGCTGATTGACTGCTGAGTTCAAAATTCATTTACTGGACTTCTGTGAGATGGATCACTGGCAATGAACATTTTTCTTTCTAAAGTTCTTAGGCAGACAGTTCTCAGGAAATTGAGTGGCTTCACATTCTTTCAGTCTTGGATACACGTCTGGAAACTAGTTTCTGAACAGTTATTTTTGGACCAACTGTAGATTTACACTGTCATATAAAACAGACAGCTGAGTGACATTAACTGTGAACATTGGCCATGGACATCCAATAAAATCTCAAACTGATTTGGAGCACCAAATCTCTTTTCTATCTCATACATTCTCATAAATATCAAGTGCCAGAGAGAGGTTGCATTCATCAATATAATAAAACTGAGTCTCCCGGCTCTCAGCTGAAAAACAAATCAAGACAGCAAACTTATTCAAATACACTAATTAAGACCTATAAAGTCAAAGAAATTCACTTGAACTGTCTTACAAATTTCCTGACCAGTTTTTTCCATCTGAAGTAGATGTAATTCTTTGTGTAATAAAAAGTCCAGGGGCATGTCTCACTGCAAAATGTCTTCCATTAAAGAACAGATGGTCCTTTTTTTTTTTTTTTTTGCTTGGAGAGCTTGGAAATAACCAAGGACCAGATTCTGCAAAATTATGCAAAAGATAGGGTGCTGCTCCACAATGAGTAAGGGTGCCAGGATCTGGCCTGAAGTTGGTAATCACAGAATAGGAAGGGTCTCATTCTGCCACCATTACTAAGTTTCAGCAGTATTTTACTCTGCATACTGCTATTAAAATCAATAAGACAGATCTTCAGAGGGTAAACCAGCACAGGTCTATTGATGTGATACTTGTTTACACTAGCTGATGATCTGGCCCAAAGGGACTACATATAGAGTAAGATAATACTCAGCATAAGTAATGGTGGCAAAATCTGTTCCTAAATTAGTGAAGTCTGACTAGGATTTTTAATTTCTTATGAAGAAATTATTTAGAAAACAGGCCGGAAAGTTATCAAGTTTTACATATAAAATGTATGGGTAACATTTATCCTGTGCTAACAGGTATACAGATTAACCGGGTTCCAGGCAAAATACAGGTAAATCATTAAAGCTTCCTTTTGTCTTGCTTCAAGTCTTTTAAATAACAAAAAATTCTTTCAGATATTTTGTAAGATACCAGAAAGGTTGAAATTATTATGGCTGTGATGAGGAGAACAATGTACATTTTTAATATTTTGTACTGAGGAGAACAGAAATGATGTAAAAATTCCCAAACTCTTTGCAGCTACCTCCGAATCTAAACTGGCAGGGGTACGTTAAGATTCAAAATATACTGATTGCAAAAGAGCATCCTCCCCATGAGCGACCTAGAAACGAAGCACAGTCCAGGCTATTAGAAGTTAAATGAGATAAATGAATCTGATGAGTCTGGTTAAATGAGCCAGCTTGTATTGTGATTCCTGAAATTTCTAGTTAAGAACCTGTAATTTCTGTAGTGGTTCATTTGGTCACCTGAGTCTGAAATCTATTTAAGACATGAAGATATTTTGCAGATAGAAATCAATGTTTAGCTGAACTAGGATCATTCCTCAAGAGTTTTGTTTTCTTTTTGTCCATGCCTCAAAATTTTGTAAAACCTGTGTGGAGAAAAGACACTGGCTGTGTTAAAAGCTCTCCAAAACCGAGATTGGTGATTGCATTTTTCCACCTGCTCTCCATTAATACTTGAGGTGCACATGGATAAAATGTCAGCTGAGTTGTCCAAAAACATCTGGATGCTATGGTACCTAACAAATCTAATACCCACAGCTAATGAGCCTAAAGATGGGGGGAAACATTATGTATTTGCTATTATAGCCTTCATTCAATGGATATAAATAGGTTTTCGTTGATATTTTGTCCTACTAAATTGTAATCCAGTTTACTGAACTGGTAAATTCCATTATGCATTTTGACATTACTTCTTTATAAATCTAACATAGTGTCCTTGTTCTGTTATTCATCCATACATAACTCTAACCAAAACTAAAAGGAAAATCTCACAGTATACACTGGTTCCAAACCACTGATGGTTGTTCACTTACACAGAAGATTTTCTTTAAAGCCTGAAGAGAACTTCATGTAATCCAGGAGAAGAAATGACTCAAAGGAAATATGACATATTCAAAAACAAATACATCATAGCGTTAAAGGCATCAGTGAATGAATTAATTCATTAAATTAATACAAGTTACTACATTATTCCATACAAAAACATTTTAAAATATTATTAAGTGTGAATAGTTAAGTATCTGACATTAAAGAAATGTCAAGTTATTGTTGCATATCTAACTCTGCCCTTTGTGCATATACATTATGATGCAGTGTTTATCTACATGAATAACATACATATTATTTATCATTTGTAGTAACTTCCTGATCTGGGTCATACCCATACAATATTATTTTAGTCACTTTCTGACTTGGGTCAGAACAATACAATGTTAATTTAATTAATTACAAATGATAAATAGTATATATGTTGTACATTTTTACATATAACTTTGAAAAAAACCAGTGTGAATCTTCATAATTCTTTCAGTTTTATTTAGTTAGTTTTTTGGGGTCAGAGCCAGAAAAATGGATAAAGCCTGTTCCCTGTGTGCAAAAATTTAAACCTGGCCCTGTGATTGTTTGGTTTCTTTTTCATTCCTCTTACAAATCCCTAGCCTGCAAACACTTACACATGTGCTTATCAGTACCAAAAGGATGGCTAAGTTCTTGGATGAGCTCAGCTCATGGATGAAGAGCAGCTGGCTGAAACTGAACCCAAGCAAGACACGAGTGATCCTGGTGGTCAGGTGAAAGTATTTTGAAGAGTTTTCAGCCATGGTGCAATCTCCTTTGGTCTCTTCACGGTTGGTCAGTTTGGTCCATCTTCCAGGAGTATTCTTGGATTCCTCGCTGATCCTGAGCTCCCACATAACAGCATCCCTAAGTAATGTTTTCCATTGTCATCTTTTATTGGCTAAGAGACTCAGTCCCATCCTGGAGGATGATGATGATCTGGTCTCAGTTATGCATCACCACTCAGCTGCACTACAGCAACGCAACATTTCTGGCCATGAAGCCTTCAACACTTAGGAAACTTCAACTACAAAAGGTTGCAGCACGTCTTCTCAGCATCACAGGCTGCTGTGAGTACCTCAAACGTGTCCTCCATTTTTTTACACTGCCTCCTCAGAGAATTTCAAATCAAATTCAAGATCTCACAGGTGGATGCACAAAAGAAGTTATGTCCCTATTTTAAATGCCTAAGTGCTAGTTTCAGTACCTCTGTGACATACAAAACCCCTGCTGAATCCTGAAGGTGCTTAAACTCACTTGGCATCTAAGTTTCTTGCAGTAAAAGTTCCCTAGGCACCTATGTTTCTGCCTGTGAGCATGCTCACTACTACCTCCCTCTAAACATCCAGGTGCCTATCTCCTGCCTCAGCCCCCGAGCACTTCAAAAACCAGGCTAAGATAAATGTTTGGCTGCTAAAGACACGTGTGGGGACAAATCTAGTAGGTGTCCTCAGAGGTCATCCACTAGGTGAGTTTATTCAAATCACCTGGGGGAGGAGGACGTTCAAAGGAGGACCTCTCTTGTAACTTTTAGGCCAGGGGGCAGAGTACTCACCTGGGTAGTGGAAGACCCCTCATGCAAATCCCCCCTCTGAGAAGGCAAAGGGATTTACCACCTCCCAGGTGAGTGCTCTAACCATTTGTTTATAGAGTCATTCTGATGCTTGTGCTCTTTCTTCTTCTCCTTCTGGGCCAAATGACTTTAAGAGAGAAAGAGCCCATACATGAAAATGACTCAATAGCCTGTTGGTTAGAGGACTCGTCTGAGTGGATCCCAGAACCCAGTCCTGGTGTGCCAATGACTCTTTATTTATTTATTCTGTCAAACAGTTTCAAAAGGTGAGTCTGAGGGAGCCTCATGTCAGAACATTCCATAGCCCAATGCTTAAGGCACTCATCTGCCATGTAGCATGAGGTCTCTGGCCAGTTGCGCCACATAACAGATCTTTATTTCAGGTTGGACGAACCCTGACTCACTGGCAGAAAGCCCAGGATATGAAAACCTCATAAGAAGTCAATGAGGAGGATTATGATTCAAAGACGACTGAGACGGTAAAGGAAATTATGGATGTAAATCTTATCTAGCCCACACCTCCTGGAGCCTTTAGTTGATCTTTTTCTTCCCTAAGCATTATAGGTAAGAAGGAAAATCAAAAGAGAGAGAAAATAAAACCTCTTTCTTGAGTGAAACAAGAGAAGGGGAGAGTTGTTCAGTAAAGCTTTTGAAAAGTTATAGAAGCTGACGAGCAGAGGTTTGTAAAAGCTGTTTGATGTGCTTCCTATACAAAGTGGTTAGCATGTATGTACACAGACGATTCTGCTTCTGTGTTTTTGGACTGTACATTGTTTTGGTAAACTTAATACTAAATCTGTTTACTTCGGTTTCCCTCAGCTACTAAGTGCTGTTTGTAATTCTAAGGCAGAGTAATTTATGTAGGAAATGAAGACACTTATTGTGACTCCCCTTGAAACAATATACTGATTACCCTAGATAGTTTAAGAATATAACCTTGAGCCCTGAGCTCTGTAGTTAAACATAATCTGTATAATTTGATAGCAGTGGAATACCATTACATTTTCCCCTCTACAAAAATGTAAAACCACAAACAAATCTTTGTAAGAGTTTGTTTTGGGGTCAACAAGAAATCTACTATCTACTGTCTACTATCAACATGTTCTGATCTGCTGGAAGGGCAAGGGGATAGGAAGTCGCCCAGGGAGGGCAGCCGTAAGCAGGGTTGGTTGCCAGATCACTGCTAGCCTAAAAAGGCCCTGGTTGGAGCCCAGTGGAATGGGCAGGTGCAGGACTCCCTTATCAACAACTCCCTGCCAGTTATGGGTCAGGGCCCTGACCAGTAGGCCAAGCTTCCCTATCAACCTCTGAGTGAGGACCATTACATAGCTCTTCTCTGCACCTGTAGTGGTTTAAATTAATCTTTCTTGAATGTGGTGACCAGAACTGTACACAGTATTCCAGATAAGGGCTCACTAGAGCTTTGTATAATGGCATGAATTCTTCTCTCTCTCTACTGGAAATGCCTTGACTAATGCATCGTAGGATCACATGTACTGTTTTCACTGCTGCATCACACGGGTGACTTACTTTCATCCTGTGATTGGCCCATGCACCCATGTCTCTCTCCTCCTCTGTTGCTTCCAACTAAGGAGCCCCCAGCTTGCAGCAGCAGAAATTCGTTTTATTAGACCCTAAGTGTATGACTGTGCACTGTGTACTATTAAATTTCATCCCTTTTCTGCCACTCCAGTCTTCAAGGTCATCCAGATTTCCTGTATAATTCATTGATCCTCCTTTATATTGACAATGCCTCCCAACTTTGTATCAACAGATTTCATTAGCACACTCCTACTTTTTGTGCTGAGGTCATTAATAAAAATATTGAAAAAGATTGGTCCCAAGACTGATCTTGGAAGAACTCCACTAGAACCTCCCTTCAGTCTGATAATTCACCTTTCAGCACAACACATTGCTTTCTCCCCTTTAGTCAATTCCTTATCCATCTTACAATGAGGAGTGCAACCAGTCACACTTGCATTCTGCTGTGGTCAGGCTCAGGGTGTATCTACGTTACAAAGAAAAAGGTTTCAGGGGTGTCTCAGAGCCCCAGTGAATTGAGTTGGGTTTCAGTGCTTGGGCTCTGGGGCTCAAATAGCAGTGTAGATGTTTCTACTTGGGCTGGCGCCTGACCTCTAAGACCGTCCATCATCACCCTGTTTCAGACCCCAGGCTCCAGCCTGAGCAGGAATGTCTACACCTCTATTTTTAGCCTGCAGCCCAAGCCTCACAAGCTCAAGTCAGTTGACCTGGGCTCTGCGACTCGTTGTTGCAGGTCTTTTATTGCAATGTAGACATACTCTAACAGAGATGTAATTGCCTGGATCACTTGTTTTCCCTTTCTCAAATATAAGTACGATGGTGGCTATTCTCCAGTCATATGGTACTAGCCCTGAATAAACAGATTTATTAAAATCTTTGCTGCTAGACTTGCAATCTTGTGTGCCAGCTCTTTCCGTATTCTGGGATGGAAATGATCTGGTCCCCCTGATTTGAGAGCATTAAACTCTCTTAAGTTTTTCTTCCACTTCAGATGTACTAATTTTCATTTCTAATTTCTGGTGCTGGCCAGCATGTGTCAGGGCCTATCGGGGACCTTTTATTTTGAAAAGGGGCACTTAGTTCAATGGCGCTACAGTGATTTACTCCAGCTACAGGTCTGGCCTTATGTGTGGAAGTTGCCTTTTTGAGATAATGACATGGCTGTTTTCTGTGTTCCATGATTCTGCTTTTCCTTAGTTAGCTATGTGTCTCCCCTGTGCTATGAATCAGAACCTGAAGAGACTTTTTTCAGATGACAGGATACTGCATTTTCCCAATCCAAATGAGGGAAACATAGTACCTCTCTCTCTCACTCTTTCTTTCCTTCAAGCTACAGCAGCTGCTCAGATAAGTAGGGTATGAGAGGACAATCAGGCCTTTAGAATGCAACTTATTTTTTTAAGAACAGATCTCCACAAATATTATCAAGAAATAAGAATATTAAACTACTATAAAGCAATGCTTTTTAAAACTCTTCTAAAGCAATAGCTCAAATCTATCTTTATGTCTGTCTTTTTTCCTTTTCAGAATGATCTGTACTACAATTCAAATAGTGCATATTTATTTCCTCTTCAGCTTTTGCTAGTTTGAAATTATCAGTGGAACGTTTCAGAGATGTGATGTCTTCTTTAGATGTTTAAATTATAGCAATTACCACATCTTCTCATTGCTTGTTACTCGTTGGTCATTTTTTTTTTTTAATATCTGTGTTGTTTACATGACAATGAATTTGCTCATAGCACTAAAAAAAATCTTAAAAGGGATACTATACCTCACTTTTTCTTACCATTTGACTGTTTGTCAATTACCATTGTGGATGCAACATTCTTGTTAAAGTCTGCAGTGCAACATATGGATAATTTCTTTGTATTTCAATTGTGTTTACTGTCACAATAACCAGTGGCATTCCTGCCAGTGAGTGTTATCACCTGTCCCTTGAAATGTAAGAATCCCCTTTGCATTTCTAATGTGACCTAGTTAATCTCTTATTGTTCAGCATAAGTGGTATGATCTTGGTCACAGTTTAAGTAAATATTTCTGTATCCTTGTTTCAAAGGTTGATTATGTCTTAAAAGAGGTTTCATAATTGTTAGTTGGTCTCAAATTACATAGTGAGAATAGTTTATATACAAGAATAGTCCAAAATGTAAATTACCCATTATTGTAAATTATGAAACCTATGTATTCTGGATAGAAGGCAGAGGCGTGTGAGAAAAGGTTAGAATAAACAGTAGCCAAGTCTAATTTTGGATAACCACCATTCACTTAATACCTACCTGCCTTGCTAAAATGTCATCCACAGATACACAGTTTTAAAGCTTTAGAAAATGACCTTCTTGCACCTGTGAATCACTGTTTCTGGAACGGTAAATTCCTACCTGAAAGTACTGCACTGCTTCCTGCAGACTAAACTTCTGGAAATATCACTGAGAAACAAACAAGTCATTCACCCAAGAGGAGGCGCTGAAAGGAAGATTCTTCTACTTCAGCAATCAGGGAGTGCCTATGAGTTCAGAGACATTGTGGTGCAGGGGCCTTGCTCTGGATATCACCTACTGTGCATAAAAAAATAATAATACCTAACTCATATAGATATACAGTGCTTTCCATCAGTAGATCACAAAGTGCTACAAGCTTTAATGTATTTATCCTCACATCACCCCTGTGAGGTAGGGGCATAGTATTATCCCCATTCTTACAGATGAGGAACTGGGACAGAGAGGCTAAGTGACTTACCCTGTCTAAAATAATCTCTCTTTTGTTGCTAATGTTTTTAAAATGAAATATAGGGAGCTGAAATATACCTGCATTGGAACAAGTGTGCTAGGGAGGGGACTGAGCCCAACAAGGACCTTTCGCCTTAGTACTAAGCTCCGTGGGGGCAACCATAATTAGACTGCTGTTGCTGGGAAGGGCAATGTTGTGGCCTGTTAGTGATTTTTGCAATGCTAGCCATCCCACAGTGGCACCACTGTGTGGTATGTGGGTGGGGTCATGCCGACATGATACCAGCAAGCAGTGGCAGTGGTTTGTGGAGAATGAGTTCGGGCTCCTCTTTTCAAGAGGTGTAGCAAGAGATGCTGCATACAATATTCCTCCATGGCCATGGGGGTAATTATGAGATCCACAGGATAGTGGATCTGATACATGGCCCACTGAAGTCAGTGGGAGTCTTAAGTATGGTGGATTTTGGATCAGACCCATATACCTTTCTCTGCACTGTCCAGGAGCACAGGCTGCTCTTCGAGCCTGGCATAATGGATAACTCCATATTATAGCTCAAAGGTTTTTTTTTAATTTCGTTTGTTAATGTATAGACAAAGTAAACAAAGGATGCCACCTTCATGTTTCTCAAATGCTGGAAAAAAATACCATGAGAATGAAATAAAGCTCTTCCCAGGGGACCTAGAAACAAAAGAAAATAGTAAAAACAATTAAAAGAAAATTACCCAAAAGGGAAGCGCAAGTGATCTAGAAAGGCCAAAATATTCACGAATGGACTGACCTCAAATTGAAATCCTTGTGCTAAGATTTAGAGATAATCACAGAAGGATTCTGACAGATATACACAGAAATGAGCCCATACATACTTCCAACAGAAAAATGGTGGCAAGCTTATTGGCCTCCACAATGACAGGCCAACAGCTTTTAAATATACAGGCAACAGTGGTCATTTTAGAGTAATTTTTATTACCTACAATTAACAAGACTGTCGCATCCTTTTCTTTTACAGGAAGGCTAGATTACTGCAATGTGTTCTAAATGGAAGTAAACAGTAAGGTTTTCCAAAATGACTAGTGATTTTGCTTGTTAAAAATGAAAATAAATACATAAAAATTGTACAAGCTTTTTTGTACGTGCATTCACCATTGCAGTTTTAACCATTTCTGACATGACGACTTATGAAGGGATCTTTATTCTTCTCATTCCAATGGTAGTTTTGCAGCCATTTATAATTTTCTGTCAGTAACTTTGCATTTGAGTGCAATTTAAAATTACACACTGTAAATTCCTTCTCCTATTGCAACTTCTTCAGCACTGCTTTCATGTCAGTAAGTCAATGGACAACAGCCCTGAAGCTGTGTAACAAAGCCTATGTGACAATAGTTATTAAGTTTCCATCAAGTTGCAGGCAGTGGCCATCAATTAATAAATTTAGCCTTCCAACACCCCTATGAGGAAGGTTACTATTAATTGTCAATATTACAGAGTAGGAAAAAAACTCACCAAGGAACAAACCCTGAATCAGTGGGAAAGCCAAGAATAGAACCTTCGCTTCCTGTCCTGTGCATGGTAGTGATCTACATCAGTGGTTTTTAACCAGTGGTCTTCAGGGGTCCACAGACCACATCTAAGATTTCCAAAGGGGTCTGCACCTCCATGAGAAATTTTTTAGGGATCCACAAATGAAAAATGTTTGAAAACCACTGGTCTATATATTTGGAGGTGCTCAGACAAATTTCTGTAAAGTACAAGAAGCAGCAATCTGAATGTATAAATGTGTACAAAAACCTGGGAGTGTATGTGTGCGTGAGCATGCTTTTAAGTTTGTTCTGTACTGTAAGCTTCACTCTTGAATCTCATTTGACATTCTTTATAGCCCAATACATTTTATAGTGCTTGCAACAATGCTGACTAATGTGACATAAAATCATTGTGTTTAAGTATGAATGGAAGTTTTGAAATATTGATCTTTCGGCTTTACTAACTGATGCTTCTATAAGCACCAAATATCTCAGCCTTCTGTAATTTTCAAGCAGCAGCAACGCTGATTCTGAACCTTTCCATTTCGCTTCTTCTTGAAACACTTGACAAGCTTCCCCCCGGTTAAGAAAACTGTTGATTTCACAAAACCTTAACGCGCTGCAAAATAAATAAATATAATTACATAAACATCAGTTAGTTTTGACAATGACGAGTTGACACCTTTGTTTGTCAGTGACAATGGCCTGTTCCTGCAAAAGAGTAGGGAAGATAAATTACTTGTTCCACATTAAAGCTAAAAAAGCCTCCTCAGGACTTCTCTTTTTCCCAGTCTGTCAGGATGTCCATGGTGAAAACTTCTTGACAAACCTTCTGTTGATACTGACCAGTAAATGTTAAAAGGCATTAGTGAAAAGCCTATAGCATTTCTATTCATTATTTTTAGTACACTTTGTTTAGTTGCTGTCTTATCAAACAGACTGTTTTCCCATGAAGATTTAATTACTTCATTTCTGACAATTAGTAGATGAAGAAAATGATAATTCATTAGAAGACTAAACAGTGCTCTTAGATTTGTTAGGAATATTCTGAAATTCTGCATAGGTATAAAATAGGTTTAAGTGCTTACACTCAAACAAATTCTTGATATTCAAATACTGCATACAGAAACAATTTGGATCCAATCTAATCTCTGCATACAAGTCTGAGATGAACTTTTACATGAAAATGTGGTTTTATAATGATATAGGAAACGGACAAAAATGAGAACAATATTTTGCATTTTTCCAGTGAGGAATCCATGATCCTTGTAGCACTAAGTTCAGTGCTTTCCCTAAATGGACTTTTACCACAGGAATCAACAAGATGAGGAAAAGAGTGAAAGATTCTGAGCAGAAAATAGGAGGATGTGGGAAATAAATAAAATGCATACTTTTCCCCCATACTAATATTTTGAATAAGTAAACCACAGAATAACAGGCACACCATTCATTTATTAGTAAAGATAATAAAACATACAAAACATGAAAAAGATTTGGTTAAATATTGATGTAGATTTTGTAATTGGAGATAAATGATTGATCAAATCCTGCTTCTTTGAATTGCCTCTCTTTCTGGAAGAAAGGTAAACCAGCATTTAGAATCTGAGGGCCAATCATTTAGTATGACCCAGCACAGGATTGAAGGACAGGGGAAAATAGCTTTTATTCCACCTTTATAGCTCCGTGATCCAGGGTTCAGACGACTGCACAATTAAAGCATCTTCAGGGCTGCTCTAAGACTCACCTAGGTGCCCATGGCTCAACGAGCAGCTGGGATAGCAGTGGTGCAGTGGCACTCTGACCATTCCTTTTCCCCCTGGGAATGGCTTCTTAAGCTGGGGGCTAAAAGAGCTCAAAATGGAGACACCATGACAGCTATACACCTTCTGAGGATTGCTCTTATGCTGGGAGAATACCAAGGTAGCTAATTAAATCAACTTTTATTCTATCAGATTAAGTCATCTATTGAAAATGCCCTACAAAAGGCTGTGCAAATGAAATCTCTCTCCACAATAAATACCACTCTACTAGGTAGAAGTGTCAATTGTGGAGGGAAATTAACACTGACCTAGACACAGAATCAACACAAAATACTTGGTCTGGGGCTATCCATAAATTATGTAACACATTTGTGGGTGATTTTCAAGACCCACCCGTCTTTTGTAACACTTAGTAACACTGAAACAAAGATAAAATTAAGGTCTCATCTACTATCTACATTACATAATGTATGGACAGTCCTTATAAATATGTATTAATTAAAAATGTTTTTTTTCATGCTAATCAGTGTTTCATTATTGTATAATACTGTTGCACACAAAAAGCTCTGCTAAAAGAACATTATTCAGTTTGTAAAGTCAAGCGCCCAAAAGTTAGGAAATGCCAGAACAACAGTTGCCTTGTGTATGTTTACATTATACAGTATTTAATTACGTGACCACATTTTTTTTTCACAGGACCCCTGCCTCATTCAGTGACAGGATAGATGGTGCTCACTTAATCAGCAGTTATTCAATATTTTTTCTTATCCTCATTGTTCAGTGTGTGACCCCATCCCTTATTCACTGTGCACTATTCAAACCCTCCTTTGAAAACAGAATTATTTTCTCATGGATATTTTCTATGAAACTCATCATTATAGTATCTGAGTGCTTCTCGAACATTAATTTATCTTCACAATACCCCTGTGAGGAGACGGTGGGTAATGCTATCCTCATTTTACAGATAGGGAGCTGAGGACTGAAAGATTAAGGTCAAAAGTTTCCATTGATTTGGATGCTCAATTTGAGATGAGTAGGATACTATTTTTCAGGGTACTTAGCATTACCTAGCACTTTATATATTCAAACCACAGCTCCCATTGATGTCAGATGCCCTTCTGCCACTCAGACCCCAGGGTATCAAGCTGAACACCCATAAAATGAGGAACACACAATTAGTTACTACCTATGAAAAGTTTGTTTAAAGTGCCTTGCCCAGAATTACACAGAGCTCTCCGACAAAGGCGGGGAGAATCCAGTTATCCAGGGAAGCGTTCGACTGCCTTAACCATGAGACCATCCTTCCTTTTCCTGCAATCCCTTGCCTCATTCACTACACATCTTCCAATTTATGAAACAAATGAAGCAGGGAACCTACACAACTGTGATTCAGCCCTTTAGCAGTCCCATACTGTGCACTGAATGGAAATACGTTAGTCTATGTATTCTGAAGTTGGTTGAAGTAGATTGAGCTGAGGTGTCTTACTTCTAGAATGAGTTTTTCAATTAAAATACTCAAGATTATGAATTAGAATATTTGCTTTCTGTGAATATTTTTCAAGAATTCATAAAATTAATTATTCTCTGTTCTCACCTGTTCTTAGCTTCATGTGCTAGAATAATCACTGAAAGCCAACACAAAAATGAGAATAGGTACTGAGTTTTCAGAGCTATGAAAAATTAATTTCAAAATTGTAAAGAGGATTCATTAAATTAGTTTTGCACTACTTATCCAGCTCTATTATTGACCGTCTATAGAAGGATACATTTGCACCTGTTGAATTGCACTTTAACCTCCAAATGGGGATTTAAGTGTGATTTCAATGAGGCATAGACTTGAACCTCATCCACTGTAAAGGACTGAATGCCTCCCTTTCTAAATTATCATCTCACATGTTGTACCAATGACACTTGGGGTGAAGTCAACCATTGAAGTCCCATTGAAGTCAACTGGAATTTTCCCATTGATTTCAACTGTGCCAGGATTTTACCCATGAGATATAACTCCTGTTTTTATTATTTTGATGTGCTGAAGCTTCATATGTAATAAATGCAGGCTGTAAAATATGCAACGAATATTGCAATTGTCATTCCATGCTTTTGTAAAATACTTTGGGTTTTTCTCCTTTTAATAAAATAATGGGAGGTGAAAGTCCATTTCCTTGAGATTGATCGTGGCATCAACTGCCCAGTGAAACAGATTCACATAAAAAGAACCTAATAACTCTAGTTTCAACAAATCTCTTTGTAAATGTAGGGCTTTTTTTAAAAAAAAATAGGGTATTAAAATTATGTATATATATATTCATTTCTGGTGATGGATTAGAAATGACAGTCTCACAGGGTAAGAGTGTCACCTAGACTTTGTTCAGAAATGTGTATGAGTGAGTGATATGAAGTTCACTTTGTGAGAGGAATTAGAGATTTTCCTCCCCTCCCCACCTTTTGGGACTAATTTTCAAGCAGGAGAAACAGTTTTCTAAAATGAAAATTGAGATGTTTTCATATCCATTGTTATTTATACAAAGGCATCTCACAGTCTGTAGGTGCACAGTGGTCTGAACAGAGAAGACTGCATTTTGAGTTTTCAGGTGAAGATGGCTGAGTCACTGTGTAACCCATTGTCAAGTATGTGTGTATTGAAGATCTGAAAAATAATGAATTGTAACTGAGAAATCATCCCACGAGGATTTTTCCTTGTCTTGTTGCTTTTAATAGAAAGCATTGCCTGTTGGGGCTATCACCAAATGGTGTGAAATAAATTAATGTATTCTGCTTTCTATAGCTTCATATTATATTGTCTTGCACAGTTACATTTACACAGCATTGGTCTACTGTATAAGGTGCGTAAAATACATAAAACTAAAAGCATTTTTCTATTCAAATGAACAACTACACATGTGATAGTCTTTAGTGCTTGCTCACAAGTGGCACTGGATAATCGGATGTCACTTTTCTTTAACTTCAATAAGGCAATTTATGGGCTACATTTTGTCCTTTAGAGTGTCTTCATATGCTTAAAATATATGCAGGTGGCAGAAACACAGTACAACCTACTTGGCTATATGATTCTGTCTTTTCTGAAAATCCCAGTGATGGATTGAAGGATGGAGTTTTTCATTCAGTGTATTTGGTTACAGAGTAACTGAAATCTAATCCTGCAGCTCTTCTTTACGTGACCTTAATACTGTTAAGGATACAGGTTGCACGACTGGACAAACGGTTGTGTTTTATTTCTTGTGAATATATGTGGTTTGGCCTTACATTAATAGATTAATAGATTTTAAGCGCAGAAGGGACTAATAGATCACTAAGTCTGACCTTCTGTATAATACCAGAAATAGAATTTCATCCAGTTACTCTTGTACTGAGCCCAGAAAGACATCCAGTATTGATCTGAAGATTTCAAGAGATGAAGAATCCATCACTTTCCCTGGTAGCTTGGTCTAATAGTTAATCAACCTTACTGTTAAAATATGTGCCTTGTATCTATTTTTTAATTGTGTTCCTACAACATGTCTCCCCTTTGCTATGAAGTACAGAATGGCTTCCTTCTAATACCTTTGCTTAAATTTGGGCAGAAATCTGAGGTACCTATCTGACTCTCGAAATCTCCATGTATACCCTTATGGTGTGATTGTGTATCATTCATGTTCATCCTCATAGTGTAATTGTGTATTGTTTAATGCAAAGTATGTCATTTTTGAAATGCTCATGGCATACTGAACATTATTGTTGTAGTAATATGTTTGTTGCAATATCATGTGTATGGTTATGAGGCTTCGCTATGTAATATTCCCCAAATGTGGGTCTCATTGCTTGAGACAGATGTAGACAGAACTCTACAGGCTGAAGAGCAGTTCACACATCATTAGGACTTGTATATCACAAACCAGCTCAGCATTCCAGGAAAAAAGGGCTTGCCCAGAGGTCGACAAATGAATCCACAAAGTACCACACTGATTCGGGGCAATGAGGGAACCAGGTACGGATACTATTTCACATCTGACCCTGAAGGGGAGGGGGGAGGAGTGAGGCCTCAGAGAGGATTAAAGGAACATGTTAAAAAGGAGAGACATTTTGCAATCCCTCTCTCTCTTCCACCTCCATCTGCAAACACCACCAAGCAACTGAAACACTAATCACAGGGGGAGAGCCTGGTTGGAGGCAGACCAGCCAGCCTGTGGTGAGGATCATCTAAGACTGCAAGGTTGCTGAAAGTGCTAAGCTTAGTTTAGAATGCAATTTGCCTTTCATTTACTTTTGATCATATCTGACCTGCTTTCCTCTGACTTATAGTCACTTAAAATCTTTCTGTATTTAATAAATTTGTTTATCTAAAGCAGTGCGTGTGGTTTAAGGTGTGTTAGAAACTCCATTTGAAGCAACAAAGCTGGTTCATTTCAATTTCTTTGGTAAATTGACGAACCAATGAGATTACAGTGTGCAGTGGGCAGCACTGAACATTTTAAGACAGCAGTTGCTAGTATTGCATAAGGACTGGTGATGTTGTCTGGGGTCATACCAATACATGATCCCAAGAGCAGCTGGTCAGAAGCACTCTTTCACTTAGCTGAGAGCAGCTTGCTTGCCATAGGCTGTGCATGGTCTGACTGAGGAGTGGGATTATACTGAAGGGCAAGGTAAGATGGGCTTCAGGAGTGAGTGGCTGAGGTGACACAGTGATACAACAGTCCAGACTGCAGAAGAGAATGTCACAACCCACTCTGTATTTACACAGCTCTTCAATAGTTTATAAATACAGAAGGTGAAAGTCTGGTCCTATTTAAGTCAACAGAAGTTGTGCTATTGATGTTAATGGGGTCCAGATTTAATCCAGAATCCCAAAAGATACATATATAAGAAAGAAGAGGTGTGCTGGAATTGAAATATACTCCATGAATAATGACAAGGACATTTATTTGCAATATATTTGGCATTCTCCAAAATTAGAACAACGATAAACTAATTTGGCATCTCAAAAATAACTAGTATTTGAAGAGTAGAATTAATTGCAAATTCTAAGGGACAAATTACCTTTTGAATGTTCACTGAGGTTCTCCAAAACATTGAATGCATTTTGTGTTGTAGTTGAGGTGCCTACACCAGCTTCCCAATGTAAACTTTTGAATTACTATTAAAGTGCAGTCCTGCACAAAGCACTGACCCTGAGGTTTTCATAGCTCAGCATCTCCTACAAGGTACGCAATTGGGCCAACACTAAGTACTTTAGACT
The DNA here is from genome assembly GCA_007922155.1 of Mesoclemmys tuberculata. Taxonomy (NCBI): domain Eukaryota; kingdom Metazoa; phylum Chordata; order Testudines; family Chelidae; genus Mesoclemmys; species Mesoclemmys tuberculata. The sequence continues at coordinate 60,635,414 of ML675616.1, read as the reverse complement.
AATGAATAGATTTGAATTCTGCTATATAAAAAAGAGTGGATCTAGAAATAAATTATTGAGCAAAATTTATGCTATACAATTGGGGAAAACTTGTTCTTTTTTTGCCAGCCCCTGCAGATGTGTAGTCAATGAGAGTGCTCTTGCTCCAACACATATATTTTTTGCACATTTTCAGTTAACTCAGACATCCAAATACAAAATTCAGCACTCAGGGACATCATGTGGAGTTTTGACATTCCCAGGGAACTTGGGGTCCAGAAACTAGTGAAAGGACTATAATGAGTCATAAATATAGTATTTTCATCTGTGACAGATGTAATCTTGTGCCTATAATCTTTTTCATGTTAGTTAAAGGAAAATGATGCCCACACTGCTCAGCCAAACATTCTGAAACTTGGACAAATAAGTAGCACTTCTCAAGATTTTTTCGTTTTGCTTTTGAACATAACATTTATTTTCACTTTCACAAAGAAAAGTGGCGGGGGGGGGATGAATGTTCACCCTGATAAAGTGTTTCATATCTTTTGAAATTTTAGGTTGCTGGGTTGAGCAGAGTAGATATAGTTTTCTTTTCACTGTTTCTGAGCACTATGTAGAAAAGCACATAACAGTATGTAAATTGCTTCTAAAAATGTAAGAGAGGGCTGTGGTAGTTCCTGGCATGTGGCAGACCTCTCAGTGAATTGAAAGGAATGTCACACAATGGCTCTTTGGATACAGTATTTCATAGTCTAGGTGGCACATTACAAACAAAGAGGCATCACGTGATATGTTTGTCACTTCACTGAGTTTCCACAAGAAGTTACAATCTCTTTCTGTAAAATGTTATAGTATATGACAGTCTTTTATATTACACTGCTGGACTCCTTATGTATTTGTTGACTTTCACAGTTGCATAAGATTAGGGTAAATGTGTGAAAATTTACATTTCTTGTTGAAATGCAGTAAAAGTTACATACTATGTTTAGACTCTCTTTTAATAGCAGATAAGAGCTGTTTAAGCACCTAGACAGATATTATTGAAATGGTAATCAGATTTACAGTATTATGGTCATTTGGTCATGTGACGTCCTCTAAAGAATGACCAGTTCTGATGGAAAGCCATTAATGAAGCACAGAAACAAAAATGCTTAAGTACAGACTTACCGGTACTTTATTTAAGGGGTTAAACAACAATCATATCTAGCAGAAATGAGGATTTGAAGAATCTGCTAACATACAGCCATGAAAATCAAAACTGCGTAATTTGCTTTAAGTGTTGCTACTTAGTCACATGCACAGAGCCTCTGACTGTTTTGATTGTGAAAACAGCTTAAAAAGCTCTTAAAAAGTGTAGAATTTGATCCTACTATTGCTAGGATAAGGAAACCTATGAAGACTGTACTGGTTGCTGCCACGCAAAACCAGGAATCCATTATGTTGTTAGTGGCAAAGATATCCCTTAGTGGCCTGATCTAAAGAGTAATGGAGTCAAGGGGAGTCTTTCCCGTGGCTCCAATGGTCTTTGGGTATGGCTTTGGAAGAATGAGACACTACAGCAGTCAATCTACTTTATACCTCTCTAGCCATGTAACATTTCTAATAAGAGTGTAATTGTATTATCTAGGTACAAATCAATAGGGAGCTGTATGAGATATAGGTATAACAAGGAAAAAAAATACTGACCACCTGCATTTTGGGGACTTTTTCAAAAGTAACAGCCCCTGACAGAAGGGCAGAAATTAATGCTCTGTGCTATCATTACACAACAAAGATAGAGATCCAAATAAGAAGTCCATATAAGCTGGTGTAACTAAAGCTATTTTCTAGCACAAGAGCCTGGAAGTTACACCAGCCTTCCCTTTCTAGACATCCTCCGACACACTGAGGCTATGCCCACACTTAAAATGCTATGGCAGCACAGCTGCAGTGCCGCAGCCCTGCTGCTGCGGTGCTCCCGTGTAGATACTCACTAAAATGACAGGAAGGGTTCTCCCATTGCAATAGTAAATCTGTCTGCCCAAGAGTCGGCAGCTAGGTCAAAGCAAGAGTTCTATCCACCAAGCACTTTTACATGGGGAATTAGAACTGCTTAACTACATCGTTCAGGGGGGGTGGGTTTTTTCACAGATCACTCTAATTTTTTAGTGTAGAACGGCCTGTGAGTTGATCTATGAATTTGGATTATATTCTAGGTACAGTCTTCAGAGGCAAATAACTTCTTCAACCCTTACATGTGCAGCAAGTCCAATTTATAACCACAACATTTTAAAATATTCTTATTACTACTGTTATTATCTGTATCTCAGTAGTGTCCAGAGGCCCCATTTTGGATCAGCACTTCATTATGTTAGATGTTGTACAAACACATAGAAAGGAGTCTTCTCTGCTGGGAAGAGTATACAGTTCAATTCAGAACAACAATTAAAAGCAATCTACGCTACCTGATGCTTCCGAGTAATTTAAATGTGTATTTAAAAATATAAATGTGTGTCAGTCTTCTATGGTGACCCTCTACTAACCGTTATTAGTGAGGATTGATTTTCTGTAGGAAATATATAGTCAGAACAAGATAATGATCTCAGCCTCATGCCTGATAATGCCATTTGTTTCATTGTGATTTCTCCTTTTGCACATACAGTGGCTTTATGTGAAGAGTTATTCACATTTCTATATGAAATATGTATGTGGAATGAAAAGAAACCCAAAACAAAATACTCTAAAGGAATGACTCTTGACAAAGACTTGAAATATTCTGTTATTTTCATCTGACATGCACATGACACAATTGATCATAAACAAGACAGCCAAGCAAATTCAGTACCAGAGTCAGCTATCTTCAATATTTTTAGGTTCCTGGATGACAGATCTCCCTGTCTTTCTTCCTATGCATAAATAACATGCTGTGAATTCCAATGAATGAAGACAAGATATTGTCTAAATGAAAAATTTGAGTGACTGTATTTACTGCATATTCAAATCTGTTTGGAGTGTAATGCAGAAAGAAATTAATGAAGCTACTTTATAATCATACTTCAGTATTATTATCAATTATTATATTACACTAGCACCCACAGTGTGATAGACACTTTCAAAGCACAGAGGGACACACATGCCATAAAGAGTGACAGATAAAGGGTGGGAAAAAGGAATGCAATATAGAAGCAAAATGTTCAGAGTGAAAGTTAGAAGATTACTTCTATTTGGTTTGTTTTTTTCTGTTTCCTGTCTGCTTTTAATTAATAAACTATTCCCGGTTGTCCCTTTACCTGGCCCTTGTTAATTCCTGATCCAATCTTCATGTACAAACCCACATTACTCCAATATTGTTAAAAATGTAGGTTAAATCCATAGCTGGAATAAATAGGCAGAGCTCCCAAATAGAACTTACGTTTATCTTTTCTCAAATTGTAACAATATCCCAACTAAATTAACCTCTTACCAATGATTTCCTCCCCATCTATCATCTCTCAGCACAAGTCTAGTCACCCACCCTGCATCCATGCATACCAGTTACAGTGCAACGCTCAGTAACAGAGTCAAGATTATTGCACAGGCGGTGGCAAGAAGGTTCTCCAGAGTGAGAAGAAGAATAAAGCAAGAATGATCTGCTGGTTCCTGCCACTGAGGCAGTTGGAAAGGATCAGGGGAAGTGCAATCCACAAAGAGTAGACAAATGTCCAGTGTGAACAACAGAATCTATGACACGGTGATGGATAAACTGCCCCTATGCAGAGCACTGTAGGGGTTCTGACCCAACCTTTCTGAGATATAGCTACTACTTTTCTCAACCCAGGCAGCTGGGAAGGAGGTACCCCAGTTTGGGTCTAGATTCAAGAAACAAGCCATTAACCATCACCTCACTTCTTTTCTGTTCCTCGGCAGAGGGGAGGTCTGGTGCCTCTGAAGGGCACTGATACGAAAGGAGAGAGAGAATTTGCATCAAAGTTTAGTAAAGAAGAACCTCTCTTTTGTCCTCACATAAGATTTCTCAGTCCCTTTCTCTAGTCCCAACCTACAGTGAAGGGAGCTTCTCTCCTGAAGGCCCCACATTCACATCTGCCTGCCCTGAGAAGTGGAAAAGCCTCAGATTTTCTGAGATTTTTGCTGCTCCATTCTCTCATCTCCCCATGGTTTCTTGAATTAAAACATATATTATTTTTAAAAGACAATATCTGTCTTCCTTTATATGTTTAAGCCATTATTTGCAATCCAAGTTTCTCCCTTTTTTGCCTTCCTTTATATTTTGGTTCAGTAATTTATCTTTTGTTCAATTATCCTTATTCTAAACTCTCTCTCTACCACAGACCTATCGAAGTCAATCACAATACTCCTACTGAAGTCACTGATACAGGATCAAGCCTTTTATGATTTAAAAATGGCAGTTACACTTTCCTTCTGTTCCTTATTCATTAATGCTCTTCTATTTTGCTAACTGAAAGATGAACCAACACACACTGACAACACCACATACTTACCTGAAGCCAAACAGGCCTTTATAAATTACAACAGTGTGAAATAATAACCAAGAAAAAAAAAAGAAAACCCAAGCATTGAGTGTGCCTGTGAAATTAGTGAGAAGCAAAGGAAAAATTGTGGTTATTAATGTGAAGGAAAAGGTATCCGCATTTCAGAAATAACATTGCACATAACTGCTTTATGTCCATGAGGTGACATTGGGGGGAAAAAAGGTAATGAATACGAGAAAAGAGAGAGATTTTTGTATTAGCATAGTGTTTGAGTAAATTTAAACATGTTCATTGTAGAACTAATGTATCATTCAAATTTTTACAGTTTTCAGGGAACTGGAAATATGGAAAATAGTCTAGTGCATTCACAAAATCTTCAGTTATTGCTGAAGGTATATGAAAAAATCTGGAAGAACAAAATAATGTTTCTAAATCATTTGAAAAATATTTTTAAAATCACACTTAAAAAAGACCTTATCAGCTTCATATTATAATGCTGTCAATGTACCAACTCTTTTATGAGTTGAATAGACAATACACTTAGTCTTCAGTTTTCCATTTCACTTGTATTTAGTGTGTTTATGGATCTATTTTCAGTTTCATGCTTCTGACACAACCACCCACCCCTCCCTTTTCTTCAGCTGTTTCTCTCCATCTGTTGGGTTTCAGTCACATGGTGAATAATATTCATTTGACCATATCTTGCCCCTATGCTTTGAGTGTTTTTTTTAATCTCCTCCATATTTTCTTTGTATGTTATGACAAAAACAATCATCAACTGACAATAAAACAGTCCATTCTTTCATGAGGGTAAAAGGATAAGGGTGAAATTTTGTTCCAGTTGACTTTAGTAGGGCAGATTCTTCTCCTTTCCCCTGCAAGAAACTAATGTGGAACATATGATGCTCTCTGACATTAAGTATCAAAGTAACTTGAAAATGATAAAACTTTCCCCATTGCAATAACTCCATCCAATATAAATGAATCATAGATTAGTCAAGCACCAGGGGCCCTCTTGGCCAAAGCTTGGTGTCACCCTCATTCACATAACTCACTATTGAATGCTTCTTGCTATAGATTTAAGTAAACTATTTGACTGTATTGGTTTGCTTCTCTTTTGTGCCTCAGCAGAAATTAGGTCCAGCTAAGGATGTTGGGGAATGCCACTTCTGTAAGGCTCTGCATAGACCTTAAGCTAGTGGAGAATTGGGTGTAACAGTGTCTTAGTTGACCATGCCCTCTCTCTCCCCATTCACAAGTCACATGTCTCTACCCTTATGTTGTTGCAGTGAGGAAGGAAGAGTGGAGGATTTTCTGGCACAGGAGGCAGTGGAGTAGAGACCTTCCTTCTATGGGGGAATTTTCCAGTGAGATGCTGGCTTGTTCACTGTCCCCCAGCTAAACAGTACAAAATGAACTTGGCGGACAAGTCCCTAAACATTTAAGGGAATAAAGACATTCTTGAGAGTGGGATTTTCAAAAGCACCCACTGACTGTCTATCTCTTATCACCTTAGTGTACGCTATAATCGGTTAACATCAGCACCCACGTATAAAATAAGTTTTACAGCCACATGCTTTTCTATGAGTGTTGTGTGAAACATCCTGGATGAGAACACTTGTGCTGGTATACTATTCTTCACAATGATTTACAGACATTCTCTAATTAACATCCACCTAAAATTAAGAAGTTAAGTAGTATTGTTTCTATCTTATAAACAAGGTCATTCAAGTTAGTGCCAATTCCTAACATCTTTTGAACCCAGGAGTCCTTGGCTCCCAGGTGTACCTAATCCTGAAATGCTGTGACAGGGTGCCATTAGCAGGTATAAATTGAGACCGTTGGAAGTCAGAAACCTGGTCACTTAGAATACTCAGGATAATGGATGTAGTTAGAGAAGGAGGTACTTAGGTAGTTTGGGTTTGGAAAAGTAGAAGGATCACTTGCATCTGTAGGGACCTGGATGAGCTAATGAGGTGATTAGCTCACTAGCTGGATATCTCTGAGGAGAAAGTAAGCAGTCTAAAAGAATGAGCCAGGGATCAGGAAGAGGCCTCCACATAATTGCTTCTATGTTGTGATGCACCTGGAGGGTACCATATTAAAGACACTTGGTGGAAGTACGTTGGTGGACTGTTTAATTTGCAAAGAGAACCTACCAGCCAGAGCTGGTAGGGGCCTCCTCACATGTCTTCACTCAACCACCCATGAAGACCAAAATTCTTTCAACATATTTTTTTCTTGGTTCAATTCTGTACACACATTTCAATTGTATTTCAAAACAAGACCTTCAGCACCACAGCCCAGAAACTCCATTAGCCAGCCACTACCCACTAGGGTGGAACATGACACATACTTTAAAAGTAGGCTGCAATTTGTCAGAACTAAATAATTAGAATGTCAGCCACAAATAGTAAGGTTTAAAAATCCTTATATGCAAAATGTATTTCTTTTAAAAATTATTAATAGGTTTGGGTTTTTTTAAATAAAAAGGTATGATTTTTACTGGTACCATTTAAATGGAGTCTTATAGTAGGATGTTTTTAAATGGTTTTTCCCCCGTCATTAGTTTATTTGGTCACACTTTGCATTAGGGGTACATATGTAAATCGTTTATGAAAGGTTATAAACGATTAACCAATGTTCTAATAAATGTTTAATCCACTGTTGGAGAGCTTAACAGGTTTTTTGGTTAGTTATACCTCTGGTTTATAACCACCTAGAGCACTTTCACGTGATATGCTTATAAACCTTTATAACTCTACTCAGCTCTGTTACTTGCTCATAATACCCATTAATTACTTATTAATCCTTTATAAATTATTTATAAATGTACTCTTAGTATGAAGTGTGACTATTTAATTCCTCTGTCACATTCTCTGTTCCACACCAAGGCATTGGCTTGTGTGAATAGGTTGAACATCAGAGGCTGATTCATGGCCCTGTTGAAGTCAGTGGGAGTTTGCTATGGGCTTCAATAGAGCCAGGAATTCACCCCAGGATTTTGAGTTTTTAGGGGTGAATACTTTTTGTAGATGACATCTTTACGTGGATATTTTTTGAGAGGCTGACACAACTCTGAAGGTTGCGTATAGGCTATAAGTGCAGCATTTGTTTTTCAGGTTTTACTGACACCTTATATCGATATCTAAGATTTTCAGCCAGCATATTTTCTATTCCACTCCTCTCCTGTTATTTAATTCAATTAAGTTAAAAATAAAAGTGAATGTAAGACAGTGAATGTAAGACTGAGTCATTCCTGTCTAATATTACTGAAAGCATCAAGCTTTAAAGGAAAAAGGAATGGAGGAATGATTTCCCTCCAGGTGCACTGTACCAATAAAGCTACTGACAAGGTATCCCGGAGCAATAGATAATAGGAAGTAGAAACCTCCTTGTAGATACCTGCTATTTCATACTATCTAATCAGTGTTGTTGTACAAGAGTCATAGATCTATGGTTAGATAAACAGGCTCCATTAAGTTCTAGTAGAATATAAGGATAAAAAACACAGAAACAAACCTCTAAAAATCTTAATATTTAGAGACATAACTGATCAGAATTAGAAATAAATTTTTTCTATAGCCTTGTTATTCATAACTCCCTACTTCAAAGTCACTTGCAACTTCTTCTGAAGCATCTGACACTGGTCACTGAATGAGACATGATACTGGACTAGATAGACAACTAAGCTGGTCTGGTATGGCCATTCCGAAGTAGCTATCTTGAAAATGAGTTCTAGATCTTCCATTTACTGCATGATGGATTCATTAATGACTATATTTATATACTTGCTCTGTAATGGACATTTTGACAGGTTCGGGCAGTGTCTGTGTCAAAGTGTGACCTTTATTTTCTTTTTGGGAATGTCATTTTCAGAGGCACTGCTTTGTTTTGTAACCTTCATTTGGGAGTCTGACATTCACGGAGTATTGCAACCTCCATTGTGGGTATGAGCATCCATTCTGTAGTGTGGGACTGATACCTAATTGTGTGACTACCTCTGAAAAGCTGGCAGATGGCAGTCAAGTCCCATCAACAATGAATGCCAATAGAATAATGGGTTTTCTACCAGTAGAGCTATTGACATTGAATATCTCTCTATATAGAAGTTGATTTCAGTGTTGGGCTAGTGGAATGGAGCCCAGATATCTCCCACCAGAAGCACACGGCCCAAAGAGAGATGGAAACTGTTTTAAAAGAGGATGCTTTTCTGAGCAAGGGACTGTCCATCACCACTGAGCAGAAGAAAGGGCTGGAAAAGAGCGAAGACAGGAAAGGCTGCATAGCCTAAAGAAGCTCATGAAATCCAGGCTCATGGGAGGGGTGAAATCAGAATTGGAGGACAGCATTCAGCACTGTTATATTTTCAAAGATCTGTAACTCTCAAGTACACTTTATTAAGAGTAAAGCGTGTATAGTTAAGAAATTATTTTCCTAAGCCTGAGTTCCTTGTTTTCCTGCCAGGTTGTCTCTGAAGAGATTAATTGATAAATAAGAGCTTCCACAGCCATATGGACTCAGGAGAATATATCTAAGTAACTGAGGGAGTGGGAGGAATGAGGCACAGGTTCTGGTGTATAAAGCAGCTGGACTGCAGAACCCCACATCCTCACAAAGGGATACAGAAACAAGATTGACTGAAGAGTGTGCCTTAGAGACCAAGAGCTTGTAACAATGATCACTTATTTTCTAGACCAAGGGGCTTAGAGGTATGTGAGGTCCTGCCATTGGATCTATTCACAACAGACTGGTGTCTGTCCAGGGAGCGGAATAGGGACAGGCTGTAATGTTTAATTTCAAGTGATTTCTAAAATTCCAGACCTCATTGTGATCTTGCACCAGGTTTACATAGGTAAAACACAGGTGTTTTGAATTGTACCATTATAAGTGAACTAGAATCAGATCCTTTGATTTCCATTTCTCACTGTCTTTTCTGTAAAATACATCAGCTTTAGGCAATAAATAATAATCTCCTAGAAAAACCACATTGGTAACTGCACGTCCAACAGTTCAAATGAAATCTCTAACCTTTTGCAATTAATTTGTTAAACATGTCATAAAATATTGTCATGTTTAAGCAGCTTTAATCTTAGCATAGAATATTCAGGGATGTAGCAAGATCCCAAATTGACATAAACTGCAAAACAGATTAGTATGTCCAATAGAATGTATGAATCCTAATATGACTTAAATTTAAATGCAAACTAGGGCAAAATGATTAATGAAGTCACTCAGACATACTCTGAGGGGAAATATAGCTGAAGAAATCTTGACCAAGTGAGTCTACACAATTTGTAGTCCAGTATTTTGCAACTAATTATAAAGACTATAGAAAATCAAATTGGTACTTGTTGAAAATGAGACTACAATAGATGGGAAAAGATCATGTGAGAAAGTCAAGGTACTTCAGTTGCAAAAATACCTTATTTTTGTGTGCTGTTGTTTTATATAAGAGGATCATCACAGCCTGTAATCCCAACTCAGATCCTTTATCCTCAATTCAAATCTCATATTCATCTCTAATATAGCTAAGTGTCTGACTCATTCTTGAATTTAGTTTTCTCCACATCTCTCATGTCTGAAAATTTGACTAGATTCATGCACATAACATTACCAGTCCTTCTCTCAGTCACTTCTCTACCAAAAGTCTTATTCATGTCTTTCTCTCAATTTAATCCTCACCATTGTAATTTTCTCCTTTATGATCTGCCTAAATCCCAGCTCTCCAAATATTGCATCCCATTACCTCACTCCAACACAGAAAGGCAAACCTATGACCTACATCCTAGGACACTTAATTGGTTTGCTGTTCATTCTAGGATTCAGTACAAAAGAGAGGAGTGAACAAGAGGGTGCTAGAGAGAGATAATAATTTAGGCTTGAGTATAACCAAACTCTCAGGCTTCTGGTAGCAAAGTGAGTATGAGATTTGAGTCAAAAGAGAGGCGGAGGCAGTGGAGATTTTCTTCAGGCTCCTGAGCATATGCTAATGAGTCCCAGCTGGTTAGAAGGGAGCATTGTGCCATACCACAGGTTTTCTGGTAGGTGTATGTGATGAGGGAGATGGCAAAGAGCATGAGAGGAACAAGTGGAAGCTCAGAAGTGAAATACATAGTCCCAGAATTTGATACTATTATTACAGAAATAACCATCCCTTTCCAGTCTTCAAGATAAACTGCTGGATAAACAGTTCCAAAATCTCACTGCCATGGGCCATGGACTCACATTCTAAACTGGATAAATACTGTGTATGTGAGTGTTAGAGATGTAGAGTAAGGAATGGGTGAAAACCGGGGTAGGTAGTGGCAGGATACAGGAGTTATGGCATGATCATGGTTATGACTATGAGTGAGGCATGATACAACACAGCCATGAACACCATCTTTGTGTATACAGCCATTATATTCATAGATTGGATATGTTTTTGATTTCCATAAACTGCTTTATTTACCACTGGTCCCATCACAGGTATATGTCATCTCTAAAAAGCCCAGGACAGATGGAAAACAGAATTCATGTTCAGTTTGGTGTTGTCTGCCTACCTACAGGGAACGAATGTGGACCATAGCCCTCTGGGTCATAACATTTAGGAATTCCTCAAAAGCAGTTGGCTAGCTGATGTCAGTGGGGTTTCCAATGATGGCAAAAATGTCAAGTGCCAATGGATAATCTTGACTGGTACAGACTTGGAATGGCTCCTCTTTATCATTTTCTATAGCCCACTCTTCATCTCATCCTAGAGGTGCTCTGTAGCTTTAGGGGTGAATGGGTACCTCTCTACATTCTCAATGGATCAAAAGAGGGTCTTTCAGGTTCACAGACCCTGTTGGGCACTTCTTACTCTGTGCTCATCCCTTGCCTCATGTCTCTTTTCCTTGAGTTACCTCATAATATACCAGCCACATCAGGCTAGGGAATTATACTGGACATGTTCCCTGGTGCTGTTCCCATTAGCAACCCCCAACTGCAAGCCCAGTGACACAGCCTTTCCCATTTGCTTCCCCCTACAAAATTCTTTATTCTGCTCCTCCTTGCCAATACTAATCATATAAATGCTAAGGTCTATTTCTTGTTCTCTATCTCTTACTTTCATATTCCATCTGTTTGAATCTCTCTCTCTCTGTGTGTCAGATATGCCTGCCAGCCATTACTCCATATGCTGCTGTTTTAAAGGATGCACAGTTTTCAGAGTAACCATTGAAAGGTTGCTTCAGGAGCACAGTCACTTGCTTGTTTCTACCTATGACAACTAGTTTTGGAGTAGCTGGAACAGCCTTTGAGCAGCTGTGGGCCCTTCTGAAAATGCTGTTTGGTTGTCCTTTTCGGATATCATACCTATGAACCAGGCTCTGGAGGACTCACGCCACTGTGCTCTCATAAAAGGTTTGTGTGGCCGAGCATTGGGCCTGAAAATCCTTTGGGTATGCAGTTCCCATCTGAGTCCCTAGGTGGGTGTTCAGAAGGCTATTTTTGCAGCTGTTCAAGCTTTTGAAAATGTTAGCCTATGCCCAAAGTGACACAATGTGATAGCATTGGAGCTGGGAACAAAACCCATGAGATTGTTCCTCTAAACCCCTTATCTTAAGTGCTGGTAAAAAGGAAGGATGTCATGGTTGGTCCTTGGAAAGAGAGGTACATCAGAATTCAGCTTCCATCATTAAAGAAAGATAGGTCTGCTTGCTATTCTATTCTAGTTTTTATACTACACCCTTTACTGTGGTATCTAGCATCTAAAAGCATTCATTTTGATTTAGCAAATAAAACAGGACTTGCTCAGTATGACAATATTAAAAGGTGAGAAGCAATTTAAATTACAATAGTTGACAGGCATAAGAAGTTCAGAAACTTTGGTTTCAAATTGCAGGAGGTTGATGGAAAACTGAAAACACGGGGATAAGTCACACTGGATAAAAGATTGGCCTGGCTGTAAATCCGAAGGACAACAGCTCTGATTAATTGAACTGATGAGCTGGAAAATGTGTTCAAATTAAGAAATGTCAGGTTGCAAGGATCCAGAAGGCCCTGCAACAAAAGAAACAATATTTTGTGACACATTATAAAAATGTGGGGATTGAATAATGTTGAACTCCTACAATGTGTGGCAGTGTATCATCTCCATGGGAAAGCTAATCAGGTAATGCCTAGTCAGGTCTTACAGAATGTGCTTCTCTTGGAATGAAGAATAATGGTTTTAAATTAGCACATAAATCAGACTCTCCTTTTCAGGGTTCAATACTTTTACTGAGATTACAGTCCTGTTCTCTTTCAGTGTCAGAAATTTATGAAAACATTTATGATACTTATAACAAGAATGAAAAATATATGACCCTAGAAAGGGCACTGCTTTAGTCTGGCAACCTGGGGGTCTTCTGTGGAGGCAGATATAGCAGGTTTATGGATATAGCAAGTTTATATGTTTCATAAGTATATCAGGAAATGTGTAAGGATTGGAATTGGAGGACTCTGACATACAATACAGGGGACTTTTACCTTCCCTACGGTAAACTCAGATTTACTACGCTCACCCGACTCCAGCACTGCACCAACTCCAATGAAGTCCAGTGCCTTAATGGCACAATAAGATCCTGTTCAATCTGTATGTTTGATTAGATTTCTTCTGACTTTGTCAACATTACTGTGTTCTGCCCTACATGAATCTTTGTGCCCTTTCTTACCAGTAGTCCCTTACATCTGTATTCTTTCCGACATTCTTGACCTTATGCTCCATTAAACATTCTTCCTTGGCACATGAGCACAGTCTACATGTGTTACTATTTACACCTACCAAAACCGTCACTCAGTTTGCTTGTCAGGATTTTCACAGGGTGATGTCATGATGTGCTATCATTTATTGTAAATGTGTTTATCTGTGACTAATTCTGCTAACACTGTATACGTGTATGCTTTTCATTTCAGTGAATTCCTAAAATGTTATTTGAAAAAAAATTGTGTGATGTGTATTATGTGAAATATTATATGTATACACTATAATTTATTTTGGTCTGATCACCTGGCTGATACATCTTGCTGTCACATACTGTATACTAGGACAGTCTGCAGTTATTGGGCAAATTAATTTTCGATGTAGGTACTGTGATATTTTGGAATATTTAAAACTGGGTTTAAAAGTTTTATGAAAATTAAATTTGGAATTTGCTTGTCCTCTTAACCTTTAAAAATGTTTTCAACTAAATAAGTTATTCATGGTTGATAAATTATATTAAATGAAATAATATATATAAACATCTGGGAACTAATGGTTTTTATGTGTATATGTGCTGCATAAAATTATGTATATTGCATGAATTATAAATAACCAATAAATAACAGGCTATCTGTTCACAAGCACTAACACACTGTTAGAGAAACTATATTTCTATATACACAAGACCGAGTCCCTTTCAATGTAGCTAAAAATCCTCCAATATAATGATATCCAAGGCCTTATTTTCTCATTCTAGAATCCACTTGTTTCTGTGCATGTGTAAAGTTGTTTATGTATGCATGGAACCAGAACTGAAGCCCCAACGAACATCAAGACCCTAAAACTAATGCTCTTGCTGGGCACGGTACTGTAAAGGATACCCATTTCATTCTGATCTATAGAATTGTGCCCACTGTTTATCACATGAGCGTGTTTTATTGTGATATTTCTGCAATGATACAGGTGTGAGTTCATATGGAGTCCAGTTCTGCATGTATATATCAAAATGGGATTTAGCCCATAGAATAAAGACATCATGTTTTTCTTCTGTATCTCCCTTTTCTTCTCTAGTTGTTGGTTAGTGCTGAATTATGCCTGCATTTCATTAATTCAGCTTGTCACATTTATAATTCTAAAAAATGTATTGCATATAATGACTTAGAAGAAATTACTGCTTTCATGTGTATCACTGTATTATTAATCTGTTACTCAACAGGAACTTTTTACAGGCAGTTTTACTAAAACAAGCAACAACACTCTCCTACATTTTTCTTCAGAATGTAAATCTTTTCTCTTGGCCCTGTGTCTTTCTCTTTGTTTTATTAGAAAGCCATTCTTTTGCAGTTATGAAAACAGAGGGAGAGTTGTGTGGGTAAAGCAAGAAGTACTTATTGCACCTGAAAGTTTCCTCTTGTTCTCTCAAAGAAAACAAAATAAAAAACCCAACTCATAATAATTAAGTATAATGTTCAAACTGCTCATAACAGTTGAGGTGGAAAAAGAGAGAAAATACTCTCCCAAAAGGTTAAGCATTATAAACAAGTAACAATGAATAGATATATAGACAATAGGCTATAGACTCTGCTGTTAATACTGGAGATTAGACTTTCTTCAAACAACTAGTGATTCTTCAGATCACGACCTGGTGACTTCAATCACCCTGACATCTGCTGGAGAGCAATACAGCAGAACACAGACAATCCAGGAAGCTTTTGGAGAGTGATGCGGACAACTTTCCGGTGCAAGTGCTAGAGGAACCTACCAGGGGCCATGCTCCTCTTGACCTGCTGCTCACAAACAGGGAAGAATTGGTAGGGGAAGTAGAAGTGGGTGGTAATCTGGGCAGCAGTGAGCATGTGATGATTGAGTTCAGGATCCTTACCAAAGGAAGAAAGAAGAATAGTAGAATACGGACCCTGAACTTCAGAAAAGCAGACTTTGGCTCCCTCAGATAGCTGATGAGCAGGGTCCCCTGGGAAGCTAATATGAGGTGGAAAAGGGTTCAAGAGAGCTGGCTGTATTTTAATGAAACCTTGTTGAGGGTGCAGGAACAAACCATCCCAATGTGCAGAAAGAATAGCAAATATGCCAGGCAATAAGCTTGGCTTAACAAAGAAGTCCTAAATGAGTTTAAACACAAGAAAGAAGCTTATGAGAAGTGGATGCTTGGATAGATGATGGACCGCGGTGGATGTAATATACTTTGACTTTAGCAGAGCTTTTGATATGGCCTCCCACAATATTCTTATCAGAAAGCTAAAGTAGTATGGGTTGGATGAATGGACTATAAGATGGACAGAAAGCTAGCTAGATCATTGGGTTCAACAGGTAGTGATCAACAGCTTGATGTCTAGTTGACAGCAAGTAAGAAACACAGTGTCCCAGGGGTCAGTGCTGGGACTGGTTTTGTTCAACATCTTCATTAATGATCTGGAAGATGGGATGGATTGAACCCTCAGCAAGTTTGCAGATGACACTAAGATGGGGGGAGTGGTAGATACATTGGAGGTCAGGGATAGGGTACAGAGTGACCTAGACAAATTAGAGGATTGGGCCAAAAGAAATCTGCTGAAGTTCAACAAGGACAAGTGCAGAATCCTGCACTTAGGATGGAAGAATCCCATGCACTGCTACAGACTGGGGACTGACTGGATAGGCAGCAGTTCTACAGAAAGACACCTGGGAGTTACAGTGGACAAGACACTGGATATAAATCAACAGTATGCCCTTATCACCAAGAAGGCTAATGGCATATTGGTCTGCATCAGTAGGAGCATTGCCAGCAGATTGAGGGACGTGATTATTCCCCTCTATTCGGCATTGGTGAGGCCTCATTTGGAGTATTGTGTCCAGTTTTGGGCCGGCCCACTACAGAAAGGATGTGGACAAATTGGAAAGAGTGTGGCAGAGGGCAACAAAAATGATTAGGGGGCTGGAAAACAAGACTTATGAAGAGAGGCTGAGGGAACTAGGCTTGCTTAGTCTTCAAAACAGAAGAATGAAGGGAGATTTGATAGCAATCTTTAAACTACCTGAAAGAGGGTTCCAGGGAGGATGGAGCTAGGCTGTTCTCATTGATGGTAGATGAAAGAAATAGAAGCAATGGTCTCAAGTTATAGTGGGGGAGGTCTAGGTTGGATATTAGGAAAAACTTTTTTACTATGATGGTGGTGAAGCACTGGAATAGGTTACCTATGGAGATGGTGCAGTATCCCTCCTTGGAGGCTTTTAAGGCCTGGCTTGATTTGGTTGGGGTTGGTCTTGATTTGAGTAGGGGTTTGGACTAGATGACCTCCTAAGGTCCCTTCCAACCCTAAGATTCTATTGTTCAACTGCTATGTTGGGTGAGATTGCTGGTACAGACCAGTGAGGTTGAGTCATAAGAATTTGACCCAACCTATTTGTTTTTTAGAATGGTTCCTCCTTTTCAATACTATGCTTCACAACTCAGCTATTTCATAACCTCTGGAATAGGCCCGTGGGAGAAAAAAGGACATGATCAGTGCATCCCAAGCTGTGCATAATGACAAGACAAACAGCCTCTCTTATGTGTGGGACAGCTACCATGGGATGGTTTCTGCAGGCCCTTTGGCTTGGGGAAGATGATTTTGTGCTCCTTGACTTATTCAAAGCCCTTTACAGAATATATTTACTCAGGCTGTGCACAGGAGAGAGGACTATGGTTAAAATGTCCCTTCTGTTACCTGCACGACTGAAGGAGGTGAAAAACTCGTGAATACAAGCCTAGGGGTTGGGATGGTGGTGGGATTGCAGCAGTGGAGAGGAGAAAGTAGTGAAGGGGTGAGTTCCACCCTTCAGTCCTGGAAGTGGTGGGCAAATAATGACTGAGAGGAGAGTAGCATAAATTTAAATGCCTCCCACTTCTGCGTGGTGAAACCTTTAGAGACCTAGAAAGTAGTTACAGTGAGGAGAACGTTCAAAGCACAAGACTTATATGCAGATGACATTGACCATGGTGGATGTCAGGGAATCTGGAAGTATTTGAAGCTGAATGCCTTTCTTCTTCCACAGAAGCCAAATCTTACCTCTGTAATGTAACAAAGAGAAGGAAATTCCTCAAGAAGGAGCTCAGGGTTTCCATTCTGTTTCGGAGGTAACTACTGCTTCATAGGGAATCATGTACCCAATATACATTCATCTCCTGGTAGCCCTTTGCCAAAAAATTTCCTGTTCCCAGCACCCAAATATTTTCCTCATGGCACTCCCTTAGCTGGAGCATCTCCCCTGACTGTATTATCCTCAGGGATTTGTTATGGGAGAGTCAGTTTCTGATGTGGCTAGATCACAACCCAACGAAGACCTTGATGGTAAGACACAAGACCTTTAAGAGAGTCAAAACTAGGTAGGGAACCAGTGCAGTATGGGGAGTGATGTTCAATTCAAGAGGCCAGCTGCAGCATGCTTGTGAAGTCATCTGGAAGCTGATCAATTATTTCAAACCTTCTTCCACTGTTCGTAAGCAACATGCAGATGAAGGGAATTAGGCCTGGCTGTTCTAGACCAGCACCCCAAAAGCTCCCAGTTCCTGTTCATAGTTCCCACACTACTCATAGGGACTCTGTTTATGGAGGGAAATCTCCACCTTCTCCTTCTCTGCTTCCACAGCTCATGTTCATACTCATTGAGAATAGTAGCTCCGGAGCCCCCCCTACCCTGACTTGCTTCTCATCCCTAAAAATTCCTTCCAATTGGGCTGAAGCTGTCTTCTTAAGTGCTTCCCCATCCCCTGAATAATAATTAATAATATAAAATCCTATAAACATACATGTAATTACCCCAAGCAGAAATAGGACCTAAAATCCCAGGGCTTTTTGTCCACTAATCTCCTCAGCACTGTAATCTCCAGCATCAAAGAGGTTTCAAGCAATCCCCAAATAGGAGCTAGACAGTAGTGAAGTACTGCTATTCTGGTGGCACTGTGCTAGTAGTATGGGGAGCTGTTAGCATTACAGCACCAGAGATATAATCAATTTTTCCACATTTCTCAATTTATTTCTGATGCAATCTAGACGGATGCAAAGGCTTTTGAAGAAACTGCCTGAAGAAAATATTCAGAGGAAAGTCAAAATTGCCAAAATTATAGAAGTGTGAGAAAAACTGAAGAAACTGTTATCTAACCCATGACAGAGGAAAGCCCATCTGGCTAGTGCA
Source organism: Mesoclemmys tuberculata (assembly GCA_007922155.1). Lineage (NCBI taxonomy): Eukaryota > Metazoa > Chordata > Testudines > Chelidae > Mesoclemmys > Mesoclemmys tuberculata. The sequence continues at coordinate 60,617,087 of ML675616.1, read as the reverse complement.
AGTGTGTGGAGCTAGTAAGGGAAGATACAAAACAACTATCTCTGATCCATGAAAACACTGGGGAGAGGGTACTAACCTTATATCTGTAAGAGATCTCTGTGCCCCATACAAATGGGCCGGTGGAAGCAGACTGCCATCAGAATTCTAAACCTACTTCTAATGCTGTATGCCACAAGGCTAGATTTCCATTGGTTTTTTTTTTTGGACGCTCTTCAAGCAGTGCTGAGATGTGCTCCGCTCACAAATACGGAATGATCTGAGACAATGCAAAAAGGACAATGTTTTTAAAAAGTAATCAATCCATAACCAAATTTGAACAATAAATGCATGGGACTTGCATGCTTGGATGAATTTCCCGATGCTTGAACATTAAAGGCAGAATGTAATGCAGATCCCTAAAACATACACTGTTTCTAAGAAATGTTTTTACATTGCTAACTATGAAACAGATCTTATGTCTAGTTTAGCTTATTGATTTCAAAGCACTCTTGGGGAGTGGGAGAGCGGGGAAGACATTTTAATCTGTTCAGTCAGATTGGTACTTTGTATCAGATTAAGTTTATCCCAATATTTTGTATCCAAATTGCCAAGAAAAAATTATTAATCACTTCCTTGTTGTAATAGCATTAAGACTGTGACTGAAACCTGATGGCGGATCACAGATTATTTCTGTCCTTCATTAGTCCTCACAGGAGGATAAGGAAGGATCCATGCATTTGTGGATTCAGACCCTGAGCTGAGAGGGGCCCATGGACCCACACGGTTTGGATGAACATTATGGACAGGCACAACCAAAGAGTCTTTGAGTCCTCCATGAAGAGTTAGATATAGCTGGTATTGGTATGAAACCAGGGGTATCATGAGCAACTTGATTTGTTGGTGTACAGTGGAATGAGGGAGGGGACCAGGAGGAGAGGACGGGGGGTGATTGGACTGGATCTGGAAAAAGTTAGGCTTAATCCATTTCTGCTTGCCCTCTTGTGCCCAAGCATTGCCATATATCAGGCTTATCACATATTGCACTGATCTCAGGCCTCTCTTTTGCCTGGATGAAACACAAGATGACCCTAAAAATAAGTGGGGTCAGCAGCTCAGAAGATATAGATAAAAAAGTGGATATATATGTAGGTATAGATATAGATGAAAGAGTGATGTTTTCTGCAGCAAATGGAATCCCATTGCTCTCTCTCTAGATAGTTGACATTTCAGAACTGATGGGTCTTTTGATTTGGGTACCTTTTAAGCAATGTGTTATAGATCATCTCTGTAAAGCAACGTTTTCTTATTTTAAATCCAATCTTTTTCTTTAGGTCCTTTTTTTTTTTTGGTTATTTCACCATCATATATCATCTCTCCAGTTAAATCTGTATCCCTTTATAACTGATTCTTTCAATAAAACACTAGTCTCTAAACTATTAGTGCAGGCTCTCCATCTGCAATCATAATCCATGATGACTGATCACTTCCAATACCTGAATTTGGTGGTGTTTTCCAAGGGAATATTCCAAAGCAGGAGTCAATTACCACAGAAAAAGCACATTCCTGCTATTTTCTTTCAGATACTTTTTAGGGGAACTTGTCTTCTTGTTCCCCATCATTTGATTTGCTGCTTTTCCTTGTAAGCTAAAACATGTGTCAAACTGGATACTGGAAAGGTGGACAACTTAAAAGCATTAGGAAAATACTTAAAAACATAACAAGTAAGGGGAAATATACAGGAGACATCCATTTTTATGTGCCATTTGCAGGGCTGGGGGCACATGAGTCTAGACTTGCCCATAACTAAAATCCTCTTAAACTAAGAAGGAAGAACCATTCAGCCAGGCTACAATTTGTTGGGAACAACAAATAAAAAAAAAAGGAGTGGGAGTGAAGTCAGAGGTAAAGAATCAGGGATCCAGAGGGGAACACCAAGTAGAGAGCCCCTGACAGTGCCCACTGTTCCTCAAAGGCATCCAAGAGGAACTCTGCCCGAGATGTAAGTGGAGAAATAAGTGTAACACAGTACCGCTCACCCCCTGTCCAGCTTCCTCCTTCTGCTGTGATGGATGGCCATCTTGGCCAGCACCAGGAGGAGGTTGATGAGGCAGCCTCAAGACTTTATGGGGCCATGGATGGGATGTGCATAGATCAGGAGGTGCAGGGAAAAGTGCAACCAGAATCACAGTAAGAGGGGCTGAAACCTGATGCATCCTACAAATAGGTGCATGAGGGTCTCTTTCTCACTTCAAAAGGGACAGATGCCAGTGGAACTCGTGAATCATTCCAGGTACAGGACTCTATGGAGGAGCCACCAAATAATATCCCCAGTGGGCTGTGGAACCAGAATGGAGTACAGGCTGTCCCATAGAAGTTCTTCACTATCGTCAGGTGGCAGCACGTCCTGCACCATTTGGTGTCAGGGTGGGATACGAGGGTGAGAAAGTGGATGATATGAAGTGCAAGTGCATAGAGATGTTCTTTGGGTGCACTTTGGAGACAGACTGGCTGGATGTTGTGCCGCTGGCTCAGGTGGCATGTGGAGGGCATCCAAGAAGGTTCTTGGCTGAAGGGGCTGATGATGAATTCTGGAGGGCCAGAGGTGAACGGCGGGTGAGGAGCAACCTTCAAGAGGATCAGCTCAAGGAAAATGAGAGAAGCAGGAGGCAAGGCTGCCCTCAACTCCTGGAGTAAACAACAAGGGAAGTGATGACTGGACAAACCTATGCACTGGCCAAGCACCACAAAGGCCACCCAGTTCCTCTGATTGCTGTCCAGGAGATCAAGTCTGGTGGTACCAGCCAGGACCAACTTCCAATGCACCAAGGGGGACTCCATCACCTGCACACTAAGGAATGGACTGTGTAATTGGGTTTCTGCTAGGAGGTCTTCCTCCTCGGTGGCTGCTACAGACCTGGTAACTGAGACTAGCTATCAAGTCCTAGTAAAAGATCAGCTACTCAGAGATGTCTTGAGGGAGACCTCTTGGGTGGAGGTAAAAGAGCTGCCAGTTATATTGGAACCCTAGGAGGTGGTGTAGGGAGGTGTGCCAGCATGCTGCATGTCAGACTACACACACTTGAAAGGAGTCTTTGCAGGGCCTGAAGGCGGAAGTTGTTTACCTGGCTGCAGATGCAGAACATGTCCTGTCTGTCCTCGCCCATGGGGAGACTCAGGACCTGTGCAGAGACCCACTGCAGCCCCAGCCAGAAGACCTTCAGGAACTTATTCTGGAGGCTGGCTAGTGGTCCTGGGGCAAGCTTAAGGTTTTGAACCAGTGGCAGAGCAAGGGCAAAAACAGCTAGTTGAGCATTAGTGCCCTTCCCCATAGGGAAAGGCATCAAAGCAGCCCTGACCATTTCCACAACTGCTCAGGTTAGGAACCATCAGGAAAGAGATTGATAATATGAAAGTAAATATAATGCCACTACATAAATTCATGATACAGCTACACCGTGAACACGGCATTCAGTTCTGTGTCAAAAGAGACATATTAGAAATGGAAAGGTACAGAGAAGACAACAAAAATGTATGGCCAAGTAAGGCTATTTTTATGCCAGACTCCCTGGCATCTAGATCTCTCCAGTTTTCCAGCAATGTGGGATCAGTGGCAGAAAGGAACAGGTGTTATCCTGCTTCACTGAATGGCCTGAAGTAAGGGTGTCAGGCATGGTCCCTCCCACTCTATCTCCAAATATCAGGCCAGAGCACTTGATCCAGATAACACAGGAGGAGGCGGCTGCCACAGAGAGAGTTTGGCAAGACTCCACCTGTGTGAGCTCTCCCAGGTCCTGGGTCATGACGAGCACACATCGGCATACTCTGACAGGAACATCCCACCAGTCTGGCTCCCACAGCACCAACCCATCATCCTCTTGCAAAGGAGATGGAGAAAGGGATCAATAGAGATGACATTGATCTGGCTGGGCAACAGGCATCCCTTCTGTACCCCTCAATCAAAGGTGATTGGCTTGGTCAAGGCCTGGTTGATCTTGACCAGACAGTACGCTGAGGTATACATCCCCTGGAAAAACCCCACAAAGTGGGGCCTGAAACCAAATGCCGGAAGAGTGCCAATGAGATACTTCTGATCCACCCTGTCAAATGCCTTCTTCTGGTCCAGGTACAGGAAGGCGAGTAACAGACCATCTCTATTTGCTCGTTGGAGTAGGTCCTGGACCAGATAGACATTACTGAAGATGGTCCGTCCCAGGATGGTGGTCTGATCAGGGTAGATAACATCAGCTAGCAGTGAGATGTAGTGAGATGGCTTTCACTATTAACCATGCATTATGAACTTAGATCATGGAAGTCTCCCCTTCTTAGGCAGCAGAGTGAGCACAGCCTCTCTAAATGGCAAGGGGGGCACTCCACTGTCCAAGGACTTAGCCCAGATGGTAGTGAGATCTGGGCCAAGGATGTCCCAGAATGTGCTGTAGAATTCCACTGTCAATCTGTTGATGCCCAGAGATTTGCTGTGGTCAGATGGAGGGCTTCAGAGAACTCAGCCAAAGTGAGAGGTTGCTCTGAGTGTTCCAGGTTGGCTGCACTGACCATAGGGAGTTCGTCCCCCCAATGTTCTGTGATGACAAAGATTTTTCTGAGTGAACTCACTAGCAGGAACACTGATCTACCCTGCCAACATCAGAAGGTGTCCATGTTGTCCATCGGCATTACTATGAAGCAAGGCTGGACAAAGAAAAGACTATAGGTAATTCGTGAATAATGATAGAATCAATTACACATACCAATTTACCTTCTAGGTGCTAAAATGTCTTTCATTACCTGCACATCCCGGACCTCAAGCTATTCATGTATGCTAATTAGACCCTGAGAGATTAGCAGTGGAATGTTTTCAAACACTGCTGCTAGACTGGGGATTAGCGGTAAGGATGAGGGGATTAGATTTAACAGCAATCAAGCATGTTTTTTGTACTACTGATATTTGAATCATCATCTGTTAATGTTGTTAAAACACATTCATCTGTGTTTAAGATGGTAAATAATCATTTTAATGAATTTTTAATTTACAGGTGCTCATACTGAAAATAGGTTATTGCTGACAAAAACTAATGCTGAAAGTGCCTAAAAATTCATTTGGAGCTCACCTATCTACCTCTTTGTAATAGGGTAAGATACTTCCTGAGCCCACTGTCCAACCCCATAGCAAGATGCCACTCTGTGGCACTCTGCCTCTGTTTACCCCTTTTCAGGGCTCTTTATGCCGACACTCCACAATTTTCTGTGTTCAGGATATCCCTCTCCTTGTGGTCTGGGTTTATTCACAGAAAACAAACAGAATAAAACTCAGAGTCCCCATTTAAGGTACAACAAAGATTTCCTCTTCCTAGTCCCAGGCCATTCTGTCAGGAGAGTTTTGCAGTCTCTTCTGTTTACCCACCTGGCAGCTCAGGGCCTCTCCCAGGCCTCCCTGCCTGGAAAGCTTTTGCACTCTTTCCCCTGCTTGCTCAGAGTGTCTCCTACCTTAACAGACTATTCACAGTCCTTCCTAGCTGGAGTCATAATCCCAGATACCAGGACTCTGCCGGAGTCTGTTCACTAGCAGTCTCTGCTTATGGTGAGTTATGAACAGTCCTTCTTTTCTCTCAGGGCACCTTCCAGTTGCGCTTTACAGGGAATCACCTGTTGCAGCTCAGGTGAGCTTCTTTTAGTAATCAGAGTTGGCTACCCAAGCCCTCCTGCTCTTACAGGGCAAGTCACCCTGTTACACTCTTATTTTATATTCTAAATCCTTCTGCCATTGCTAACTTCACCAAAGGGGAAGGAGGTGCATAAAGGTCATTCCAAAAACTGCAAGGTGTACAAAACACTGGGCCAAACAAATCCATTCTCCTTCCCAACAGTGTGACTTAACACTGTCTCCCCAGAGGTGAGACACTATAAGAAGAGTAATCCTAGCAGCTGAGGTGTAAAGCTCTGGAAACTCATTAACACTTCAGTCAATCGTCCCAACAGAGAAGCAGTTTGATTACCAATTGATGTGGTATATTTGATTTTCATATCCCTTGATGGTGAAGGCTTGTGATGAACATTACAATCACTTTATCCACTATACTTTGCTGATGGTTTTTTTTATGTAGGTTCAAAAAATTTATCTTAACAAGGCAAAAAACATACATGCTATGGATAGATTCACCATTTACATCATCTTTAGACAAGGAACATTAACTATGTCTGACTGCTTTTTTTTAATGATCAGATTAAAACAAATCCTTATATTCACTTATGCTGAATAATATTTTTGCTTTGCATTAATTCTTCAAGAAACAATTGAAGCAGAAGGAGCTTGTTATATAGACATTTTAATTTTTGATAGTCTCTTCCCATTTAAAGCTTGATCAAATTATTTCTAAAACCTAAGAAAATTTTCTGTGAATTGCCTGTTAAAATCCCAATTTTCTTACCATTGTTAGTATGTTTCCAGCTAAAGGCCTTATCCTACAGTGACTGAAGTCATTGGCAAACCGCCTCTGACTTCAGTAAAGCCAAATGTTTACCTCACATTGGATTAAGATGGATTTTTTTATACCTTTGATCTCTTCAGGTAAGTAACAGCCTAAGAAATGAACTGTCCTATCTCAGATCCCATAAAAATGGAACATAGGGTTCCTTAAACTGCATCAGATCATTAGTATTCACAGTCGTCAGAAGTGGCTAGTATCTGATGCTTCGCTTTTTTCATGTGTTTCACTTGTTTCGGGGAAAGCCTCACTAATTACACTTAGCTAACATTGTGATGCTGTACAGGGCAGTAGGGGCAGAGAATGTCCTTTCTAGATCCCTGCAATGATTGAAGCAGAAGACCTCTTTATGTTTATACCTAGCCATAAAATTACCTAATGATTTTTAAAATTATAGCTAGAGAATTTGATTCTGGCATCCTGCAACAGTGAATCTCACAGACTCACTATATTCTGTTCCTACTCAGGTAACTCCACTGACTGGAATGAACAGAGGGCTAGACAGTGGAAATGCAGCCACTCTCATGGAAACATTCCCTACTTTCCTTTTTCTCTGTGCAGAGGAAGGAAGCAGACAGTGAGTATGCTAGTGGAGGAGTAGCAAGACCGGGGGGAGAGGAGATACTTATACATTGAGTGGAAACCACAAAGCTACTTAGGCATCCTGCTTTTAGGTGCCTAAGTCCCCCACTGCAATTCATAAAATGTCCAATGAACTTCATAGGTCCTAAACTCTCTTGGCATCTAAATATTTCAAAGTACAAATTTCCCAGGGAACTAAACTGGGCCTGTACCTGTTTCTCTCACTCTGCGCCTCCAGACACTTAAGCCCCAGAGTGAATCACAAACTAGGGGAAAACAGGTGTCTTGCTGCTTAACTGGCCCAATCCTGTAGGCACCCTCTGAGCAGGCCTACTAGATTGGACCTGGTGGTGGTGTTCATCTTCTAACTTTTAGCTCACTGGTTAGAGAACTCACCATAAAGTTTGATGGCCCAGCGGGAATGCCTCTCTAGTCCTGTGGTCAAGGCACCCACCTTCAGGGCAGGAGGCCCTGGGTCAAGTCCCCCTACTCCAATCAGTCTTTTGTTATTTATCCATAGTGGAACAGCTTCAATAGGAAAGAGGAAGGGACCGACTCCATCAGAATATCCCATAGCTCAGTGATTACAGCACTCTTCTGAGAGGTGGGAAACCCTTCTTCCCTTGTGCTTGGAGGGGGGCAAATTGAACCTGGTGTCACACATCTCAGGTGAATACTCCAACCTCCACTCCCTCTGGCTGCTTTGTGTAGGAGGCGGCAGGCACCTCGCTCATTATTGCAAGAAACTGCACAGGTACATAAGCCAAGAGAGGGATTCTTGTTGCTGGCTCATTAGCAGAGCTAAACACCTTTCTGCAGCTTGGATTTAGGCATCTATCTTTGAGAAAGGGGTGGGTTTAACACATAAGCATCTCCCACTGGCTATCTTATGCAGGGAGTTGCCTAGCAATGCTGGTTTTTGTGGATCACATTCTAAGGCCCTTCTGAAAGTTGAGATATGAGTGTGATCTGTTTGATTGAAACATTTGAAAAATATGGCACAATTTACCAAGTGGATTCTGCGTCACCGACAATTTGTAAATCAAAATTGGAAGTTTTTCTAAAAGATGTGCTCTAGGAATTATTTGGCGAAGTTCTATGGCCTGTGTCATACAAAAGGTTGGACTATATGATCACAATGGTCCCTTCTGGCCATGGACTCTATGTATCTGTCTCTCTCCATCCATTGAATAGGGACCCTAACTGCCAACTCTGACATTGTGGATCACAGTGTTGTTCCCATGATTTTCTAAAGTTCCTAAAAGTTAGGCAGTGTGACTGTCAGCTTTCCATGGGCAATTCATTGGTTCTCACTAGGGTAGGGATAAGGGATGGAATCCACAAAGGGACTTGAGCATTGCAATGCTAATACAGCAACAGGGTGTATTATCGCTCTGTGCCTCCATTAGCTGGAGAAACCTCAGTAACATGGCTTACTCCAGGAAGTGGGATTTAGAGATGCCAGGAAACCAGAACAGCAAGAAGGACTGGTTATCTTTTATGCCCTTCATAATTTTGCACCTGTGAATCCTCTCTTTTACTTCCAGTACACTAGCTTTAACTTAGTCTGGATTTCAGAGGCATCATTTCTTTGCAACTAAAATCAGGGCCAAGAATCTTAGAACTGTTAAATACATAATGAAACTACTGCCTGCCTTTGGTGGTTAATTCTTGCATCAAAGTAAGTACAACACAATTACATTGTTGTAGGCATTGTACAATTTTATAGTCACCAATTTCTATTACTACAAGAACATCTGAACAGCCATACTGGGTCAGACCAATGATCCACCTAACCTAATACCTTGTCTTCTAACAGCAGCAAATGCCAGGTGCTTCAGAGGGAATGAGGAGAACAGGGTAATCATCGAATAATCCATCCTCTGTTGTGCATTCTCAACAGTCAGAGGCTAGGGACATCCAGAGCATGAGGTTGCTTCCCTGACCATCTTGGCTAATAACCATTGATACACCTATCTTCCATGAACTTATTTAAAAATAATTTAAATGACCTTTTTTAGTTATACTTTTGGCCTTCACAACATCCCCAGCAACAAGTTTCAGAGGTTGACAAGAATTCAAATAGATTGTTGAGGCATGATTTCCCTTTACAAAAAAGCCATGTTGAGTCTTCCCCAATAAATTGTGTTCATCTGTGTCTGATAATTTGTTTATTCTGTTGTTTACTACAATTTCAGGTAGTTTGGCATATACTGAAGTTTGGCTTACTGGCCTGTAATGGCCAGGATCGTTTCTGTAGCCTTCTCGAAAAATTGGCATCACATTACCTATCCTCCAGTCATCTGGTACAGAAGCTAATTTAAGTGATAGGTTACCTACAACAGGTCGTAGTTCTGCAATTTCATATTTGAGTTCCTTCAGAACTCTTTAGCACCATCTGGTCCTGGTGATTTATTACTGTTTAATTTATCAGTTTGTTCCAAATATTGTAAGAAGGCAGGGACTAGAATCCGGATGGCTGATGTTTCCACAGTACCCTTAGGAAACCATACATAAATTCATTATTTGTTCATTATTATTCATTATTTGAATTACAATAGCAGTTAAAAACCCTAGTGATGGACCAGGACCCCAAAAGAAGCAAAAGGTTGGGGGAGAAAAAGAGGCACACAGAGTAACTTGCATTAGGTCACCAAGCAAGTTAATGGCTTAGGAAGAAAACAGACTGCATTGTCCTACTCAATGCATCATGTTGCCTCTCTTTTTCACACAGCACAGGTATATGTTTAGCATAACTATTCCTGGGTATTAGCCTAAGGAAGGTTTCTGTTATATATCTGAATTAAGCTCCTGTCATATTGTGATTTTAATCACCACATATAAGTTTAATCAATCTATTTTTTACTTAACATCTGTGTGAAAGGCAGCTTCCCACACAAGCTGCATGCTAACAGGTTACAGTGCCACCATATTGGGGATGTTATTCTTATATAATTACAGCCTCCAACAGATTGTAGTGCTGGGAATGACGTTAGTTCATTAGTTCTGAGTTATAATAGGTCTTCAAAAATGATTGAAAATCAAGGTATTTGTCTTTTCTCTTATATGGTGTGGATAATACATTTTATATGAATTTCAGCCCACCCTGTGCCAAACAACCCTTTTTCATGCAATGATATATCTGTAGATCAGAGAGAAACACCTAGGATGTATTCAGACTAGCTGGCTGTGGGATTTCTCTTTCCCCTTCCCATTATCTTAATTCTACTGGATTACAAGTGATAGAGGAAGGGTAGTGCAACACTCTTGTCTAGAAGTGGTGGTGCCTGCTGTGAGTGAAATTGACTAGCATAATGTGAATCTAATCAATTTAACTCAGAACAGGTACCACTAAAAAGAAGAAAAAATTTTCCTGCACAAATATGTTGTTACACTTCTACTTCAATGCTACCCTGAATCTTAAAGAAACTCAAAACAAAGGGAACTAAGGAAAGGTCAGATTAGTGTGCTAACAAAGCTTACCTTATGGTAGCCTGTATACTGTTGATTACTATTCTAGAAAACAATCTGTGGGAAAAACCTCAGTTTAACTTCCACTCTTTGGCTTCCACTCTCCCTCACTGTTGAACAGTCCCCTAATTGCACTTTATTGAATGAGCGGTCAGGCTTATCAGGAATAGAAGAGCCATGAGTGAGATTTTGCCCTTTGCAGACTAGTCTTCAAATTGTTTTTAATTTTGTTTTCAAAGGCTAGAGGGGAAGGGAAGCGGGGACTATTTGAAGGTAATTTGCACTAACTACAGACAGAGACACAAAAGGGAAGAGAAGCGTTCTACTCTGAAATTCAATTTCTACTTAATAGCTGTGCAAGGCACATGACAGCCCTGCTCAGAAAAAAAGGGATGGGGGAGGAAAAATGGAAAAGAAAGAAAGAATCAGTCCTTCTCAGACTGTTTTGGGAGGAATTCCTTGAGGTTTTTAATGATATTTTGAGGCTTCTCAATACCACAAATTCCCTGGCAACTGATTCAAATATTGAAAGGAATACCAGGATGATCTGGTATCTGTGGGTTGTACATGTTAGGGGAGATTTCTGCAGTCAATAAAACAGTTATGTTGATTGTGATATGATTAGGTGAGTGAATGTCATATGAATGGAGTATGAAAGATTGTTTTCTTCCCTACCTGCCTTTATGTTTATTTTTGTTACAATATTTTTCTCTTCTAGTTTCTTTCTCACTTTCTTTTGAAACTCAAATGAGCACCAGAGTGATGACACCTGGGAATCAGCCAGGTAGTCTTTACAATTTTCCAGAAAAAGACAGGGGCTCATTGCCCTGATTTAATCATGAAAGAGCAGGTGAGGCACTTTGTCTCCAGATTTTGCTTTCCTCAGTCATGACAGATGAAAACAGCTCCCTTGAGTTTGTGGGTGGTTAACTCAAACAATGGAAGCTACAAGCATCCTGACTGCAAACGTGCTAGGGCTAAGCCTTAAAGAACTGCATGCTGCAAACCCCAGGTGGCCAACCTGAATTTTGACTTTGGAATGTTCTGTGCATGTCCTTTCCCAGCTCAGGGAAGGATGAATAAATCTTATGTTTATCCCTTGAGACAGAAAGCAACTGTGACTTTCCTTTATTAAAGCCGGATCCACCAAGATGTCCCTGTGCTGAAACCCAATATTTGTGTTCATGAAATAGAGAAATAAAACCTCAGGTGCAGGTGTTCTCCAACGTAATGCACTGATCCTGCAATCTGAGGAGTGTGGATAAACACTTTCTCTTGTCAGGAGTCCCCTTAATATCAAGGGACTCTAAGTGGATGTGAGCATCTGACCACAAGGATCTGATTACATTATTGGGACCTAAATATGAATATAGAAGCATGTCTCTGTACTTTGCACCCTAGGGCTAGAGTCACAAGAAATACCAATTCCAGCATTTGGGTACCACTGATATTCATAAAATCCGCACTCAACTTCCACCTAGCCCTGTAGGTGCCTAAAGTCCCTGAGTGCCTAAACTTCCGCTGGTAAAATGCCCTAGGCATCCAAGTTTCTGCCAGCAGACATCCAAAAAGCCATTTGAGTCTTGATATAGCTAAGCTACTCAGTGCCTAAGTCCTGGCAGGATTTAAAATTAGGTATTCCCCTGCCAATTTCACCTGAGGTGCCACTCTGGTAGGGGTACTCAGAAGTAGGTGGTGGTGTGTCACCACCCCTTATATCAAATAGCTAGGGCTATAACCATGTTCAAATCCCCATTCTGCCAGAGTCAGAGCAGGATTTTGAATCCCAGTCCCCCCCTCTCCCAGGTGAGTGTCCTTACCATGAGGCAATTGGGTATTGGGTGGGGCTATCCCTTGTTGAAGCTGTTCTACATTCCATGGACCATAGAGATGGTCTCTATAGCCCAGTGGTTAGGGCAATCATCACGTAATGGGAGACCTGGGCTCAAGTTCCTGCTCTAAATCAGGTAGCATGGACTGGAGATTTGCACCTGGATCACTTACATCCCAGTTGAATGCCCTAACCACGGACCTATTGGACATAAGGATAGTGCTGCTGCCCCTGTTTTTCAAGAGAAAGGGCTGACTTGGGTTAGGTGCCTAATTCCATGAGCAAGTTCAAAGATGTGACTCCTGAGTGAAGGGAGGTTCCAATTTTTGACCCATAGCTAGACAGCTAACTCCCTTTGTGTGGTGTGTTTTAGGCCACTTCCCACTCCACAGCATTTCCTGTGGGCTAGCTTAGGCAGCTCCCTCCTCAGCCTTAGAGGATTTTCTTTGAGAAGTTCTATGGCCTGTGTTATACAGGAGTCCAGGCTAGATGGTTACAGTGGTCCATTCTGGCCTGGCAATCTATGAATCCTGGATTCTGTGAATATTTTTTGTTTTGTGTTTTTTGTTTTTTGAAGCATCTCTCTCTCCCCAGGCATGCAGAGTCTGGGTGCCTAATTGGGATTGTGCAGGGTAAGTTAGGCATTGCCAGGCTGAGTGTTGTAATGACCAGGTCCCCCTTGTGAATCTTGCCCCTAAAGCATGAAGCTTCACTCTGGAAACAAGGATTCCTGTCCACTAGAAGTGCATCATCTATAGGTATGTCTACACAGAGACAAAAAACATATGGCTAGCCTGGGTCAGCTGACTCGGATTTGTGGGGCTCAGGCTCCAGCCTGAAAAACTCCAAGCTCTAGGGCCCTGAGCCCAAACATCTACACCACATCTACACCACAATTTTTAGCTCCACAGCCTGAGCTGCACAAGGCCAAGTCAGCTGACTTGAGCCAGCCGTGGCTGTGCTGCACATCTTTTATGCTTCCATTGACATACCCTATGGGCACAAACCATCATCCCTCTAAGCTCCTTCCTAAGATATAACACTAATGAACCATTTAGCCCTATGTTCCCTCTCTTCATTTTTCCAGGGTAGAAATTCTTTGGTCCCCTAAGACATTTGCTGAATACCTCTTTCTCCAAATTAGCAACTTTCTTCTTTATATTGCAGAAACGCCAAAAGGAACTGATCAGAATCATTGCACAAGGTGCTGCACAAATACTCAGGCAGACATGATCCCTGTCCCAAAAAAATTGCAGTCCAGTTTGAAACAAACTAGTATGACAAACAATAAGAGTAGGGAGAATAACGGTAACAAAAGATAGGAAAAATGTGGTTCTATAGGCTAATGAACAGCTTGATGGCTCAGAAGTATTGAAAGCTTTTTTAAAAATAAATAAAATCAGTTATTTTCAGTTGCCGCAATCCTATTTCCCATCACTGGTCAGCTGGGGGAACTAAAGGGTACACAATTTGCTATAGAAACAAATGGCAGTTTCAGGCTTGCCAAGGGTTTTAAACAGCAATAAGAAAAAATAAGTGAAAAATGCCTTGCTCCCATATGTTTAAAATACTAGGACCTGAAAGATATTTTTCTCATCTCTATTGCCCTTGTTGATGATCATGGAAGAGGCATGTGACTCAACGCATCCATTTAAGGAAGCCTATTTCCTGGAACAATTGCCCCAGTGTTAGCTCAGTGATGCTCTACCTCTGAAAAGCCTCATGTTTTCTCCTGTAAATCCCCCATTCCATTTTCTTATAATTACTAGAGGGACACAGTGTTCCTGCTGTTGCTGCTGCTGCTCCACCAATCTTGATAATGCCCACAGCTTCAATCACAAGTCTCTTCCCACCTCAGCAGATTCTATTCACCTGTTCATTCTCCTAGATGGAAGTGCCTGAGGCCTGGATCCACAAAGGGATTTAAGCATTATGATAGTGAGTGTTGTGGTACCTAGAAAATTACAGACCAGCACAATGATCCACAGATCCTGAGTTTGATGCCTAGGCTCTCTATATAGTGAATGGGTAGAGCTTGGAGCCTTGGAATGCTGAACTCAAAAGCCAACATGGGGATCAGGGAGCTACCTAAGCTAGCCAATGGGAGACACCCATCCACCTCTCCTAAAATTATACCATCACCTCCTGGATTGGGCCCTGCACACTAATTAGGTGGGTAAATGCCTATCTGCCCTGGTTCATGGATTGCTCCGAGGCTTAGGCAGGAGCTAGGTGTCTGGATGCTTAGTGTGAGAGTAGCAGTGTTCATTGGCAAAGACAGAAACGTAGGTGTTGAGGAATTTTACCTTGAAAATTTGATGCTGAATGAATGTGGGTGCCTACAGGGTTTGGTAAGAGTTTTCTGGATCTCAGCAGAGCCTAAAACTGGGACTTCGGTTCCTAAACTTGAAATTTAGAGGCCTCAGTACCTTTGCGGATTGGACTCATGCCTTAGCAGAGAAATCATTTGACTCAAGCTCATCGAAAGCACATCAGATTGTGCTCTTCCCATCAACAATCACAACTGCCTACCCTTCCCCAGTGCTTCTGTGCATACAAGGGGTTACTACACCCATTTTTCTTATGCATGCCAGAGGTAGTATTTTCATGAATGTTGTAGCTAGAGCTGGTTAAAAAAAAAGTGATGGGGGAGGAAGCAGAAATTCACAAACATTTACATGAAATGTTTCCTCCCTTGAAATCCAGAATTTGAAATTTCACTGAAACTTGAAAAATGGGAGCTCTATAACTGGTCCAAAATGGTGAATTTTTACCTGATTTTTTTTTTAATTTACAAATTTGAAACATTTGGACCAATTCTAATTACAGCTGGTTTCTCCTGCTCCTCTGGTTAAAACCAATCAGATTTTTCAAATCCAAATGACTATTTCCGCTAATGAAAATTATGCTTTTATTGAATAAATGAAGAGCAGAAACACATTTAAAAAAAAATTGGCCAGGAGAGTTAATGGTAATGATTAAAGATTGATTGCTGTGAATTTTATATATTATTCTGCAGTTGCCTGTGCTTTCAAGCCAGAGGTCATAGTAGGGTCATATTAGAAAGGTACTCAGTGGTGTAGCAAGACCGCAGCATTCACACATGAAGGTTAGTTTTGCCTTTTCTTTCTCTTCATGTAGGTGCACAGTCCTCTTGTCAATATTCAGAACAAAATCCTTACTTCCTTGGCAGAGTGAGGTGTCAAAATGTTCACTAGCATGTTCAGATGTTCTATCACCTGTAGAGCTAGGACAGCAATATATATACAGACACACACAATAGTGCAGCATCTCTACAGCAGAACCTAATTACATTTATTATACATTAATATAGAATCTTTTAATTTCCTCTGCCATTGTAGGAGCATTGCAAAGAATCTTTTGCTACTTCATTACTTTTTCAGAGGAAATCCCTCCTCTCCTTGGGTTCAAGGGCAAACATACTTCTGAGAAAGTGGTTCATTAGAATTTTAATTATTTCTAACTGTTTCCTCTGATTTCTGTTCCTGAATAGTGGGTTTCGCATTTTCTTTCTACCTAATAGTAAACCCACTATAATTATTTATGCAATGGTACATTATAATAAATATATATTAAGGTATATTATAATAGAATATATTAATAAGAACATATTCAAAGATGTACAAGGCCTGTAACAATGAAACTCAGATATATATTTCCAGTAAGACTGATAAAGTATGAAATATTTATTCTGGGCTTCATTTTAAGAGAGGTTCCCAGTCTGCACATGTGTTTTGCGCAGTTGCACATACAATAGCTAGTTAGACCCCTTCCTGACAAATTGCAGAGCATGCACAATGACTGCGTGTATGTGTGCACATGCAAATGAAGGTGCACAAATATGCATGTCAAAATGAGTGCAACAGTGAACTTCTACTTTTTAAAATTCATCAAAACCTTTCATTATTGTTTGAGAGGACTGTTCATATCTGATGATGATGATAGCACATATTGTTATTGACTGCAATAGTTTGTTAAAGAGCTGAATTTTTTCCTTGGGTGAACAATTCTTCCCTGGCATGAAACTTGGAAAGTTGTCTGGTTTTGCACAGTCTTTAAGGATTTGTATTAATCAGTTTGAAAGTCAGCATTGTGTCAGTCTCAGATGGATATTGCTCCTGCAGAAAAAAATCCCCATGAATAGTGTGGTAGACTGGAAAGCTGTCAACTCCCATTCAACATCAACCAGGACTTGGGTGACCTTTGATTAGGCTGGTGTTACCCTGCAGCTAAATGAGTTAGCAGCTATTAAAGATGAAACACACAAAGTACCTGGCATTATAAAAGAGCAACTAGTATTCATTCAGCCATGGACAGTTTTTAAACTGGTGCACAAAGTAGTTAAATTTCCAGATCCTTCTTTCATCTGCATACCTTCTGCAACAGTAAAAATAAGACTTTTTGCTTAGTATATTTTAAATTAAGAATTCTATAGATTTTAATTGCATAATACTGCCTATTGTCAACTGACTCTCATTCACAAATTCAACTCAATAGACATTTTTATGCCTCTAATTTGGAGGACCGCTTACTGAAGGGAGTAATTTCATTTTCGGTTATTATTGCATTCCCAGTTTAAATCCCTCATTCCTTTTTTTTCCTCTGTACAGCAACTCTCCTACCTTTCAGCTTGTCGAAATCCAGTTGGGCAATTGGCATGCAACCTGCAAGGCTCTAACTGAGGGACAAACACACACACTTGCACATAAAGTCTCAGGCAGGAAAATTAAAATGCTGCAAGTTTCCCCCTTAATGCACATCACTCTTTCTGTAACCTCAGATTCATGCTTCTGTCTTTCTGATGTACATAATGTTCAACAACAAACTGAGGGGATGACAAATGTGTGTGAAATGAAGGTAACTTTGGGACTAAAATAAGTGACATCCTGCAAAATGAGCTACCTTTGAGATCTATGGCTGCATCTAGGCATTATAGAGCAAGTAGGATGGCCCTCTTTTATTACTGTTGATGACAGTTTTGTATACCCTCTAACAACACACTTGTCCTTCCCCTCACCTACCCTCAGGCAGAAAGAGCTGCTACGGTGCATTGCCCCATTGTATGCAAGAGACGTAAAGTTGCCCCAAACAGTCTTTCCTAGCTCTCCACTCCGTACAGCAGTCTTGTGGCAATACTGATACTTTCTGGACCTTGTGCTTCCAAAAAAAGGGATGCAATTTTTCCCTTGTGTAAATTATGTAACAGAAAGGAAATTTCATCTGTAGCATGACCAGATTCTTTCCTGTGCCAGAGTTCTGTTTAGTATAGTGCAAGTGGGCATCAGGGAGTCACTTATGGCTCCCTGGCTCTGAGGTCCAGTATATGTCAACCATACTTAAAGCAGCTGCTGTAGAATCTTTAAAGGACCAGACACCTGTGGCAAGTACGTACAGCTCCACTCTGTGCTGTCACTCCTTCAACACCCCTGAAGAGAGGTGATGGGGCAGAACCCAACAGTGGCACAGTTAGATCAAGAGGGAGTGCCCATTCAAGAGGAAAATTATCTGCTGTCCCTTTGCAGCCCCATTACTGCCCTTTTGTGTTGCTTGAGTAATGCAAAGGCAATGACGACAGTTGAAAATCTAGCTGGTCACTGTATGTTCCTCTCCTTTTGGGAGTAGGGGAATGGTATCTTATAAAGCATAGTGAGAATTAATCACTGCAGTTAAGGATTCTCAGGAATTCCAAGTATTATGATATGTACTCATCAGAAAGCTGTACACATAGTGAGGATGTGCGGAAACATGGAGTAATTCAATAGTACTCAAGAGTGGGAGTGGAAGTGGGTAGAAGCCATTTATTCAATCAAATACATGTTATTATGTTATGATGGCTATTCTGTAATGGAGTTTCTGTTCCATTAGCCCATCTACAGTTGCCATTATTGGGTGTTCAGAAGGGTATCAACATGAGCTGGTTAAAAAATGGAAAATTTTCATGAAAAATGTATCCTTTTTTTGTCAAAAACTTTCAAAATTTGCAGTTTTCAACCAGCTCTGGCATGAAGACTGAAGCCACTTTTTGTGGAGCTGTTTCTCTTCTGTCTGCTATCTCTCCTTGTTGAAAAGTATTTTTCATTTGGAATTGTTCTGAAAGGATAAAGAAGGGGGGAATACTTCTTTTTTCTAACACATGTGAGAACTTGCATCATTAAACCTCTTTCACCTCTACCAGATGGATGTAAATCTTACACTGATTTTATGTCTTTTGGGCTGACAAACCAAAAAGTCATTAATATGTTCAAGACTGAGGTAAAAGAATTGCCTCTTTGAAATAACACTCCTTCTTTGGAGTAGCATCCAGATGAGGCATGTCAGCTTCTGGGGCTGTCCCACAAACAACTGCTGCCTGAATTGCTCAGTTTTCCATGAGATGGATGGAAAAAACAAAAAACAGACAAAAGGGCTAAGATAATGTGCTAGGTATGGTCTAGCAGGAAGAGAAGGAGGACTATGCCCAAAGTGAAACTGAGAAGAAAATGCCCCAGATGCTTAAAGCAAGTAGGACTTTTTCCCACTTAAGTCTGAAAGAGAAATTTGTGGAGCAAAAATTGGGAATGTTTTGCCCACACCTTTACACTCCAAAATACAGAGGATATTATCTAGCACATGTATCTGCTTTGTTATTTCCTCCCTTTCACTTGCTTTGAATTTCCATAATGCCACACAGTAACATTTCTTTAGTCTCAGCTTTCTTTTAATTATCTTATTCTTCTGAGAAAACAAATCACAGCTAATAATGCAAAACTATAATACCATTAGCGGGGCTTTGCACCAGCAATGTTCAGCCTGGGAACAAGTACAGTGGAAATACACAACATGTGGCTAGAGGAACAAAAAACAGGTGGTTATAGGTCATCTCATGTTCTTGTCATCCCATATTACCTCAACAAGCATTTCCACAGTATTTTGCTTCCCACCACATCCCATACATAATGTTTTCAACAGGACTTTGGACATCGAGTGGTTCAGCCCCACATTACTGCCATCAGCTAGCATTGTCTGCCACCTGGCCAGTTTTTGAGTGATTTAGGATTCCTTTGGTAAATTAAAGCAAAACTTCTTTCTTTCTTTCTTATTCTGTCTTGAGCCGCTTCAGGCACACTGATGGCATAAATAGTTGCAATAATTAAATCTGTCTGATGTATGAATATGTATAAAACACACTCCCTGGAACATTTCTTAGCTTCTGAAAATAGTTTCAAGCCTCTGACAAAGTAAATGTATCTAGAATTCCTAAGAAAAGCATCAATACACTTGCATGTGGGATTGAAAGTGTCACAACTAATTATCCCATTACCTAAAGCCTTCTTTTCACCTCACTCTCCAGTTCCTCCCTACTCCCCATTTCCTAAAGTGAATTGATGCCCATGAGGGTAGTAGATTGACAGAAATCTACTGTCCATCAGCAAAATATATGCAGAGGTCTGGTCTACATTGCATCATTATGTCAATGCAAGGTAACTTACGTCAACTGAACATGGAAGTGTCTACAATTAAATTTCACTCCTGACAACGTAACTGCCCTGCTACACCAACTTAATAAATCCACCTCCATGAGCAACATAGAGTCCAAGTAGATGATGTTAGTTTGATGTAGTGTCAGTATAGACACTGTGCTGCTTATGTTTACTGCCATGGGCTTTCAGGAGCTCTCCCACAACACCCCATACTGACAGTACAATCGATAAAAGTACTCCCGGTGAGGATGTGCACCGCGAACACAAAGAACAAGCGATGTCATTACTGCAGTGGCTGTATGCTGATATAATTGAGATTGACTGAATTTTGTAGTGTAGAAATGGCCAGAGTATCGCACTGTTGGCAGCTATGTAAACTTCCTCATTTCAAGCCTGATAGTGAGGGACCATGTTTAGCCATTAAAGAATAGAATGAAAAATGATCTTCATAACTTTTCTCTCCTTTTTGCTGAAACTCTTAACAAGAGTGGTAGCTATGAGCCTGAGTTTTATAAGGAGGATACCTGTCCAATAGAACCCTCCTTTAAAAAAATATTCAGGAAAAAAGGCATTATCAAAATGAGTAATATATTTTGTGTGATCTCATTTCTGTAGAACATTTCAGTTTCTTTAAGAAATAATGGAGACCTCCAATCACAGACCACTAAACTGGTGCCAAATCATAAGATTCCAATTACCAAACTGATCTCAATGGAAATCAATGATCTAAGAAGAAAGGACCTTATAATCTACCCCACCATACTTATCCATCTTTCTCTCTCAGAGCTAGATTTTAAAAGATATTTAGGCATTGCTGCATTCAGCATTGCAATGTCTAACTGATTTAGAAGCCTACATCTAATTTTCAAGAGGGATTTAGGCATTTAGGAGCCAAAATCCCATGGACAGATGCTAAGAGTTAGACTCCTAAATGTCTTTGCCATAGCCCATCTGTGCTGCTAGTGATGAGAGACACAGCCCATCTTGTGGACTGCATCTATCACAACCATCTTGGTGTCTTCTTCCACTCTCTATATAAAAAGCCCTTCTTGAGGTGGCTTACAAATATACTACCTTATTCTTATTTACTTCCCACCCATCATTTAATGATCCACTTTTTGCATGATACCTTCAAAAACCTAAATAATTCAGTCATCTGAATATTGCATGTATTAATCTCATGAATGAACTCCTATTTATATGGGGGGCATGAACGTTGAGAGAAAAGGAGAAAGGACATCAGAGCTGAACCTGGGATTAGTATGGAAGAAACATAAAATGATTGGAGGGTGAGATTAGGAGATGTTAATATTTGTAATTTAAAACAACAACAAATGAGAATTTAATGCGACATGAGATATTCATCTCCCTATTCACCTTGGGTCAGATTCTTATACCTGTAACCCCTTTTTCTTCTGGGTTACTTGGGAGCAGATAACATTGACCTGTGTGCACAGGTGCCTAAGGTTGCTGACAACAAAGGAGATCGTGAATATCCCAGTGATGATGTAGGATAGGTGGAAATCCTCTCTCCACCCCTCTGCTGCAGTCCCTTTACTCCTAAAGGAGTTTATAATTCACAGTGCCTCCACCAGGCTGGACACAGAATATGCTCATTAGTGTGCCTTGGGAACTTCCAGGACTAAACCTATTCTAATAGTAATAATAATAATCTGTGGCATGGGTCTAACTCAAAATATACCAATTATGCAAACTATACATCCAATATACTTAAATTAGAGTTAATACACCTTTACTTAACAAAGTAAGAAAATATGGCATAACAGACTGAAATTAAATTTCACTACTATTTTAAATCCACAGGGGCAGTTGAATAAATCAATTGATAAATATAGTATACAGTAATAAATGAAACTTGTCTAACTGGCATTTACACTGCCACTATTTACCCCACCTGTGGAGTGTACACTCCCCTAGAGTTCAGAGCCTTAACCCCTTGCTTGCCTGGGTGCGTTTGAAGATCTGAGGAAAGGGACAGCACTCTGTTGCTTCAGTGTATCAGTTCAGCCAAGGTACCAAGCTGAAGATTTCGAGTTGGTCCAGCCAAATGTCAGCAATCCTGGCCCTGGCTCGAAGAAACTATCTTTTGGCCTCTTCTCAGGCCCAGTCAAAGTCTCTCTGCGATGGTCCTTCCTTTACAAGCCCTGCCCCAAAACAAAAGAGGGGGGAGGCACTCATACCAGCTTCTCTGCAGGCCCACTTCAGGCAGCTCTAGGCTCAGTCCATGATTACTCCCATTTCATCTCTTTCCTCCATCATTTGTCTGTCTTCATGAAGAGACTGTGAATTCTTCTGTGTTTGGACAGCACTGATTAAAATGTGGGTGCTACCACATCTAAATAGTGATAATAGAGCTGGTTGGAACATTTTAACTAAGTGTTTTTCATTGGAAAATACCATTTTGTCATAAACAAAAAGTTCCATAGTGATGTAATATTTTGATGACATTTTCCATAGATAGGATTCTGAGATCCAGGGTGAGCTCTCTAGTCAAGGAGGATGAGGAGCAGGAGGAAGATCTGAATGGAAAATCTGACCTTTTGGATAAAAAATGGATGTTTCAACAAAAACCCATTTTGTGAAAACATCTGAAAGCTTGGGTTTCATTCTCATCAGGAACAAAAACCAGTTTTGAAACCTAAAAAGTCTTTGCAAAATGGGATTGTTAGCCTCTGGCCAAGTCCAAATATTAATAATAAAAAATAATAAATTACCAGTGATCTGACCAATATGATTCCAACAGAAATTTGTCATTTGTTAGCCATTAACCATTCATTTTAAAGCTGTCCTACTGGTATTAAATAACCTGAACACACTCTTTTCTGCAGGTCTATGCCAGACCACAGATTTTTAACAGCATTGTTATAGCTTAGTTCTGTGAGTGCTTACTTTTAAGTTCTCTTTACACATTTTGACATTAACTCTGCTGAAATCTAGAAGAGCTAAAAGACCCTTTTTCACAAGTTGGGTGAAATCCTGGCTCCACTGAAGTCAATGGAAAAACTTCCACAGACTGGTTTTCCTGAGTCCCAAATCTGTGCTCATTTTACCAGTCTATATTGCCTCCCTATTATAAGGTGTAAAATGACTGACCTTTATTTGCTGGAACCAGTTAACATTTCAGAAGGTTATACTCCTGTTCCATGGCAGAGGTGAGTTTCCTCCAATTCCAGAAGCTTCTCTCTACAACCATGAGAAGTGTTTTTTTAAATGAAAGCTGAGAGTCTTATATAGTCACATGAATCGGAGAGTTGGGGCTTTCAGAAAACACACCAAGTGGTGCGAGATACATGATAAAATCATGAATCGGCATCACTGCTCTCTGTACCTTAAATTTCCCCTTCTATGAAATGGTGCTAATTCTCCTTTCCTACCTCACAGAGGTACTACGAGGCTTATTCATTAATGTTCGTAAAAGCTAGAAGGTATTATCTCTATTGGTACAAAGAACTACTGACTACAAAAATGTAAATTAAAGAAATTATGGATAACAACTTCCCACAAGCTGTTTAATATAATTAATGGACTTCCATTCTTCCTTACTGAGTCTGTTATGTAGCTTATTTTTAGATCATTATTTTATTTAAACAGCATATGCACTGTGGTATTCTTCAGTTAAAATATGGATATACTTGTAATAAACCTGACCACTCATGGACATGCTGGAGAAGCCACAGAATTTGAAAGTGGTTCTGAAATATTCAGCTGTAGTTTTGGGGAAGATGGGAGGGGGGGCTTAAAATCATTTTATTTTGCCAGAGTTTGATCAGTCTGCAAAAGCTGTTGATGCAGAGTTCATTTGCCCCCGGCTTTGACCATGTAGTCCGGTATCGCCTTCTGGTCAGCAATCAGAGCAAACAGATTTTTTGAACTTCTGCCTTGCTGCATGTGTTCCAAGTGTTGCCGTGCACAGAAAATTAGTGATCTTTAAAAAGAAAAAGAAAAAGTGGAACAGGTGCTCGTGTCAACAGCTTTCATATTAAACATATATTTTTAAAATTCCTTCACTGTTCTAAGACCAAAACTTAACCTGAGATGTTCTTCTTTGAACTGAAACAACACAGCAGGATTTTAACTTTAGATTATTTATACAAGAAGGCTCAGTATATAAATGATATTTGGATCAATAAACAAACACAAACAACTCTCCACAGATCCAAATGAGGATTGAAAGATTTTTTTTTTTAGATTGAGACAATTTTTGGGTTTCTTTAAAAATATATGCTATTTTATGTAAAGGTGAACTGAAAAGATATTTTTAATTAAACATGACTCAATAACACAATACATATGCAGATTTGAATATTAAAAATAGAAGTACCGTATGCTCTTGCTCATCTTGAAATCCTGAGCACTTTGTAAAGACAGAAACTTAAGCTAAAAGTACTAGGCACAGAAATGGAGGAATCTTCTGAACTTCCGTCTAAATCACTTGCTTTAACTACTATTACCACACCTATGGCAACAGTGAAAAATAATAGGATAACAGTTTTGTGTCAAAATCTGGATCCTGTAGACAAAAGCTAAATATCACTTTACTATCCTGGGTCAAATCCTGCTGTGTTCAACCACTGCACAGTGGGATGACACCAGTGTAACTGAGAATCGAATTTGGCCTCATGTCTTTTTCTGAAGTAAGACAAAACTTCCATTGCCTTCATGGCAATGAAGGAGGTCCTCAAGGTTATTAATTTTCTAAGATAAGTAGTTTGCTGACTCCTTTCTTCATGTAGAGGGCAAAATTTTCTGCCCTGATTTACACTTTTAGAGGTTGCCCTTTCTGTTAGTTTCCCTCAAAGCATTGTCATTGATCCCCTCTTCCTTTCAATAGTATCCTTTGGT
Organism: Mesoclemmys tuberculata; assembly: GCA_007922155.1. Classification (NCBI taxonomy): domain Eukaryota; kingdom Metazoa; phylum Chordata; order Testudines; family Chelidae; genus Mesoclemmys; species Mesoclemmys tuberculata. The sequence continues at coordinate 60,592,398 of ML675616.1, read as the reverse complement.
GACCTCATTTACCCTCTGAGTTTCAGTTCCCATGTCTACGCTCATCACGCACAGTTCTATCCTTCCACATAGATATGTTTTAATGTTCAATCTCACATACATGTGTCTCTACTTTTCATCATCCTAGTCCTCTGTCAGCTCAAGATGAACCTGGTCACTTTTTTATTTCCAATGGGCATTAGGGAGAACATGTTGCAGTTTTCACCAGCAGGAATAAGGAACAGAATGCCCCAGAACAGCTTCCCTTTGTTTTATATTTCTACCATGAGAATGGTGTGTGAAGGCCTCCACCTATCAAAATGGGGGGAGCCTATTGTCCTAAGCATCATACAAACATGCAGCGACAGAAAGCGGTGCCTCTGAAGAGCTTAAAATCTAAATAAACAAGATAGATGGAGGGAAAGCTGACGCAAACTTACTTGCCTAAGGTCACGAAGCAAGTTCCTGAAAGACTTAGGAACAGAACCAGGTTCTTTTGACTCCTAATCACCTGGTCTAGCCACTAGACCACACTCCCTGAGAGGTGCCATAGCCTCACATCTTTAATGCTGTGGAGGAGAACAAGTTTCCATGCAGGCCTTAAGAATTTGTATCAAATGGAGAGTCAGCTTTGTAATGTTTGCAACTGAAGGAAATGTAAAGATTACATTAAAGTTCTAAGATCACTACATTACACCAGGCCTAATTCACCTCTTCATTCACCCAGCATTTTCTGCTAGGATAACTCCATTAATTTCATGGAAGCTGCACTGGCATAAAAGTGGAATAACACAACAGTTAATACTGAGAGGGAACCTATCTACAACACACCACGCTGTATAAACTGCAGTGTATGCTATTTTTGTACTTTTATGCTGTACTATAATTACACTATATCTTTTTTTATCTATAGTTTCAGGACTTCAACTGCAGTGAGACTGCTGTTCACAATAAGAACTAAGTGCTAAAAGTAAAGCAAAGGAAAAACCTTTGTTCTTTGCTCATTCAGCAATGATTTCCCCACATTGCACATAATGGGGAGACATCCTTTTCCGTGCAGAACACTCGTTGCCTTGCTCCATCAGGAAATCTTTTGGCACTAAGAATCCTCTCCCTCATGCGATCCACATTAATATTTCCTGCTGTTTCTCTCGCAACTTCTTCACTGTCATTTCTGACATGGGGAGGCTGATCTTACTACATTTTCAATGGGACTACCAAAATGTAACAGTTGGTAACCCAACTCATTTCCTGCCTCGGGGAGCCATTAGATGAAATGACGCAGCCATCCTGACATACTTGAGTCATACTGGCAATCATCTTGCTGACACAGTAGAACCTCAAAGATATGAACACCTCGGGAATGGAGGCTGTTCGTAACTCTGAGCAAAACGTTATGGCACAGCACCCTGCAGTCAGTGTCTTCCAGCTGAGGCTGGGTGAGATCTCTGCAAAGGTGACACCTGGCAGCACTGCCTGGTTTGCAAGCAGCTTCCTGACCTATTCCTGTTTCTTGCCTTTGGGCTGAACTGGGCGGCCTGTTGGCACTACAAGCCCCAGCCTTCAGCCGCCTCTCCCCAGGGCTCACCCTGCTCTGTGCACTGCTCACCAGGTTCCAGAGGCAACAAGTGGCAGGGAGTTGGTGCCAGCCTGCTGCCAGTACCTCTCCCTCCCCTGCCCCTTGCACTCCTACAGGTGCTGGCAGGATCCAGGAGTGCAGCCATGGGCAGAGCTTGGGCCACATTGGTGCACAGGCTGTGGCCCTTTCAAACTCCTCCAGAGCACAGCTGACTCCTACTCCAGATCCAGGCCACGCTTTGGCTGAAAACTTCAGTTCCCTCATGAGCTGCTAGGCTGTAGCAGCTTTCTTTCCTGGGCTCTGAGCAGGGGATGAAAATAGCTTTCCCCTCCAAGTGGGGTGAGGTGAAAGGGGGTAAAACAGCGCCCTTGGCTTACAGGAACAAGGCAGACCGCAGACTGCTTCTGCTCTGCACAGTATTAGCTTTTTTTCGTCCCCTCCACTGCTGCCTGATTGCTTACAGTACTTCCGGTTTCAAGGGTGTTCTGTTGATGCGTCAATTCGTAACATTGCTGTTCATATCTTAGACTTTCTACTGTAACTGGATTAGCAGAATACCCTGGGTTTGAAGATTCCCTGTCCGTTTGCTTAGGCAGGTTCTGCTTTACTCTGATTTATGGCCTGGTTATTTATGCTTACATGGTAGGCTCAGGGTTTACTAGTGAGCTGTCATCCTAAACCAGACCCATTCTATTGTTTCCAGGTACCTTTCCAGTGGTTTAGTTTCTTTGTTACTCGCATTTGTAGATAAAAGATGTTCAGGTCAGATGGATGAAAGGGATCTGACCAGGGGTCTTTGAGTCTGATGGGTTCAGATAATGGCCCCACAGGGTCTATTTACTGTTGTCAACAAACTGCTCTATGATGATTTTCCTACAAGTTTGTTTCCTATAGAACCTAAAGGGACCCTCTCTTCCTCCCCACAGAGCACTCGTAAATCCTTCCTTGCTATCTTTCTTCCCAAGACCCCTGGACTCTGTAGTATATTGTGAGACTTTCTCTTTAAATTCAGCCATGTATAACCATTAGAGCACCTTACAGATTAAGTGGTCTCTCACATGATGCCAGCACACTCAGGGTCCGCATGATCTGAGTCTGTAGGTGTCATCATGTCACAACCAAAGAGAGTTGTGATTTAAAATTACATATTCCTGATCTCGCTTTTTACATTTGTGAAGTACAGAGATTGCAGCATACTCACGGGTAAGACACTGGCAGCTGCCTGGCCATGCAAGAAAGCACAACAGACTCCCTCACCCTTACAGTTGCTGTCTTGTTGGGAACCAGAGATGTCACAGCTCTCCTACTTCCTCAGGGGTTCAGAAGTCATTCAGTCATTCAGAATGCAGTCATTCCCTCATTTTCCACCATCAGAGGTAACTGGAAAAGAGCTACTGTTCTATCCAAGCTTGTGAAGGACATTCAGTTGGTCAGGAAGTAGCTTAGCCCTACTCCATGCACTAAGCAACAAGAGTAGGGCAAACTTTCCAACTCCTGCTATGTATGCTGAGATACTAAGCAGAGGGGGCAGCCGTCCTACCTATGCTACTGCCCTCATCCTAGAGTCCCTATCTATTTCAGTAAAGCTTATGGAACATCTCCCTTACTGCCACTCTGTAACTAGCACTGCAACAAGACAGGAGGTGTTTTCCCAGTCCTGATGTTCTCCTGGGAGGGAAGCAGCCCACTTCCCCACTGACTCCCTGAAAATCCTTCTGGGTTCAGTTGTGATTGAAGACCTCCTGTTGCCCCCCCACCCCATGTAGGGAGTGGCTTCTGGATCCCCAAAAGACTTCTAGGAGAGACCACTTGATCCAACGGGGGGTCAGAAAGCAACATGTTAGGGTAGGTTCTACTGGCTTGGAGTTCAAACAGTGTCCTGGGGTCCTCTGGGGGGTGGGGTGATGACATCCTGGGTTATGTGAATTTCAACAGCTAATCTTCATGATCCATGATGTAGCTAAATGCGTAAACAACAGAACTAGCTTGAAGAAAAAGAAAAGCCTCAGGAAGGAATTTAAGAAGAGTTGGATCATTCAACGCAGATATTGATAGACATCTTGAGGAGAGATAATGTGGATATTAATAGTCCACACACACACATCAGTTATGATCATTAAATATTTGTATTTCAAAAGCATCTATCAAATTAGGTGCCTAACTCCCATTGAAGTCAATTGGAGTTAGGCACCTAACTCAAGCAGGTTTGAAAATCCCACTGGGTGCCTATCTGCATCTTTAGGTGCCTAAATATTTTTGAAAACCTGGCCCTAAAGCCCAAATTCCTTTAATTTTTAAAACCTCCATTCAACTGCCACCTGTCCAAGTAAGCACCTACATTTCTGCCAGTTAGCACTTCCAAAGGCACCTACATGCTGATGCCACCCCTCAGCTAACAAGCAGCTCAAAGCCCTTGCTGAGCTTGAAGCCCCAGATGTCCCAAAGCAGGATTGTCAAAGTAGGAGGGGACAGTAGGCCCTGATCTCATAAGTGTGCTCTGAGTACTCCTAAATATTTGCTAGCCCCCACATCAGGAGAACCAGATTCAAGCCATTGATAGTGCGGGTGGTGTGATGGCCCCCACCTATCTCTGACCCACCAGCCAGGCACACCAAGTCAGCTGCTTAGGCACCTAAGGCCCTCTCCTCTCCCCACCTCTCTCTTTGGCATTTCCCTCCTGGCTAGCTTAGGCAGCTCCCTGTTCAGCTGGTTGGATCCCTTTCCTAGACACCTAACTATCCCCATATGCTGTCTGGGAAGCCTGGGTGCTCAGCTTGCAGCCTCTCTCATACTCACAGTGCATTTTCCCTAAGTGGCTTTGCAAATGCCAACTGGTGGAAACTGGGGTGGCCAGGGGACTTCAGCACCTATGGGGTTAGGTGGCTGCTGAACAAAGGTTTTGAAAATATCAGGGGTGCCTAAATGATGGACACAGAAGCCTAAAAAAGCACATAGTCACCTAAGTACCTTTAAGGATTTGGGCCTGAACCCCTATCTCCTAAGTGCCTAAACTCCAGTTCCACAAAAGGTGTTTAGGCATCTAACTCCCATTGAAATAAATGGCAGTTGGGCACCTGAATAGTTTGAGGATCTGGGGCTAAGTTACTTTTAAAATGGGACTTAGGTGTTTTTGAAAATGTTGCCTCTAGTCTGGTGTTATTTTAAGATATAGCTTGCTGCAGACCAGGGAAATAACATTATTGCAAATCGGAAGTGAAAGGATTTCATGACAGCAGTAAAGTAACAGCATTAGCCTTTCTTAGCATGAATAACTTTGTTTTCTACTGACAAAAGGGCCTTTGCAGAAGTTTATTATAGGGCTGATTTATCTGCAGTGGATTCATTATAACATTATCCACTTGACCTGATTTTACAGCAATGATTCAGGATGGCAACAGGATGACCCAAAATTACAAATAAAGCTAGGGCACAGAATTATGGTAAGTGACTGGGGCCTTGCGGAAGACTTCAGAATATTAGATAATGTACTATGGTCATTAGGTCAGAAATAAAAAGAGGGTCAAGAGAGGCAATGGTATTATTTATGACTGTAATGTCCATAAAGGATAACTGTGAAGCACAATGTCACCTCACTTTCTAATATTCCGTAGCTCATGATTAGAGTTGACTGAACAAATTCTCAGCACTGACATAAGCAGATAAAAGGTAGTGATTTCACCAGACAGGCAAAAAACAACAAACCAAAACAACACAAAGTGACATGATTTGATATTTGTATTGTGGGAAGGTCCAGAGACCCAAATCTGGACCAGGGCCCACTGGACTATGTGATGTACAAACAATAGAATGAGAGTTTCTGCCACAAGGAGCTTATTGTCTAAATTGCTGGCTATAACTAGCAGTGGGCTAGAGCTTCCTATGCAAATGTTATCCTTGAGCTTGAAAAAGTGATTTCATCACTAGCAGCAAACCTCCTCTCTTAACATACTTTAATCTATATATGACTATCAGAATATACGACTCTCTCATATAAAGGCTCGTGCTTCTTAAATTTGTTTTAACCTTTGTTCCTCCTTTTCGTACCACTTTCTTATGTCTATCTCGTAGTCTATATTTCTCTGATTTAGGATTTTAAAATCTTTGAGACCGTGTCTTTTTAAATCTCTATAAGACATGAACCTAAGTTTTGTTTTTCTATATCTAAAAATGACCACCACCATCATGATAATAATATTAGCTACAGTACGAGCAGAAATCACATTGCAATGGGAAAATGGTCTCTGTCAGCCAATACCGGACAACTATTTTTTGTTAAGTGATTAGTGTGCTCAGTACTGTACAAAACACACAGGAAGACACAGTCCCTGAATCTTAGGAGTTTATGATAATTTAGTTGTCATTCATGGAGAGAGAATGGGAGAACCAGGCAGAAATGGGAGATGGCTGCAAGAAATCTGAACCTACATCTGGGTATTATCACTGAGTTCAGGAAGATGTGGTCTCTCTAAATTAATTATTGTTAAGAACCTGGCTAATCTGGATATTTTACCGGTATTAGCTCTGATTAATGGGTGCTCTGGCATTACCCGTATGGGAATCAACCTTGGACAGCAGCTGGAGGCCAATGATGGGAAGAATAAATATCCAGTACAAGGTTAAAGCTAGAAAGGACCCAATCACTTGCTGCTGGAGGAGAAGAGAAGAGACACTCAGTATATGTCTACTCTATAAAAAAATAAAAAGAGAGAGAGAGAGAGAGACCTGAGTCAGCTTGTCTCAGAGGTAAGGTCAACTGACTTGGGATCACAGGGCTCGTGCTATGGGGCTAAAAATAGCAGTGTAAATGTTCAGGCTTCCGTTGGATCCTGGGCTCTGAGACCCACCCCCCTCTCCAGGTTTCAAAGCCTGGGCTCCATCCCAAGTCCAAATGTCTACACTGCTATTTTTAGCCCCATAATGCAAGTCCTGCTAGCCTGAGTCAGTTGACTCGGACTCCAAGACACGCTGGTGTGGGTCTTGTTTTGCAGTATAGACATACCCTTAACAGTACAGTGTGCTCCAACCCTGTTGCAGCTAGTGGAAGGGTCTGTACTCAACTAGAGCCCTGCGGGAAGCTGTGAAGGCATGTTTCTGTACTTGAAGGCACAAACTGCCCTCCAGACCATTGCTCACTTATCAACACAACCTGTTCAATTTTGCTATGTATTGGTGGACAGGGGAGGATTTGAAATGCGCTGAGGGAGGGGCTCCTGTACAGCATCATGTAAAGGGCAGTAGCGGTATGTGTGTACCGAAAAATATACCTGTGCCCTGTTTGGGGTAGTCATTGGTCTGGATAGTTGCTTTGAGACATGCAGAGAGGAGTCTTCTTTCCACCTCATAAAGTCTGGCCAGGTTAATTGGGCCAGAAGCTGAACAGAGGACTTGCCTCCCTCTGTGCAGCAGAGAATAGACTCTATGTTGGAGCCAAATAGGCCAGCATGTAAATGAGTTTGGTTCAGATTAGAAACATTGGGTCCATGAGTATTCAGATAAAATGGTCTAGAAACTCCCATATTGGGACACTGAACACCACTAATGACTATTGGTTGGAAGAGAAACAAATTGAAAGGCCATGTTTCAGCCCTCCAATCTTCCAGGGATGAATTCCATCCCCCGAAGACCTGCAGAGATCGTCACACAAGTCCAATTATCCCCTGTCTTTCTGTCTGGTCTGAGTCAGAAGTGAATTTCACCATTTCTACAAATGTTTTATGTGCTAAAACCTGGTTTCATTGTTCAAACAGTTAGTGGCAACTTCTACCCCTAATTAAAGAATCACGTTGCCTTAATAACGTCTAATTTTAATTTAAGAGTCTTACTCTATGTGTAAAATAAGGGATTTCTTTCTTTCTTGGGGTGGAGGTAATTTGAATGGTGGTCTCATATGGCAAAGATTACACTTTCAACATGTCGAATATTTGTAAATAATTGAAACATAAAGGTTATATGTGGTACAATACATTGCCTGTAGCCTTTGACTCTTTAAGAAAACCATTCATAGCTCTGGATTTTGCTGGTTTTACTATGGTCATCCCATGCATTTTCTTAAAATCTGCCATAAAAATGCTGTCCTGGTTATTTTAGTGCCCAAAGTAATAGAGAAGAATGAAGTCTTCTAATTGAGCTCAGAGTCAGCACTTTGCCTTTCAAAATTCAAGGTACAACCTCAATGAGAATTCTGCATCAGTGAGGATTTTTTTCATTTGATCTGTCCCCATTGGATAATTGTAATTCTGTGCTGGTGGACTTACCAAAAATACTTTGAGAAAGCTTCCTCCACCCATGCAAGAGAGATAAGAGCATGTACCAAAATCCCCATTCTTTGTCCAGGGCGCTGCTCTCCAATTTGATAAAAGGAAAGGCACTCAAACTCTGAAACCAGTTTTTCATTGTTTAGCTGGTCTTTGCTCTGGATTCATTTTGTGAGCTGTTGGTATTTTGTTGTCGCCATTGTCAGCACTTGTCTGTTGCTCCTAAGACAAAACTGAGCTTTGATGATTTTGCTGTGTTTTCTCCAGGACTTTGTATCAATCTTCTCAGCAACCTTAAACAGTGTCACACTTGAGTCTTTGTTTCTGCTAGCTGATGGTCTGGCTCATAGCAAAATGAGCTAAATTGGAGACACGGATTTCAGAGCCACATAGATGTTACTGAGATAACTTTTGCAATCTCTGCACATGATGTACGTGTGTGAAATATTCATAAGGATAGACACTACATTATTTTTTAGGAGAGATGGCCAAAATATTTTCATTCAAAACTTCCTTACTTTCAGTAAAAAAAGACCTTTTTTAAAAAAGTATGGGAACTTTTCTGAAAACGTTTCTATTTTTAATTTCCCCTGCACTTTTAATCAAAACTAGAAAGTTTGAGATTTCAACATCCTGATATTTTGAAATTGTGTTTCAACAGGTTGCTTAGAGTCAGAGTTTATCACTATTTGTAATGCCTCCTCCAGATGTGCTCATAATAGTCTACATACCACATAGTACTCATAGGTATGTTACACACATAACAGCTACAAATCATTTATTTATGTTTTCTAAATTATTTATAAATGTAACCTTAATATAAAGCATGACTATATCTGTATCTGAGTATCCAAAATATGCAAATACAAATATTAGTGCAGTGGCAGGTATATCATTTATGTTAGAACATTTTCAGTATTTTTCAGCCATTACTGAAAATTAGGATGATAATGGTATCATTTTAGTTTGTACAAAATGTAAAGGATGTTGACACGATAATGGATGTAACGTGCATTAATTACTCTTTGTTCTAGAGCCATCAAAACTTTAGAGATGAAACACCTAAAGCAGAATACATATTTTGATTCAGAGTTTTCAAAAAATCCTGAAATATTATCAGATTAAAACCGATATGAATTACACAGGAAAGGAAAAGGAGGATTTAGCACAGGCTAACGCAGGAATCTCTAGCTAGAAATAATTTAGAACAAATAGGCAGTCTCACATCTGTCACAACTGATATCCTAAAATAGATTTAAATATGATCCAGTAGATGGCAAGTGAACAAACAAATTCAATAGGAACTGCTAGAGAGGAGAGAGATGGGGAGGAACTTCACTATCGACATACTTTGTTGTATTACACCAAGGAACAAAGGCTGAATATGTTTAGCCTGGATCTGAAATGCCAATCTTAGCACTTTGATTTAAAAAAATCTGCTGTATCATGACATTTTACTCAATCTACTATTCCTGATGAAAAAGCATTTTGTATAGCTGCACTACCTTACTTTAAAGTTATAATGGGATATGCATAATTTTGTCCTGTGTACATGGGCCTTAGAAATGATTGTTTGCATGAAAGTTCATTCTTAACTCCCACAAATTCCTACTAAATAGCAGTTTCACAAATGTTTGGGATCTACAATGAAGTACCAAAACCTTACATACCAAAGGCTCCCTTCATAATTCAAAGGAATACAGTTTGCTGGTATAAAACTCTATACATTTTTCTTGTAATCAGAGTCTCTCCAAATGAATACTCACTGTGTATCATTGACAGAATGATTTATCTCTAACACACAGGTAATACATTCAAATATGAAAGATCTTTATTGAAGACACTATAAATCATTAGTGCAAGGTTTTGATATGTAATTAGCTGAGTATCAATATTAATAGCCAGCTGTGACTGTCATCCACATTTATTCCATATACCATATAATGGTATTGCATTGGAGTACATATATATGTATACACACACACACACACAGTAGGAAAGGTACAAAGGAAAGCAGCAGAACTTTGAAGAAAATACATTACGAACATCATCTAATTGCTAATTAGCCTCCACTAAAATCCAGTATCTGCAGTGATTAATGTGCTCTTAACAATAGAAAAGAATGAGTCATTCTGGAACACAAAAGAGGTTTGCTTAACATGACAATCTTTCAATTTAAGGAGGAATTGTTTATTGCACATTTCTCCCTCTCTTCACTGACAGAAATGGAGAATTCTGATTGTCATTCAAACTAGATCTTTATTCTGACTCAACATTTGATTGGTTTGACCTGACATTTTCTTGAAATTTTTAGTTTTCTTATGAGCATCAATTACCACAGACAGCTGAAGGTTTATCATTCCTCATGGTTAGTAGCCACTGCAGAAAGCACATTTTAATTGCTTCCCTGGACCATGACCCTAAACCTCCTAGAACAGAGCCATTTTGCTGCTATACTTCTAGTCATCTATAAACTAAGGAGTGTCTATTTGCTAAACAACTGAAAGCCTTGAAATCACTAGGATGGGAGTAGAACTTTTACTCTGGTTGAAACTCCACCTTGGTATGAATGGCCAGCACTAGGACCTTCGCACTGGGACCACATGAGAAGCATTCCAGGAGTGCTACTGAAAGAGTCTCTGCTTTGATCTGTGTAACCATTATGGAGAGCGACAGGACTGGAAGAAGGGTGAAGGGAACTGTGCTTACAGAAATCCAGAGACCTCCCTACTCTCTGCAATTACCTAGGGAGGCTGTGATATCTCAGTCACTGGAAGTTTTAAAAACAGGTTAGACAAACACCAGTCACGGATGCTCTTGATCAGTGTTTCTTAACCTTTTTGATACCAGTGACCAACTTGCTGACTCCCTAAGGCAGGGAGGTATCAGGGACCAACGTCAGTAGACAGACCAGTCATTGAGAAACACCGCCCTAGATAATACTTAGTTCTGCCTCAATGCAGGGAACTGGACTAGATGAATTCTCAAGGTCCCTTCGGTCCTGTACATTTCTATGGTTTGGCATGGCTGGGTTGCAAACAGCTGCTATAGACTGCCTGCAGCCCATCAGCCAGGTCTCAGATTGGGGATGGAGTTAATCTTCCCAGAACAATCACATATCTATTACCTTGAGAATGATATAGAACTTGCTGTCTCTCTTCTTTAGGCAAGTTAAGTGCTACCATTTAAATGCCTAACTCCCATTGAAATCAATAGGAGGTAGGTGCCTTTATACTGATGAGGATCTGGGCCCTAACCTTTTGACACTCACTATTCATTCCTGGCTCATGGTATATTAGTTGATTCAATGAGAGACTGCTTGTAGCTGAGTGTGGGACAACATAGTGTAGTAAAGGGGAGTACTGGGAAGCACATAGGTAGAGGAGGAGGAGCAGGAGAAAATTAATTAAGAATGAAAGTATCTTAATAACCTAGTCACGTTCGTTAATGGTGATTTTATTATATGGTGAGTGGATTTATACCCCCAAAGTAATTGTTGTATTGCAATGCTGTGCTGTGAAACATTCCCTCCAATTCTGTCCAGTGTATCAATGGCCTTAGGGCTCAAAAGTATCATTTTCAGAACCCAGCCACTTCTGGGAGTGAAACATGCCACCCTTCCCAAGAGCATGTAAAAGTGTTATAAAAATTGGCCTTATTCACGGGCTGGCAGCTGATTCCATATTCACAGTAATCTCTGGTAGAGTAATGGTAACATGGCTCTGTACAGTCTTCTTTCACAATCTTATGGGGGCTTGAAACTCCTCTTCGTTGGAATTACATGGCAAACAGGACCTTTCAATTCTCTATTTTTAAAATAGGATGGTTGCATATAATGTTGAAGTGTGCACCACACTACAGAGAGCAAATAAAGGCAGATATATTACTGTTGGTAGGAAGGAGAAGGTCTGTGAGCCATCTGGCTATAATCACTGTCAATCACATTCTTCTTTCCTAACATGTAATGGATAGTGTTATATAACCACTAAAGTGCTATAGTGGGCTTGTTTTTTTCTTTTTTGGTTTGTTTTAAATCATACAGGGAACAGCATTCTCCATTGCATTAAACCACAACATGTATGAAACCCATAATCCTCAAGTAGTGTTTTCTCCTATTGATTTCACATGCAGAATCCATACAAGTGCAATCCATTATTTATTAGCGAACGATATAATCACAATGCAGGTCTTTAAGCTGTAATAAGTGTACAGTGAGATCTGGCTTTTTAATAACTCAATTTTATACTTTAATATTTTTTTAAATTAAGAGGTTATTACACAAAAATGTTTTTCTCCAGAAAAGTTTCTGCAGATGAATCAAGAATCTTGACGGTAACATTCTTACTCATATAGGACTCAGTGCTTTATTTTTGCTTTGAATTAACTATTTTGTTCTACTAGTCAACAAGACCCTAGAAGGGGAAAGTTATTGGGAAAGCCACCAGCTGTGGGGTGTCTGGCTGACTGAGAAGATAAGCTGAAGCAGCAGATGGGCCTGATGCTGGATTTGTTGCTACAGAGACAAATTGCACTTTTCCTGATGAAGAAATTAATTAACAAAGGTAAAATGAACTCTCTAAGTCTACTTAACAAATCAGAGCCATATTTAGCCTGGAATCATAATGCCACTGAAGTCAAAGTAGATGCACTCATTCACCACAGAGCAGAGCCAGGATCAGAAATAAGGACTTCATCCCTCCAGACAATCCTGCCTCCCAGTGGTGTCCTATCTTGTGTTACGTTATCACACTTTCTCTTTCACTCATTCATTCACAGCCACAAACTGGGTAGTATTTTATTTTCACAACAATAGGGTTAAATTTGGCCTTTAGATATATATAATAATCTCAGTGGAGCCACGTATGTACCCCATGATAAGAATGTAACCTGTATGCAGAATAATTTATGACCATCCAAACCCACTTTTTGAGAACAAGTGTATTTGAGAACTCTCTGTGTATGTTACAAAAACTTTACCTCATAAAATGTACTGTACTATCCATAAAAAATGTACTTGCCATCTTCAGTTCCTTGATATTTATTGGACATTTCTACTACCAGCTATTGCTTGCAGTGGAATGGTCTTCTATCTGTTTTGGGGGATAGTATATCACCATATAAATTTTGTCCAAAATATGCAAAAGCCATATTTTAAAGCTGAAGCCTATTTAGGGGATAGTCTATAGATTTAAATCTTGAACTTTATCTGTGAAGTAAAAGTCACTTCAACTTTTTCCTTTTCATCCTGGAAAGCAGGCTTTTAATTGTTTTGGTGAACCAAATAGGTGAGTTAAGGCAACATATTTTATGGACAATTAGGTTGCTGGCATTTTTTTCCAGGATGAGCAAGAGATATCTGGGCTGGATTGCAGATAGAAAATTGCTTACATAAATTCAGAGGCCTTCTCTTTAGACATCAAACCTTTAATCAGAGATTTTAATATAATTCCCTGAAATGCTATATTTTTCTTTTTCTTCATCATAATGAAATGCTAAAGGTTTATAGGAGAAGAATTAATTTAAATTTTATCAACATGCGTATGAAGCATGCTTTTCTCAAGAGTGCATAATATGTAGCATAGACAGCATTCAACTCCCAGGCTAATAGCAACTCCAAATATTAGGCATCAAATGGGCTGACTACGTAGCTGGTGGCCATATTCACTCTGAATTCCATTACTCTAGAAATGTGACATTTAAAACATGAAAAGGGTTGCAACTGGTGCATTAGAAACTTTCAGCTTACCATTTTTAGATGTTCCGTTACCACATAGAAAGGGCTGCTGGTGAGTGCAAATATGCAGCAAATAAAGATGGCATAGTCGGCTTCTGTTCTTTCAGGAAAACCGCCATTGATGTACGGTAGCTCAGAAGGGAAACTGAACTCTTCAAAGAAAGTAACCTGCTATATATCATCTATCCCTGGGACATGTCATTGCTCAGGGGATGAGGCTACTTCGTTAATTAAACCTTTCCGTGGCCACAGTAGGTCATGTTCTTCTTTGTACTGACATCCCTTCTTTAACTTTATAATCATGATAGGTCTCACGGTGGCACAAACTGACTGGGAGAAATGTTCATGTATTCTCTTTTCTCTTCATCAGTGTCTCCTCCTCACCATTTCTCAATAGATAAGATTTTATCCAGTGAAATCAAAAGGCAACACTTTTAAAACTGACAGGTTTTTATTTTTTAAACAAAACTCGTAATTAACATGTGCAACATGATCTATCTATCTTGTTTCTGTTTTCTGTTGCTGACTTAAAAAAGGCTGGCAGTAGCAAAGTGCCCATTGGACTTCATGCAGCCTGCGGCTTTTCTACCTTAATGTGTCATCCTGGAAAGCTCTGCTTATGTTGGTGTTTTAAGGCAGGGAAGAGGGCAGCTGATGCTGGGAATGGGATTCTGATTATATTGGAAAAGCTTCAGCAAACAAAGCATTTTCAGCCTTTCCTACTTGCAGTCAGATTCTGCATTCATCGGTCTTCTCTGGAAATTTGTTCCACAGGCAGAACCCACCAACTGAGAATGTTTTATGCGTGCCCCTGGCATTCTGCCTTTTGGGCTCAGTGATCTCCATTGACCCAAAGGAGTGAAACTGTCTTGGCAGTTTATAGATGCAGATGTGACCCCTAACATAGTTAGGACCAGATCCATTAATTGCTTTGAGATTTCAGACAAAAGGCCTTAAAAGGGCTGCAGAAATGGCCTGGAGCCTGCAGTGACTGGGAGCACAGACTTGCCATGCTGACTATAGCCTAAACAAAGAAGAATCAGTTCCAGCAACTCACTGTCACCGTATATCATTAAGGCCAGGAACTTAGGAGGATTTAAAGAATTATTAGAAATGTGCATGAATAAGGATATTCACCCTTACATTACATAGTAATTATAAGGGATATAAATTCTTGTGCTTCAAGATTTAAGTCAGCCAGTAACTGCCAGAGGCCTGGAAGAAACTTTCCATGTAGACAGATTATTTCATAATGGTTTGTTACAGAGTTTCTTGCACATTTTTCCAAAACTCCAGTTACACGTCAGTGTAAAGAAGGAATTATACCATGTGTCTGATCCAATGCTATGGTTCCTAGGGTCCACTTGATCTGTGCTTTTTCAAACACATTCTGCTTCAATGAAGTATTTTAGGATTACCAGTAGAACTCTTCTGGAAGAGGTATCAGCATATCTGTCTCTCACTCGGTCTTACTTCCATGGCTTCTCACCTTTATGCTTTGGCTGCATAGAACCATAGGACTGGAAGGGACCTTGAGAGGTCAGCTAGTTCAGTCCCCTGTACTCAAAGCAGGACTAAAGTATCATCTAGAACATTCCTGACAGGTGTTTGTCTAATATGCTCTTTAAAACTTACAATGACGGTGATTCCGCAACCTCTGTAGGCAATTTATTCCAGTGCTTAACTATCCTGACAGTTAGGAAATTTTTCCTAATGTCCAACTTCAACTTGCCTTGCTTCAATTTAAGCCCATTGCTTTTTGTCCTAGCCTCAGAGATTAATGAGAACATTTTTTCTCCCTCCTCCTTGTAGCAACTTTTAGGTACGTGCAAACTGTTGTGTCTCATCTCAGTCTTCTCTTCTCCAGACTAAACAACCCGATTGTTTTCAATCCTTCCTCACAGGTCATGTTTTCTAGACCTTTAATTCTTTTTATTGCTGTCCTTTTGGACTTTCTGAAATTTGTCTACATCTTTCCTGAAATGTGGCACCCAGAACTGGACACAATACTCCAACTGAGGCCTAATCAGTGTGGAGTAGAGCAGAAGAATTACTACTTGTGTCTTATAGCACTCCTGCTAATATGTCCCAGAATCATGTTTGCTTTTTTTGCAACAGTGTTACATTGTTGACTAATATTCAGCTTGTGATTCACTATGACTCTGAGATCCCTTTCCACAGCATTCCTTCCTAGGCAGTCATTTCCCACTTTGTATGTGTGCAACTGATTGTTCCCTCCTAAATGGAGTACTTAGCATTTGTCGTTATTGATTTTCATCCTATTTACTTCAGACCATTTCTCCAGATCATTTTGAATTTTAAGTCTACCCTCCAAAGCACTTGCAACTCCTCCTAGCTTGGTATCATCCACAAACTTTGTAAGTGTATTCTCTATGCCATTCTCTAAATAAATATATGAAGATATTAACAGAACTGGACCCAAGACTGATCCCTAGGCGTCCTCACTTAATATGCTCTTCCAGCTTGACTGTGAACCACTGATAACTACTTCCTGGGAACAGTTTTCCAACCAGTTATGCACCAACCTTATAGAAGTTTCATGTAGGTTGTATTTTCCTAGTTTATTTATGAGAAGGTCATGTGAGACAGTATCAAGAGACTTACTAAAATCAAGATATACCACATCTGCCACTTCCCCCTTAACCACAAGGCTTGTTACCCTGTCAAACAAAGCTATTAGATTAGTAGTGACATGATTTATTCTTCACAAATCCATGCTGACTCTTACTTATCACCTTATTATCTTCTAGATGTTTGCAAATTGATTGCTTGATTATCTTTCTGGGTACTGAAGTAAAGCTGACTGGTCTATAATTCCCCAGTTGTCCTTATTCCACTTTTATAAATTGGCCCTATATTTGCCCTTTTCCATTCCTCTGAAATCTCTTCCATCCTCTATGATTTTTCAAAGATAATTGCTAATGGCTCAGATATCTTCTCAATTAGCTCTTTGAGTATTCTAGGATATATTGGATCGGGCTCTAGTGATTTGAAGACATCTGACTTATCCAAGTAATTTTTAACTTGTTCTTTCCTTATTTTAGCCTCAGATGCTACCTTATTTTCACTGATATTCACTATGTTAGATGTCCAATCACTATTAAACCTTTTGATGAAAACTGAACAAAAAAATAATTTGGCACTTCTACCTTTTCCACATTTTCTGTTATTGTGTCCCCCCCCTCCTCACTGAGTAATGGGCTACCCTGTCCTTGGTCTTCCTTTTGCATTTAATGTATGTGTAGAATGTTTTCTTGTTACCCTTTAAGTCAGTAGCTAGTTTAATCTCGTTTTGTGCCTTGGTCTTTCTAATTTTATCCCTATATGTTTGTGCTGTTTATTTATATTCATCCTTTATAATTTGACCCAGTTTCCACTTTTAGTAGGTCTCTTTTTTGAGTTTCAGATCATTTGGTTAAGCCAGGGAGATATCTTGTCATACATTCTGTCTTTCCTCCACAGTGGGATAGTTTTCTCTTGTGCCCTTAATAATGTCTACTTGAAAAACTGCCAACTCTCTTGAACTGTTTTTCCCCTTAGACTTGCTTCCCATGGGATCTTACCTACCAACTCCGTGAGTTTCCTAAAGTTTACCTTCTTGTAATCCATTATCCTTATTGTGCTTTTTTCCCCTTCTACCATTCCTTAGAATAATGAATTCTACATTTCATGGTCACTTTCATCCAAGCTGTATTCCACTTTCAAAATCTCAACCAGTTCCTCCTTTTTTGTCAAAATCAAATCTAGAGCAGCCTCTTCCTTAGCAGCTTTCTCCACCTTCTGAAATAAATAATT
This sequence comes from Mesoclemmys tuberculata, assembly GCA_007922155.1. NCBI lineage: Eukaryota > Metazoa > Chordata > Testudines > Chelidae > Mesoclemmys > Mesoclemmys tuberculata. Next base: position 60,575,036 of record ML675616.1, on the reverse strand, counting down.
GTCTCCAATACATTCCAAAAATTTGTTAGATAATCTGTGCACTACTTTGTTATTTTCCCAACAGATGTCTGGGAACTTGAAGTCTCTCATCACCATATGCTTTGGATGATTTGTTACTTGTTTAAAAAATGCCTCCTCCACCTCTTCTCCCTGATTAGATGGTCTGTAGCAGACCCCTACCATGCCATCACCCTTGTTTTTACCCATTTTATCCTTAGTCAGATACTTTCAAGAAGTCTGTCTCCTGTTTCCATCCTGATCTCAGTCCTACACCTCCTCCCCTTTTTCCCTGCCTGTTCTTTCTGAGCAAGCTGTACTCTTCTATACCAATATTCTAGTCCCACCATTCTCTGTGATGCCAGCTATGCCATAATGGTGTTTATTTACTGGCATTTCTAGTTCTTCCTGCTTAATTCCCCTAACTACTCACATTAGTATACAGACATCTAAGATACTGATTTGATTTTCCCTTTATGTTCTTGCTTGTCTCCCCCTTATCCCTGCTGTAACAGCCCATGGTCCCCTCAGATTCTGATCCTTCTTCCAGGTCTCCATGTTTTTTCTTACCTGTGGGCTCTTGCCTGCTGCCCCTATCTAACCGACTTTAGAGCCTTCAACACTAGGTTAACCAGTCTGTATCCAAACATGCACCTCCCCTTCCTCGATAGATGGACCCCCACCTCTGCTTAGCAGTCCTTCTTCCTGGAACAGCATCCTGTGGTCAAGGAAGCCAAAGCTCTCCTGCTGACACCATCCTCAAGGCCAGGCATTCACCTCCAGGATGCACCTGTCTCTGCCTGGGCCCCTACCCTTCACTGGAAGGATCAAAGAGAACACCATCTGCACCCCCAACTCCTTCACTCTTACTGCTAGAACTCTGTGGTCACTTCTGATCTGCTCAGGATAATACCTTGCAGTATCATTAGTGTGCACAAGGATGAGCTACATGGGATAGTAGTCAGAGGGCAAGATGATCCTTCATAATTCCTCCATAACATTTTGGATATGGGCCCCTGGCAGACAGCTACCTCCCAGGATGCCATGTCAGGCCAACAGATGGGTGCCTCTGTTCCTCTCAGAAGAGAATCACCAATCATCCTAGGTTTCCTCCTGAGATTGGTAGCTGCAGTCCTCCCAGCCTTGGGGATACAGAGCTTCTTCGCCTCTACTTTTGGGAGTGATTCCTCATAGCTCGTTGCCAGAGCAGCATAACGGTTCTTCATCACTATGGTGGGTGAGTTGTGACTTGGGATGGAGCACTGCCTGTTGCCAGTGTCCTCCCTGTGGCAGAGCCATATTGTCCTCCCCCAGTGGTATGACAGCAGTCCTCTCTAACTGGATAGCTTCCTCAGTCTTGAACATCTCCATATGAATATATCATGTGCACAGATACTTCTCAACCTAGCCGCCTCCTCCTATAGCTCCCCCATCTGAGCATTGTTCTGAATATAGGCCAAAACAGAAGAATCTTCTTTGTTTCTATTTTTATTTCAAAGTCGTACTGATTTAATCTGCATTTGAACAGGGCTTGTTTACCATTGCTACACCACAGCCCATTAATACAGCCCCTCCCCCCCTTCACACTGCCAAAACGCTTTTCCCTTTTTCTTGGTGTAAAGTGTACATTCTATTCAGGTCCTCGTACCTCACCTATCACCATGGTATCTGAATGCCTGAGCATATGACAATGTCCTATGAATCATACTCTTACCTAAGCAATGCCTGTAATTTCTTTGAAATAGATCTCTTGTAACATCATTAAATGAGCATTGAGATTTAAATGTGGACATGGGGTCATTTATTTCTAGAGCAACACCACAGCAATCAATAGAGTTACCCAAGGGATGAATCTGGGTTGAGTTCTTTTATTTCATATCATTTTGTTTAATAGCTGTATTACCTCTGGATAAGCACAGCATTTAAGAAACACTTCAGAATCAGTCTTTTCTAAAATAATTATATTTCTGCCACATAGGAGATGTCTTGTAATCCTACCTTTATCAACAGATTATGTATAACCATGTATAGCTGTCGCTTCAGTTGTCTGACAAATTAATCAGGTGAATTACTCGTTGCTGTGCCTTCCAGAAACCAATAAAAGATAATGGACAGAAAAATGGACAATATGTTAGATTTCATTTAACTGCTGGTTTATTGCCCACTTCAAGAGAGAACGTAAATAAGAACCTATTCTCATAGCTATCATGTTTCTCATAAAATGGTCACAATTGCTGATGAAAGTGCAATCCTCTACTGTAAGTTGCATATACATTTTACCAAGTACTGCTCATCAACGCACCAAAAAAGCACTACAAAGATCAGTCAAAATGCATTATACTGTCAGGCTTTCCAAGCATTCAAGTATCTTTGAACAAAAAGAGTGGGTTATTTCCTGATTATGAGAGAAATGAGTGGACATACAAACACTATTTACAAATTTACTTCCAATGTGTAAAGCTCCCATAGTTTTAAATAAAGATGTATATTAAGCAGCAAAATCAAGCACAGCCCATGTACTCACAAACTGCAATAAAGACTTTGTTACAAAAATTTCCTCTCAAACAGCAACCGTACAGAGCTAAAGTTTCTGTTGAGCTTTTGTATCTGTATTGCTTATTTCCCCAAAGTTGTATGCTTATGATATTTCCATGAAGTATGCATTTTCCTTTAGCATCCATGTTACCTTGAGATTATACAAGTGACTTAACCTTCTCCCCACATAGCTGAAGGTTTGGAGCCTTTTTGCCCAATACAATTCAAAAGAAAGCCACTTAAACTCATATTGTCAATAGAGACATGCCATGACCCTTTTCAAGCAAGCCCTTCTTCCCTGAATTGTGATGGTTTGTGTTAAATGACACCTGGTTCTGAATCACACCTAGTCAGGGTTTTGTAAAGCCGAAACTTGACCAATGAGATTTTGAAAAACCAAAATATGACTTTTCCCATCTTTCTCAATGATACTGATTTCATTTAATAGTTATCATCCACATCAAATGTCTCATAATAGATGTAACTGTAATTTTTGTTGCTGTTGGGTTTGTTCACATCACTTATAGGACTTTAATAAATGTATCATGTCTATATTAATGTCACTTCAACCATAATAGAATTTATTCCATAAGCAAAAAGCATGCTTGGATAACCACACATACACTAAAGAATAGAATTTCATTTTTGTTTCTTTAGGTGTTGGGAACGTAGATATTATGAGAGAACCACAAATCTTGCTATTATCCTAAATAGGGGCACCTTTGCAACTGAACTGTGATTGACACGCAGACAACTCTCACAGATCCTAATGTAGATTATAATGAGGAATGATTGCTCCCTTGCTTTCTCACTCTTCTGCTTAAGACATAAGGTTGATCCAAGCTACAAATGGATTTTTGGGAAGATGTGCACGTGTGTATATCTGCTCTTGCAGTAAAAGCAACAATGCAGCAGGCAGTGGTCTGTTTGATAATATGATGTACATTTACTTTACTATTACTTTACTATTGTATTTAGACAAATGCCTTTTTGTAGTATATAATCTAATGTTTGATGCTCAAACATCAAATTCTAAGCCATCTGCTGAAGGAAATTGTTGCAAAAGAAAGAAGTATCTATAAACCTAGAGATATAGCTCACTGGCAAAGTTAGCAATGCTATTCAATACCGACTCGTCTTTTCAATCATTTCAGTGTTTTCAGTCTTGTTTGCTATGTTGGGAAAGAGCTGGGGATACAAATGATTTTTAAAGTTGCTCTGCTCCACATAATGACACTAGCACCAAAGACAGCATTTAGCCACACAGCTGAAAGGCAGGCAGAGAGGAGAAAAACATCAGAGATTTTATCTGTTCTGATTTAAATAACAAAGATGGTGAAAGAATCATAATAATTATGCATAAATAGCAATTTAGGGAGCTTTAAGGCTTCTGATAAGTAGAAATTACTGAGATCTTAGAGTAAGTATAGGTTCAAATCCAGAATGGTGGCTGATGATGTCACAGCAAAGAGAAACTAAAAAAAAAAGAGTGAAATGGAGATATTAAAAAACTGGCCAATAGAGAAAGGTAGGCTAGGATGAAATAAAGGTCACATCTAATACCTGTAAGGAGGGATCAGTAGGTAAGAAGAAGGATCCAAAGTTTAAAGTAACCAAGTGAAGCTAATTAGCCTATGGGACAGCTGATTAGTTGAAAATAATATCACTTCAAAGGAGGTCTAAACTAGTACGTAAACAATTAAAGTTAATTAGCATATCGGGCAATTGGTTGGTCAAAAATGATATCACTATTGGCTGGGAAAGATGCAGTTGATTGACATTAAGAAAGCAACCAATCAGGAAGGATAAGAAAAGGTCAGAAAAACCATATATAAGGCAGAGAGCCCTGACAGGCTTGAGTATGAGTGATCATGATCACAGAAGGTGATCTTAGCAGCAAGAGAAGCGGAAGAGCAGCAACAGCAAGCTTGACAGAGCAGAAGGATCCCCAGACAGGACAGAGGGATGTAAGAAAAAGAAAAGTATCACTCTTTTAAATACAAGAAATGCATGTGCATGATTGTAAATAAAGCTGGATGCCTGCACTTGAATGATCTCTAACCCCACCCATTTTATGATTACTCAAGCAACACTCATAGAATGTTAGTTAGTTTTTATAGGATTGAGTCCACGTGAACATCAGGGGCCAGAAATTTCAGCTCATGACTGAATACATTGGTTTTATAAACTTTAGGTGGATTCCACATGGTAAGTGGAATATCAGTCTAAATACCTGGGTGAAATCCTGGTCCCAGTGAAGTCCATAGCAAAACTCCCATTGACTTCAGTGCATTAGGATTTCACCACTAATTTATGGATGTAAATATCTGGATGCCAAAATTTTCAAACCTGGATGCCCAACATTAGGTACCTTAAAGCCATAGCTAAGCATCCAGATCTGATGCCTAGATTTAGGCCCTGGTTGTTCAAATCATTGGCTTACATTTCTATTTCTGAATATTGTGCCCTGTAAGGTTCCTCCGTTGCAGCTGCTTTGCATCAGCCACCCTCTAGCTCACAAACAACTTGAAGACCCTCTGGTTTAGCATTCACCAGTGCAGATTATTACAGTGCTTGGCTAGGGCTTCTCTCCACCCTATGAGACAGGTAGAGAGCCTCTCCACTCCCCTGGACCCACTCTTTCCTTCCTTTGGCCAGCATAAAAACCCTACTTAGACTGTGTCCACACTGATGGCAGCAAATTCGCCACTGTAAGATCGATTGCTCTGGATCGACTGAGTGGTCTGTGTAGACCTGCTCAGTCGATCCAGCAGTGGATGCAGGAAAGCCACCCCGCTAAGTGGCATAGTGCTGAATCGAAGAGAACGCTCTTCCCTTCGATACAGCACAGTGCAGACAGCTCATGGGAGATATGCAAGTGAGTTGACTGCCACCAAATCCCGAAGGCAAGTGTAGACCGGGCCTTAGTCAGCCTGGCAGCTGTCTTTTATCAGGTACAAGAAACCTCTCAACCCAGTTAGGCGGACAGCTATCTCCCATTCCCTAATCAGGTACAGGTCCTCCTAACCAGCTCTAATACACCTTAGTTAGATGAGGCTGGCATAACAGAGGTCTGGCCAGGGAATTACCACTCAGCACTCTTGTCAGATGCCTGCTGCTCATTAGGTGAAAACATGTAAGCATAATTATTTGTGGGTCTAAAATTGTGCATGTCAAAATTGTACTTCTTTATGAGAATGTGGAGGGTAATGCTGGTCCTCTAAGTCAGATGATCTTATGTGAATTTTAAAAAGGACAATCAAAACGCTGCATTTCATTGTAATGAACATTTTGCCGCCTTTCAAATGCCATCCCAAATTGTATCCCCATGCTCTTTTCACTCCTCACCAAAATGAATTACACAGCCAGACCAATGTTGTTTACAGGTCTGAATTCAAGCTTAGCCTACAGGAAGCATTGCAACAATTGTTCACCTTTAACAGTTTACATGATTATATGGCACTCCACTTTCTTTCTGAAACACAAGCATGCTTCATTTATCATTTCTCTTCTCAGTAATCTTTTTTTATCCTTTCCAGGGGGGACTCTTTGAATGAAGGAAGTCTCATGATTCTTGGTTCATTTTGCAAGATAACAGATCCCAACAGGAAGTCTTTTCATTTACAGAGTATACATATAAAATAAAGACACGTCACATTTCTATTCCTTTGGCTGTAATCAAGAGCTGCATTTGAGGCTGCTGGACAACTGTTGGGTCTATATCTTTGGCAAACTGCACACTTTGGACCCCGACTTGCATGCAATCAAAATAAATGGAGCAGCTTTGGATAAGTGTTGAAAGTGTAAACACTTCTTAGAATAACAATGTGCAAATAATTAAAATAAAATCTCAGATACCAAACCTGTGAAATGTCATTACTCAGCCTCCTTCTATGACCCAAAATAATCGCTTATAGTTGAAAGGATAATGATTAATGAATCACATCTTAGAATTAAAAATAAAAAATAAAACCTACACCTCTCTAGAAAGCTCAGGGGTTTTATTAGATGATAAAGACTGGAGGATAGTATGCCAAAAGGTCACCAAAACAGACAGGATTATCTTCAGGGACGTGCTCTTTAAACTGTGATAATTTGTTTAACTTCTCACAGGAGCAGGTGTGATGCTTGACATCTCAGTGCTTGCAAAGGCTGGCCCTCAGCTTCCCGTCCACATGCTCACCCATTGCTAACAAATTTTGTCAGGTTTGCAGGGATACTATTGTACAAATAAAAAAAAAAAAGGAAGAGTTGTATAACACTGTAGATATCAGTGACACATTTCATAATGGAAATGGCATATTTTCAAATTGCTTTTTTGCTGCCCCTCCCTGTTCTGCATATCAACATTCCATTATCAAGGATTTTAAATTGTACACCTAAGAAAAACTGTTGACCTTCACATTAGTTCTATTAAAAACAACATAACGTGATTCAAATGAAAGGATCGGAAAAGGATCTCTGCATGAAGTGTCTTACTGTCAATTAAAAATGCATTAATGTGTAAGAATATAGAGTCAGATGCATTAATGTATTAGCAGAGCAGACGGACCAAGAGTCAAAAATGCTAAAAACATTAATGCTTTTAAAACCCACTGACTTTTGAATAAAATTAGACATTTTTCTTCTCTACAGAAATCTTCAGCAAAAGGAATAAAATCCAATGCATGCTATCATGACATATCCTCTAAACATGTCATTATCTAAAATGTGTTTAGTAGCTTGACTGGTTTTTTTTTTTGAAAAATTGTTTACTGATAATCATTAAAAGACAATGTCTATTACATTTCTATCATGAATTTAGCATTACAGATTGTAGATTTTAAGATAAGAGCTTTTTTCAATTTTCAATGAAACAGTGTTCCTTTAGAAAATGCTAAACCAAAATATTTGTCAGGACCATGTCAATTCTGTCAAAACTTGCAGTGGAAAACAGCCAGGGAACCAGGCCTGTTTTTTTGCCTGCCCACCCTTCATCTAGCCATGTGGCTGTCAGCCAGGGCTTTAAGATCTCTGGACTTCCCAACTCACTGGGCTGCTGGCTCTGTGGGCTGCCCAGTGTCCCAGTTTGCTCAGGGAGTTAGAAACCTGGCTATCCATGGAACAAGCCAAAATAATTTCATTCTGGTTTTTCCAAAGCAGATTTTTCACAATTTTAACTCCCCTGAAAAATTTGGAATTTTTAACCTTTCATCCTGATCTTTGGTGAATAGAAAACATTTTGTTTTCAAGGGAGGTAAGTTTTTTACCAGCTCTAATTAAGATTCATCAAGTTTAAGGCTAGAAGGGACCATTAGATCATCTAGTCTGACCTCCAGTATGTCACAGGCCATTAAATTTCACCCACTTACCCCTATCTTGAACCCAAGTACTTGAGTTTAGGCAAAAACATATCTTCCAGAAAGGCATCCAGTCTTGATCTGAAGACATGAATAGATGGAGAATTCATCACTCCCCTTGATAGTTTGTTCCAATAATTAATCAACCTCAGTATCAAAATTTGACCCTAATTTCAAATGTGAATTTGGTTCTTGTTATGCCTTTCTCTGCTAGATAGGGAGCCCTTTAGTATCTGGTATTTTATACCCAGGAAGGTACTTATACACTATACTCAAATTAGAAATCATTCTTGTGACTCTTTTCTGCACTGTCGCCCATTTTTCAACATCTTTTTTGCCACAGCATCACATGGGGAACACATGTTTAATTGCTTGTCTAGCATGAATCTTAGATGCTTTTCAGAATACAATCCCCTATTCTTTAGGTATGGCCTGCGTTCTTTAGTTCTAGATATATACCTTTGAATTTGGCTGTATTAAAACACATTTTTTAATGAACCCAGCTAACTCAGCAATCTGGATTGCTCTGTATGTGTTGATCACTGAAGAACCCCTCTTAGAAACATCCCTATTCAGTTCTGATTCCCAAATGACAACTACTTTTTGAGATCTGTCAATAAGCCAATTCTTACTCCTTTCACCCCAGAGTTATCCTAATAATTTCTCTAAGGGCAAGATTGTGACCTTAACTAGGCAGCCATGGAGTAATGGGGTGCCCTCTTCCGTCCCTGTGTTTGCAAATGTTATTGCATGTGTCAAGCACAGCATGAAAAGCAGCCTTCATGGGTCCACTATTCCCTTCTTCCCCAGGCAGATGGGCAGGGAGTGGGTGGAGCCTTAGCTCCCAGAGTGTCAATAAGCGAAACTGAATGGCAAGAGAAGTAATCTGTATCAAGTACAGGACAGGTGCCATTTACATCACACCCCTTCTTGAGAGCAAAGGGAGAGCTAACAACCAGACTCTGATGCAGAAATCCTGCTCTGTTCCTGGGGCAGTGGCAGCCAATTGCTTCCCATGGTTCAGGGCTCATGGCAAAGCTAAAACAAGTCCTAAATTGTTAGTCAAAATGTATATTTCATAAATGTACATCTACAGTAGTTTTAAATTGCCAATAGGTATTTTTAGTTTACTATGTGGGATTTCAGGGCTATTTTAGAGACACTACATTTATTTAAGATAAAAGCACTATTGGCACATAAAGCTGTAACAGTCCTAGGGAAATAAAATTTGTCTGCAAGCCATGACTGATAAAGATGCCAAAAAAGCTGAATTACTGTGTTACAGACAAAGCTCTGAGAACTGCAACATCTCACAGTGATATTTTTGCCTCAGTCATAGAATAGGCCCAACAACTCCCCCACTCTATATAAACACCCCTTCCCCTTTCCAGCTCTGAAAATGGAGCAGCCTCCAGTCAGCAAACTTTTCAGTTAACGTCTCTTGTCAGAATCAGGAATGACAGACAGTCAGTTAAAGCAGAGTATCGGTGTGTAGGGTAAGAGGGAAGGAAAGGAAGTAAATGGAATATACAACTAACTTACTGCCTCCAAGATTGTCAGCCGGTCTCTTACAATATTTGACACTGAATTTGGTTGTGATAGAAAGTTATTTATAAAAAGACAGTGTCTTGGAAATTAAAATGCTGCCCTGCTTCCTGTTAAATGCAGATCCTGAAATTAGTCAAGCTTTCCTTATTTACAGCAGATTTAATCACCTCTTTCCTTCACCTGTTCAAACTGAGATTTACCAGAGGTTTCCTGAGCGCCTAGATTCACCAGTAAAACTAACAAATTTTACAGAGTAGTCTCACAGCTCTTCACATTTTACAACCCCCCCCCCTCCTTAAAAATAAACAAACAAACAAACAAATATCAGCTACTTAACCTCCAGATACACCTGCTAACTAGCAAATCAAAACTCGGACCTATCCAAGATAAAAAGTGAGCTCTCTGTGATTGTCATCCACTTACACTGACGTGGTAAAGTTGAACAAAAGTGACTGTAGAGGTTTGAGTAGTTAACTCCAAAGACCATTTCACTTTGATCATAGGAGGAACCAAATATTTAATGTGTTAAGTAAATACAATATAGTATGCTAACATAGCAATACTGAACTTAAAATCAGGTGGGTTTTTCCCCCTTCTAATCTAGTTGTAAATATAATTGACATTGGAGCAATGTATTCATTACAGCATTTGATTACATGTGGAATTAGATACAAGATTAGTTCGTTAGTGAAGGAGCAATTGTGCAATAAGGATCAGATTATGACAAGAGTTCAGAGTCAGCACCCAGAATCCAACTGGGATTTTTTAAAGAGTTCATATCTCCTTTAGCTAGTGTGCAGGAACAAACAGTGGTTGGTGGGTTGGAAGAGGCGAGAGAAGAAGCACAAGGGATACCATCATAAATTCACATGGTGTCTTAGGTACACTATATCATAGAATCGCTGAGCTGGAAGGGACCTCGAGAGGTCATCTAGTCCAGTCTGCCGCACTCGTGGCAGGACTAATAATATCTAGACCACCCCTGACAGGTGTTTGTCTAACCCGCTCTTAAAAATCTCCAATGATGGAGATTCCACAGCCTCCTTAGGCAATTTATTCCAGTGATTAACCACCCTGACAGTTAGGAAATTTTTCCTAATGTTCAGCCTAAACCTCCCTTGCAGATTAAGCCCATTGCTTCTTGTCCTGTCTTCAGAATTTAAAAAGAACAATCTTTCTCTCTTCTCCTTATAACAACTTGTTATGTACTCGAAAACTGTTATCATGTCCCCTCTGCCTTCTCTTCTCCAGGCTAAATAAACTCAGTTCTTTTAGTCTTGCCTCATAGATCATGTTTTCTAGACTTTTAATGATTTTTGTTGCCCTTCTCCGGACTTTCTTCAATTTGTCCACATCTTTACTGAAATGTGGCACCCAGAACTGGACACAATACTCCCGTTGAGGCCTAATCAGTGTGGAGTAGAGCGGAAGAATGACTACTCATGTCTTACTTACAACATTCCTGCTAATACATCCCAGAATCATGTTTGCTTCTTTTGCAACAGTGTTACACTGTTGACTCATATTTAGCTTCTGGACCAGTATGGCCCCCAAATCCCTTTCCTCAGTATTCCTTCCTAGGCAGTCATTCCCATTTTGTACGTGTGCAGCTGATTCTTCCTTCCTAAGTGGAGTACTTTACATTTGTCCTTATTGAATTTTATCCTATATATAATAAATAATAATACATAATGTATAATAAAAAATATATAATTTAATCATGTATGCACCTTAAGATTACTTCACAATTATTTTTACACCAATTAATTTAAAAATCATTGTTTAATGTGTCAGTGGAATGGGGGTGACAGGAGTTAGCTGAGGAAGCTGTAAAAGTGGGAGAGAACGGGGAGAAGTGGTAAAGAGGAAGGGCAAATCCAAGTGAAGGATCAAAAGGAAGAAAGTAAGAAGCATAATAAAGCAGACAGAGGCTGTTCCTAATAGAGACTGGCATTATGGTGGCTGGAGACTCAGTAACAGATTCCTTCCCAGTCAACACTAAGTCAATACCCCAGAATTATCGCTCTTGGAGTGATGGTTAGATGGTCCTGACAACTGTATTTGTTAAGTATCTTATGTCTTAAAATTGCTTTCCTGCAAATAAGAGTCAATGTAAGGTCCACTATCTCAACAACAGAAACAAGTATTGGATCCTATTGGGAAGATGGAGACCTTCCCTTGTCTGGTGGTATAAAGCTCCTTTTTCTAGTCCAGTGGGATTGTGAATGAAATATAGGACTAGATTCTCTTCTGAGTTCTGGCTGCTTCACACTGCTCCTACGGTGGAAAGAGAACAGAAAGTAGCCAGATCCATGGGAAGGGAATTATCTATCTATGCTATTTATATCCCCCGGATTACCAGAGTACCTGAGTACTTCACACTTTTTAAATGTATTTATCCTCACAGCTCTGCTGTGCGGTAGGGAAATACCTTAGTACCATTTTATGGGGTGTGTCGTGGAAATTTAGCTGCTAGGTTCTCAACCTGGAAAGAGAAACCTTAGCCCACCTGATTCACATTCGATTGGTTCGATTCCAGCTGTAACTCAGAGATCGAAAGACGGAGTGTGTGACTCACAAAACAGTTTATTCAGCTGAAGACTGCCACCCTAAGAGAGTGAACAGCCCCGAGAGGCAGTACATATGATGCTTTTATACCCTTTAGCTGATACATTGGCAGTTAGCAACAAGAAACCAATCCACCATAGGCTGCGGCTGCTTGCTCTGTGATTAGCTTAGTTTCCTGCAGTTACTTGCTTGATGCTGCTATCAAGGTGTTTTATCTGGGGCAGGCTTATCTTATGTCTATATCAATATATTCTAAGAACTAACCCTGCTTGCCAACTGGGGACTTTCCATTTGTTCATTTCTTAGCAGGTCTGGGGACTTTGCATTTGCTCAAGTTTTTAGTAGGCAGACGGCCCTAAAGAAAAGGATGCAGGGTAGGGCATTGCTCCTTACATGACTATCTCCCACAGGGGCAAGTAGCAGCTTCTCTCAATGGGAGTCTCTGACATCACAAGCTAGTGCTCTAACCGTTGTGTCATCTTTCCTCCCCATCTCTTTTCTCCCTGCTCTCAGCTGGTGCAGGACTAGTGTAGCCAGCCCCATTGTCTCATCCCGCCCTGACACAGGGAGCAAGGAGAGTTCGTAACAAGAGTACAGTGCATACCGGTACTTCTCAGGGGGTGTACAAGTGTATTAGTTAGAGCTGGCAAATTTAAGGTTCAATATCTTAGTTAGAGCAGTTACTAGGCTGCTTTAACCTACATTGGAGCTGTGATTGCCTCTGACTTGAGTAGAGATTCAGGAAACTATAACTACCCACTGCCCCTATCCAATACCCTCTTCACACACAGACTTTAAGTTTAAGGCTTGAAGGGTACATTATGGCCATCTAGTTTGACCAGAATCACACAGGCAATAGAATTTTACCAGTAGATACAAGGGTGAGGTCTTATAAGCATCTTGACAGATGGACAGATAGGTACCTTAAATTTGTCACTGATGCAGAACTGACATCAGACCAGTATATATATATATATATATATATATATAGTGGGAGAAACTATATTTGAAGAGAGAAGGTAATAGTTTTGTGGCTGGTTGAAGCTGCTAGAAAATTTGGAGTGTTAGAAGCAGTCCCAGTGGAGATGGATTAGAAACTTTGATGGAGGAAGCTCAAAAGGTTTGAAACTTTATTTCAAGAGTTCGAATACTTATTTGCAAAATGTTCTTTGACGTACCTGAAAATGTGTGAAAGAAAATTAAAAGGTCTTGAAAGAACTCTTGGCCTCAGTTTAAAGGTCCGTGTTCAAAAAAGTATTCTGTTTGAAGATTATTCTGGTAGAACAGTGTCATCTGATAGAGAGAATTTAAACATTACATTCAATCACTAGCACCTTAACATACCAAGCTTTATGCTTAAAATGGAAACTCTATTTGAAAAAGAGTAGAAGTCGATGTTGTAATCCCAGCATTGATACCCTACTTAGGGGATACTTTCTGATGTCTAGGATTTTGCATGACTTGAACTGCAGATAGTGAAGGATTGAGTTGCAGTAGCAAAACGTATGTCTAACCTTCATGTTCCAGGCTCTGTCAATATGGGGAAAATCCATCACGTTAGCAAAAGTGTTAACACAGTTTAACTAATATGATGGTAAACATGATTTTGCCTTTACCTTGGATGTAGACAGCACTGCATAAATGTGTTGGCTGATCATTGTTAAGTTTAAAGTTTCATATATCAATTAATTTTTCCCACAGTAGATGAGGCCTCTGAGAATTACAAGGAATAAGCCAACAAGATCCAGTCTACTCTTTTTTATGGGGCATATTTAGAACAATTAATAGTGAAGAAATAGTGGTTGGTAATAAAGAAATCATATGAGCATTTATAACCATGTCAACTTAAGGAATTTGTTGGAATTAATGATTATGAAACACAATTCTTAAGAATGTTAACATACCTTAATCTCATTAACTTGGCAATGTGGACTCTTCCAGGACATTTCTGGTGAAAATACAATTCTATATTCTTCTGCTGGTGGCTAGATAGCTTAACACTCTCATGTCTTCAGTCTGACCTTAGAAAACATCACTACAGTTTAACTCCACTTATACAGAACCCTGGTAAGAAAACCCTCCTTTTTAACCAGTGTTAAGTCTTGTTCTCTGGTGCTTTACCATAGCTTTTATTCCAGTTCAGGTACCCAGATCCAGAGCACTGTGAAAAGTGATACCACCCAATTTTCCTAAAATTGACCAGCCTTAGGTTATGCTTTGGTTTCCCACCACTGGAGAACAGTGAAGAACTGGGCAATTTCCTTAATATTGGCAAGCTGTCAGGAGCATGCTCAGAACCCAGCTGGCCAGAAATTGGACTGAGTATACAGCAAATGGGGTCGCCTAAGTCAAAAGTATATTAAGCAGCATTATCATCGGCTTTTCACACTGGTTAGCTTTAGAGGAAATAGGCAGAATATGGCTCCTTCAGTGTCATGAAACATGCTAAAATTAGCTGCATGCACGAAAATTTGTAACTTTTCTCAATAAACCGAACTTCTGCTTTCCTCTGTGATTTTTCTAATACACATTTATACTTCAATAAGCTGATGGGCAGTGAAACCATTACATCTGATTTCTCCTAGGAAGAGCTGACCTGAGGTAATAAATACATCTTCTGTCTATTAACAAAAAAGGGATGCAGGCAGCATTGCTCACTATTCATTTCTGTCTCACTGGGGACTGCTTATCAGACAGGATTTTCAAATATGTAGCTATGACATTTATGAAAGGATTTTAAAGCACAAACCAAACTTGACAGTAGATTTGCATATAAACTGAAGAATGGCTAAAAGCGTGGTGTGTAAACTACTTACAGTAAGACCTTGTAAATGAGGATGAACAGTAGTTTGCTTGCTGTCACTGAGAAACATATGCATGACTTGTCACACAAGGAGACTGTTGAAAGTTCATACTGAATGTGGGCCTCACTGGTTAGAGTTATTCCTAAAGAGAACAACAACTGGAGATATTTGGCCAAAATCAGGCCTGATATAAGTGACTGCAATAATTAAAAGATTTGTACCCACTTGCACCACTTAAATTTTTTGCATCAGGTATGGAAGCTTTATTTCCAGAACTAAATTTGACATCCATGTCATGAGCATCATCCAAAAAACTGGATTAGTCATATGATAGAACCTAACGTTTCAGCACGTTTATCTTCGGAAAAGATAGCTGATTAACTATTTAGAGGTGCAGCAAAGATTGTGCATTCCCAGTAACGTTGGTGGGGAACAAAGGAGCCTACACACCACCTTTATTCTGAGCTGTTCTGGGGGCTAGTCTGACTCTTAGCATAAGTTTAGAGCAGCCCAGAAAAGCCAGAGTGCTTTGCACTCCAACCATTCCCTATCCTCCTTCCAACATGCTTTCTCCAGCCCCAGCACATCCGTACACTTGAGACCAGGCAGGAGGCCGATGACATAGGCAGCCCTATACAAACACATGGGGGATTTCTCAGGGGGTTGTTCTGGCCCATTTACCCTTCAGTAGGGTCCAGAATCTGGCAAATTATCTGTATTGTACTTATAAGGAAATACTATATTTTATTATTGTATTACTATTATTACAAACAGCTATAGACTTGAACAGCAAAACTGAGAGCCTTGAAGACATCCCAGAATTTGTACCAATTTCAAGTCTTGCTGTCAAGTTCCTGTATTTGATGGAGAATGTCCTGAGTTAATTAAAGTGACAAATAGATTTCATCTCTATTGACGATATCATTCTCTCATTGTCAGACAAAACCCTACATACTTCATCACCTTATATGACCTCTACAGCCTGTCACTCACTTTGAAAGAAATGCCACCTTTTTTCAACAATAACTCAAGTTTCTTCGACATGTGCAGTCTCCTGTAATTTCGACTAATCTTGATAACAGTCAAGCCATACAGGCTCTTTCTGTAAGAAATAACCCAAGGAAATGTAATGTTTTATTGAAATGATACAACAGTATCATTGAGCTATCAAACACTTAACTGTCTGAGACAAAATGGTGTCAAGTGAGATTGATTGAAAGATTGTCAGATGATTCTTGCAGTTACAACATGCTTTACATTCACCTCTTATATTAGAATATTTTACATTTCATTTGTTTATCAAAATATAGTTGTCAGTGCTTTAAGATTAGGAGCTTTTTCACACATGTGGGACTAGAGCATATTATTTCCCATGCCTTCAGAATGTTGTTGTTGCTAAATTATGTTCTCTCTGGCACAAGGGACAATGGTTTTTCCTGGATTGGATACATGACTATGTATGAAAACATTGATTTTTCATTTTCATCCATGACTGCTCTTTGTGAAACAGAGAATAGTTTTGGGCACAGATCATAGCAAAATGATTAATATAACAAGGCTTAAAACAAAAGCTTGTAATTGTTCTGTTGCTATTTTTTGGTGACTGCATACATATGGGTACAGTATGTTGCTGTTTCTGACTGTGGGTGTGACACACTGCACCCCCATGTACATCCTTATGGTGTGATTGTGTATCATTCATGTTCACTCTTATAGGGTAATTGTATATTGTTTAATGCAAAGTATGTCACAAGATGTTTTTGGAATGTTCACGGCATGCTGAACACTATTGGTATTGGAATATGTCTGTTTCATGTGTATTGTTATGAGGCTTTCCTAGGTAATATTCTCAAATGTGTATCATATGGCTTGAGACAGATACAGACAAAACGCTACAGAGCAGAGGGTAGTTTGCACCTCACTAATGCATGCATAAAGCAAAAGGGCTCTTTCAGTAATAATGGACTAGCCTAAGCATCGATAAGGGAATACTCATTGACTCAAGTGGAGGAAGCCATATAGAGACATTGTTTGTCACCTGACCCTGAAAGAGGGAGGTGAGGCCTCAGAGGAGGGTGAAGGAACATGTTGAAAAGGGGAGACATTTTGCAATATCCCTCTCTCTCCTCCACCTCTATCTACAAACACTACCAAGCAACTGAAATGCTGACCCAGGGGACAGCCTGGTTGGAGGCAGACCAGCCTGTGGTGAGAATCATCTATGAGTGTAAAATTGCAGAAAGTGTTAACTTAGTTTAGAATGTGATTTGCCTTTTATTTACTTTTGATCAAATCTGACCTGCTTTCCTCTTGACTTATAATCAGTTAGAAATCTTTTTGTACTTAATAAATGTGTTTGTTTTATCTAAAGCAGTGCATATGGTTTAAGGTGTGCAGAGACTTCATTTGAAGTATCAAGACAGGTACATATCAATTTCTTTGATAAATTGATGAACCAATGATCTTACAGTGTGCAGTGGGCAGCATTGATCATTGTAAAACAGCAGTACCTAGGGTTGCATCTTGGACTGTGTGTTGGCTGGGGATATACCATTTCATAATCCCATGAGAGGCACTCACTCACTGAGTTAGGATAAACTTGCTTGCTATATGCTGTGTGTGAACTCACCCAGGAGTGGGGATTCACATAGCAGAGCAAGTGCAAGATTGGCTCCAAGAGTGAGGGATTGGGCTGACACAGCAATACACTAGTCCAGATTGCAGAGGGCACTACACAGTGGGACCTAAGGTTCTCAGTTGTGCCCACACTAGTATGGGTACAGCACACATTAAAAGGTCAGTGTGACAGAGGACTTCACGGCTTTTGAAGGTTTTGCTAATCTGTTTATAATTGAATTATACCCTGAGA
The DNA here is from genome assembly GCA_007922155.1 of Mesoclemmys tuberculata. Taxonomy (NCBI): domain Eukaryota; kingdom Metazoa; phylum Chordata; order Testudines; family Chelidae; genus Mesoclemmys; species Mesoclemmys tuberculata. Next base: position 60,557,376 of record ML675616.1, on the reverse strand, counting down.
TAGGATTTTCTGGATGACTGACTTCACAACATTTCAGACTGCAGTAACTGAAAGAAACCAAAGACAATGCAATCATTGTCCTCATTTAATTTCATCCTAACCTGCAAAGACTTCCATGGGTTTGACCTACATTACTTGAGGCTCCTCCCTGCTTTGTGTGATTATGACATTCTTTGACAGCTACAGAATAATAGAACTGTCAAGCTCAAAAGTGAAACTCTTATATGCAGGAGACAGATATTTCTGAGCAGCTAGCCCATGACTTCAGAACTCACTTCCAAGAGAGAGCAGAATGACCTTGAATGTCAGCACCTTCCGAATTAAACATTAAACTTATTTTGTCAACCTAGCCATAAATTGATAATCCCATAAAACTCACATTTTATAAATATCACTTGCCGGAGAACGGAGGAAGGAGGGAAAGATATATTCTTCTGTTCATTTTAATTTTTAAGATGTTCAGGAATCACAATGATTGGTGTAGTATAAAAATTTAGACAGCAGAAACATGCTCTGGTTGGAGTTACAGATGCTGCCATTAAACATAGTGTTACAAGTTCTTTTGCTCAGGGTGCGAGCAGTGAAGTATCTTTGAAGAAATGCTGCATTGTTGTTAGTTAGGTGATGCGACTCTTTGGGGGAGCTATGGCAAACACCAAGAAAGCATGCTCTCTGTCTTAATCTTTCTAACTGAGTTAATTTTGGAGCTGATTTCTCCTGCAATAGAAAACAATTCTGCAGAGCCCCTGAAATCTGCTAACAGTCAGCCAAATGATGACTCTATAAACAGTTACAGAAAGATTTTCATTTTAAAAAATAACATCTCCAAGCCATGTTCAGACCTTCAGTAGTTTTCTATTGATCACACTTCGTGTATGTTAGCATCATGAGTGAGCTTAGTAAAGTTACTCGGAAACTTTTCCATGATACCACCTGTCTTCATGTAAATTATTTAGCTTGAATCCTCCACACAAATTAATGGCTTATTGTATAGGTGTGAAAAACAGTGCTGGCAAATAGGCTCTTGATCATATTGCTGATTCCAGAAGTAAAAATGGGGATTGTATGAGAGCCAGCGTTTGCCCTGGAATGAGGCCAGAGATCTTTATGAAAACACAGCACTTTGAACTGGAAAAATAATATTCTCTCTAAAGAGAAGGGGCCAGAGTGAGAACCCCTTTCTCACATAGGTAAATAACTCAATGTGAAGTATGGGTTCAGAATTTGTGAATTCTGACTTTATGAGAGCATTTCACAAGATGTTTTGTCTTCCTACCCCAACTCCCCTGCCACACAACAACTCATTCCGCCAAATAAATATTCAGAAACTTTCAAACTGAAAGGATGTGTGAAAGAAGGAGAAACTTATCTACCAGACCAAAGCAACTCAGAAGCAGCATATGACAGAGCCAGAGGTGATTGCCGAGTTTGTCAAAGAAGCAGATACAGTTTCTCAGAGAAAACTTTTTCTAGTTTGGCATCTGGGGCCTGTAATCTGTATCCAAAGGGGAAAGAGGAATAGTGTATGAGGACGTGCTGGAGTGTTCATGGGACTGACCCTTCTTGATCCGTTGCGGAAATGTCCTATAGAAGGATCAGTGAGCCAGCTGATGCCAAAGAATAGCTCTTGAAGAGGACTGTGGATGAAGTCTGGCTTTAGCTCTGCACCTTTTGGGTGAACAGAGATAACCAGGAGAAAGGAAAGGACTGAGCACTGTGGAAGATTTAAGGAGGCGGTGGCTCTATTGTCATGAAATGCTGACTTGCTAAAATAAAACATGATTTTAATCCTATTTCACAATACACTGATTGTCGAGAACCCATCAGTGCAACAATAAATTATCTCTACGATGATTATAGCACATCTTGTTTAAATGACGACATGAGAAGCTAAAACTGCTGTGACATAGGATTTATATTACAAGAGACATTTTTGCATAATGCTGTGATGATGCTTCAGCTTTCTCTAACAAATGCAGTTTAGAAGATTGCATGTGGAGAATTCTGAGTACATATCACCACTAGGGGAGGATATAGCTGAAAGGGAGAGAGCAGCAGACGGCTGGAGAGTCCAGTGAACTCCCAGAGGAAATGGCATAGCATTGGATAAGGAGCCAGCAAATAAACTGGGTTGTGGGACTTGGGATAGAAGGTTAAATTGGCAACACTATTGAAATTTAGTAGTGTAGGTAATACATTTATAACATGGAGGAAAAAACCTAACTTGCTTCAGGACTGAGCTTAAGTATATGGAGGGGATGGCATGATGGGACAGCCCTATTTGGCAATTAACAGATCTTTGACTATTAGCTGTAAATATGTCCAATGGACTAATGGGATGTTAGATGTGGTGGGTTCTGAGTTACTACAGAGAATTCTTTCCCAGGTGTCTGGCTGGTGAGTCTTGCCCACATACTCGGGTTTAGCTGATCGCCATATTTGGGGTTGGGAAGGAATTTTCTCCCAGGGCAGATTGGCAGAGGCCCTTGGGGTTTTTCACCTTTCTCTGCAGCCTGGGGCATGGGTCACTTGCTGGTAGATTCTCTGTACCTCGAATTCTTTAAACCATGATGATATCTCAGTCATAGGTTAGGAGTCTATTACAGAAGGAGATGGGTGAGGTTCTGTGGCCTGTGTTGTGCAGGAGGTCAGATTAGGTGAGCATAATGATTCCTTCTCACCAAGTGTATGAAAACAAGCAGTACTCAGATGTTTTGATCATTAGTGTCATGGTAACCACACGAATCCTGAATTTACTAGCAGCTTTCTATCTCCCTATCATATAGTAATCTATTTATTTGAAACAACAATGCTCAAGTTCCATACAATGCGCAAATGTAAAGACAGTCTCTGCTCTAACAAATTTGCAATCTAAAAGACAGACACACTGAGGCTGGACTTCTTAACACAATCTGTATAGATGACAGGACACACTAGGAAATCCAGATGAGGGTTTCTCTATCACGGTCTCTCAAAGATATCCAAATCACCTACCATGTCATAAGTGGTTTGGGAGGAGTGGTGGAGCAGACAGGACAGGGTGTTAGAAACAACCAAGGAGATGGAGAAAAAGCTGTGATTAGTGCAGATTCTCCTAGAATGAGGGAGTGTGTATATAGGAAAGATGTATTTTAAATTTGTATCTTGGGGCAGCCAAAACCCATATGGGCAGGATAGAGGGCAAGGACCAATGTAAATTCCTAGGATCGCTACCCCAACAATAAAATAGTATCAGAAAACTGCAGTCTAATGTTTGTAATCTATGCATCACATTAAATACAAGAACGTATTTTTAAGGACAAATAAATACTCTCATTTGAGTAAAATAACTTCCTTTAACTTTTTTTACCCTGTTTTGCTGATCCTCTTATTGCATGCTTTGAGTTTGTGGACTACTGAGTTTAACAACACCTATTAAGCAGCAAGAAGAATTGGACCATATTGTCAGTTCTTGTCAATGAAAATTGGCAAATTTCATTTGGAAATACTTATCTGCCTTTTATCAAAATGAGAATTTTTTCTGTAATGAACCCAAGCTATTAATAGTTCAGTGCACCTAGCTGGGGTTACAGAATGTGGTAACTGAAGCACAGCAGATCAGCTGATTCAAAAACACATTTTTCTATGCCTTTCTTAATGTCAATAACAGCTTTTCAGTAGTAAACAGTGGGCAATATCTGAATGTTCAAAATCACTGGCATCTCACCAAGAAACAACAAAAAAGTCTATTTGGGAAGGCTTTGGAAGTATTTCACATGAAGCAGAACCTAGCATGCTTTAAAGTAAAGGACAATGGTCAGTTCTGCGCAGGAGTCTGAGACGGGAAAGGAATTACATGGTCACTTTAAATTAGAAACATTTTGTGATAACAAGAAAAAAGGCCAAGCAGCAATGGTATGTGAAGTTAGCCAGCACAACAATTAGTCCAGTAATAACACAGTATATGTTTCTTCTTTAGTGCTCTTCTGTGGATTACAAATGGGATCTAAATCAGAGCTGGATAAACCTGGGAATATTGTACTTGTACTCTGTTTAGGAGCCAGCAGGAAAATCTATGCAGACTTCAAGACTCATTGAGGTCCCTAGCCTTATAGAAAGGAAAAAATAGAAACAAAACATGAAGGAAGCTTAAGGCGGAAAGAACTGATGCTGGATTTCCCACACTGAATCAATATAAAATGGATTGTGTCCCTATCTTTTACTCCATACTCAAATAGCCTGACATTTTGCTGCTGTTATAGCCCTGTTGTTCCCGGTATTTCCATAAATTACCAGGAAAGCTAGGTTCCTTGCATTTGATATAAATTCTTTAGAAAGAAGAGTCTAGTGGAGAAAGAGAGAGTTCCTTGTTTTATTTCTATCTTCATCTGAATTCTTCTAGCTTCTTCCTGTGTTTTTGTTGCATACTAGAGCATAGGGCTGTCCAATAAATATTTACTGTTGTCTTTCCCTGTACTTCATCCTTTGTACTACGCTCAAGCTGGTTTAAATGTCATGGATTATATGAATATTTTGTTTGCTTTTGTTTACTCCGGCCCTTTTGAACTTTGCTGTTGCTTTTCTACTCTGATCGCATATAACCTATTGCCACAGAAGGACTTTTGCCCCACTTTTTCCCTTTTTAATGCATTTATTCATGCACTTCGAACACCTAGTGATTTGAAAAAAAACTGTTTATAGTTCACAATTTGTACTTTGTGACTTGTACTTCATTCACCATCCTTCAGCTCTATCTGATCTGAGAGCTTCTTCTAAGGAACTCAAAATGGATGTGTTTGTGTTCAAAATGTTTATGAACCTTAAATATATTTTTCACAAAGGTCCATCTTCATGTTGCCAACATTTGACTGTAAAGGCCCTTGAATTTTGAGTCATTTAGCATTAAACCACTAATACTTTGGCAGCCATTTTCCAGTATCACAATTACTATGAAGTGCTGCATTTGAATCTGTAATCAGTTAAAAGTCCTTAAAACATACAACAAAGTGTGCAAAAGTCAACAGATTAAAAAATACAAATGGAAAGCAATTGGCCCATTATAGAACACCTTGTACCTGTAACGTAGACATTGTCATCTTTATTTCCTGTTTTCTTCTTTAAAAGATTGATCTTTGTCCGTTTTTGAAAATCAAATGCAACGAAATGGACAACTAGGTCACTGTCAGCTGAACATTGGACTTCTTCTTTACTCTTATGCTTTTCAGCCTCTTAGAAAACAGACCTGCTCCTACACAGATGTAGCCTGGGGACTGGTTAATTTCCAAAATTTTGATAAGTCTTGGTGCCAGCAGGCAGATGGCACAGGAGGTGCATAAAGCCTTACAGGGAACCCCTGCACCAGATATATGGATAATAATTCACTAAGGAGTGGCTTGTGAGGTCTTCACCGAGAGCCAGTAGCCCACTGGTCATCATAATCATTGTGAAATGTATGTATGGATAATAGTTAAGGAGTTGTCAATACGGAATATTCAGTACTGAATACTGAATGTTCTTCAGACATGTAAGCAGAAGATGACATGTGCCAAAAAAGTCCCTTTAAGGCAGGGGGCAACTAGGGTGACTAGACAGCAAGTGGGAAAAATTGAGATGGAGTGGTGGGTATTAGGTGCCTATATAAGACAAAGTCCCAAATATCAGACTTTCCCTACAAAATTGGGACATCTGGTTACCCTAAGGATAACAGATGTTCATCTTTCTGTCTGGTCATTGTTTATTGTCCATTTCACAATGGTGATCTATTTGCATACTGAACCTGATATTACTCAAAAGGTTTCCAAAATGCACAAGAGAGGGAAGACACACATACTCACATAACTTCTCTCATGAATGGAAGATCACAGCCAAGCCTGGCTGGAAAATTCTGGAAGGACTTTGGGTGAGCGCCTTGCTCACAGGAAAGTATTTAGTTAAGTAATTGTAAGCTCTAGAACATGTTATGATTTTATTTTGTGTAATTGTTTCTTTCTAGTACTACTTGCTATCACTGAAATCTATTTCATTCAATAAACTTTTACTTGTTTTCACTATAAGTACTTCTAAGTCCTGTGTGGTCAGTGGAGCAGTAATCTGAGGTGTAACGGGTAAACTGGGCTGTACTTTTGGAAGCACAAGAAACTTTTTTGGAAGCAGCAAATCTGTGAATACTGTGAGAATCCAATGGAACAGGGGCTAGACACTCCAGGGAGACGTGTGGAAGGCTGGTGGACTGAAGTGCTTATCGTTAAGTGTAGAGAGGCAGGAGTGCCTCCATAGGCCTAAAGGAGAAGGCTTGTGTTGCCTGTGGGCAGCGGAGTTCAGAGCTGACCTCCAGCTGGCACAGAGAAAGCTTTCTCATGCTAAGGGCAGGTGTAGTGAGGTGCCTCATAATCCTGGGTACCCCTGGGAAGTGTCACAAAATCCAGTAGCAGGCACTGAGCCAGCGTGGGCTGGGTTTGGACTTCTGATTTGAGTAAATCTGATTATCGCTCTCCCAGCTGAAAACAATTTCCTCTCCCTTGCTGGTCTTTTCTGACAGACTGTATAGTGCCATTAGACATCCAGATTAATTCAAATTCTGGATTGTAACTTCATGCCCTAGGCCTATCTCTAGTCTTTGGGCACTTACTGTCAAACAAATTGGTTTTTCTTTCACTTTTTAAAATAAAATGTTTTTATGGTTGCAGACGCCTCTTCTGAAGAGACTTTTGGGTTTGGAGTTTTATATGTCACAGTTGTACTGAATCAATCATCATTTTTCTTCAGGACTGATACTTGGTAAATGATATATATCAGATTCCAAGTGTTCTCTGTCTGCTTCTTCTGGGACCCTCCCTACTGGGGCTCCTACACACGGATGTTTGTTGGTCAATGGATTTTAAAGTGTGATTTCTAGTTTGCAGGAATTAGAAATGCTAACATTAATAAAATCTACCTCCAATTGCCATTGTCAGCTATAGCAAAGACCTATCCACATGGTTGCCAAAAATTGTTATGGAGAAAGATCTCAGGCAGTTGAGATCAGTTAGTTGATATAACTAGGCACTGAAAGCATCTCCAGAATTAGCCTGATGACATTGTTGCAATATGCTACAACACGATACCGAGGAATACATTTGAGACCTTTTTTGATTTTTAGTCTCTGGGACACTTGCTGCTTTGCAACTTGAAGTCAATGGGGTTACCACTGACTTCAGAGAGAACAGAACTAGGCCAGTGCTGATATTCCTAAAAAACCTTACCCCTGGAGCACAACTGAGATATCCTTAGCCAAAGTACCTGAGTGCGAGTGCTGGAATGAGTCAAAGAAGGGTGACCAAATCACTCTTTAACACCATCTAATGGACAGTAATGGTCTGACATTAAGTAGAATCCCAAAGGGCATACAGATCAGAACAAGAAGTGCCAGATGGCAATCAGAATCAGACATTTACAGAAAAAATAATGTAAGGGAACCAACATTAAAAGGTGCTTTTACCTGGGATCTCCAGGTACCTAAACAATCCTGAACTTCTGCAAGACAATTCATGCTGTTCTTCCACAAAGTCATCTTTCCCTCAATGTCCAGCAAAGAAGAGTGCTGAAACCTATGCTTTATTCAATGTAGAGAAGCTGCTCTCTATATTTTCACTAAGTAAAACTGTTATGATCAGCAGCTGCATCACCAGGTCTTGTTGAAATATGGTTAGAACACATGCTTTTACTGGGACAATTGGAAAAGTAGTGTTTAATAATCAATGAATTTCAAAATCCTTGGAGGTTCATTTTGGTTGCGAGAAGCAAATGTTCTCATGCTAGTTCAGATTGTCCAAGCCTCTGATTTAGGTAAAACTGCATATTTAACTGGCCTTTTTTGTAAGAAACAAGCTCTCTAGTAGTTTTGGAGAGATTTCCCACTTTTGGCTGAGCCAGAAATATCATACTAGCATATCATGCTAGCATACGTCTCTTCTTTCCTCTTCTATCTGGTGGGTCTTCTTTTCTTATATTGTTGGAGAGGGAGTAGGGGGGAAGAGAGAGAACCAGTAAGTGGTTGTCTCTATCCCTCCTAAAGCTCACTGGTCTTCCTCATCTCGTGACTCTTCCATGGTGGTTTCTCTATCGTTGCATTGGAAAGGAGTGCCAGAGTGAACAAAGGAAAGTGTCAAGTCAGGATTACTCCTTACTACCTACAATGGGGGAGGGAGGGACAGACACTTTTTAAACATCCCATTGTAATCTGAGGGTGTGATGCCCAGTCCTATTTTTTTTGGAGTGGGAAGGCAGGAAGGTGCTTTCCTTTAATATTCCACCAGGTCCCTGACTAGCATCATCCTCAGTTTCCTTATTGCCTTCAAGTCTGCTGGTAGTTGAGGAATTGTTTTTAATTGAGGATCTAAGAGAGCAATTATTATATCCTACCTACACTGCACAGTTCTTACAAATGCTCTACCACTGTGTGTCTTTTGGCCACACATTGCACAAGGGACTTTGTTTAATTATCTTTAATTTGTTTTTTTTAATTATTTCTGAGCAGGTTCAAATGGTGCTTCAGGATTTGGATGAGGGAATGATCTGATTCAGAACCCCTCACCAGTCAGATGCTGAAAGTAATAATAAAACAGTTTCCCCCGTTCTATGTTGCACAGTAGCTACACTTTAGCACTTCTATTATAAAGCCATTTTCTTCCATAGGTAAATGTGCTTATTGGCTATTTTTCATCTAGCAGGTCTCTTAACTTTTATACGGGATGGTGCTCAACATGTGGGCTAGACAGATTTCATTGACATTCATCTGAGGTATTCATTTTACACATGAACATGTGAGGTACAAGTTGATAGGAGATTTTTCAGCTGCTCTATTCTGTGTAAGGAATACAGCATTAAGAGTTTCTGCCCTGCCACCACTAGCTGAAGCAAGGGAAATATAGGAATTACAATTATTTCAATTAGTGAAAATCAGAGTGGTGACAGTGAATCCTAAAGTTAAGATGCATATGAGCATGTAATTGTTTATAGTTATAAGTGTTTAAATAACAAAGACAGTTTTAAGCAGTTACAGCCTCAGATAAGATGGGGATTACAGGGAGACACAGCCAGAGAAAACTAAAATGGTGGACTTGGAGTAATTTGTCCAGTAGCAAACAGACAGGCTGATGTGAGATAAAGGTCATTCCAAAATCAACAGGGAGGGGTCAGTGAAGCATAGCACAAGTCTTCAATCAGGTCTGGCTTTGATTGGCAGATGAATATAGTGGCTGTGATTGGTTCATAAGAACAGACCAACCAAGAAGGCTTAAAGGTGATTGGTGGACAGGCATGCTAATGACAAGGAAAGAGGAAGTAACCAATCAGAATACGCCAAATGCTTTATAGAAGGCAGAGAGCTGACAGGCTTTAGTCAGTCCAGAATGGATAAGGTGGAGAAGCAGAAGAGGAAGAAGGAAGATATTAAGAGCTAAGAAGACCTGAAATCACTGATGAAGGAAAGCAGCTCCCTGACAGACCACAAGGACCATTAGACAGAGAAGGGGGAAAGAAGACTGGAGAAATAAGCATGATGACCATACTAAAAGGAACAAATGAGATGTCTGAGTGTGCATGTTTGAGATAATAAAGCTGGATGTTTGTGTATGTATGTTTTGTTATTATGTATACGGTTTTACTGTTGAAGTAAGAACTTGCTGTCAGCATCCTGCATGTGATTGATCACCACATGTAGAATGTAACCACTTAAAGCTATTTCCAACTGTATGCTATTTCAGTATTGGGTACTATAATGTGCATATCTGTGCTAATAGAATTTGTTTCGTTTTCTTGATATATGCTTTTAAGGTTTATTGTGTTAGGGAATGCTGATGTATAAAATAAAGAATATCTTTTGTTTTCAAAGATTACTGCCTGAGTGTCAACCCTTTGATTGGAAGGCTGTATCCATGTCCTCTAAAGGGTCAACAGAGTTAATCTGTTCTGGTGAGTTTTCTAAAGGCCCAAGAGAAACCCTTGGTAAAACCCTGGCAAATCCTCTAGGGTGGGCCACCCACTTTCGCCTACCAAAACAGACAAATTGATGATTGAGTCACTGATTTAGGCAGGCCATTGTGTGAGGGTGCCCCGAGTCTGATTTTGGGGGTAACAAGACTTCATACTGCATTCCACCTAAACCAATTCAAACTGTTTACAATACATATATGTAGCCTTTTTCCATATCTTGACAGTTTTTCTCTAGTTACTGTGGAAATAATCATGTGATTGGCAGGTGACTGACATCTCCAGTGGTAGAAATACTCATGTATTCCAGCATGTATTGGAATATGAGAGAAAATTGCTAAAAACCCTTTAAAAATAAATATATATAATATATTTTATGAATCAGTATCCTTGTTTGTTTTATTGTTCACTTACTCATTATGGAACTCCTAATCATTAGTAAAAACAACGAGAGTCCTGTAGCACTTTAAAGACTAACCAATTTAATTTCTGTAGGCATAAGCTTTCATGGGCTGCAACCTAGTACAATTTCTCTTACATGTACTGTGTTTTCTGAAGCACTCTTCATTATATGGTCATCCTGCCCAGGCCTTAATAAGCTCTTATCTTGCTTATTGCAATCTTTTCCCCCTAGAGTGCTAATATGGAGCCCATGAGGCATCCCACTATTAACTTATTTCCATGTTTAATTAGACCATTTTCACTAAATATATTGGGTAAAATTTTGGCCACATTGAAGTAAATGCTATATGGGACCAAGATTTCATCCTTAGTATAAATATTAGATTATAAAAATGGACATTTTGCATGTAGTATTTATTTTCTCACAAAAGTTTTCTGCATAATTAGGGTGGCTTTCATAAGAGTATAAAATAATCTTGTTATTACACATAAAAGAACTTGACTCTGAAAAACTGTGCATTCAAACACATATTGCACAAAGTCCTAGATAAGGCCAGACAGGCCCACTGTAATCTTCTAGTCTGACCTCCTGTGTAACACAGACCATAGGACTTCTCTGAATTAATTCCTGTTTGAACACAAGCACATCTTTTTACACAAACATCCAATCTTAATTTAAAAATTGCTAGCAATGGAGAATCCACCACAGACTTCGTAGTAAAGTATTCAATGGTTAATCACTGTTAAATATGTGCACCTTATTTTTAATCTGAATGACTAGTTTCAACTTTTGGCCAGTGTATCTTGTTATATCTTTGTTTGCTAGGCTGAAGAGCTTGTTATCAAATTTGAATCCCCAAGGTAAGTTTTTATAGATGGTAATCAAGTCACCCCTTAAACTTTTCTTTGTTAAGCTAAATAGATTGATCTCCGTAAGTCAATCACTATAAGAACTGTTTTCCAAACCATTTATCATTTTTGTGGCTTTTTCTCTGAACCTTTTCCAGTTTATCATCAACTTCCTCCTTGAATTGTGGACACCAGACTGGACACTGTATTCCCACAGTGGTCATACCAAATGCCAGATATAGAAGTAACACAAGCTCTTTATTCCTACTTCATATTCTCCTCTTTATAAATCCAAGGAATGCATTAGTCATTGTGGCTATGCATCACACTAAGAACACACATGCAGCTCTCCATGATGATTCCAAAGTCTTTTTCAGAGTGTTGCTTTCCCAGGATAGAGTCCGAGCCTGCAAGTATGGCGAACATTCTTTATTCCTAGAGGTATATCTTTATATTTATATCAAAATGCATATTTTCACTTGTCAATTTTAACAATTCATCCAGATTTCTCTCTCAGTGACCTGTCTTCATTATTTTCCACTCTCCAATCTTTGTCATCTTCAAATTCTACCAGTGACGATTGTGTCTTCTTCTAGGTCACTGATAAAAATGTTAAATATCATAGAGGAAAGTACCAGTCCCTGTGAGACATAAGAATAGCCATACTGGGGCTGGGTCTACACTGAAGGCGGCAAATTTGCCGCCATCAGATTGATTGCTCTGGATTGACTGAGCAGTCTGTTTAGACCCGCTCAGTCGATCCAGCAAGCAACGCAGAAAAACCAACCCGGTAACTGTTCCCTTCGACGCAGCACAGTGTGGATGGCGTGGAGATGCCAAGAAGTCGACAGGAGATACACAAGTGATTTACCTCACTTGAGTATCTCCCATCAACTGCCACCGAATCCCGAAGGTAAGTGTAGACCGGGCCTAGGTCAGACCAAGCTGACAAGTCAGGCAGAGACATCCCTGCTCCATCTAGCCCAGTATCCTGTCTTGTGATGGTGGCTATTACCAAAGGCTTGAAAGGGAATGAGGGGGGGAGGGGGGAAACCAGGACAATTTTGAGTTATCTATCCCATTCTCTAATCCCAGCTTCTGGCAGCTGGAGGTTTAGGGACACCCAGAGCATGGGGTTATATTCCTGACTGTCTTGGCTAAGAGCCAATGATGGACCTATCCTCCATGAATTTATCTAGTTCTTTTTTTAACTAAATTATAGTTTTGGCCTTCACAACAGCCCTTGGCAATGAGTTCCACAGGTTGGCTGTGTGTGTTGTGTGAAGAAGTACTTCCTTTGTTTTAAACCTGCTGTCTATTAATTTCATTAATAGTTCCTGAGTTATGTGAAAGGGTAAATAACACTTTTCTATTTACTTTCTCTGTACCATTCTTGATTTTATAGACCTCTATTATATCCCCCTTTATTCATCTCTTTTCTAATCTGAACAGTCCAAGTCTTTTAATCTCTCTCCTCATATGGAAGCTGTTCCATGTCCTTGATCATATTTGTTGCTCTTCTCTGTATCTTTTCCAGTTACAATATCTTTTTTGAGACCAGAGCTGCACATTATTCCAAGAGTGGGTGTACCATGGATTTATATAGTAACATTATGATATTTTCCCCTTAATTAATTATCCTTTTCCTAAAGGTTCATAAAATTGTTAGATTTTTTGAGTGCTGCTGCATACTGAGCAGAGTAGTATCTACAATGGAGTACATCTACAATGTCATCTACAATGACTCCAAGACTTCCTTCTTAAATGGCAACGGCTAATTTAGACCCATTTTGTATACATAGTTGGGATTGTTTTCCAATGTGCATTATTTTGCATTTAGCAACATTGTATTTCATCGGCCATTTTGTTGTCCAGTCACCTAGCTGAGTGAGATCCCTTTTTAACTTCACAGTCAGCTTTGGAATTAACTAACTTGAGTAATTTTGTATCATCTGCAAATTTTCCTATCTCATTGTCCAGATCATTTATGAATATGTTGAACAGCGTGAGTCTCAGTACAGATCCTTGAAGGATCCTGCAATTTATCTCTTTCCATTGTGAAAGCTGATCACTTATGCCTACTCTTTGTTTTCTAGCTTTCAATCAGTTACTGATTAATGAGAGGGCCTTTTCTCTGATCCCAGGCTCTTTGTTTGTTCAAGAGCCTTTGGTGACCATCCTTGTCAAAGGCTTATGAAAGCGCAAGTAAACTATATCAATTTCTTCACATTTGTTGGCACACTCAGAGAATTCTAATAATTGGTGAAGCACGATTTCTCTTTACAAAAGCTGGGTTGACTCTTTCCGAACATATCATGTTTATGTATGTGTCTGATAATTCTATTATTTACTACAATTTCAACCAGATTTCCTGGTACTGAAGTTTGGTTTACTGGCCTGTAACTACCAGGATCACTTCTGGAATCTTTTTAAAAAAATCTGTTTACATTAGCTACCCTACAGACATCTGGTACAGTGGCTCATTTAAGTGATAGTAGTTCTGCAATTTCATGTTTGATTTCCTTCAGAACTCTTGGGTGAATATTGTCTGGTTCTGGTGTCCTATTACAGTTTAATTTATCAATTTGATTCCAAGCCTCCTCTTTTGACACCTCAGTCTGGGCCAGTTCCTCAGATTTGTCACCTAAAAAGCACAGCTCTGGTGTGGGGATCCCTGATGACCAATGCAAATCATCATTTAGCTTCTCCACAATGGCCTTGATTGTTCAGTGGCTCTGAAGCTTGTTTGTCAGGCTTCCTGCTTCTGATGGACTTCATAACATTGACGTTTTGAAGTACTGTTAGTTTCTGTGTGTTTAGATAGTTGCTCTTCAAATAATTTCTTGTTCTGTCTTATTAAACATTTACACTTGACTTGTCAGAATGTATGCTCCTTTTTATTTTCCTCATTACGATTTGACTTCCAGTTTTTAAAGGATGCCATTTTGCCTCTAGCTGCATCTTATACTCATTTTAGCCAGGGCGGCATTGTTTTTGGTCCTCTTACTAATTTTTTTTTTTTTTTTAGTTTGCCATATACATTGTGTTGGGGCCTCTGTTATGGTGTTTTTGAGTAGTCTACACTATTTTCAGGTGTTTCACTCTTGTGATTGTTAATTTTAATTTCTGTTTAACTAGCCTCCTCATTTTTATGTAGATCCCCTTCTTTAAATTAAATGGTACCATAGTGGGTTTCTTTGGCATTTTTCCCCCATAAAGATGATAAATGTAAATACATTATGGTTGCTATTATCGAGTGGATTAGCTATATTCACCTTTTGGATCACATCCTGTGCTCTACTTAGTACTAAATCAAGCACTGCCTCTTCCCTTGTGGACTCCAGGATAAGCTGCTCCAAAAAACAGTAATTTATGATGTCCAGAAATTTTATCTCTGCATCCCTTCCTGAGGGGACATATACACAGTCAAAATGAGGATAGTTGAAATCCCCACAGAATTTCTAGTCATAGAGGTTCTATGGTGCAGTTTGAATCATTTAAAGTTTTTACTTTATTTGATTCTGCTTTCTTTCACATATACAGCCACTGCCCCACCAATATAATTACTTTCATTGCTATATATTTTATGCTGTTGTTTTTCTGGGTCCCACTGATAATCCTCATTCCAAGTTTCCATAATACCTATTATGTCAGAATCCTCATTTAATGTCAAGCACTGTTGCTCACTGTAAATGATCCCTCGCGTGGGTGGGGAGTGGTGGACCTCCCTCGCTGTCAATCTCCGAGGGAGGCCACACCTCCTGGCCATGATGTCCAGTGGGGAGGCTTCAGTTATAGGGGGGAGTTTAGCAGTTTCTGGGCTGCTTCGGTCTAGCTGGGCAATCCCTAAAGCCCTGGGCTCCCAACCCTCAGGTGGGGCGAGTCAGCAGTCTGTGGCCCAGACCCGCAGTCAGGGCAGGGTTGGCACAGTAAGCAGGCTCTAGCCTGGTGAGGGTGCACACTCATTCTCTAGCCCAGGACCTTGGGCAGGGCAGGCAACACAAGTTGTCTGTAGCCCTAGGCAGAGCGTGCAAAGAGTCTCTATCCCAGGCCCTTAGGCAGTGAGGGACAGGCACAGTGAATTATCTATAGCCTAACAAGGCTTCTCAGGCTGAGGGGTGATGAGCCCACCCAACTCCACTGCTTTCCAGCCCAGGGCCCTACCAGTGGCTGGGCACCCCACCACTGGGTCAGCGGGGCTCCAGCCACAACTCATGGACTGGTGCTCTGGCTTTAGCGCAGCTAGACATAGGTTGGCTACCCCGAGCTACTTCCTCCCACCTCTGTACCCATGGTTCAGGTCAGTCCAGTTCCTTGGAGTATAACACAAGGGGCAGCCCCAGCAGGCCTTCACCATCACTGGTGTTAGACAGCTCCTCCAGGTCACAGGGGTCCAGTAGATCCTCTGGCTCACAGGGGCAGGTTGCTCTGGCAGCTCCTCCAGATCACAAGGGCCAAGTAGTTCCTCTGGCTCACCAGGCTCAGGCAGTTCCAGCAGGTCCTCACAGCTTCAACCAGTAGGCAGCCCGAGGAGTTGCTCCTCAGGGTAGCAATCCAGCTCCAGTGCCAGCATCAAGGAAGAGACATCCTTCTCCCCCAGTCACTTTATCTTAACTGAACTAGAAGGCCCTCCCTTTATACTTCCCCTTTCTGTCCCGTCTCTTCACTTCCTGTCAGGTGGGTGTAGACTTCCAGATTCTGCCCCCCAGCAGGGGGGTTGGCCCTCACTTGCTGTCAGTGTCTGAGGGAGGCCACACCTCCTGGCCACTACACTCACCCATGATAGTATTTAGACTTCTAGAATTTGTATATAAGCCCTTGCACATTTTGTCAATATTCAGTGGTTTGCCTTTCTGTGTTATATTTAAATGGGATTCTTTAACATTTTGACAGTTTCTCACTAGCTCCTACCAATGTCTCTCCTCTTCTCTTTACTAGGATATAGGGTTCCCTTTTCAATAAATTAAACCTCTGCCCAACCTGTCAGCTTTTCCCCAACTTACCTTAAAAACATCCTTTACATGCTTTTCAGTTTTCTATGCCAGCAGTCTGTTTTGGTTTATTCTGAGCCCATCCTTTCTGTATAGATTCTTCCTTTCCCAAAAGGTTCCCCACTTCCTAATAAACCTAAAAACCTCCTCCCTACACCATCATCTCATCCACACATTGAGACCCTGCAGTTCTGCCTGTCTTTCTGACCCTATTCTTGGAGCTGGAAGCATTTCAAAGAATGCTACCATGGAGGTCCTGGACTTTATTCTCTTACCTAGCATCCTGTTAAAACCTCTCTTTTATCTTTCCCTATGACATTGGTACCTACCTGTACCATAACTAGACCCCAATAGAAACATACCTGGCACATTTTCAGGGCAACTGAACTTATGTTTCCTCTCTGTGATCTCTTGAGGGCACCCACTTAAACATTTCTGACTCCCCACTATCATCTGTCTTGAGCAGAGACCTGCCTTTCACTCTGTCCTGACTGGGGGGTTTTAAGGCTGCATAATTCCCTAGTTTGTACCGTGATATTCCCAGAAACCCAGACTACCACAAAGAAAGCCCCTGCTCTTTGCTTTCTCTCTGGGAGGGGCTATGATAGTGGGGTACCTTGGGTCTCCAGCGCATGGGGGCCAATACTGGTATTTGCATGTGCCCCCCCATCAGTGGCAGTCCAAGATGGGGGTCTACAGGTCTCTTTCCTGCTCTTTCTCATTCCCCTGCTGCTGTGGGGGCAGTGGGTGTGGCGGCAGTGGTGTACCAAGAGGGCCATGCCCCCATGCGCTAGCCTAGGAAGGGCACCGTCTGGGCCTGCCTCAGAGGAGCCCCCCCATCCCCCTCCGGGCTGACATCCTCGGTGGCCAGGCCAACCCGGCCCCTCTTGTGCAGAGCAGGAGTGATAGAACCCAGGCAGTTCCCCGGGCCGCTCAGTGGCAGCACGGGAAGGCCTACCTGGTCCCTACACGGCTGGGAACCCTGTGGCTCCCTCTTTGTACACAGCACGGGGACAGAGGGGACAGATCAGCATGGCTGCTGGGGATGTCAGTGGGGGGCAGCTTCTCCTCCAAGGGCCTGTCTGGCGAGTCCCCAGGCTGGCACCTGTAGGCATGGACCCCTCCTATCTACCCCCCTCGGTACACCACTGGGCTATGAAGAGTGTATTGCACACAATTTCAGACAGCCCTTCCTAAGCAAATATATTTATCCTTCAAGAAGAAGCATTACAGAGAAAACTTCTTAAAACAACACAAGAAACCTACATGCATACTCAAAAGCTTATAAGAGATCACCCTCAACTCCAGCCTGGGGCTCCAGTACTTTCAGTCCTTCAAAACCCACAGCTGGATTTTCCTCATGGTTACAAGTTCATATCTATCTTAGATCCAGAATCAGAACCTCCAAATAATCAGATCAGCTGTTCCTTTATACAGCTTGGGCCTGTGATCTTGGTCTTTTGTAACTGGTAATCAGTAGACAATGATTCCTCTCCTCAGGGCTTGGATGCAAAAGGTGAAATTCACATTAATTTCTCCCTAAGGATTCCCCAGGAAATCTACTTCAGACTTATTGTCCCAAAAGTCCATACTTGTCTGCCACTTTTGCAACATAGTATTTTGAGCTCCCATGTGTTGTATCTATCATGTCTGGAGAGGTTACATACAATCCCAGCCCACAATAATACATAAGCTTAATACAATAAGTTCTTTCAAGGATATTGCAGAAAATTGCCATAGTTATCACAACTCCGACTCAATATGATTCCCTGTGTATAATTATGTTTTGAGACCTGTCATTTAACCAATTTTTAATTCATGTAATGTGTGCTACATATCTTTCTACTTTTTTTAATAAAAATGTTGCATGGTACCAAGTCAAATGCCTTACAGAAGCCAGACATCAGCCATATTTGATGATTCTTTTGAAAAGGTAATTCTAAATATCTTATTGTAACACACTGTAATGCTTCCTTAGAAGAAAGAAGCTTCTAAAACTGAATTACATATTAATCCAAAAGGAATGAGCCTCGCTTGAAATGAGTGTGACTTTGACAGTTGAGTTTCTTCCTTGGTATTCCCTGCTGTGTCAAACAACAAACCCAGCAGCATTTATTCCCTGAATATGAAGTCTGTCTAGACTCTGTCATGTCTACTCATTTGTTTGATTGTTTACATTGTAGCTAATTCCAAAAGTCTATTTTAGAGGCTTTTGATTACCATTACAAATTTCAAATATGAATCTTCTTTTTCCCCCTTTTCCATTTCTTCTTCACCTGTCCTCAAATCAGACTTCTTTAGTCATTGCAATAAAATACTTTTAATCTGCACAAACATTTTGTATTGCTAACTCTATTTCATCTACCTCTTCTTCCTGACTCCCATTTTATTGATCCAGTGTACTATGCCAGCCCATGGTTGTGTTTCCCTTATGTAAAAGAGGTACCAGGTCAGGACCAGACCAAACCATACTGCCTAATATAAGGAGTGGAGGTATTGCAGCTGCCATCATTGGCAGAAAGTGATCATGTGATAGAAGACTGGAAGATTCACCCTGATTTCACCCTGATTCAGGAAAGATCCTTTTGCAGGAAGGCAATTAAGCATGAATTTCAAGTGCTTTCTTGAGTTAGAGTTAGGAAATGAAAAAGAGGGTGATTCTCCCAGCCCCGAACACTTTTTATTAACACAGCATCTTCCTGTTCATGAAGCAAGTCATGTGAGCCTATTTAGTGAGGTCCAATAGGGACAAAGATAATTTTTACTTCTAATTTACTGAGAAGAGCTCAGAGATCAAAGGGCCTTCTTCCTTCCATATAAACCTATATCTTCACTTTATACATGAACCACAGGTGCATGGAATTATTAGACTCTTGGATTATGCTGCCCAAGCTTTTATTGTTGTAGTGTGAGTTTGTATGTGTTTAAACTTGAATTTCCTATGAACAATAAGCAATATAGGTGTGTAAGGAACTAATCTTGCCACACAAACGTGATTGCTTGTGTTGCTGTTGTTGATAAAATTACAATATTAGAGGATGAACGACTCCTGATAGATGTAATAGGTTGAGTTTTAATAAAGTAATTGACACAGCATCTCACCAAATTGTACTCCCAAAGTGAATTCAAATTGCCTTGGATATTAGCATTGTCAGATAGACTAAAAATTGTCTGAAGGACCATAAATAGTGCAATGATAAATGGTAATGTATGAAATTGTGGGGAAGGAGGGATGTGCTGTCCTATTTACATTAGTGTTAAGGAAGAAGGGGTAAACAGCCTCATAAAGGAGCTCATAGAGAATACTAAAGTAGAGGCATTGCAAACACCTGTGGGGAAGGAGAAATTGTAGAAAGAGACCTAAGGTAAGATTTTCAAAGGAGCCTAACACAAATTTAATGGTACTTCCGCTCCTAAATCACTTATGCTCATTGAAAATCCCCCTGTTAGACTGATTAGCAATATGTGCCTATGGAAAATTGCAAGTTACAATGTCTGGAGGAATGTAATCTAAACCATAGATATTCTTTGGTTGGGGAAGCAGTAATGCTGAAAGATTCCTAGCAGAATCATTGATATAGCCAGAAGATGTTAGGGGAGACATTGGCAGCACAGCAAAATGCTCAAGCCACTGCCAGTAACTGGAGCATCAGTTATCATACTTATCATCATACTTAAGCAGCTAAGCTAGTAGGCCTTTGTAGCAGCCTTAGAGTAAGTAGGCAGGCCAGAAGGGGGCTGGCGTGTCCATGAGAAGTGAGCATGACATTGCTGTCTTCCTTGTTAAGCTTCCTTTGAAACTGTTGAAGTCTGTGTTTTTTTAAAAAAACAGGAAGGCTAGTTATATCTTTGGGCTGTTGTCATGTGGAAATAAAGCTACAGGAAAAGGGCTTGCTTCATGTTTGTTCTTTGATGGGCAGCTGTTGATGTCATTGTAGCACTTACTAAAATAAAAGTAATAGGCAGGTTTGAAGAATTTGGATTTGACCGTCTGGACATCCCTTTGAATCCCCAGCGGCAGGCAGATAGCTGGCCAATTGAACCTTGTCGTTTGAGACCCCTCAATTTGAGATCCCTCCAGACTGTGAGTAACTGCTCTTTAGGGTCACCCTACCCTTTACATATGTGTGTGTTTGAGATCTAATAAAATAGTAAGTTGGGATGAAAGCTCTTTGGGGTTGTGCCAATCTTTAATCAGAATGATGCTCTGTGTCCCCCTTTGATTTGCTTCTGACACTGTCTCGCTAAGAGTACCATTTCCCACAGCTTTGGGTTGAGAGAATCCCGGGTAACAAAGGGACCACTGTGCTCATCTAGTCTGATCTCCTGTATGGCACAGGTCATAGGACTTCTTTTGAATTCATTCCTGTATAAACTGGAGCTTCTCATTTAGCAAGGCATTCAATCTTGATTGAAAGCTTTTTGGTTATGGAGAATCCAGTACAACCTAAGGTAAGTTGTTCCAGTGGTTAATTACCTCATCACCATCATCATGGCAAATCCCAAAGGGACATAACCTCTTTGAAGATCAAGTGCCACCTAGATTGATCTCAAGCAACATGCAGAATATCAGAATGACCCTTTTGCAAAGTTTATTGGTCATTTTCACCCCAGCAGCAGAGAAACTCAGGGCCATTTCGGCTACAAGGACAAACTGACCAAATTTTTGTAGATGGTTGCCTTCAGTATGAACACTCATGTTATTCCCATACTGGCCCCAAAGGTTAATGGTTAATTACCCTCACTGATAAAAAGGTACGTCTTATTTCGAATCTGATTTTACCTAGCTTCAGCTTCCAGAAGTTGCAGTTGGAAGCAAGTTGTGAATTTACAGTGCAATATAACAACCTAGTATTGCACTGGCCTTTTTCTATGTACAGTATGCTTCAGTATCACTATTGAATTTTGAGGTGGTCCTGACTGAACACTGCCAAAAAGTTTCACTAACTGATGCATTTATTCAAATTCTGAACTGCGGTTTGAACCAGTCAGGCTCCCATGAATGTTTGTGCATAATAGTGAAGGACTAAGATATGGACAAATTGGAGCAAGTTCTGAGAGGAACAAAAAAGATCAGGAAACTGGAAAGATTGACTTCTATAGAAGGTTTGAAATAGCTAGATGTGTTGGCTTCAAAAAATGATGATTCAGAATGAATGAGGCAAGATTAATGTCTACAAATTGAAAGTGTGCAAACACCAAACAGGAAAAGGAATTATTTAGGGTGCAACTTAATGTTATTACTCTGAAAAGTCTCATATAATTAGGAAAGGTAAACTTAGGTTGAATATCACGGAGAAAAGTGAATTCTATTAGGCTCTGGAATGGGCTCCACAAGGAAGTGGGAGAAGCAAATCAAACCTGTTTATAGTTCTTTACACTGACTTCCGGTACAACACTGAGTTAAGTTCAAGGTCTCAATCCTTATCTTCAAGGACTCAGTGGCCTGGGCCTAGCACATCTAAAAGGGCTTCAAGATGAATTCTGTGATCAACAAGCACAATGAAACTTTCAACCAGAAGAGAAAAGTTATGGGGAGGCCCAGTCCAAGACTGTGGAATGACCTCCCACAAAAATAAGGACCATCCCAAATGTTACCAGCTTTCTGGACCTCATCTTCTCTTATATAAACATACATACATGTGTACATTTTTAAAAAACCCTACCAAAATAAAAGCTCCACTGCTCACACAATTCTCCCTTTGTGGAGATGATGACAGAGTGAATGAACCTTACTTGATAAATATTAGTCACAACATTTTATGCACCACTGAAAGATGCTCAGATACTATGGAGATCAGAGTGGTATAAGAACCTATGTTTAATAGAAAGGATATTTGACTGGGACATTATAAAACTAGTCTGGACAAAGCACTCACAAATGTATGGTAGAAAACAATTTTGTGCTGGTGGAAGGATTATCTAAATGCTCCAGTAGTCTTTTTCAGCTCTAATCTTTATTTCTGATTTTGTATTCACAGGTAGCTTCTTAGGAGCTATAAGGTCTGCTTAACATTTATTATTCGTTTTTAGCCTTTCTTAATACCAAGTTGCTAACAGTCTGCACTTCAGTGAATAATACACTTGACTCAATTTCACTCACTGTGATGTAAGTGCCTGATAAAATATCATCTCTTTCCTGGGTAGTGTTTGACATTTCAGCTTTACTAAGCTCATCCTACAAGTAGAAAGTAATTTACAGAAAGATGGTCTTACTAAAAAGAGCTGTCTCCTAAAGATGAAGTCACTTATATGTCAGTGACAAAGCTGCCCATCAGTGTAACACAGATTCAAGAAAAAGAAAGAAAGAAAGAACATTTTAAATGCGATTGTTTCTGCTTATAGTACATAATTCTTCTAAACTACATTGCATTTTCACAGTTAACTCCAGTTAACACTACAAGAATTTTGCAGGTAAATCTCCTGTGCACTGATTGGCAAAGAAGCTCTGAAACTTCCACCATGTACGGAATGTTAGAAAAGTGACTTGCTTGCTACAGATGAATGAACTAAACCAATTGACTTACTCTGAATAATATATTCGAAGCAAGCTACTGTTATAATATGAGTTTTTGATAAACATCCTGGTACTTTATACATACTTGTAAGCTTTCAAATATAAAACTTACAGTCATATTACAGTCAAAATGTACTGATTATTTATATAAAGTTGCAAAAGTAAGGATCAAAACCATTAAAATATCTTTCTTTTTCAAATGCCAGCATGCTCACTCCATTGTACTATCTAGCTACAATGGGCTAGATACTCAGGGATGAAAATTTATTTGAGGATCTGGCCCTTTGAACCCAGATTTTGACTTCCACTGTTTCAATACATAACTTTGCAAAATACAATTAATTCTTGACTGTTTTCTTAGAGGTGCCAGTTTTTCAAGCATCTATATGAATCATGATTTTCTAGATTTCTGGCACTATGTGCTTGCATATATTAGGTTAGATCTGAGCCAGAAAACTAACATATTGTCAAATGTATGGCCTGAATCTGCATTTTATAACTATTTTAGTTTAAAGTGAGTCAGCAGAAGAAACAGGGGTAGTACTAATAACATTTTCAGGCCAAAGAAATAGAAGGGAAATAGAAGGGGAAAAAAGATGAAATATTTTGAATAGAGTTTGGCATTTTTGTCATGTATATTCACTGAAAAATCAACTTTTGGGGGGCACAAAAGCTATTTGAGGATTTGGTTTGAATTCAGCCAATAACTTTGAGGGAGTGGAGAAATGGAAAAAATAATTTTAAAAAGTGAAATATTCCATTTTGGCCATTTTGAAATGAAACACTTTTCTTTCTGTTTTGAAATGTTTTGTTTTGACTATTTCAAAATGTTTTGACTTGTTATTTTTAAATGACAGTCTGTTTAGAAATTTAGCTATTAAGAAAATGACAAGGGTGAAAAACACCTAAAACCAACCTGAAAGAAAAAAAAAAGAAAAAACAAACCAAAAATATTGTTTTGTTTTGAACCAAGCTAGCTTTTTAAAAATCTTTCAGTTCAGCCATCAAACTGAAAAATCTTCTATTCACTGAACTCTAATTCTGAATCTATTTTGGCCCTTATTCACCAAGATACTGTGTGGAGTAGCTATCATGGTTATGTAAGAATGTCATCTTCAGAAATTATAGGTCATTTTCCATTTTGAAAGGTGGTGTTCTGGAGTGCAGAAGATAGATCAGCCTATGGCTGACTGGCACTTGGCTCTCATTTCTGTTATGTAACATTTAAATAGAAATAATTTAGTTGTTAAATACAAGCTTCCTGTGCCTTAAGAAAGGCAGGACACATACATAAGCAAATGTTAAAGTGGTTATCAAATATATATATATATATATATATAGAATTAGATGGGAGTTCTGTTCCCATTAGTGTAACGGGACATTTTTCACAATCTCTATATCTTTCATTCACTTGCAGACTCACTTCACAGACCTAGGGTGAATGTCTAGTAAATCAATGGAGAAATCTCCAAAAATAGCAACTTATAGATCACATTTTCAAAACATAGGATTTGGATGTATACTTAAGTCCTGATTCAAAGCCCATTGAAATCAATGGAAAAACTCCCACTCATTTCAATGGACTTTGAATCAGGCCCTTCTACTGTACACAGGTATAAATCAGAGGCTCCCTAAAAGCATCAGTATTTGTGCATCTTTGAAATCTGTCTATAGATACTTAAGGTGCTAATTATGTTATACTCTATTTCTCCTTGATTTCTCTCTCAAAAAGAAAACCCAACAAAAAACACCCAAGTGAATCAATAAAGATATTGGCTGCTTTCAGGATAACTTTTCATGATGAGCTTTGAACAGAAACAATGAGTGTGTGAGCACAAAACAGCTTGTTGAAAAGATATTTGAATCTCTGCCAAATAGCTCTCTATGGCTGTATTGTTCATTAGGGATGGGATGAGCCGAGGCTGTGGGATTCTCTGTGGACTGTCCAAAAGCTGGGATGCGCCTTTCAGGGCACAGTTTCTTCTGAGCTAATGTTTTACACTGAAAACTGAGCCAAAACGTGGCAAGAACAAATAGGAAAAGCAAAATTTCTATTTTAAACTTGGCTTCATTCTGATCTCCCTGCTCTGAGCTCCTCTCAGAATAACAGTGGTACTAGATTTGCCTGCCATGGGTTTTTTTTTTCTTCATCTCCTTTAGGGAAGCAATGCAAGCTTTAAGTCTCATTTTAAGGACAACCTAATTGCTGCAAACCTAACAGTAGCAGTGTAACTTCTCACCCAAAGTTACATTTAAATTCTGATTGCCAAACCCAACATTTTTGTGGGTAATTTATCAGCAGACCAATTTATTCACAATAGAAACTGACAAAGGGCCAGATTCTATGCTCTGCTGAATGTAAATTTGACATAGCAGAGAAGTGGATGGCTGTCAGGGAGTTGGTTATGATGGCTCCCTGCCTGACACTTGGCCTCAGCACAAGGTAGGGTAGTCTAGGGTCTGCTCTAACGTGTGCCAACTAGCAACAATCTCAAAGGATCATCCTCCATCTGAGCATAGCTGTGTATAAGACATCCTTGCCATTGCTCCTGCCCATCCTGATACCATCCACATGCCCCTTCTTATAACCAACACACACTCTTTCTTCCTTGGCTGTAGGCAGGGTGGTATACAAATCAGCTATGCTGGCTCTGCACACACTGGGCCAGTTTCCTCTCTCTCTGTACCACCTGAATAGCCTAAGGGAACACAGTAGGGAAGGAAATCTTGCACAAAGACATAGATCTTAATAGAGGAAAGTTTTTCGTTTATTTAATTAAAAACTGATGAGACTGGAGTGGGAAAATTGCTGGCTTCAGCACAAGGTAACAGAGAGGGAACTCCAAATGTGTTTCCTGTAACTCAGTACTATTTATCAGACTCTTCAGACCTCTGCTTCAAATGGGTCAAAGAGAAAAGGATTCCTTGCAAACCAATTGAAACTGTGTTCTCACAAGAGCTATGTGAACTTGGCCAAAAATCTCTAGGAAGCAGAGTTAGTTTAAAAAATGATGGTTTGCCAGTATCTAAATGATCTTTTCTTCAACCCTCATTTGACAAAGTCTAGTGCTAATTATGTCAGTGATAATAGCCACTTTTCACTTTCATTTAATCTCTGTCGACCAATCTATGATGATTAAAATGCCCATTAATAACCTTAGTATTACTTGTTTATTTGTTATAAGTTCATTGCAGAAAGGAAATCCCACACAAGCTGTGAACGAAATAGATGACAGCTAATATAAAATACATTAAAAATACTTTAAAAAGGCTGAACAATTAATCAGCACCATGTTTATAGTAACACATGCATGCACTAATGCATTGCTTTCAGCAATACAGCCGCTGCTCTTCATGCATTTTAATATCTTCAAGTAATTCTTCTTACATGATAAATTGTAGCACATTTGGCCTGCCTGGGTAACATTATGCATTAATGCAACTACTCAGAATTAAACTAGATCTGCAAAATGCCTCATAATCAAGCTCGCTCTGTTTCTCCAGGTGCAGCAGGGTGGTGGTGCATTTCGCTGATTAGGATGTTGAAGACAGACGCAGGGGATGTTGGTTCTATTCTCAGTGCTGACACTAAACTGCTAGAGTCATTTCAGCCATCTGTAAAATGGGGATAACAATGCTTTGAAAAGTGTTTTGAGATCTACTGATGAAGTGCACCACAGAAGAGGCAAGTATTACTACTACCAATACTGGGAGGTAAATTCTGAACTCATATACACCTTTACTCAAGTGCATTGGGCCTCCATTTCTGTTGCCGAGGAGGCAAGGTAAGCCCACCAGTCGGCTATTTCGCTTCACTCTCTAATCATCAGGGGTTGCCCTGGCAGTCCCTATCCTATCGCCTTCATGATGTTTTCAGAAGCTATATAACAGGTGCTTCTCAGGGTAGCTCATTTATTTCCTTCTCCATTCTAGAGCAGGGGATCCTGTCAGCTCCTCCGTGGATCCTGCTGCACTGCCCTTTTAAAATGCCAAAAGGACCACACAGATAGGAAAAGGGATTCCCCCCTCCATTCCCAGGATCTGATTTTTCACTGCCGCCGAGTACCCAGAGTTCCCACTGTCCTTAGTTGCAGCTGAGGGTGATCAGCACTTTTGAATATTAAGCCCTGTTATCTGAGGTGTTTGGGATGAAAAATGCAACAGGATACACTAGGCAGCAATGTCTGATTATGTATTCTACAGAAGGTTAAACATGAAACTAGAAGCTAGTTGGGTGGCAGAGGAAGTACTAATGAGATCCGCAATCAAGAAAAATCTAAAAGAGGGTTGGATGATCAAAAGCAGTGAAAGGGGAAAGGACTAGGGCCACAATGCATGGGAAAAGATGATAGGAAAAGGGGAAGTGATGGTGGAGGGAAGCATGTAGAAGGATAAAGTATACAGAGATGTGAAAGTATACTGCTGAAAAACTAGGAAGCCATACACTTATTAGGCCTGGTCTACACTGATGTCAGTGGTGGATGGGAGATACACAAGCTACATTATGTAGCTTGCTTATCTCCTGCTGATTTAGTGACATTGCCATACACAGCGTCTTCACTGTGCTGCGTTGACAGGATACGCCCTCCCGTCAATGCAGCCTTAGTCTTTTTGGTGGGATGGATTAATGGTGTTGACCGGAGAGCACTTCTGGGATCGATTGAGAGAGTTTCCACAGCTTGCTCAGTCAATCCCACTGCATTGATCTGTGCAGCCCTGGCAGTGTAGACATACCTTTAGAATTTTTTCTCTTTCCCTCTCTGCTCCTTTTCTTAGAATCCTTTCTGAAGTCTACAAATCCAAAATCATTCAAACCTGAGTAACACTTTCAGACACAATGAATTCCATATCCCTCCCTTTCCTGTTTTATTAATTTTAAAAAATTTGAATTGTGTTTTTTAGCCATTTATATATAGGGCCTGATCAAGCAAGGCACCCACTTAAATGCTTACTTTTAAGCATGTGAATACTCCCTTTATCTTTACTGGGACTGCTCACATGCTTAAAATTAAACACGTGCTCCTTACGTGTTTTCCTGTATCAGGGCCATTGTTGTAATAAACCTTATATAAGCAGTGACAAATTATGATGACATACTAATTAATTACACTGTCATGTGACTGATGACATTAAACATATTTAAACATTTTTAAAGACATAGGCGGGTTTCAGAAAATGTTTATATTAAAGGATTTACTTAACTGAAGCAATTAATGGATAATATTTATGGAGTTATTTAATAGCTTTCAAATTGCAGGTGGCATTTTTCAAATGCTACATAGCCCATTTGTTTTAGCATAAATTACTATAAATGGTATATCAAAATATGATTCAATGTGGTTAATATTTATATATGTTGTACAATATCATGCGGCATATTACTATTTCACATTATTCAATGAGATATCAATCTGTTGATGGCATATGACAAATTAGCATATTGACATGTCTTTATATATTTAAAATAAATTTACACATATTTGCATGCCCTTTTTGTACAGCACCATTTGGACTTTTTCCATTTTAATTTGCATATGATGAATTATTAACTAATGTACTATTTCAGTTATTAAACTGTTGTTTATTCTGCTAAAATATTTAATATAATAAAATGAGTGCTAAAAATTTAGCAAGAGAGAGATGAAAGTATGTCACTCGTTAAGAAGATGAAGTGAGACAGTGGGATGTTAAGACACACACAACATTGGTTTAAATCTGCTCCCTTTGAAGTCAGTTGTAAAACTCCCATTGATCCCTATAGTAAAAGAGTTAGATAATCATAGAAGGGTAGGACTAGAAGGGACCTCAAGGTCATCAAGTCCAGTCCCCTGCAGTCAACGCAGGATTAAGTATTAATTAGACCATTCCTGAAAGGTGTCTGTCTCACCTGTTCTTAAAAACCTCCCATGATGGAGATATTGAACAGAATTGGACCCATGATGGATCTCTGAGAGACCCCACTTGATATGTTCTTCCAGCTTGACTGTGAACCACTGGTAACTACTCTCTGGGAATGGTTTTCAGCCAGTTATACATCCATCTTATAGTAGCTCCATCTAAGGTGTATTTCCTTAGTTTGTTTATGAGAAGGTCATGTTACACAGATTCAAAAGACTTACTAAAGACATCTACCGCTTTCCCCCTAACTACAAGGTTTGTTACCCTGTCAGAAAAAGCTAGTAGGTTAGTTTGACATGATTTGTCCTTGACAGATCCATGTTGATTCTTACTTATCACCTTATTATCTTTTCAGTGTTTGCAAATTGAATGCTTGGTTATTTGCTCCATTATCTTTCCAGGTACTGAAGTTAAAATGATTGGTCTATAATTTCCTGGATTTTCCTTATACTTCTTTTTATAGATTGACACTATATTTGACCTCTTCCAGTCCTCTGGAATCTCTCCCATATTTCATGAGCTTTTTAAGATAATCACTAATGGGTTAGATATCTCCTCAGTCAGCTCCTTCTATATTCTAGGATGCAATTCATCCAGCCCTGCCAACTTGAAGACATCTAACTTATCTAAGTAATTTTAACTTGTTCTTTACGTATTATAGCCTCAGATCCTACATCATTTTCACTGGCATTCACTATTTTAGATGTCCAATCGCTACTAAACTTTTTGGTGAAAACTGAAACAAAAAAGGCATTTAACATTTCTGCTATTTTCACATTCGTGCATCAAGCCTACCTTGTCCTTGATCTTCCTCTTGCTTCTAATGAATCTATAGAATATTTTTTTGTTATTCTTTATGTCTCTAGCTAGTTTAATCTCATTTCATTGTGTGCCTTGCCCTTTCTAATTTTCTCCCTAGAGGTGTGTGTTGGTTTTTTTGATAGTCGTTCTTCAAAATTTGACCTAACATCCACTTTTGTAGGACTCTTTATTGAGTTTCAGATTATTGAAGGTCACCTGGTTAAGCCAAGTGGTCTTTTGCCATACTTCCTATCTTTCCTATGTGGTGGGATAGTTGTCTTGTACACTTAATAATGTCTTTTTGGAAAACTGCCAAATCTCTCAAACAGTTTTTCCCCTTAGACTTGCTTCCCATGGGATCAAACCTACCAGCTCTCTGAGTTTGCTAAAGTCTAATGATGGGTGCTTTTGAAAATTCCACCCAGACTTGCTATTGTTAATTTTCAAACATGAACAGCTAAGTTGTGTCTAAAAATCTCTCTATATATATACTCCCAATTTCCATGCATACGGCCTCCATCACCATAGTACCTGAACATCTCACAGTCTTAGTATATTTGTCCTCACAACACACCTCTGAAGTATGGTGGATGAGAACTGAGACACAGAAGGATTAAGGGTATCTCTACATTGCAGTTAAACACCTACACCTCAGGCTCAATTTCAAGGGCTTTTTAATCATGGTGTAGACATTCAGGCTCAGGCTGGAGCACAGACTGTGGGGCCCTTCCTCTTCATGGGGTCTCAGAGCCCAGACTCCAGGCCAAGCACAAATGTCTACACCGCAGCTAAACAGCCTCTTAGCCCAAGCCCCACAAGCCCGAGTCAGCTGACATGGGCCAGCTGAATCTAGAGATACATTAAGCATTTGCCCCAGAGTCACACAGGAGATCAGTGCTAGAGCATGGAATTGAACCCAGGTTGCCCTAACCATGGGACCATCTTTTCTCTCATTTTTCCTGGAAAAGCCACATTTCAGCACATAATCACAATGTAAGTGTCCCAAGCAGGTAATTATACTCCTATATTTCTATATGCGCGTACAAATTGAGGATTAGCACATGCAGACTTTGTGTGCATTCTAAGATACCTGGAGGTGAAAATAAGTTATTTAAATAATATAAAATGAACTCGTCCAGTAGTCATTTCGAAAGATAATAAGAAATCACATATTCTTTTAATTATTTCTTTATGTTCAAATAAGGACAATAGATTGTTAAATCTATTTGGACCATTTGGAACTTATTCATTGTGTGTAACTGGTTAATTTGATTTATGTTCACCTTAGTTGTTCATTTTGCACTGTGCATGGAAGTTATGCATGCTGTGAACATTTTTTGGGGTGTGTGTTGATGCCATTTTTGTGACTGTTCAGTACAAAAGATCAAATAATGAAAAAACTGATATTTGTTCCTAAAAAGGCTGACTTAGTTTTGTTTCTCTTTGAAAGGTAATTTTTAACAAATATTTAGGGCCG
This sequence comes from Mesoclemmys tuberculata, assembly GCA_007922155.1. Classification (NCBI taxonomy): domain Eukaryota; kingdom Metazoa; phylum Chordata; order Testudines; family Chelidae; genus Mesoclemmys; species Mesoclemmys tuberculata. Next base: position 60,526,493 of record ML675616.1, on the reverse strand, counting down.
AGATCCTCAATGAAATCTAGATGCCTAAACAACTTGGAGGATCTGGACCTTAAATAACCAAATTTTTGCACAACAGCTATCTGTTGTAACCTTTGTAACATAAGAACGGCCATACTGAGTCAGACCAATGGTCCATCTAGCTCAGTATCCTGTCTTCCCACAGGGGCCAATGCAAGATGCTTCAGAGGGAATGGACAGAACAGGTAATTATCAAGTGATTCATCCCCATCTCCCATTCCCAGCTTCTGGCAACAGAAGCTAGGGACACTTCAGAGCATGGTTCAGAGCCTGATGGGTGGGGCAGCCGGGGTCCCTGCAGGGGATGGGAATGGGACCCCAGGGGGCAACAGGGCTTCCAGTGGGGAGCTGGGATCCCAAGGGGCAGCCCAAACTGGAAGCCTGGGGGGCAGCCCAGCTTGTAGCAGAGACCTGCAGCAGCTGGGGGGGGAGGGGTGAAGAGGGTGAGGGGGCTTTCTTGTCTTGCCCTAACTATGCCAACCTAAGCCCTATGCCTCTCATGGAGGTGGGTTATTATGTAGGTGTAGTAGGACACTTACATTGGCGGGACCAAGGGCAGACACTGACATAGTTAGGTTGACATAAGCTGCATCATGTTAACCTAACTGTAGTGTAGACCAAGCCTAAGTTGCTGAGCATTTGGGACCCGGTAAATGAAAGCAGTTACTCCCCAACAAACAAATCATTTAATCCCATGCATGTGCTCAAATCCGTTCCTCTTCAACAAATCATGGAAGAATGTGTTTAACGTTACATTGATGTCAATGGGACTAGTCACATACTGTACTATACTGGTCATGGGAGTCTGCCCTTGACGCAGCGCAATGGAGATGCCTGCATATTCCATCAACTTACACTGCCATACCACAGCAAATGTAGACAAGGTGTATGACTGAGCTATGCTGGATCCCTCTTCCCTTTCCAGAGGGACTCAGTGACATTGGCTAACATTCTGGATCTCAGTATTTTTTAATGAGCTATTACTAAGAAACGGTTTGAGTAATTTTGTCATACTTTGCAAAAGAAGTCAGTGCTCTTCTGCAATGTAGACCTCATTACAAAAAGTTACCAGAGAAATCATACATATGGATAGAGTTGGGATTAGAACTCTGATACCTCAGCTCCCAAATAACTGGCCTCTACCACAAGTTACACACACGAGAATTTCCACAATTTACAAATAGTATAATAAGTAACTTTTAAAATGTTGCAAACAGTTACTAAAGAAAAGCATGCTAATGCACGTGCGCACATGCACATATTACTTCTGTGATGGTATTGTTTTTGGATGACCAATTTTTTTTAAACGAATGAATGAGAAATAGCTAATAATGAATAGTGTGCACCCACTCCTGGCTGGGAGCAGGAAGGCGAGATGCCCTGGAGACAGCAGAATCTCCTGGCAGGGAGTTACGTGGAGGGGAGAGCCCTGGGTCTCAGCCCCTCACACTACCCCTCTTCAGTTGGTGGAAGCACTCCTTGTGAGGACGCATACGTCCGACAGAAGGAGGGTAGTGTGGAGATCAGCCTCTGCAGGAATCACTGTGGTGGGTGTGAGTCGACCTATCCGAGGTCAAGTTAAGATTGTAGTGTAGCCATGCCCTTAGAGAAAGAAGCATACACCTGTACTGCTCCTGAGTCAGCATATATGCAGCACACCTGCTTCCTTCAAGTAGCTTTGCAAACAAAAAATTGCTCCTACTTCTCTTTCTGGGAAGCAAATGAAAAGAGATTCAAATACTATCAAAGTGAATTTTTTATTTTTATATTTGAACACCATGTTTTTGCTATTAGCCCTTCTACTGCCATAGCACAAATAGGACAAGCACCATGCTGTGAATAGAGATCAAGGATGCACAAAGGCTGCATTTGGCTCCAGTGGAACGAGTTTATTTCATCGTGGCACTACTCTTTTATGGACTGCACATTGACAATGAGCAGAGAATCCTATAATCAGAAGTTGAGATTAGATTGTTCATCACGGAACAAAGATATCGGTTAGAAAACCGCAAATCAGAATTTGTTTTGGTATACTTGAAATCATTACAAATATCAAACTGATGGCTGTTTGTGTGTTTCTTAAGCCTGGTGAAGGCATTCAAGCAGAATACCATGAAATTGCATCTTCTCCATAATGAAATTCAGAGCCCTTTCAAATCTGATGCATCAACAATAAACAATATCAAAAGTAAAAAAACTTAATTAATTTATAACTGATGTTAGCTCACTCAGTCTTCAGTGGTATGCTTTTTCTGAAGAGGGGCAAGTAATAAGAAAACCTTGGAGGCACAAACCCAATATGGTCTGTGTTATATGTAAATTTCAGTTTTTTTCTAACTGCACCTGACTTTGCCAATTGATATGCAAGTTTAATTGCCAGTGGGGATTCTTTCATGTATTCCATATACAAAGGGACAGGAAAGGAGTGTTCTGTGGTTTTGTGCAAAGGTTAGTGCCAAAACCATCTATAACTTTGCAAGATGTGCTGCTCATCACTGATGTTAACTATAGACACTGTGGCATTTTTGAATATTTAATCTCTCCTTTGCAATGGGAGAGAGAATCATTTTGTGTTTAAGGCACTAGAGCAGGATTAGGATATCTGGATTCAATTTCTGGATCTGCGACAGATGTCTACTGTAACCTTAGGCAAGTCATTTAATCTATTTGTGCACCACTTTTCAATCTTTTGCTTGTATCCCTTTCTCCCACCCTTTCTCTGTCTTGTGTATTCAAAATATAAGCTCTTCTGGAAAGGGTCTGGCTTTCACTTTGTTTGTACTGTGCCTAGCACAATGAGACCTAAGTCTTAATTTGGGCCTCTAGGCAGGTAAATAATAATTTTAGAAAGGCAAAATTAGCTAGCTTTTTCTCAGCTAATACATCCACAAGCCATATTCAAAAGTGTGATAGTTTTCCTCACACAGTCAGCTAGAACTGTGTGAAATTCAGGTTTATTTGATGGAATTTAGCATTAATTTTTTTTCTCATTTCATATCATTTTGTTCTTCTCAATTGCTTGGTAATTACACCAGAGGTCAATCACTTTAAGAGACTGGTGCAGCATTCTGGGATCTTCAGGGTTTTCCTATACCAGTTGTGCAGCATAAAGTGGTCGCAGAGAATTTAAGCTGAGGATATTGGCCTCTGCATTTATATGGAAGTATAAAATTTGGATTATTCTAAACTATTCACTCCTTATTTTTAAACGTTGGTTTTACAGATGATGTGTTAGGTAAATGCAGTTTTGTCACTTAGCAACCTCAATTGTTTTCTCCTTTTAAATACAGACCTTTTGTTTCTGGAATGAATTTAAATGGTAGTTTAACTCAAATACAATCTTGTTTAAAGTTTTTAACTTTTTAACTTCGTTACTTTTAAAAAGTAATCTAAATTAGAACAATTATTTAAATAAATACCTAGGTAATAAAATGAGTTTCCCAACTCAAATACTCAATCTCTTAAAAAGCCTAATTTTAAGATGGACTGAATTAGTTAATAAAAGTTAGAGTATCCTGATTTTGACATTAATGATGGGCCAGTTATTTTGATTGTTCAGCATATCCTCCTTCTACTGCTTTCTTCAATGTTGTCATTGCCATAAGGACTGTGTGGCTGCCAAGAGCTACTTCAAAGGTGAGATCACAATGGAAATTGGTTGACGGTGTAACATCAGCTCTGCAAGTGCCAGATTTTATGTAGCTGTAAAAACTGATTCTCTCTCGGACTTGGAATAATTGTGTTTAAAGCAGAGATCAGTCCAGACTGCTTCAAGGTTCACAGACAAACTTCGCCAAAGCTCTAGAGAGTTGGATTTCAGAGGGTTGGGTTCAAATCCATTTGTTGTTTAAATAGAAGACGCTAGTTGGCAATACAATGGAAGGCTGGGTATCTCAATGCTTATCCATCGCTAATGGAAGTTAAAAAAAACAACAACAAAAAACAATGTCTTTATTTCTTTCAAAGGAATTCTCCTTATATTTGGCTATCACATAGGGTTACAGATTAAGCCTGTCTGTAAAGAGGTGGCCCACCCAGTTTGCAAAGTTTATAAGCTGCACAAAATATATCCTCTCCCTCAACATCTTTGTGGAGATTTTCAGATACACAAGTGATGGATGGGTAACTATGTCAATAGGAATTAGGTGCCTCGCTATCATGTTGCCTTTTAAATTCTCGCTCTCCTTCTAGTTGAATGTACATTATCCAAAAGTTAAGGTGGGCAAATCCTCAGCTGTCATAAATTGTCATAGATTCACAGAGGGCCATTCTTTGAGTTATGACTCTTTACATCAGCTGAAGATTTGCCTCTAATGACAATGATTCATTCTGGATATGATTCTATTTAAACAAGATTTGCCCCTCGCACTAATGACAATGATTCAAACTGGATATGACCGTGGCTGGGCCCATTACCCAGGCAGTTTGAGCCAGCAGTCAGACCCCAGAGTAGAATCAGGGTTGTGGTCAAAAGTCATGAAAAGGGTCACAGGCAGAGTCAGAAGCCATATGTTAAACTGGATTTAGAGCCAAAAGTGACACCATGGGTCAATCCATAGTCAGTAACTGGAGTTAGGGCAAGGAATGAGGAACAGGGTGTGGTAACAGGAACAGAAGCAGGGACCCATGAGAGGAGACAGTAACTTGGTCTCCAGAGTCTAGTCACAAGCAGGCCTAATAACTAATTGCTCAGTCAAGGGGTGTGTCAGGAACAGGAAGCTTTATGTTAAGAGGTGTCTAATTAACAGTCTGCTGCTAATCAGCTAAGCCTTCTGAGTCAACAAGAGCTGCTTCTGTTTGCAGGGTGTAAGCTGCAGTTTCCTTATCTACCGTGGTGGTGCAAAGGGTAAGGCTCTTGGTTCTTAACCTCTGAGGTGTGGGTTCAAGACCTGTAGTGCTTAATGCCCTTTTCACACCCTACCGGATGGCAGAACTCAGGTGCCCTGAGGGCAGGCATTTCAGGGTGATCCTCGTGGAAAGCCTATAGTTTTGCCTGGGCATGATGTGCTGGCTCCCAAGAGCGTTATTTGGGCCCATAACCTTCTCAGTCAATCAAATAATACAGGATTCCTCTACATATTTGGGAATCCATCATATCCTGAAGTATGTACTCATATTTCTGTACTTTAATCAGGGTCAGGAGATGCTGGCTAGGAAATCAATCATCAGGAAAAGGTTTCATGAGGGATACATGAAATACTGCCTGGATCTTCCAGGACCAAGGGAACTGCAATTCAAATGCCACCAGATTGATGGTGTAAGAGCCTGAATACTGGTGGTCCAATTTGTGTGTACAGCTTGTCTGTAGATATTCAGTGGACAGCCTTACTTTCTGACAAACCTTCAGAGGTGGGGCCTCTTAGTGGTATTTGTCGGTATGATGTTAGCAGGCTATTTTGGCAGGTTCCAGGTTATCCTTTAAGTTACCCTGGGTTTTATGAATAGTCTGCACTAGATGTGAGGCAACTGTGGACAGGGGACAGAGGGAGATAAGCATGGATGAAAACCATAATGAGTAGCTACACTTCCACCTACTTCAGAGTTCTTCTACTTTATTATTAGTGAATTTGGATACCAGGAGTAACGTACCCCAGTTATTTTGGCAGTGGTTCAGAAAACAGGGTAGATACTTTTCAGGTACCCAGTTGACCCATTTCAATTGGCCAGTCATTTGGGGTGGTGGGTGGTGGATGTATGAGAATAGGCATCCAGGAAGCGAAACACTTACTTGCAGAACCTGAATATAGCCTGAGAGTGTTGGTCTGTGGTAAGATGGTAAGTGAGGCCATGGAGGTGAAAAACATGAGTGAGGAGAAGTCTGCAGTCAGGAGATGTATGTATGGTATGAAATGGATCATTTTAGTGAGTTGATCCACTATGGCTAATGTGGGGTTGTGCCCTTCAGATTCTGGTAGCTATACGATAAAATTGAAGGTTATATATGACCAAAGTTGGGAAATGGGTTATAGATGGTATCAGGAGGAAGGAAGGCTTACTTCAGGATGTCTTAGTCTGAGTGCAGGGGTATCAGGTCTTGACATAGGATGGACATTGTCATGCATCTGTGGCCACCAGAATGAGCAGGCTACTGCATGCCAAGTCTTGGATTGTCCAAAATGACCTGCCTAAGGGTCTGCCTAATGGTGCATGCACAGCACTTTGAATCTTAGGGTACCCTGAGGGATCTATAGGCTGTCATTGTCATATAAGAGATCATTGATCCAGGATTAATGGTATAGGATAATGCCAGGGAGCCCCTTCCTGGATGATGTTATGAGCTTTACAAAAGGATCATTAGGGAGGTCAACTCAAAGAGAGGTAAGATCCACATAAGAAATGGTATGATTTCAGTATGCTGGGTGGTGATTCTTGAGCATTCACACTTTCTGTCAGCATGCCCCCTTTCATGAAATTACGTCTGCCTTACTGTTCTGTTTGGCTGGGTGGTACATGATTTTAAAGTTGAATCTTTAAAAGGACAGGGCCCAATATAAAAGAATCGGATTCAGCGCCTTGGCAGACCATATATGTTCCAGATTTTTGTGGTCCGTTAAGACTTGGATGTGGCACTTGGGCCCCTCAAGGTCGTGTTACCATGTCTCAAGCCTTACCTTGATTGTGAGTAGTTCCTTTTCAGCTATTTCATAATTGCATTCGACTAGTGTAAATTTTCAGGAAAAAAATGCACATGGCGACATCAGAGACTTCAGCCTCAAGGGGAAAAGGCTGGTCTGGATCAAGGTGGACCATCACTGGGGCTCAGGTGAAAGCTATCTTTAGATATTCAAAAGCTTGTCAGGCCTCCAGGTGCCTGTGAATCTTTGCAGGTTTATCAAGGATGGTGATTGGGGAGGGGGTTATGATTTTTGAAAAAATTGAAATAAATCTTGGGTAGAAGTAATCCCATGAATTTCTGAATGTTTCAATTAGTCTGAGGCTCTGCCCAATCCCAAACTGCAGACACCTTTATTGGGTCCATCCATAGCCCTCACACTGATAGGATGAACCCCAAAAATTAGATGGATGACTGACTAAAGGCACACTTCTCCAGTTTTGAGCTTAATCCAAGCTGTTGCACCTCTCAGCTGTGGCAGTCAGGGCTTGCTTGGTCACTGAAGTAAATTAAGATATCTATAGATAAGCAACCACATACTGATCTAGGATGTCTTGAAAGGTGGCGGGGATGTTAGTAAGCCTAAAGGGCTTTACTAAATATTTGAAATGCCCATGCCTCGTTCTACAGCTGTCTTCCACTTATCCCTTGCCCTGATGTGAATTAGATTAGATACTCCCCTAAAATCCGATTTGGTGAATAGGTGGACTGTCCTTACTTGATCCAAGAGCTCCAGGAATAATGGCAGTGGGTACCAGTTGCATAGTTACATGCCCTGCAGTCCAAGCAAAGTCTCAAAGGGGCACCTTTCTTTTTAATAAAAAATACTGTGGCACCAGCAGGGGAGATAGAACAGAGCATAAAGTCTTAGTCTAGGTTTTTCTGGATGTATACAGTTTCCACCACCATCATCATGGGGCATAACGAGAGGCTGAGGACCCAGGTTGCAGAAAAATCCATGAAATTGTCCCCTACACCCAAGTCAATCAAAGCTCATTGCATGGGAAATGCCTACTTCTGCGGGATCTGCAGTTGTAGGGGAATCTATAGAAGTTGTTGAACATAACCTTGGGATCTTTTGATGGTAGTGCCCAAGCTCAGGTCTCCAACTGAGTCTGGGCCTAATCTTTTCCAGTCATCAGGCTGGCAGATATTTTGGCGGGTTGCATGGATGCAGCATGTCCTGTTCCTCCACCGTAGTAAGAGGTTTTCCCATCTCCAGCACTCTCACTCACCCAGGGCAGATGGGGATGCACCAGTTCTATCTGCATGTGCTCGATCAGGGCCAAACTTCTTTGAATCTGAGGGCTGAATCTTGGGCAAATGCAGGGAGCTTCCTGCATTCCAATTGTCATTCATGAAGCCTGTTGTCTATCCTGATACACAGGTCCATAAAGGACTTCAACTTGATGGGAAGGTTTACCTGTGCCAACTCATCCTTTAATTCATCACAGAGATCAAAATGAAACTGATGGAGGAGTGTGAATCATTCCAGGCAGTGTCTGCAACCAACTGTTTAAACTGGGTGCCATAGGAAGGGTTTGCCAGGGTTACATAAGGCAGTCTCTGCCATGCAAACTTTGATTAAGATCATCAAAAATGGAGATGAACTCTTGAGGAAGGAATCTCAGCTTGCCAACACCAGGTAAACCTGCTGTAGAAAGGGAAATGCCCATGCTAAGTCTTCCCTAGTAAGCAAGCTAAGTACCATTCTCACCTTAACCTGGTCCGTGGTGCGTTCCTGGGGCTGGTGCAAAGACAGGAGTCCTCTTTAGGTAACAAACCTAGGAAACTTGCTACAGGTGCCATCATATCTCTCTAGTAATGGAACTCTGGGGCTGGTCACTCAAACTCGTGTCATAAGGAGAGACGAATAGTTACCTACATCTAGTCTGAGTTCCGCAACTTGCCCTGCAGAGAGCAATTCTTCATTTGCAAATGTTCTATGATTCCTCACACTCTGGTTCTCAGCCTGGAGGATACTGATCTGTTCCTACAGACTAACAGGATCCAGGGCAACAATGAGGTGGGCACCTGAGTAATGTCCAGGGTTCCGCAACAAGTCCCAGAGGAGATCGAGAGTGGTCTGAGGAAACTGTCAGAGTCCATAACATGAGAGGTCTGACCTAGTGGCCAGAGCCCAAAGTAGTGCAAGAGTCAGGAATCATGCCAATGGTCAAACTGGAGTCAGTAACTGGAGTTAGGGTGAGGAAGAAGGAAACAGGAACAAGCCACAGGGCATGATAACAGGAATCAAGAGCTGGAACCAGAAGAGGGGGTAGGACTTGCCCTCAGAGTTCAGTTGCAAGTCTAATGACTATTTGCTTAGACAAGGCATGGCCAATCAACAGTCTGCTGCTAGTCAGGTGATCATGTTGAGCCAATGGGTGTTTGTGGGGTATCAGTTGTAGTTTCCTTGTCTGGTCTTTAGAGTAGTGACACTGTGTCAGCGGACAGGGTTGTAAGTGGTCAGGCTTGGTGGTTGGAGCCAAAGTGGGAGTCAGGCCTACTGGTCAGAGTCTGAATGCCAGAGCCAAGGATTGAGGCACAGTCAGAGCTGAGGGTCAGAAGCAGATTTCCAGGAGTCAGGGAAGGCAGGAACAGGGCTAATTCTGAGGCAGGAGCAAGGTTGGAACAGGATGGGAACAAGGCTGGGTGCAGGGCAGGATCTGGGCTGGAGTGAAGAAGCAAAGCAGGAGCAGGACTTGGAAAGACACGCACGGAGAGATACAGAGTCCACAAGGCTACTGAGCTACTGCTGCTGCTAGGGTTAAGAACTGGCTTGTTGGCTTCCTTAGTCAATCAGGCCAGGCAGTCCACCAAGGAGCCTAGCTGGCTCGTTAGGGCATCAGAAGTTCTGAGAAGGTGCAGCTGAGGGTCTTATTCCTGACACACAAAGGGTAAGGTTCTCACTTGACAACCCTGAAGGCCTGGCTTCGAGACTCCTGACAGGCTGCCATCTCTTTCCTCACCTTACTATATGGTATATTTGTCCTGACTTAACAACCTGCTATTCCAATAGTGGGCCTCATTTGAGCAGAAGTTGTTTACTTTCACAGAACTGCTAAGTGTGTTAGATCTGGACAAATAGAAGATTGGAATGATTGTAGGCACTCGCATGGAAAAATGTTTTCTGTGGAAAATGGTAACTTAAATATCCTTGCTTTGCTTCCCTGGATTAGAACCAGATTTTTGACTTATTGAAGACACTAGGCTGGAGTGCTAGGAGACTGATTATTTTTTTACATTCCAGCTTTGTATGAATTAATTCCCTTCATGATTTGATTGATTGCAATTTTAAAATGAAATGTTTGATTTATGGCAAACACTGTATTGGAAAATGTAAAGATTGACTTGTCTGAGAGTTAAGATTGATTCCAGAATTTCTCCAAAAGACCTGCTTTCAATCTTGTACTTTAAAAGATAGTTGAAGTCTCTTGGCATATTCTTACCCCTGAGAGATACTTGTTTGAAGATGTTATAGCAGCTGAATATGGGGTGGGAGATTTGGATTTTTGTATATTTCCATGTGAGCATTTTACACTAGAATTCCTGAAAGTGAGTTTGGATAATGTGAAAACTATAAAACACCTTACTTGGTTTTGTACACCAGAAAAGTGGCATGGTGCTTATTCTCCAGTATATTGGGAACCATTAAAACTCAATATCCGCTACTTCTGGTACTTGAAGTAATTGTGGTATCTTCCTATATTTAGAATATTGCAGGGCACTCTCAGTGACAAATGCTGAGTTCTAAATGGCTCCCACTGGATTACTGTATAAGGCATGTTATTCCCTCTGCTGCAAGACTAAGCAGGGATGGCTCTAATAAAGTATTGGTTAGATCACACCAGTAAGGTAGGGGGGTAGACTCTACAAGGCATCGTCCTGTCTCATTCCACGCAGATGTTGAAACCCTGTTTGTGCAAAAAACATGTGTTTTGAGCTCGATGGGTAGAGGAGGCTGACAGGAGAGGGGAAGGCACTGCAGGGTGCATCTAGTCTCCACATGTTTGCCTCTAAACTCAGGGCATTTTCTATCTGAAATACCAGGACATTGTTAATAAGTCCAGGGTGCAAGGGGAAGTGAGGACAGGAGGGTAAGGGACCCTAAAACTAAGGCTAGGCCCACAGCAACAATTTGCTTCCTTAAAGGACGACACCGACTTAGTCCACACAGAGACAAAATAGAAAAAGAGAGGCACAGGGGGAACAGTCTAGTGAAACAGCACAGATGGCTACATTTTTCCAAATATCACCCCAGCAAGATTAGGGTGGGATTTGGAAAAAGGCTGGGTCAGATGTAGCCATCCATGCAATGGATTAGATTGTACCAGGCTGTAATGAAGCCATTCACTGGCTCACCCTTCTCTTGCTTGTGTAAGTGAAATTGTGCCTCCTCAAAAATTACATTGTGGCATGGCATTACATGTGTATCCAGTTCTTTAACGATATTGAATTGTTTCACCTGAGCAGCTGTGTGAGGAAAGGCTAGTGTCCTCTCTTGCAGGTCCCATTGTATAGAGCATGGTGTTAACTTGCTACTGAGCTGATTGGTAATCTAAAACAGAAGCCTGAGAGAACCACTGGAATTTGCTTACCCAGAATAGCTTCATGACCTCCTGGTACAACCTAATCCATTGCTATGGCTATGGGAAGATGAGTGAAGAACTTATCAGAGACAGGCAGTTAGTTGTCTGTTCCTCAGTCCTACACCAGAAAGACTCCAAAATTATCCTAACCTCACATTACAGACAGCCAAGAATGTAATCCTGCAAAGTCAGTACATAAAGAAACAATAGACTTTCCAGGAATAACTTTTAAGAGGAACCCACTGTAGAAATCAAAGATGTGGGGAGGAAAATACCTCCAGATGCCTAGAAACAATACCGACCCAGACTAGTACAAGTGCTAAAGAATCCAGAGAGAGCTATGCCAACATGGGAGTAAATAGAAGAAGTGCAGGAAAGAACTCCATGATGTGGCACACCACATCATGACAAACAGCTTTGTCCAGCAAAGGGACACTACACTCACGGTAATGTCTAAAAAGGGGATATTATGTAGCAGTCTTCTGGTCAGAGAGAAGACTAAATTTCAAGAGGTCTCCACAGTAGATGGCCTATACAGTGTTCTACTTGGCTGCCCAGCAATCACCACCCTAGGCCTATTTATAAGAATAGAAACCAGCCTGGGACCTGGAACCTGAGACCAGGAAGTGGGAACCCCAAATTGTTCAATAGACTGAGGAAATCAGAGGGAGAATATCACATTAAACTAATCTCAGATGCAAAGCCATTTGCTCAGTCAACATCTACGAGAGTCTCCCTCCTTTTGCTGCTCAAAGGGAAAGCAGAGCTCAGCTGCATGGAGCAAATATTTCCAGAAAGGACACCTCAGCTGAATGGTGTGCAGAGATGGTAGTGGACTAAGAACCAAACGATAATGTTCAGATCTGTGTAGACTCTACTAGGCTCAAAGAGAAAGTTTGTAGGGAATGATATATCCTCTCATGTGTTGAGCACACCCCTAGACAACTTAGTGAAGCAAACATCTGCTCAAAATTGAGTGTCCAATCTGCCTTTTGGCATACACCACTTGCTGCAGAATCTGCATTACTAGTGACTTTCACTACACCTTGATCGTTATCCTGAGAACAACCACCTGCCTATCCATATAGATCTACCAATATGCATGCAGATCCCCTCCCTGCAAGGAGATATCTAGCAAGGGAGAGATGGCTTCCTGCATTTATGAGAGGGCTACAAAATGACTAGTGTATTGTGTGAAATGATCATTAGTGGAAGCTTCTAGTATTATGATTAGTGTAACTGAATTCAAGAGAATTCAAGAAATAGAATGTACTTGGATGAGCCAAATTTTGCAGTCTTTCCTCAGATAAGATCCATATTGAATTAAAAAGGAATAAAGACTACAAGATGTGACCCACGCAGAGCACAGGAAACAGCTACATGTTTTTCTGCCATCATAAAGTCCCACTTTCATCAAAAATGCACAGGTGGATAAAGATTTGTAGGATTTGTACAATGAGCAGATCTTAATAGAAATTGTACACAAGAAATCTTTAATTTGTGAGCATGAGCTACGGGTAATGGATACAAAAATATTCTGGGCCAGATCCCTCGCAGGTATAGACTGACATAGCTTTATTGACCTCCATGGAGCTGCACTGAATTACACCAGCTGAGGTCTGGCCCTTTGCGCTTAAAGAGATATTAGCAAAAAATGACACATTTAAACCTAAGGCTTTGAGGCCACTGAAAAACCATCAAGCCAAACTTACTATTAATTTCACTTTTCAATTACATACCCTGTCTTTTTTATTCAGGAGAACACATGCACTCTTTTTACAAGTGCATTGATGCCACTGCCTATCAAGCTGACCAATATTGTCTCATTATTTCCTTGTACTCTACTTATCTGTCTATATCCATCCCTGGGCTTATGTTTAGATTATAGACTTTTTGGGGCAGGATTTTTTTTTTGTTCTATGTTTGTGCAACACCTAGCATAGTGGGACTTTGGACTATGACTGACGCTCCTATGCCACATAGTAATAAACATAATTAATGTTTAGGCAATCCCAGTTCTCTTGGTGCCCTCCATACTTTCAGATGAGAATGATCAAGTTATTTCTCTAAATGTAGAAGGGATGTTAGTGACAAAGTGTGATTTCTAGAATATTGTGACTAGATTTTCGAAAGGGCTCAGCACATCAGGCCATACGTGTCACAATGGGAGCACTGTGACACTTACGGCCTCATATGCTGATCTCTTTTGAAAATCTGGCCTTCTGTTCAGTGAACATTTTCATAAGCAAATACATAAATAAATGCCTAAATAAAATACACAAGAAAAGGGAGAGGCATCATCATTCTGGACACTTAATCAGGCAAAACTCATGTAGTTACAACCTGAGTTTTGCCTAAAATAAGGCTTGCTGGACTGCGGTGTTGTTAATTCTTCTGACGTGTTTTGTGAACCTTCTGCTAGTTGATGTTCCACACAAAGCCCCAGCTCCTGGACACAAGAAAGCATATGAGAATCTTAATTTCCTTTTTTTTTTTAAAAAAAAAAAGGATAAATTTCCTACCCTCATGGCTGGAGAGAAAAATTGGAGAACGTGACCCAACTGCACGTTGGCATCTCAAATGCCAGAAGGCAAAGAAAAAAAAATTCATAAGGATTATATTTCTCGTGATTTTTAAAGCAATCTCCTGACTGTTTGGGATCTGATTTTTTTAATGGCTGGAGTAGGCAATACTGGGATTGGACCTAATATAGGTTACATAGTATTGCAAATAATATTTTCTCTACCATCTTCCTTTCCCTCAAGATACCCTTTATTCTGATTCCTCTCTCATTTCCTGACAGCTCTGTCCCTCTTTTCCCACTCTTCCTACCCGCTCCTCACTCTCTGAGCTCTTCCTTTTCCCTTCATTGCTCGCACACACACATATCCCTGAATTCAAAACAAGCACATTGTGCATGAACCTGTACCTGTCATCAATTAACTGTGAGCTCTAGTTCCACCATATTCTCCTGCTGTGGCTCCTGTTATGAGGATGCTGTGCCCTGCACAGGGGCAATGAGAGCTGGGGTAGACCACTGGTCTATAATGCTCCCAGTTTCAGTCAGAGAGACCCAAGGGCCACCAGAGCTGTGGTAACAGCATTTCCACCTGTATCACTGTCTCTTTCTACTGTCTTTCTGTCAAAAGACTGATTAGTTGCACATGTTCTCTTCCCTCATTGGTCCATAAATCCAAATATCATCCTCTCTTCCTGTTCCTCAGTTTTGCAGAGGGGGCAAATAAAGAGTAACAAAGCTTCATTCCTTTCCACTCTTTCAATCCAACAGCCTAGCTGCTTAATATTCTTCCCTACTGCAGGTTTGATATGATTAACCTTGCTTCCAGCAATGACTGCCAGCTACACATGCAGTGATCAGCTACACAGCTTTTCAATGTGCCCCGTAGGCATCTGTGTGAGCTGCATTGTGCTATATAAAAGGGCCAGTATCTTTTCCAAGTGCTTGCGAGGAACACTGCTTCTGAGGCAGTCCCAGCTGGAATGCACAGCATTGTACACCCAAACACAGCAACAATTGCCCTGCAACATATCTTTAAACACCTGCAAGATTATATTTGATTTAACTGGTTGGAACCCAGCTATTTTACTGTTCTTTGGGCCAGATCCTCACCTGCTTTAAATCCTCATAGACCTGTTGACTTCAGCGGAGCTGCACCCATTTACACCAACATGGATCTGATTCTTGGATTACATTCATTGAGATTTCTGAGCTGGGTTGTGCCCCAAAGGCAGAGCTGCCACTGTACTGCATGGTGATTTACTCTTTAGAGGCATGACACTGAGTCAGAAATCTTAATGTGCCAGTGTCACAGAGGGGCTTGAATACATAATTATATCGAGGAGGCAAGCAAAGCCAAGTGCTAGCATCCCCAATGGACATCTCAAACTTTATCACTTTGATTCCTCCCCAGCAACCTTTTTCTGCCCCAGACCTTTACAAAGAGTTGTTTCTCATTTCAATTACCAATCTCCAGCTACTGTTTTCACAGTATAGACTTGATCAAAAGATGTCTATATTTTACCAGAATTATTCAGCTACAACATGAAGGAACCAGAGTAGTGCAGTGTCGTTAACACATAATCCCCTTACCCACTCGAACCATCTGTTCATGGTCCAGTTTAGGAAGCAAGTGTCTCAGCTGAATCTCTGATGGATGTTCACCTGCACCAAACAAAACCACTCTACAAAACTGGCATACTTGGCAATTACTATCCAAAAGATGTACTGCTCATGTTACACAGCATCAGTCCCGTTGACTAGCTAACGCTAGTGACCCCCACAACAAACCTGCCATCATGAGCCTTGAAGCCTACCAGGAATCATATTCTAAGTTAAATCGATCTAGCTCCAGTGAAGGAAATGAACTATGCTGATTTACACCAGAAGAGAGTCTTGTGCTGAGAAGAAATAATAATGGCTGATTGCCTCCCATTCTTCTCAAAGACCTTGACCAAAACCCAGAATTGGCCAAAGATGATATGGGGTTTTAGGTAGGAGTCTGAAACACTTAAATAAATATTGTCAGCCTCATACATAGGCCATAAACCAAGGTCTTCTTGTCATGAATTATTCCTGGGTAGCTATTTCAATTTTGGAAGTTAGATTAAGCTAAACATAGAGTGTGAATGCATGGAGCTATCCAGTATATTCAGAGCCCCCGTTTTATTCTGGAATAACATTTATGTGTTAAGAATAAGTTAAGAATAAAGGTATACATAGCTAATCCCAAATCCAACGACTGCAGAGTTAAGTTACTACTGGCCCTCGGATACTATGGAGATGAGTGAGATATAAATGCTACCAACACATACTGTAGGCCCCAGCGTTCATAAAATGTTGCTTGCCCTGAAGTTCTAGGGTACTCATGTAGGTTTGCACTCACGTGATAGTTCTTTGTAGATGAGCTAGTTGGTGTGAGATGGTGAAGGAAAAGAAGCCTTTTCATCTGTTTTATTTTGCTTTTGATGCCCACAAATTGCTGAGTTGCATGACATCTATGTTTTCACACACAATGGCAATGCATTTTTTTCCTCTGGATATTGCATGCAGTATATTTTGAACATTTCCCTCATGAAAGAAAAATGTTGGGTTTTGTATGTTGCGGAGTTACAGAATTTGCTACTGTGTAACTGCTGAATTTCTTTTAATCTTTCCTCTGAAACCAATCCCTCCATCTCTGTAATTGTTATCTGTTGCTCTTGTCTGAACTCCATTCAGTGTGCCTACATCTTTCAGGTAATGAGGTGCCCAGACCTGAATGCAATATCCCATGTTCAGCCTCAACAGAGCCATACAGATAGCATCTATTATGTTCTTGCTCCATCAAAAACATAAATGCCTCTGCTTTATGCAACTCAAGGTTGAACTGGTCCTTTCACTGCCATATTATTTTGCAAAATTATCTAAGATGTAAGATTTAAAAAGGTTTGGGGAAAAAAATAAGCATAGACTTTGACACAAGTCTGAGGATAATAATTACTAGCATTACATTAAAAGAAGGTTATTTGCTTTACCTGCTAAATAAATACATCAGCACTAGCTAATTTTACTAAGTGAGTTTTGCCAGCAATGTCAGTGAACTCTACCTTAGTTTCTCTGTACAGTATCTGCAAATCCTTGTCAACCTTATCAACATTACTAATGCTCACATAACCACAATTAATTAGTACCTTTTAGTAATTCATTAAAAACAAATAATTTCAGTAAAAGGGTGCACAAAAAAGCATGCAATTCTTAGTATAGTGTGCTTGATTACCTTTGAGAAACAGAACACTTATTGGACGAAAGAAACTTTTCTATGTAGTATGAAGTTCTGATGGGGTAGTCTGTCCCTTCAGGACAGTTCTGCAAACTGGTCAGTCCACCCTGCCACCTGGCATGGCTCTTTAAGAATAGAAAGTCCGATTATACATACAAGATCCTGGTTGACATTAGGAAACAGGAAGTGGTTCTGGGAGTAAGTAGGGTTTGAGAAGAAACCCTAACATTGTTTCTTTAAAGGCCCAGTGCCAGGAGCCTTTCAGAGAAGACGTAGCAATCAATTGGAGTTAACAGGGAGAAAATACTACTGGGAGAAGGCTGCCAAACCTTTTAAGCCTGAGAACTAACTGAGGTCAGCTGAGGGAGACAATTGCACCTCAGCTCCAGGAGGAGAACTGGAGACTCCTGGCATAAGGAGAAGACATAGAGACTGAGAGGTAGTCCTAAAATAGCAATTGTTTGAATCCCAGATCTAAGAGGTGGTCTGGGGCTCCTGCCATAAGAAGACACAGAGACTAAGAAATGAATTTCAACCCAAGTCAAAAAGAAGATCTGGGGACTCCTGACATGGATTTACACAAAGACTGAGAAGATAACCCTGAGGGGAGTGGGAACAGAGCTTAGAGTACAGGCTTCAGAGGAATCCTGAAAACCAGAAACACCTTTTGTTTACTTGGGACTCTTTGTTGTGGACCCTTTTGTATGAGGTTTTGTTATAA
This sequence comes from Mesoclemmys tuberculata, assembly GCA_007922155.1. Lineage (NCBI taxonomy): Eukaryota > Metazoa > Chordata > Testudines > Chelidae > Mesoclemmys > Mesoclemmys tuberculata. The sequence goes on along the minus strand of ML675616.1, from coordinate 60,508,769 downwards.
ACAAGCTTCAAAGAGGGTGACATTGATATTTATATCAAGTGTCTGAAGGGAGTTACTGGCTCCCTGAGAAGGGAAACTGAGGCAGGGAGTATGTGTAATGTCACACTAACTCAGTGGGGGGTGCTACAGATCAGGCATAGCCTGTGACAGAAATCTTTTATTCTCAACACAGAGTAAATGGATTAAAATGTATTCTACATAAAAGGTTTGATCATGTTATTAAATATGGAAGCATCCAAAGCTCCTTATTGGGAGTACTACAAACATAAGAAAACATAATCATTATCCCCAAAGAGTTTACATTCTAGACACCCAGGTCTTGGTAGAATCCATCATTAGGACTACCGGTTGCTCACCATCTTGCAGGATCAAACCTTCCTTACTTGGTACAATTTTGTACATCCATAGTAGCCAGAAGCAGTTAGCAACTCCTGCTGTGATCATGTGAGTTGTTAAGTCATTTTCTTATTTTATAATCCCCTTAACATGGTATTTCGTCCTTATAAATATAACATAGTTTATGGAGTTTAAAATGCAATTATTTCTCATGCATTACTGAAAATAGGAGGCCAACTTGGTAAAAGTCTGTGGATAAGGGAAAAGCGGTAAAAAACAAGGGTGATGGCATGGTAAGGGTTTACTACAGACCACCTAACCAGGAAGAAGAGGTGGATGAGGCTTTTTTAAAACTACTAACAAAATCATTCAAAGCACAGGACTTGGTGATGATGGGAGACTTCAAGTATCCAGCCATCTGTTGGGAAAATAACATGGCAGGGCACAGATTATCCAACAGGTTCTTGGTACAGATTTTGTATTTCAGAAGGTGAAGAAAGCCAGTAGGGGAGAGGCAGTTCTAGATTTGACTTTGACAAATAGGGAGGAACTATCTGAGAATTTGAAAGCAGAAGGCAGCTTGGGTGAAAGTGATCATTAAAAGGTAGAGTTCATAATTCTAAGCAAGGGTTGAGGGGAAGAAAATGTATTTCAAGAAGGCAGACTTTCACAAACTCAGAGAGTTGGTAGGTAAGATCAAATGGGAAGAAAGTTGGAGGGGAAAACAGTTAAAGAGAGTTGGCAGTTTTTCAAAGTAACATTTTTAAGAGCACAAGAGCAAACTATCCCACTGTGAAGGAAAGATAGGAAGTTTGGCAAGAGACCATCCTGTCTTAACCAGATCTTCAGTCATCTGAAACTCAAAAAAGAGTCCTACAATAGGGGAAACTAGATCAAATTATAAAGGATGAATATAAACAAAATAACAGAAGTATGTAGGAACAAAATTAGGAATACCAAGGGACAAAATAAGATTAAGCTAGCTAGAGACATAAAGGGTAACAAGAAAACATTTTACAGGTACATTAGAAGCAAGAGGAAGACCAAGGACAGGGTATGCCAGTTACTCAATGAGGGGAGAAAAAACAACAATGGAAAATGCAGAAATGGCAGAAGTGCTAAATGCCTTTTTTGTTTAAGTTTTCACTGAAAAGTTTAATAACGAATGGACATCTAATATAGTGAATGGTGATGAAAATGTGATAGGATTCGAAGTTAAAAAAGGCAAAGAACATGTTAAAAATTAGTTAGACAAGTTAGATGTTAAATCACCATTTAACCATATACATCCTAAAATACTCAAGAAGCTGACTAAGGAGATATCTGAGCCATTAGCAATAATTTTTTAAAAGTAATGGAAGATGGGAGAGATTCCAGAGGATTGAAAAAGGACAAATATAGTGTCAATCTATAAAAAGGGAAATAAAAACAACCTGGGGAATTACAGATCAGTCATCTTAACCTCAGCACCCAGAAAGATAATGCAGCAAATAATTAAGCAATCAAGTTTCAAACCCCTAGAAGATAATAAGGAACAGTCGGCATAGATTTCTCAAGAACAAATTGTGTCAAACCAACCTGATAGCTTTCTTTGTCCAGGTAATAAACTTTGTGATGGGAGGGAAGCAGTAGATATGGTATATCTTGACTTTAATAAGGCTTTTGATACTGTGTTGCATGACTGTCTCATAAATAAATTAGGGAAATACAACCTATATGAAGCTCCTATATGAAGTGCATAACTGGTTGGAAAACCATTCCCAGAGAGTAGTCATCAGTGGTTCACAGTCAAACTGGAAGGCCATATCAAATGGGGTACTTCAGGGACTAATTATGGGTCCAGTTCTGATTAATATAGACTCATAGACTCATAGGTCAGAAGGGACCAATATGAT
>ML675616.1:60404517-60506138 GCA_007922155.1 Mesoclemmys tuberculata | reverse complement strand
GAAGTAATTCTTCAGGTCTATTCCACACTGGTTAGGCCTTAGCTGGAGTATTCTGTCCTGTTCTGGGTGCCACATTTCAGGAAATATATGGACAAATTGGAGAAAGTCCAGAGAAGAGCAACAACAATGCTTATAGGTCTAGAAAATGCCGCCTATAATGGAAGATTAAAAAAATTGTCTTTGTTTAGTCTGAAGAAGAGAGGACTTAGGGGGGACATGATAATAGTTTTCAAGTACCTAAAAGGTTGTTACAAGGAGGAAGGAAAAACATGTTCTTGTTAACTTCTGACAATAGGACAAGAGGCAATGGGCTTAAACTGCAGCAAGGGAGGTTTAGGCTGATCATTGGGAAAACCTTCCTAACTATCAGGAGAGTTAAGCACTGGAATAAATTGCCTAGTGGGGTTGTGGAATCTCCATCACTGGAGCTTTTTAAGAGCAGGTTAGAAAAACATCTGTCAAAGATGGTCTAAAATATGCTTGATCCTGCTGCCATAAGTGCCAGAGACTGGATTAGATGACCATGGGAGGTCCCTTCCAGTCCTATAATTCTATTATTATAGCTGAGAAATTATAATATTAAACATAAAGGCCTCTGAAACATTGGAAGGACCAACTAATTCCAGAGCACAGACATGCAGGATGTGATTTTGACTCTTGATTTATAATATTTTTAAATTAAACTTAAATTTTGAAAGAAAATTGTTTTGAACAAAAAACTGAAAACTTTTTGTTTTTTTTAAATGTCAAAACCTCAGATTATTAATCAAACCAGACACTGATTGAAGCCAACCCTTTCCCACAAACAGTTCTGGTTTCAACAAAACTGCATTGTCTGACACATCCGTTACAGAACCAGAAAAGATATTTTAAAAATTGTATCCAAACCATCTGCTGTGGTGGTGACTTTATATGACTGATGTTACAAGTATACAATAGTGCTAAACAATGGAAAACATTCTATTTTGCTTAAAATAGAACAACAGTTTACTTAAAATTTTTCTTATACTTTGAAAATTGATATTTTTATAATTCAGCTTTGATTTGTACATAATAATTTTTTTTTGTCCTTGACAATGGCTCAATGTTAGTGATTTTCTTGTTGACAGATATTAACATTCTGCACTGTGGTACAATGGGCAAACTACTGTAGCTCTTCTCTGGATCTCGTGTAGTTCCCCGATGTTCTGGACTTCATGCCACTGTCTGTAAGGTTTTTTTCCTGGGACTTGGCCACCTTTGGGCTTACCACTTGTAGTCCTTTTGGAATCTGCTCGCTCCAAAAGACCTAACCAGTTCCTCATAGAAGTTCTTTTCTTCAGGGACTTGCTGATGGAATCTTGCTAAGTCTTTTTATTAGGCTCAAGTGTTGCTTAACTGATTAACTGCTACCCAGCCAGCTCGCTTATGAACTAATCATAGGTGGATCTGGGTTGGCTCTTTCCTCTTAGCAGAGCCTCTTACAGGCAGGCTGGATGCCAGACCCCCTCATAGGCCAGCTATCATGTGACAACATAACAGTTTAATATACATATTGAACATAAACACCCTATGCATCAGGATAACTAGTGAGTCAAAGTTTAAGTAGCTCTAAACTTCAAGGTTGTTTATCACCTCAATATTTTCTGCAATATCTTTTCCCACTGTGACATACTGCTAATTCCCTATGCTAACTCAGGGAATTATCTTTGTTTATCCAAAAGCACCCACACCAAAACTCTGTCATAGATCTATCACCAATAAAGGTCTTTATATACTCCAGTTCCAAGGAACTGTTCTCCAAAATGAATCAGTACTATAGCAGACATGGATAGTGCATAAGGTTCTATATTCTATAGTCCTATATTCCATTACAACAACCATGTTTTTCCCCTTTCTTAGTTGTTCAAATTTTCTGAAACACTTTCTTCTTGGATGATATTTTTATGTTTGGTCTTAGTCAGAAGTTGATGTTATGGAAAGTTGAACAAAATTGGTCCCATTGTCTTTTGAATTTTGTATATTTAAAAATAAATTGTGCACTTTCCATCATATATTCAGATCTGAATATGTATAATTCCAAAAGAGCTAAACCAATTTTGTTCAAACTAAGATAGCTCCAGAGTTCTCAATAAAAGATAAAATGTAAACCAAGTCTGAAACAAGGTAGGATAGTTTTTAATTTAGATTGGTATCTATTTTCATGCATTCACAATAGAATATGCTTTTTGGTGCTTTGTTTGTTTTTAGTTGAACTAAAACTAGAGAAGTTTAGAACAATGGAGCTGTATAAAAAGCTATGGTATTGCATGATTGTAATCTGAATTTGTCCAGTTCCCATCACAGATGTCTGGCGCCTCAGTACCAGATTCCTGGTTTAAAAGTCTTCATTTAAAAATGACTGAGTTCCTGAGGCATTAAGCTAAATAGATCTAGGTCCTGGAAGTTGCAAGTCTATATATAAAAGATAAAAAAAGAAGGAAATTCAATGTTAACAACTATTTAAACTGGTTACTATGTACTGATTTGTTTTAAAAACTTGTTTTGTAGATCTCATTGAAAATCCAGCCTGCACAGATCTTTAACCTATTAAATGTAAGGGTTTATAATAAATTCCATTACCTGAGAAATAATTTCTGATATAAGACCATAAAGCATATACAGAGTTAAGGTTGTTCTTGCCACCTTAACTCTGCATTCCTGGTTTTTGAGTGTCTGTTTATTTAAAATTAACGTGGGATTGGCCAAATTCTATTCAGTCATGCTAGAGAAACTCCATTGAATTTCTAGACCAGAATTTGGTATCAATGCATTTTGTGATGTTTTTGTGAAATCTGAATTATGCTGAATTCAGACAGGCACCTATGGTAAACCCAAACAATAGAGCAAGAATCTATCACTACCATAATCTGAGATGCAGCCAAGAAAGTCCTGCAGGTTTATGAAATCTTATTACCATAAATCAGTGAGAGCTCAAGGACTACCTCATATGGAGCACAAATCAAGATACACCCAGTGTGTGTGGAACCTCCCACAATAAAGAAAGATGCAAAATGGCAAGATAACATTTCTTCTGCTGTAACTATTCTCCGAGAATAATTTGTTAAAAAACATGACATCATCAAGATGATCAAATAATACAGTAGTAGAAACACTGCATGTTAGCTAAGGTAATTTCCTGCAATAACCTTATTGAATTAAAATTCAGTATTTTAGGAGTCCATTGTATTAAAATGCAAATTTGATGTATTGTGGGATTGTATGTAATGTCTCTGAGCTTGGGAAAGTGCTATGAACTTCAAAGGACCACCTGAAACAATGCAAACCTTTAAAGGTTAAATAGGTTTCCCTGGAAATCTCTAGGTGGAGGGGTAATTCAAATATAAACCTCCTGTTATGCAAGAACTCAGGTGTTTGAATCTTCACCCTGACTTTGTCTGCTGATCACCTGTTACATGAGGACACATCAAAGACCCAAACTGTACAAAGAAGTGACCCACAGGTTCATGGATATGCTTGTTCTGAGCTAACAGCTGTTATGAACTTGTGACCACCCTCGGGTGGGTTGGAAGGACTGGTTAGCAGCCGGAGCCACTGGAGTTACGGATGATCTCTAGTAAGCTTATGAGCACATGTGGAGGTTTTTCTGTTGTCTTTAAAATGTTTCTCTGTAATGCTTTTACCTTAAGAATAACTAGGCTTACTTAGAAAGAGCAGTGTGGTAACTTAACGACTACCATTATGCTGGCTATGGTCTCTGAGGAAGGAAGGGAAAGCAGGCAAGTGAAGCAGTCTGATTTTCTGGGGAATTCAGTGTACACAAGGAACTGTGCAGCCAGAAAGTACACCAGTCAGGGGGGAGGAAAGACATTTGTCTCTTCCCAAGCAAGATGACAGCTGTGGAACAAGAAGCCTAAGATTGGGTGCCCTTGGTGGACCATAGGAGTGAATACAGGTTCAATAGCCCTGAACTGTGACATAATGTTTTCTGACTAAGCCTGGTAACTGGCCTATGCTGATTGGTGCATTAGAATTATGCATAGATTACAATTCCTCAATTTTATAATTTTCTTTTTGCTTCAAAATAGATGAAGCAAGCAGGCCTCCAGTACTGCACCATTTGAATATATTTTAGCATATAGTTTAATTTTCTCTGTTTCAGGACATGATAGTGCTGGTGCGTCTATATCCAGCTTCATGCCTTAAAGCACAGAACAGTGGAGTGATGAGGAGTGAGCTAAGAAAATAAGGGATATTGGTGACTGACATCAGTTTGGAGAAGTACAAAATGACAACGTTATTTATTTTAGAGAACTATCCATTTTAGAGAACGAAGAGGAGTGGGCATTATCATAAAAAGACATTGATTTTATAGCACTCCTTAATCTCTCAGTGCCAAAGAAAAGAATCTCTAGTATACTTAAAATATGACCATAAGTCTATATATAGGACAGGAGGGAATAGTGGTTCTAGCTCAAACACTGACCTATGATGGAAGATTTTTAATTCCAAAGAACTTCTTTATTTCTGTACAACATCAGGGTCTTTCTTTTTTAAAAAAAGATCTGCTATTTGAAAAATCACAAGATCAGATGTGTGATGAATATGTCAATCCAAAAGATGTTCAACTGATCATCTACCCAGACAATAAACAATCTTCCTGTTGGTTTTCTTTTTCATAGGGTTTATTAGGAGGGGAAACCCATACTTGTTATAGTTTAGAAACATTTTTTCTCATCACTGTTCTCTATATCTGTTTATCATACAATTTTCTTTTCTTACCTGCCCTGAGAGTGAAGATGTAGAATACAACCATAGTACAGGCCTAGCCAATCATGTTTTGGTGATTATGTCATAACAGAGCAACAAGCAAAAGATGAGTTGATTTTCACACTTGCTAAAGGCTATTTTGGATTGATCCATTGTTAGTGGGTATTGCATCTCCAGCTCATTGCTATACATAATGAATTCCCCTTCAAAGAATAGCTTTCTAAGTGATTTCTACTACCCAAAAATCAGTGTTCAAATGCCAAGATATATTTTGGTAAAATAAACTAAATGTTTGGGCCCAGATTTCCAACAGAAGCCAGTGATTTTGAATGATTTCTGGGTGCCCAATTTGAGACATTCAGGACCAGGGGTGAAATCCAGGCCTCACTGAAGTCAAAGACAAAAATTCCACTGACTTCCTTAGAGCCAGGATTTCAACCCTAGTCTTTGCAAGTGCTGAACACTCAGAGCTCCCTTGAACTGAAGATGCTGAGCATGTCTCAAGTTGGATAGCAAAAAAATAGAGGCCCACAAAAATCACTGAGCCCTTTTAAAAATGTCATTCTTAGCTATTCTGTATAGGAGCTATATATACAAGGTAAACATCTGTTAGCCAGTAGTATGGAGTCCCAGGTTGTTGTTGCTGTTATTAATGCACTGGTACTTAATGGTCTGGATCAGGGCCCAATTGTGCTAGAGACACTATATGCTAATCTTCTCCAAGGAGCCTACAATGTAAGTAAAAGAGGAGAGAAAATGGATGGATGTATACGAATTGATATATCCCATTTTATAAAAAGCAGCTACTCTTTGAGGTTATATAGCTATAGAGAGCAGAGTAACAAAAATCATGGGAAATTAGAACCAGAGCCTACAGAAGGTTTTCACATAACAAGGATATGTGGACTTATTTCACCCACGCCTAGTAAAGTAGTAAAATCTCCTGGTCACTATTTTCTTGTTAATACATCCAAATATTGTGTTTGCCCTTTTTGCCAGAAGATCATATTGGGAGCTCATGTGAAATTGGTTATCTCAAATAGCACAAGTCCTTTCCATAGTCACTGTTTTCCAAGATACAGTCAACCCTACACATATTTTTCCTGGATGTATGTGAGCTTGTGTTTGGCTGTATTTGTAATTATAAGCTTTGGCTTGTACACATGCAGGTGTTAAACTATGAAAAGTGTGTGCACATTGGTATTTGCATGTGCCAAATGTAAGTATGTGTGAATGCACAAGCAACTTTGTGTGCACACAAGAAATGAAATTTACTCCTTCTTTAGAGAGCCAGCACAAAGATGTATGCATCATATAAGTCTCACTTAAACTTTAAGTGAGACAGTAAATTTTACCCACATAGAAGCCAGTTTTTTTTTTTTTAATTATCACTGCAGGAAATAATGCTTATTTAAACTGAATAGAATATTTGTCTACAAATGGCAGGCACTGGGTCACAATGAACAACGAGAAAAAGATGGTAGATCTTCACAAGACCTTTGAAAGATCAAAATTTTAAGTGATTTCTAAACTTTAGTCAACAATATCTGAGACAGCTAACTTTATAAAAAGCAGTAGCTACAACCATTAATTTGTTTTGGTATTAATTAAATGATGACTCAAGTTAGCTATGATAAAAAAACAGACAGTTAATGCAAATGGTCATTATACTCTTTCTGCATTGTGTGAATTATGTGCACTAAATGTATGTGGTTACTGAGTTTCAGCTATGTAGGTTGCATCATTTGTCCAACAGATGCCTTCAGGGCAGAAAAAACTTCATCTAGGCTTTTCTTTCTGAGATTATTCATGGGGTTTGTGCTAAACTTAAGAAGATTTCTTCATCTGGGTAGCAAGCACAGATAAAGAGTCAGGGCCAGCTCTTCAGTTGGTGTAAATCACCATAGCTCCATGGAAGAATGCCAATCTATGCCAGGCAAGATCTGGTCCTGAATATTCTTCATGTTACAGAAAATATAATTACTTGAAGTGAAACTTTTGTCTACTAGGCAGCAGTCCCCTTCCCTTTTCTCCATAATTCAACTCCTACAGTACAAAGGACTGGCATTGGCTCTTGCCCTTCTCAACTCTGAGGTAAATCACATTCTTTTCTCAATTAAAAAAATTCCTCTTCTCATCTTGATCCTTTTTTTCAAGTAGTAGCAGTGAGAAAAAGATATGACATAATTACTTATGCCCTTCTCCCCATCTGTGCACTGCTTATAGCTCAATGTATAATATGTCATCTTCTGAGTGGCATAGATCATTTGAAGAGGAAAATTGAATAAGAAGGGCTAACGTGATCAAAGGCATGGAAGGTTTCTGTTCTAAATGTTTTGAATGAATGAAAAAGAGGATTATAACTTATAACTGAAACAATTTTGCTACCAACTATAGTAGTTGCCACAATATGAATGCTACACACACACACATGCACACTATATGCATATCAAAAATAAAACGCCTTTGGAATTTTTAAACTGAAATTCAATGTAATGCTTAGTCACTTGACCAAATATACTTGTACTATTCCACTCCAAAATCATTATTAGTTCACTATGAAAAGCAACAATTAACAGTTATAACTACTTAGTTAGGGGAGGATTCAATCAGGACAGGAGCTCTTGGATGACTCTTCATTGTGAATGTTACACATATTTCTCAGTGGCACTTTCTGGAACTGGTGAGATTGATTTTCCTTTGATGCTAAACACGTTGTGAAACAAAGCTGTAGCTTTGCCTTACAGTCCGCATAGTGCTCCTTGGTTCAATTAACTTTCAGCGAGGTTATGATAGCAACTTGTAAGCCCTAGTTGTGACCACAGTCAGAGATGGGATTAATCCAATGTGCTAACTTTTTGCAATTTCTCCAAGGCAGAAAGAAAATGCAGCACAGAAGAGAACTGGTGCAACATGTACAAATCATCTGCTATTGCTTCCGACACTTCTTCTCCTTAGTATTTTAAATTGCCACAGTTTGTACTGGGTGGAGTAATAAGGGTCAAATATCTCTTATACGTGCAGATGGGGGGATTAAAGTAGCGTCCTTGGATATCTCAAGTGCAGGACTCAGAGTCACAGCAGGCCCAGATGCAGCACCGATTAATGGCAGCACAAATTCCTACATATAGCTGACTACTACAAACCAACTCTTTCAAACTTCCAGTGCCTTGGGGACAATCCAAAGGCTATATATTTTGACAGGAGGGAGGAGAGAGCTTTCCAACCTTTCCCACTTCTTGAAAGACTTCTACACTGGTGACAGGAGCAAGAATGCCAGGAGACTGCCAAAATCAATAAGCTTGGGAGGGCTGAAGCGAGGAAGTGTATATGCGTGGGTGGTGTGTGGAAGAAGGGTGGCCCCTATTTTAATAAAGCGGACTAAACTGTTTTCAAGGGTAAAAGCAGCAAAAGTATTTGCTTTTGGGTTAAAATAGTTCCTCTGTGTATTCAGCTTCTGATGAGGTACAGCAGAACCATTTGGGGAAGGTTGTTTTTGTTTCTGTTTTTTTCATGTTTTCTGTGGTTGCTTTCAGAATCAGATAGAGGGCCAAATCCTGCAGTCATTACTCAGGTACATCTCTTGTTACTGCTTACAATAACAGCCGTCATGGTTTCACTGTTTCCTTCTCTTCATCCCATTATTTTGGCATTTTATTCCACCAGTTGTGTCGTGTCTTGTCTTATGTTTAACTTATAATTAAGGATACGATTTGGTCCTGGAGGTCACAGATTCCATGACTTTCCAGCATCTCTGTGACTCCTGGGGCAGCGCTGGAGCAGCTGTCAGTCACAGGGCTGCCATCAAGCAGCTGATCGGTGGCCATGGAGCAGCAGCCACCAGACAGCTGACCAGCAGCCAGCCCTGGGGCTACCAAACAGCTGACGCCAAGCAGCCTGTTTTCCCATTTCCCCTAGGGTATTTCTAGTAAAAGACATAGAGAGGTCGCAGACTTACCCCATAACCCATAACTAGTAACAGGGTGAAAGGGCTCCTTACCATGACCCATAGCATGGGATAGGCTATCCTCAGCTTACCCCTCAGGACTGAGTCTATGCACCCCTCGAAGGGATGGAGGGTGCAGCAAGGTGAGGACCTCAGCCTGTGAGGGCTTCAAGTGTTGACCTCAGCCCACGAAATTCACAAGGTCTCACCCCATCCCTTGAGCCTAAGGCCCAGCACCAAAATCCCAGGTATTTTACCTCTGGGAAAAGTTTCATTTTTTTTTTCTTAACCGCACTGGAAACTGTCAGTAAGTTGCGATGAATAAACAACTCCACTCTGATACCTCAGTCAGTGGCTAAGCATGTTCATACTTAACCCACGGAGGCATGAAGGTGTTACTGGGAAGGCAAAAAACATTCTGGTCCTCTGCCAGTTGTCCCATGGGAGAAAAAATTCCTTCCTAACCCCTTAAACAGGCAATCAGCTAGACCTGCAGCATCTGTCAGGCCAGGATCCCATTCCTAGTTCAGGTGGGGAGGATGGGCTGCTGGAATAGAGCCAAAAGAGGCTCTACATGGCCCCCTGTGGCATTAAATCCTGGGAGCTGGGAAAGGCTAGAAAATTAGCACCACTGTCCCCCAGCTGACCAATGGGTGCCAGAGACTCTTGGGGGGGAGGAGGAGCTACCTATTGTCGATTGTTGAGCATCTCCCTCTTTTGCTGCTAGGACTGTTCTCCTTTCACCACGGGCCCTATCACTTTCCCATGCCCACTGATGAGGATGGGTGGCATTTCTGTTGTCTGGGACAGATGCCCTGTCCTTCAGCCCTTTACAAAAACAAAATGTATAAGAGCACCAGAAGTCTGTGATAATGAAGGGTAGAACTCAACAAACGAATTGGACTGGCGCACTAATGGGACTGGGGCCCTCTGAAGCAGCAGAAAATATTTTACTGTACTATATTGTTCTGTAATGCTGTATTGTGAATATTGTCCCTTGTATCCCAAATTGCATCCAACATAGTGGGGAAGTAATGTATAACTTACAGTTTAAACAGTTAATGCTTCGGAATGATGTTCCTCTGATTTATTTTACATTAGAGAAACATCATGCAGAACCATTATCAATAACAGAGATGTTTTTTGTAGTAAGTGCTGTCTATATTTCTACATTTACCAGGGAATAGTTTGAAATGCAGTAATCTTTAATGGGAGGTGTGTCACACTGTCTGGAATGGCTCACAACCTTAAGGCAGACTGTTAAAAAGCTGGGCAGAGATCCCAAACTGGTTGTGTGTTCTATAATTAGTTTTCACCAACCCAGTAACAAGTGTGAACTCCTACAGCATGATAGCAGTCTACCATGCAGTCACAGGCAGTAACCTAGGGCAGTACAATCTATCTCGCCACTCAAGCAAACTGGACTTGGTATAGTTGATTGCTATTCCCCAAAGATCACAAAATATTCAGGTTGCGTCCAGCCCCAAGAGATCAATCACTTACTCCAGGTCAGTTTCTACCTTAGCTTTCTCACCAAAGACAAGACTTGTAGCCAATCCTATAATAAACTAAGTAAAGATTAATGAACTAGGAAGAAGAAATGGGAGAGTTATTATAAGGTTAAAGCAAGCAAGCATATACACACACATGAGTTACAGTCTATGGTTTTGAAAGGTGACAGAGTTGTAGTAATCTATCAGTTCTGAATGCCTTTTAGGGCTAACCCAGTTTGGCCCAGGGGATGTCTGTTTCTGTTTTGTAGTTCCAGCCCTGCAGGAGTCAAAACAGCAAAAGAGAAGAAAAAAAATTTCAGCTATTTTTATTTCCTTCTTCCAGAATTCGGGCTGATGGGACAAGCCCTTTTACATGTAGCCTCTTCATGGGTTTGAAGGGGCAATTAACAAAGTCTTTATATTATGATGTATTATTATGACCCCACAGTGGTCCATTTACTTTTGGTAGGCCTTTCTGATGAGCAAGAGTTGATACCTCCCAACTTGGGTCACAGTTTCAGAGGAATTGGCGCGTGAAATTGCGAGCCCGTTAGCGAGAATTTTTAAGCAATCGGTAAACTCGGGGGTTGTGCCGTACGACTGGAGAATTGCTAACGTAGTTCCTATTTTTAAGAAAGGGAATAAAAGTGATCCGGGTAATTATAGGCCTGTTAGCTTGACGTCTGTCGTGTGTAAGGTCTTGGAAAAAATTTTAAGGGAGAAAGTAGTTAAGGACATTGAGGTCAATGGTAATTGGGACAAATTGCAACATGGATTTACTAAAGGTAGATCGTTCCAAACCAACCTGATCTCCTTCTTTGAGAAGGTGACGGATTACTTAGACAGAGGCAATGCGGTAGATCTAATTTACCTCGATTTCAGTAAGGCGTTTGACACGGTTCCGCATGGGGAACTGCTAGTTAAATTGGAAAAGATGGGAATGAATGTGAAAGTTGTAAGGTGGATAAGGAACTGGTTAAAGGGGAGATTACAGCGGGTCGTACTGAAGGGTGAACTGTCAGGCTGGAAGGAGGTTACTAGCGGAGTCCCTCAAGGATCGGTTCTTGGACCGACCTTATTTAAGGATTTCAATAACTCAGTCATGGGTTCGGGGTTGTTATAAATGTGTATGGGTAGGGTTTTGTGGCCTGCCTTGTGCAGGAGGTCAGACTAGATGATCATATTGGTCCCTTCTGACCTATGAGTCTATGAGTCTATGAGTCTAAAACATTTTTTACAAAAGCAAAAACTTAAATATTACCTTATAGCATGAGATAAAGTTATTATAAATGAGATTAATATATTCAGCAATTTACAAGCATTTTATAACATTAAAGCACTAAACACACTGTTATAAGATTAGCACTTAACTTAAACACAGTAACACACAGGTGAAACAGTTTGGTGTTTAGCAATGAATTTTTCAGGGTGGCTGAGGCCTGAAGCCTTGGCGAGAGATGGCACCTGGTCTGCCAACATCAGAAGATGCAATGTAATTAACTGAGTGGCAGAATTCACCACTGTAGATGGAAGCTGTACTTTCCCATTAAATGAGAACAGGAAGCTGACATTGTTTTTATTTTATGATGGGTTGATACGTTGTATACCTCATGAATTTGTGCTAATCTGGGCCAATTTATAATGCATTCTATTTGTGAGATTCAGTTATATGGTGTGGCATGCCATTTGAAGCCTTATTCCCCATGTTTTATTGCAATCTAAATCTCTTAAGCATGCATTAATTTCTACGTCTAGCTTTTTCATGTCCACAAAGCCCTGGGTAGAAATACACTTCATCTGTTTTCTCCCCAAAACCATTGTGTGATAATATGCTCAATAGTTAATTTGACTGTCTTGGAGAGACCTATGTATTTCTACAGTAAATAGGATTTCAAACTTGAAGCCAGTCAAAAGGGGATCATGTTCCAAGAAAGAAGATTCCCTGTCTATATGAACTTTTTAATTATTTTCTTTTTTTCAGTGTTTTCACTAATGTCAGTATCATCAAGGCAAAGCCCAAAGGGAAGCAGTCTCTTTGCAGATCAGGTGCCACCTGTATCAATCTCTAGCAAGATCCTTAAGACACTCTGGCTGGATACTCAGTCTTTGTCTAACATTGGCAGTCTTATCTCACTACTGAAGCTTTTGGCACCCATCTGATTGCCAGCTGTGTAGTGGCAGTGTTTTGCACATAGTTAAATATAACTTTCAACTAATCCTTTTAACAAAAAAATTCCTTTTAAATATTCAACCATCAGCCTTGGCTCTTTTGTTTATTTTCTTTTCTTATAAGAGGGGTACTCTCATGGAGATATTCTCAATATATTGCTCTAAAATTAGCACATTGAGCCTATTAGGAGACTGGGACATAAGATATATATCTATATATAGTCAATATAGTAGATAGTTAAATAAATAATTATCTACTGGCACATAAAAATATATAGTGTTGTTGATAAATTAGTATGTTCAGTAAAGTTGTTGATTTTCAATGGCCAATTTTTAATGGGGCCATATTCATTGTGGTGTAAATTAGTGCATCTCACAGACTATAATGGATTTACATCTGTTATCTAGGATGAGTTTAGCCATCTCTTCCCTTTAGAGATCAACTCAAGCCAAATCCTCAAATCCAAACACGATGAGGATGTTCAAATCTGGATCCAGTGTTTGTGGATTGGGCCTAATGTTTCTCTATTTCTAATACTGTAAATTGTGTCACTTATTTTGAAACTTCTGGAAGCCCAACGATGCAGGAAAATGAAAAATAACTTTAAAAGAAAACAAAATGCTTTCAAACCTAAAATAATTTTCAATTCTTATTTATCTGAGTGGTTTGCCCATCCATCCTTACTAAATACAACCAGCAGCACATTTAATCCAAGTATAATTGTGTGCCAAGAATTTCATACATTTCTTGCCTAGTTGATAAAGTTATTATTAGACAGTTTATTCAGTAATTAGAATGCAAAATTTTAACACTAAATGCAAATTATTTAAAGACATAGGACTAAGTTCAGGCCTGCTGTACACCCTGTGAAACCCCTTGAAATAAGAGCACAAGGTCATTAGTCAAAGAAGAATTTGACTCAATTATGGTAACTTTAAAGAATCACCAAACTAAATGCAGTCCTTGAACTGCAACTGCATAGACTTCAAAATTGTATAAATGCATATGTTTGAAAGTGAATAGTAGGCACTGTGCTAAATGCTTGCTGTGCATGAATTCTTTCACCTTTCAGCAAAGATATTTAGACCAAATGCATATCTGCCACATATTCAATAGATCCTAAAATAGTTGATCAAAACATGAGAGCTTTTAGCTCTGCATGCAAGGAATGCTGTATTCTACTATTTGAAACATGTTTTTCAGAAGACAATCTCTTTATGAGCTAGTCAGCATCATTTCACAAATAAGGTCCGTGCTCCTGACCATCTTCAAACGAACCGGTGCTCTACTTACTTAATGTCAGAAGTAGTGTTCCAGCTAACCTCCTGCTCTGGACCCAGTGCACAGATAACTGGTTTAAAGAAAGAATACCGGTTGAATAGCAGAGCACCGCATTGATTTGGTAGAACTTTACTATGATCCTTTGTTTCATTGTTGATAGACAGGCCCCTAAGACTATGTCTACTCTGCAATGTAAGCCCAAGCTCAAGCCCTTATACCCCCTTCTGTCTACACACAAATCACTCAGACTTGGGCTTGGACACAATTTCCTAGGACCCACAAGGGTGAAGGGTCTAAGCCTGAATCAAGGCAGGACTCAGGGTTCGAGCCCTATTATTTTGCAGTGTTCCAGGGACCACAACTTTGCCTCTGGTAACTCTCCAACATCATGCTCATTTCATGATGAGTTTGACCAGGTGCTGGGAACTGTGCCGAGCACTGAGACACCACCAGTGCACCATGACCTGGTCAGCCAGGATGGAGTCCTGCTGGCCCCAAAAGCCAGCATGGGAATCGATGGTAGCCAGCAGCAGGTGCCAAATGAGGCAAATGAAGTGACTCTGATGATGAAACTGGTCCTAAAGGAGACTTTGCCACAGAAGCAGTTGCAGCCTATTTTGGGGCCATACTTGAAGGATCTTCTTGAGCCCCCACTCCCAGCAGAGCAGCCCACTATGGATCTGTCAGCAGAAGCAGAAGAGGGAGAAGCTATCCCAGAGCCTGGTAAGTTTGTGGCTCTGTTTTTGTATTTATTAATATAGGAATGGGAGAGATTTCCATTCTGTGAACCAAGGCAACGTATCTGCTAATGGCAGATTGCACGCCCAAGACTTGTCATTCCCCCACCCTCCTCACCATGTGGAATTCAAAATGGAGACTGGGACACACAAACAGTAGAAAGAGCATTTAAAAGAGAATTTTTACTGGGAGAGCCCACATTTTGGGTAGTTCATTCTGCTGTGTTAAAATAAGAACCTTATATTATCTTCCCTGTACGTACACCGCTCAGCACCAACCCAACAATGTAATGAGCCAAAAAGATTGAACTGTACAAGGGGGGAGAAAGGTTCAACTGTAGTCTATTTCTGTTAAATGTAGTTAATGAATTCCATGCATGACAAAATCATTAGTCCCATATATGACTGAGAGTTTGAAGTTAGTCCATACATTTGCCAGGGGGAGAAGAGGAGTGCAGTGGAATTCTCTGTGTTTGCATGCAGTCCTAATAGGCTTTATTGGAAACCAGAGAGAGGCATTAAACCGCATAGAAGCTACTACAGCATCCTGTTGATTCCCGCATCAATTCTTACCCAGTCACGAGAACTAGCATCTGCAAATCTTTCCTGTATTAAGTACTCCAGATAGGTAGCCACATTTCAGGGAAGGGCATATTTTTCAGGGTCGCATTGGTAGCTCACCAGTGCACTCCACTCATATGTGTGCTGTTCTGTCACTATACATTTGAATACTTCACTGTGACATAAAAAACCTGGTTTCCCACTGGCAGCTTGCAATAACACCTCTCTTAGCCACTCAGGCACCAAAAGTACAACTATGACTTCCAAAATGTGCAATGACTGAAATGATAGAGAACCTTGTAGCATGGCGTGGCCACCACTAAACTCCATTTTACTAAAAAAATATTAAAGAGTTGTGGTTTTTAACATGCCTTTCTTTCAGCATTTATTTCACTATGATTAACATGGCTGTGTCTGAGGAGCGATGGGCTGAAGCAGCTTTCTGTCAATAAATAGAAGTTAAGGTTAAAAAAGTAATATTTTTGTCCTTGAAATTACATAAGGACTTTTTATGTTCTTCTGCACTGAGCTCTTTGACACAATAAACTTCTGTGTCTTGTCCTATTGTAGGCCCTTGAACCTCCACAGCTCACCCAGACTGCAGAAGCCTGGTTCACTGTACCTTCAGGGACTGTTGGAAGGGGAAGCGTTTCTGTGATGAACTTATGGTTGAAGTTCTGGACACAGCCAACAAGCAAGTCGACTACCAAAGGCAAAGGGACTTGTGGCAAGAGAAAATACATGCCGAGAGACAAGTTTAAAGGGTCAGTCTAGCTTCACAGGGTAGCGGTGAAGGAGTGGGCATGCGCTTTGCAGTTCCTGCAACAGGAACCAGTGGTTAAGGGAAGAAAACAGAGCACAAGAGAGAGAACTGTATGAGAAGCTGCTGTTTCTAATTGTTACAAGAGTGCAGGCTTCTGCTGCGCCCACACCACACATTGTGTCCCCTCAACAGTATTCTGCCTGCATTCCAGGAACAGCTTGGATAATTCCATGGCTGAGTGGCTCATTTAGTTGGGCTCTATGAGTGCTCGGATATGCCCTATGCATTCCTCAGTGCAGAACCATTCCTCACGGACATCTCTGCCTCCTGCCCTGGTGCCAAATGTGCAGCAAACATAGAAAGAGAGGATAAGAGAAAGGAGGGCTAGGGGACACAAAGTAGGTAGGGGTGTGTGCATCTTGTACATATTTTGACTATTTGCACTTGTTTATGCTCTTTGTTCATGCTTACTTTTAAAGCTTTTGTTATTGTTAGTGTTTGGCATGCTAATGTTGTACTTTTCCAATATAAGTGTATAAATAAAGTTTTAATTTTATAAAGAAATTGTATTGCCCTCACTTCAACACATCATATAACGTGTATTTCAAATAATAATGGTAAACAATGATCAGGGACAGCTGGGAGGTTGTAAGCGAAACTAATGGCTCAGTACAGCTATGTCCATCAATCCAGATAAAAGTTATGTACATTAATCCATTGTTTCTGCCTCCTATCCCTTTCATAAGTGGTCATTTCATTCAAAAGTAAATGTATGGCAATCAAAATCTCCCCCAAGCATATTAATTCTCCCTCTTCCATTAGACCATGCAAGTCCATAATGGCCACAAAGCATCCCTGATTTCTGTTGCTCGGGTGCATCCAGCTCCACTTGTGGTAGGAGCACTTTCTGGCTGAGCATACCGATTCATCAGCCCCTCACTGTAATAGATCTATTTACGGGGAAATAGCTCACCTCTGGCTTCACAAAGATTTTGAATAGCAGAGTAAGCCACAATAATGCAGACAGCACTGATGATACTGGCTTCCAAATGGTCTGTAAACTCTGCCAGCGGAATTTCATTTGACCAAGCACAGTCAACCGCCATTCTACACCTGCTGTGAGTGTAATCAAACCTGATTTTGTCAGGGACTCTGAGATCAGAATACAGTTTCACGAGCCAAGGCAAAAGGGGGATGTGTGAGGGTCGCCAGGATAACAGAGGGGACAGTAACCCTGTTTATGACAGTGTCATGCAATGGGAATAGTACCCCAGCCTATCGATGAATGTGGACTCCCAATTGTTGGAAAACACTGGAATCTTGATCTTTTCCAGTACAACCAACACTGACATTCATAAGTCAGCTTCTGTGGTCCATGAGGGCATGCATAGCAATGAAGCAGTTCCCTTTGCAATTTATGTACTCATGTATTCCTTGAGGAGCACAAGCTATGGGCACATGAGTCTCACCAAAGGCTCCAGCACATTTTGGAAACCCCATTCTCTCAAAGCCAGCAATTACTTCAAGAATTTCTTTTATGCCTGCCATGTTGGGGGTAAACCACGACTGATTGCCTCAGAAACCTCTGTCACCATTTTACCCAAAGTCGACTTCCAAACACCAAATTGGTTGGCAACTAACCTCCAGCTGTCTGAGATAGACAGCTACCAAATACTTATAGCAATGCACTTCTGGACCCGCAAGGTTGTCCTCCTGCATGTATCTTTAAGCTGGCAGGTAGGGGCAAGATGCTCCCAAAGCTCCAGAAAGGTAGCTTTCTTCATGCAAAAGTCCTGAACCCACTGCTGATCATCACAGGTCTGCAGGATGACGTGGTCCCAGCAGTCTTTGCTTGTGGCCCTGTTTCAGAACAGTTGATCTATATAGAAGGAATCAACAGCTGCACTGAGTGTCATGGGCAGCATCAGACAATTTGAGTCTGCCAGGTCTGTATCCTTGTCCTCCTTCTCCTTCTCTTGCTCTGTCACTGGCTCTGTCAGGTACCTTCAATGGGTCAGCAAATGCTTTCAAAATGTCCACCAGAGACTCTCAGTGGCACTCTCTGTTTTCTGAAACAGGAGTGAAAGCGCAAACAAGAGGAGTTCTTGACATGGTGACTCCTCCCTCTTGCTGGCTTTGATTGCTGCAGGGTGCACAGATGAAAATGATGGCTCAGTTGGATATATTGGTGGGCTGTTCAAACTTCTTGTAATGCGCAGTGTTGACAGTCAAGTTTTCCCACAGTGTGCACCATGAAGGGCTAGAGCAGTTACTTCTCAGGAGAGGACTGAGAAGTCTGTGATACGGTTGGTTGGACTTGGATCTGCATACTGCTGCGTGGATGCGGGATCCCAAGGTTCAAGCTTGGGTTAGAATTTTCTTAACCTACGGCTGGCAAGCAGGAAAGAAATTCAAGCTTTGGGTTCTCAAACCCAGGGTCCACTGACTCATGTCCCACTAAACCTGGGTTTAAATTTAATGTAGACATACTCATTTTGCCCTCTTCTCTGGCTTCATTCTCATTAAGATATACAGATCAATCATGATAAATTTAGTAAGAAGACAGAAGGCTATAGCACCACTGATGGAAGCTGTATGCTGACTCTGACTGACTGCAGAATAGTGAATATTTTAAATCATATATTCTGCTGTACAGGAGGCAAAGAAAATATCTTTTGTCACTCCCAAATAGCATCTGCCAGTGGAACCGTTCCAGGTGACTAAAAACCTATATAAAGATGGCCAAAATTTTTCCATCAAAAATGTGGTTTTAATGCCCCACTGTGGTTTCAAAATGGCTTTTTTGAGTAAACAGACAGATTCATGAAAAATGTTCAGTCCTCATTTTCAAACGAAACCTGTGCAACACCTTCAAAAGATGAGACTGGGAACTTAAACTTATAACTCTGCCAGACACCAAAACTCATGGACTTAAGAGAAACTGGTTTTGTGGCTCATTACAACAATTTGTAATACATCCTATTTCCTGCTAACTGTTAATTGCCCACTTCATTTTAAGTGGTTTCCTACAGCGTGTGTGACCCTCTTCTGGTTAACAATCTGTCCCAATTTAGTATTTAGCTACATTCTGGTTATCCTTCCCAGACCTGAAGTAGCCTACTATGAAGCTCAAAAACATGTCCCTTCCACCAACTGAAGCTGGTCCAACAAAACATATTACTTCACCTATCTTGTGTCTCATGAAAATATCTTTTTGTCAAAGATGTTCAGATTTTCATAGAAAGAATAAATAAGTTCAGTTTCAGGAAAAAATTAACTTACTATTTTTGGGTTTTGATTGCAAAATTTGGGAAAAAGTGGTTTTTTGTTTCAATTAAAGACAAATTTCAATGAAACCAAAGTATTCATTTTCATCAGAGTTTTTCATGGAGGAATTGTTGACCTGCTCAATAGCTAGTACAGGCTGGCTTTGAGTGGTTACAAAATAAATTTTTCTACTGAGGAAATTCTCTTTAAATTCTGCTACTTTGCAGATATCATTTAGATTCAATCTGTGCTTTCCATGTCTGTGACAACAAAGCAGGACTAGAAGGGGAAGGATGTTCTTTGTGCTTCTTATTTACTATTAATATTTATTAGGGCCCCCAAAATATGCTAAGATAACATTCATGTACTACATAACAAAGCTGATTAATAGCCGTTAAAATATCAATTTTATTTTTGATAAATGATAATGATCATTTAAATGATTTTACTTTTATGAAACAATTTGTGCGTGCGAATAAGCAATGAAGAAATTCCTCATACATAATACACAAGGAGCTAGCAGCATTTTGTAAAATATTATGCCAGTCAATAGAATGCCTTAGCCAAAAAGCCATGTGTGACATTCTTTTAATTTGAGAGGACAGTCACAGCACAAAGGTCTCAGCTACATTACTAAATTATCTGTGTTCAGGCCAGCCAGTCACATCACGTGTTCCATTTGTAGTGTACACACAAGCGATAGTTGGGAACACAGTGCCATCCCTTCTGTACTGCAAAATAGAACTGTATTCTAAATATGTGAAGAGAATACTCTGTTTCAACCTATTTTCCCCAACATACTTGATTTTATACTCTGCGGCCTATTTTTGACAGCTTCTTTATAAACAAAAGATTGGTTAGGGCCTATGTATTGTATTGCAATGCTATATGCCTTGGAAGAAAAAAAATCCCTGGAAGAAAAACTAAAATCAGCACTGATAAAGTTTCCAGATTACACAAAGGGGGCCACCGGTAAATAATGAAGAGGCCAGGTCAGTGACATAGTGCGATCTGGATCACTTGGTAAACTGGGTGCATGTAAACAACATGCATTTTAATATGGTTAAATAAAAAGGTATATATGACAGACTGACAATATCCTGAACAATCCTTTTGGAACATAAGATTTATTGAGTTAAATTAAACCTTATTGAATTAGGATTAACATTGTTGAGGTATACTGTATTAAAAATGTAATTATGTATGCGTTATTGTAGCTTTGTATGAGACTTCTTTAGGGGGAACGGGGGATGCTAATGAATTTGCTCCATTATCAGCTTTTGAAGCCATTTTCATCTCCAAGGAGATACACCTATAGTCATTCAAACTGGATCCTCCAGAGACCAAGAGACAAAGTGTCGTGGGGAGTATATACCACTTTCTGGTTTATCAACCAACAAGTTAATGCAGGAAGTGTAAATTCTTTTTAGGTGAGAAATCTGAGGAACTGTCCCAGACTGAGGTTTCATTAGAGGAGGCTTTGGAACAAATTGATAAATTAAACAGTGATAAGTCACCAGAACCAAATAGTATTCACCCACGAGTCCTGAAGAAACTCAAATGTGAAACTGCAGAACTACGAACTGTGATATGTAACCTATCATTTAAATCAGCTTTTGTACCAAAGGACTGGAGGATAGCTAATGTGATACCAATTTCTTAAAAAGTCTCCAGAGACAAACCCAGCAATTACAGGCCACAAAACCTAACTTAAGTGCCAGGAAAATTGGTTGCAACTATAGTAAATCACAGAATTATCAGACACATAGATCAACACTATTTATTAGGGAAGAGCCAAGATAGCTTTTGCAAAGGGAAATCATGCCTCACCGATCTACTAGATTTCTTTGAGGGGGTCATCAAGCAACTGGACCAGGTGATCCAGTGGATATATTGCACTTAGATTTTCCGAAAGCCTTTGGCAAGGTCCCTCACCAAAGGCTCTTAAGCAAAGTAAGTTGTCATGGGATAAGAGGGAAAGTCTTCTCCTGGGTCAGTAACTGGTTAAAAGATGGGAAACAAAGGGTAGGAATAAATGATCAGTTTTCAGAATGGAGACAGGTAAATAGTGGTATCCACCAGATGTCTGTACTGGTACCAGTACTGTTCAACATATTCATAAGTAATCTGGAAAAAGGGATAAACAGCCAGGTGGCAAAATTTGCAGATGATACAAAACTACTCGAGATATTTAAGTGCAAAGCAGACTGAGAAGAGTTACAAAGGGATTTCACAAAACTGGGTGACAAAATGGCAGATGGAATGAAATACAGTGTTGATAAATGCAAAGTAATGCACATTGGAAAACATAATCCCAACTATACGTATAAAATTATGGAGTCTAAACTGGCTGTTACCACTCAAGAAAGAGATCTTGGAGTCATTGTGGAAGTTCTCTGAAAACATCCTTTCAATATACAGTGGCAGTCAAAAAAGCTAACAGAATGTTTGTACTTATTAGGAAAGGGGTGAATAATAAGACAGAAAATATCATATTGTCTCTTTATAAATCCATGGTACACCATCTTGAATACTGCATGCAGATCTGGTCGCCCCATCTCAAAAAAGATATATCGTAATTGGTAAAGGTACAGAAAAGGGCAACAAAAATGATTATGGGTATGGAACAGCTTCCATATGAGGAGTGATTAATAAGACTGGGATTTTTAGGTTGGAAAAGAGATGACTTAGAGGATATGATAAAGGTATGCAAAATCATGACTGATATGCAGAAAGTGAATAAAGAAGTGTTATTTATTCCCCATAGTACAAGAAGTAGGGGTTACCCAATGAAATTAATAGACAGCAGGTTTAAAACAAACCAAAGGAAATGTTTCTTCACACAATACACAGTCAACCTGTGGAACTCCTTTCCAGAGGATGTTGTGAAGGCCAAGACTATAACAAGGTTCAAGAAAGAACTAGATAGGTTCATAGAAGATAGATCCATCAATGGCTATTAACCAGGATGGGCAGGGATGTAAAACCATTCTCTGAAATGTCCCTAGCCTCTCTTTGCCTGAAGCTGGGAATGGGTGAAAGGGGATGGATCACTTAATGATTACTTGTTCTGTTCATTCCTTCTGCAGCACCTGGCATAGGCCACTGTTGGAAGACAGGATACTGGGCTAGATGAACCATTGGTTTTCTTAAGTTCTTATGAGGTGCTGACCAATGCTGATTGGCAGCCGCACAGTAGCTGGGATAATAAAAAAGCTGAGAAGCCGAGGGCCATGGTGGCTGCCAGAGAAGCAAGCAGATCAGAAAAAGAAGGTTTTACCAGCAACCTGCAAGATGCTGCCCCAGAATGAAAGCAATCCAAAGGAGGGGGGGATGACCAGAGCCGTAGGCTGCAGGAGCTGCACAACTGAGGGAAGTGGGAAGGAGCTCAGGGCTTAGCATGCAAATTGTGGAGAACTGATTCTGCCTGCCTGGATTTAGGGGCCTGAGCTGGAACTGAGTGGAGTAGACGGGCCTCGGTTTCCCTATCTAACCCTTAAAAGGGGCTTAACAGCAAAAGGGGTTCCAAGCCCCTCAAGGGCAAGAGCCAGAAAACCCTCCTCCCTAACATAAGGAGAAGTCTGTTCGTGCTAATGGGACAGATATTAACATCCTTGCCTCCAGAACAGGACAAAAAAGATTCAGGCAAGAAAGGCTGTCCGACTGCCCTTCCAAACTGAGGATATTCTGCCCAACACTTTGTCTGATCAAAGGGGGGCACAAACACACAGGGGACCAGCCCACACAGAGAAAAAGACTTTTGGATAAAAGTCTGGGTTTTAGACTAAGGCAGGGCTTCCTTCCTCATCCAGCAAACAGGCAGGCCCCAATCCTTAGGGAAGGATTGGAAAGGCTTGGCCAAGTGAAGCCTCATAAAACTGGGTGTTTGTTCTGAGTTGAAGCTCTCATGAACTTGTAATCACAAAGATGGCATGGGGAATTGAAAGATTGCACTTGCCAGAGGGCACGTGAGAGTTAAGATAAATTCTGGTGTAGGTTCTTTTATTGTTTTTATTATGTTTTCGCTGAAGTGTTTTTTACCTTAAGAATAAAGTAGGCTTGCTTAGAAAGAACTGCATGGTAATGTATATCTGTATCAATTACAGAGTTACCTGTCTCTGAAGCTAAAGCTAGTCCTAGGGCAACCTATCTGTGCTGGGAATGACACAGTGAAGGGAAGAGAACTGTCCAGCCTGAGAATACCCCAGTCAGAAAATAAAAAGAGACATGTGTCTCCACCTAAGAGAGGCAACAGTTGAGAAGCTGAAAGCCAAGACTGGGTGCCCTTGCTGACCCACGGAGGGGAAATACAGGTGCAGTGGCCGGTGTAACTGTGACAGGATACATCTAGGAACTAAGAATGTAGGCCATACTCATAAGAGTGGGGACTCTACCCTGGAAATAAGTGACACTGAAAAAGATTTGAGGATTGTGGTGGATAATCAGCTGAACATGGACTCTTAGTGTAATGCTGTGTCCAAAAGAGCTAATGTGATCTGAGGGTACATAATAGGGGAATCTCAAGTAGGTATAGAGAGGTTATTTTATCTCAATATTTAGCACTGGTGCAATTGCTGCTGGAATATTGTGTCCAGTTCTGATGCCCACAATTCAAGAAGGATCTTGATAAATTGGACAGGGTTAGGGGAGGCCCACAAGAATGATTAAAGGATTAAAAAACTTACCTTATAGGGATGGGTAGATACAAACATTTGATAATAGGTCCTTCGGTCTAGCAGAGAAAGGTGTAACAGAATCCAATGTCTAGAAGGTGAAGTTAGACAAATTCAGATTGGAAATAGGGCATAAGATTTTAACAGTCAGAGTAATTAACCATTGGAACACTTTATGAAGAATCATGGTGGATTTTCCACCGATGACAATTTTTAAGGGAAGATTGGATGTTTTACTAAACGATATGCTCTAGAAATTATTTTGGGGAAATTAGATAGCTGTGTTATACAGAAAATCAAGCCAGATAATCACAATGGTCCCTTCTGGCTTTTGAAGCCATGTATTTCTTTCATAGTAGTCAAGAATAGAATATAAAGGTGAATATATACAGTATATTGTATCATACATACATTAGTTGTTGTGCACAGGTATAAATCCTACTCACTGCCAGATTTATTTATATGTTCATCCTGAGCTTTGGGTGCTGTACAAAATTAAAATAAACAGTATTTCAAACAACAGAAACAAGACACTCAGTGAATTGAAGTCAGTTTAATAGACTGTCCAGCAACTTTAACCTTAAATAACAGTGGGTAAGCATCCTAGAACATTTCCATCCGGTCAATCAACCTTTTATCTAGGTGACCAAGAAAGAGATAAGTTGTGCTGTATATCTGGAAGATTAACGAAAGTGGCAGACAAAAAGGGGAAACAAAATCTCCAAAGCCAAAGACACTTCACAAAGAATGTCAAGCCAGGAGCCTCCTTTTTTAATTCCAGGGAACTTCAGCTCATGTGCCTCTGGCTGACCAGGACTGCACATCTATAGAAACAGATCTACCAAGAGAACATGCAGGATTCAGTGCAATTTATTTAATGGGATTTTCAGCAGTTCTCAGCATCGGCTTAACTCTGCTTCCGCTAAAGAAAATGGTAAAAATTCCATTCATTTCAACGGCAGCAGGGTTAGGACAACCTTCAGCATTTTTGAAAATCTGAACCACAGTGCAGGGTGATGTGTTTGTTTACCTAGATACATAGTGTAGTCCTGTCCTAGTTTACTAAAATTTTTCTCTGTTTTTCATAATCTTTTACTGAATAAAATCTTTTGCAGAAGATGTAAGTACTACATATTTTCTTATCTTAGAGGAGTTTTAGTCAGAGGGCACACAAGAAAATATTTTTTGTAACCACAATGCCATGATACTTTTCAAAAGTGTAATCACACCATTTGAGATGAGCACAGCATCAAATCAATGAAGTAATATAAAATAAGATAAATGAGTTATCTTTCTAGGGATTTTTTTGACTAAAATATGACATGCATTGTACAAAAAGTGACTAGCTGATGAAAGTCTCTCTTGAGCATGAGCAAATTGGGTTATCAATTAATAGTATGTCTTCAGAGATCTCCTTCACTGAAGCCTCCTTCAGTTCCACTCTCATTTGTCAACTGCCAGGGAAAAATGCCTGTGAAATACACCGAAGCTTGCTTGTGAAGTGCCATTTTCTTAAACAGAGCTGGGTGAGCTTGGATAAACTTGACTAGCATAATAGATTGTGTCAAAAACAAAGCATGAAAAATATCTCAGTTAATTAAAAAAGAGTTTAAGAAAATATTAAGGTCAACAAGAGAACTAATCAGCCACCTTAAGATCCTATGGCAAAGCTGGATGGAGCTAGATGCAAGATCAGGGCTTACATTTCTATTTTAGAGATCACATAAAAGGAAGTCTGTTCAACGTTCAGCTTGTTACAGCAACTGGGGCTTGTGCTTGCCTTTGTTCTTCAGTCTTTATGAACCTATATTAGAAAAAGAAAATAACTAAGGCTCTGATTTTGGCAGAGCACTTCAGTAGATAAATGTTTACTTATGTCCCATTGAAGTAAGGAAAACCCCAAGTTTAAATGTTTTTCCAATTCTGACCCTTATGGGCACTGTGGAAATTCAGACCATTTTATTTTTTCTTTGACCTCAATGATATTTTAAGGCACAAAAGCACTTTAAAATGATAACTTCACAGTGTGTACTCCAGTGTTCAACTCCTTCCTTTCAACTTTCTACTTACAACAAACATTTACTCAGTTTAAGACCATGTTTAGATACTACCTGGAACAGAATAGCATAGAATAAGAAAGTGATTGTACACTGACAGTTACCATTAACTGAACCCTTTGACTCACACACTTCCCATGTAGTTGTTGACATAGAAAATCTATGTTTTTAAACTTGCTTTTCATAGTGAATTTAATATAAATTCAGGCTTGTAATGAAAAGCTAGCCTATTGGACAAATGGCATAAACCTTTTAAAACCTCCTCACAGTTCAGTAGCATATTATTTTTAACTTCATGGCTTCTTGTGCATCTTGGATATTTGTGCCTCAATGGGTTACCTCTTCATCGCATATACAACTGCATGAGGAGCAGTTCATATGGTGCTCTGCATATGGTGTTTTGTTTTTAAGTTTCCTTTAAGATAAAAGATGTCAGGCTAACAGTACTAGAATGAAGGATTTTATCTTTTAATCCTCAAAACAGAAGAAAAGCTTCTTCACCCAGTTCTGTCAACATGACTCAACACTGTAATGATCACTTCTCAGGGTGGGGGGGAAGTTTATAGATTCATAGATTCCAAGGCCAGAAGGGACCATTGTGATTATCTAGTCTGACCTCCTCTATAACACAGGCCATAGAATTTCCCCAAATAATTCCTTTTGAACTATAGCAGATATTTTAAAAACATCCCATCTTGACTTAAAACTTGCCAGTGATGGCCCATAACTTATGACCCGTGGTAAATTGTTCCAACAGTTAAGTTCAGCTTTCATGTCCATTCAAACCTTGGCCTTTCTACTAAGACTGGTCAAAAGGGTTCCAATTCATGCCAAGAATGATATAGAAATTTGTTCACCAGAAGCTAGGCTAAAACATCTATCCAGGTTGTTTTGTATAAGGAGGATGTAGATTCCCAAAGCCTGGGCTCCAGCCAGTGCCCAAACATGCAGTTAAACAGCCTGCAGTCCTAGCCCCATGAATCCAAGTCAGCTGACACGGGCTAGCCAAGGGTATCTAATGGCAATGTAGACATACACAGAGAGGGCAGAGAGGATGTGAGGCTATGGAATCTTGGAATCTATCTTCATCATTCAGAGCTGTTCCCAGAGGCAGGAATGGAGTCACTCTTCATCCTTTAAAAAATTACATCATTCACCATACTCTTCCACATTTCCAGAGACACTGTTAGGCCTATCTGTGATCAATACTCCCTAGCTGGGAGATCCCACCAAGGTGCATAGACTGCCACAATTTGCCCTAAGGTGTTTAACAGATGGAAAATGTGATATATTAGCTGAAGCATTTTCTGATAATAAGGAAACCAAAGAGTCTCAATTACTCTTAAGTAAGAGTCACTATCAAATGTTTTACACAATGTGTTGTCATATCTAAGAATGTCACAAATGCTGTAGTGTCACTGGATATGTTAGTTTATGCTACATTATCATATCCTGCCAGGCTTTTAGTAAAGGATGTAATTTTTTATTCCCTGGTTAACAGCATACTGTTCCAATCATCTTAATTGGGAATCTGATTCATAAGCCATTGCTCAGTATAAGGTCCCCAAAGCGCTAAACCTTTCATTTTTTTATGGAAGAAGGCTGAAATTACTCTGATCTGAGCAATGAGTTGCCTCAAAACATTGATTCTTTGTGAATGATATATGGACAAGCTAAAGCATAGAGCTAGGAGAGTCATTAGATTTGGGGGGTAACGGGGAAGTGTTAATAATTTAGAAATTAAGATATGGAGGGAGAAATCTTATCTGTATCTTTGAGGTGTTTTTCCATTTCACTGCAGTTTGGCTGCAATTTGAACATTACCTGAGATAAAAGTAAAAGGTTTTCTTGAGATAGTCCCATGAAGCCAGACAGTGACTCATTCCTTCTGTATATCAAAGACCAGAATAGATCAAAGAAAACAATGTGAAAAATGTTTCTCTATTTCTTTGCTCCTGACTTGGAGACACTGACATATGGCTCTTAAGATGAGAAAACATCCCATTCTTCCATCCATATACCTGACACAGTGGACTTGTCACTAAACTATGACAGATAAGAATAGGGTTTGAAATCACATTCAAACACAGTTAAGGCCAGCTGTAACAGGGTTGAGGTCTACACTCAGGGTATAATATTGCTAGTAGACAGTATACTGCGTGGTTTGTTCTATCATTTGCTTTGACAACATCCCTGTCCACTCCACAGTGAGCAATGGAACAGTGCCAAGATTATACTAGCTACAACCAAGGTTTGAAAATTAACATCAAGCACAATTTTGTCAGCAGAACTGTAGTTGTCAGCCATTTTGAAATACTGATGCTAGCACTGTATTGCTCCCTTTGTGAATAGGTTGCTTTTTGTTTTTTTTCTTTTCCTTCTCCATAAATTTGATGCTTTCTTTAACCCTCAGAAAGTCCTACCATCCCTTCTTTGAGTAACTCCTACCAAGCCCACACTCTTCTTCCACCTTTCACATTTCCCTTTTCATGTCTTTGAGGCGAAATGAAAGTGGTTTGTTGTTCTTCCCCTACAGAGGTAAGAGATATGCAGCCCTCTTCCCCCTCTCCCAAATATTGGCATTTAGATGTAGGGATGCTTAGCCTACCCCTTCTTGCTGAGTAATACAAGTCCAGGAGGAGAAGTTGGCTGAGGTAGATGGTGACTGCTAGACATCACACCTGCATCATAGGTGGCAGCTATCTGGGGTATCTCCTCATATTGCATCACAAAGGTGAAAGCAAGATAAGGTTTTGGCAACAGTGAAGATTTTTTTTTAAAAGCATTTTATTTAGAAGATGTAGAAAATTGGGACTAGTCATTACGATTATCCCAGGAGAGGTGGCAAATAATAGACATGCTCAAATCTGATATTTTATTACCTCAGTACCCAAAATGGTCTCCAGCAAAGCTATGTGGGGTTTTGGGAGGGGTCCATTATCTTTTCAGTATATATGAGGAAGCTAAATGATTTTGGATGGAAAACTGGCCTCTCCTCCTCCCCACCCTTGAAAAAAGTTCCATAGATCCAAATAGAGATAATGCATTTCTATGCATGAAAAACAACCTATAGAATTCTGTTAGTAGACAGGATAATTTCTATAGGATAACTCACAAATTCTGTTGAAGGGATTAATATTCCCTATTAAATTTTATAAGATCTCCGAATAATACTGATTTTGAGTATATTTAATATTTGCCACTTCTCCTGGGATAGTTGTAATAATCGTATTAAATATCTATTGAACCCAACTGATCTATTCCCAGTTAAATTCTATAAAACATTTTTTCCATAAGGCAGACATTTGAAGAAGCCATGGCATCAACTGATTATTCTATCATTAAATATGCTTTTTAGCCATTCTTTTGATAGTAAATAATGAAAATTTGAGGTTTATGAGTGAAATATTCTGCTGAGGGTCTAGTAAGTATTTATGATGCTGTATTCGCTAGGCCTAGGATATTAACTATGTGTACTGTTCATTTTATGCAAAGCATTTAGATGAAAATTACAAACAGAAAGAGTAATCTAATGTTACATGAAAACAGCCATACTGGGTCAGACAAATGGTCCACCAAGCTCAATATCCTGTCCTCCAACAGTATCCAATGGCAGGTTCTTTAGAAGGAATGAATAAAACAGGTAATCAGCAAGTGACCCATCTCATCGCCCATTCCCAGCCTCTGGCAAATTGTAATCCCTGCCCATCCTAACTAATAGCCACTGATGTACCTATCCTCCATGAATTTATCTAGTTGTTTTTTGAACCCTGTTATAGTCTTGCCTTCACAACATCCTCTGACAAGGAGTTCCACAGATTGACTGTGCGTAGCATGAAGAAATATTTCCTTTAGTTCATTTTAAACCTGCTATCAGTTAATTTAATTTGATGATGGCTAGTTCTTGTGTTATGAGGAGCAAATAACGCTTCCGTATTTACTTTCTCCACACCAGTCATGATTTTATAGATCTCTATTATTTCTCCCCTTAGTCATCTCTTTTCCAAGCTGAAAAGTCCCAGTCTTAATCTCTCCTCAAATGGAAGCTTTTCCATACTCCTAATAATTTTTGTTGCCCTTTTCTGTACCTTTCCCAAATTCAGTATGTCTTTTTTGAGATGGGGCAATCAGATCTGTGTGCCGTATTCAAGATGTGGGCATACCATGGATTTATAAAGAGGCAATACAATACTTCCTGTCTTATTGTCTATCCCGTTCCTAATGGTTCCCAACATTCCGTTAGCTTTTTTGATTGCCACTGCACATTGATTGGATGTTTTCAGAGAACTATCCACAATGACTCCCAGATCTCTTTCCTGAACCATAACAGCTAATTTAGACCCCATCATTTTATATGTATAGCTGGGATTATGTTTTCCAATGTGCTTTACTTTGCATTTATCAACATTAAATTTCATCTGCCATTTTGTTGCCCAGTCACGCAGTTATTTTTCTACTGTTAGAAGTCATCTCCATTGGGAATGAAAATATGATGGTAATCACTGCTACATCTTCCCCTACCCCAAATATTCTCACTTTCCCTATTTCATATTTCTAGGGATTCATTTTTAGGCTGTTGCTCCTCATTTTCTTGCATTCATTATATGGAGTTATCTGTTTTATGTTGTATAGATTTCATTTGTATCTGTCACTTTCTATTGTTTGGAAAGGCTCAAAATTCATAAATAAGTTAAAAAATAAATAGAAAGATTGATCTCCTTTTCCCAGGAAGTCTGACAGGTCTGCATTAAATCTGAAAACAGTCAAAGGAACTCTGTCTGTCACTTGTGTTTGATTTTCTTCAGAGCACCTTCAAAAACAAAACAGCTAAGAGCTGGTAGCTGCTTTCCTAGCTATAACTATGTGTAAGCCATTTTATATTTCAGCAAGCAGCAAGCATACTGTCATTTGTGTGTGTGTCATTATTATATTATGTGACAAGAACAAATGCAGATTAAGCACTGCAGAAAATGCACAAGAATTATGTATGCTGGTTCTCATCTGGGAGCATTGGTATTGTCTCTTATGGCTGCAGTAAACTGGTGCCTGTGTTCAACATACACGGGAAAAAAACCAACCCTGTTAATGTAATTTGCAGAACTGAGACAAGGTGGAGCTTAGGAGTTTCTGTATTTCTGGTGAGCAGAATAACCAGTATCAATTTGGCTTCCTCATTTTTTAATTTTTCCTCCTTCTGCCTGAGTAAGAAATTGAATCAACAAATGAATTCTTAAAGAAAAACTGTGAGAATAATGAAAATATCAATATGAAATCAATACACCAACCTAGAAGGAAAAAAAACATTTCCAGACTAGGCCTAATGCCCCAGGACAACTGCTTATTGGGCCTTTATCCTGATTACAGAAATCAATCTCCAGCTAATGTAAAGAGTTACCTCCCATTTCATTTTTCATAAGTGCTTTTTCTTTTAAATGCAGGTAGCTTTAAATTCTCTAGTGCTTGCTTCATCCTTTGCTGCATAAAAGTGGCAAATACAATTTTTATAAAGCAAAGGGCAAAGTCAAATGTATATGTTTTACAGCTTGTGATTGTAAAATTGATTTTTGTACCAACCCTTCAAAAGCTAAAATAAACTTTTATACCATGTAATATAGGCCAGACATATCTCTTGCAAATTAAAAATCATGAAATCAATTAAAAATATGAAAAAAATATTTCTAACCAAAATGAGAACATGCTCTTAGCAGAGGACAAAACAGGAACATGCAATGTATCAACTCAATTTAAAAATGAACTGCAAAGCTTTACAAATGTTTAATAGCCTATATTAGGTAAGAGTCTTAGTAAGTAGACTTAAAAGGCCAGAATAGTCCCTTAACTCTGTGTTAGATGCGGAAGGGATGACAAAAACAAACAAAACAAGTTTCTAAAAACTACCCTTTGTCAAAGCATCACTACCTTCCTCTCCTCGCAGACATATCTGTACATATTGAATATATATTTAAGTGTCTGGGGGCTTAGGAGGAATGTTGCTAGGCAGGGATGCATTGACGTGGTGGACAGCTGACCTACATGACAGCATCACTCCAGCAAATCTATAAGGAAATAATATAAAGTAAGGCTGATTTTGTTAGTATTAATGTCCATAGATTCCTACTCTGTGCTATTATATCTCCTTAGGGAATGGGGCAAGGGTTTGAAAGAAGTGGAGAAGCATTACATGCTATCTGGGATGGGACCAAGTAGTCATTCAGAGACTAGCTCCCTGACATAAATCCATGAAATGTCC
Organism: Mesoclemmys tuberculata; assembly: GCA_007922155.1. NCBI lineage: Eukaryota > Metazoa > Chordata > Testudines > Chelidae > Mesoclemmys > Mesoclemmys tuberculata. The sequence goes on along the minus strand of ML675616.1, from coordinate 60,474,191 downwards.
TTGGATGTCCCAAGGTCAAAAGGGGTTGGAGGGGCATGATTCCTGCCCACATTGTAGCAAAGCCTACTTCATTCCTCCAGTACAATACCATAGAAATTCTACTACTAGAGAGCTTTCCAGCTAACAGTAGGTTACACATGAGAATTTTAACCATAGGAGAACATGATTATCACATAAAGCACAAATATTGTATATTGTAACCAAACAAGGCTCTCAGTAGAATGGAATGGACAATCATACATTTTCTGCAGCCCTGAAGACACAGTCAGTTCATGTAGTCAAGAGAGATGGATGGAGGAATGGCTTGTGAAATGCTATCTGATCAGAGAAAGGATTAAATTAAAATTATTTCTCTTATGCCAGTTTGTGATGGGGAAATTGTTTATGGCCAAATGTACCCTTGACTAAGTGGTTCTCACAGGAAATTATCTATTAGTGTTTTGGAAATGCTTATTAATGCAACATACCTTTTGTGTGTACATACAACCCAATGTTAGGACAGCCTCTCAGAAATGGAGAGAAAAGACAAAAGATTTGCTATTTTGTATTGATGTTGTAAGGAATTCTGATACAATACTACAAAAGTTGTTATGGTAAGCCAAGACTGATTTTCATTTTTTTTCAGTAATGCCTAGTGGTCCCAAATTAGTGGATTCATGGCCCCATTATAGTAGGCTTTGTACATGCACTGAGGGCTTGTCTACACTTAAAAAGTCACAGGGGTGCTTCTCCTGTGGGCGTAGGTAATCCACCTCCTAAGAGGTGGCAGCTAGTTTGATGGGAGAATTCTCCCACTGATCTAGCTTGTCTACACTGTTAATTCAGTTCAATTATGTCATTCAAAAGTGTGGATTTTTCACACCCCTTACCGACGTAGTTACACTGATGTAATTTCCTATTGTAGACTAGACCATAGTAAAGACAGCTCCTGCCCCAGAGACCTTATAATCTAATCTAAATAGACAAGACAGACAAAGTGTGGGAGGGAAAAACAGAGACACAGAATGGGGAAGTAATTTGCCTGATCTCATAGAGCAGGTCACCACCCAAATGAGGAATAAAATCTACTCTATTCATTAGATCATGCTGACTAACTATTTAATGTGTGCATAGTTTTATGGCATCAGTCTATGTGAATAGTATTCCTGGTTATTGACAAAAATGGTTTTCTGAAGATGGAGGATTCTACTTGAGCCATGAGATTCACACATGCAAATGCAGACTAGAGTGGGGTTACATATATTGGGTGCAGTCTGTGTGGAATAAATTAAGTCAGATATCCTATCAAGTTAAAGTCCTTCAGAGAAAAAAAGAACCATATACATAATTGTATTAGAACAAAAAGACAGAATATAATAGAACTACTGAGTCCACAAGCATCTCAGTGTGAATGCAATGCTGAGATAGAATCTATTAAATAACTACTACAACGTGGAATGACTCAAATGTCTGTTTCATGCAGCATAAAATGAAAACACCACACTTAAAAAATGTTTGTGCTACTCGGGCATTTAATTAGAACTTCAGAAATAGATTAATTGTAATTGAAAATGTACTAAAATATAGTTTGGCACTTTTTTCTAGGGGAATCTAAATTAACATACTTAATGAAATTACTCTACTTTTTTGCTTTGTCAGTAAACTAAATCCCTTCTATAGTTCTCCATTTGGAAAACAAATAATCTGCTGGAGCAAAAGACCTGCTTTTTCACCCTGGGACTGCAAAAAGCTATTAAGGCAAACTCCAATGAACTACATCTACCACATTTTAAAGTGAATTTTTAACTCCTTACAAATACTCTTTTGTATGCCTGGTCCTCTAATGTTAGAGAGATTTTAACTATGTAAGCTAGTGTCAGTGATTTTATGAATTACATTACCTTCTGGGTATTCTACAGAGAGCACTCTAAAACTAGCATGTTTTACTAAGCTTTCAAGTAGACCTGAAAACACTTATGAGTTTATTTGAAACTGGCTCATACTGCAGCAGTAAAAAGCAATATGTTTTCTAATAGTCAATTAGATCAGGCATGAATTAATTATATCACTTTGGAAGTGTTTGAATACTGCTGCAAATGGCTGTCCATCTACCTGTAGGTACAGTGGGAGTTTACCTTTAGCTATGTATATATGGACAATTGGTTTGCAGCCTTGTTTAAACTAGCCTTAGAAAAGTTTAAGTAAAGACTTATCACAGAACCAGAAGTCACTATCTCTATCATGTCATATGACATGAACTTCAGATAATGAGTTTGCCTTGATTTTCCTGTAGTGAAAAAAAGATAAAAAATCACCTGTAGGGCTGAGTGAAAAAATAAAAGAATAAAAAATAATAATTCTGGAAAATGTACTGAAAGCAGGACTGGTTGAAAGATTTCCATCAAAATGGTTTGAAAGAAAGTTGGATTTTTTATTATATTTTTTTTTTGATGAAAGGTGTCTGCTTTCTACAGAAAATTTCAACTTTTACTAAAATATCCCGAACACCTGGAAACTGATTTTCTTTTAATTCTGAAATACCGCTGCAATAGCTCATGAAAGTTGCAGCTGAGATGCCTCATATCTTCAATGTCTCCTGTGGGCTGATTTCCCCAGATGACCTACATTTCCCATGATGCATTGCAACAACTCAAGAAGAGGAAAGACCATGGAGCATCATGGGAGATGTAATCAGGCAAGGGAGCCCAGTCCAATCCCTATAAAGGAGAATGGGGGTATAAACTACCCCTCCAATAAAACACATACAGCTATTCCAAATTCCAATTTTCACTTTTCAACCAAAAGATTTCAGCTGAAAATTTTCAGTTGATTTGATGACAAGTCAAAATATTCCATGGAAAATTTTGACATTTGTTTTTGTCAAATTTTCAAGATGAAAAATCCCTGTTTCCAACCAGCAGTGATAAAAGTTGTATTTAAGTAGATTCGATTGGAAAGGCACAAAATAATTTTGTGTGCATTTGAAATCTGAGCTGCATTGGTTATTTTTCATTCGAAATGGAGGTCATATGGTGTTGCTTCTGTTTCTTTGTCAAGACCTTTCCATTAGGCTTAACAAGTTAATCCCTCTGTTCTGCTCCAACATAAGGGCAGTCCATTTGTGAACAACATCTTGTGAATAACTGTAGTCTTAGCCCTTCTCCCTCCATGCATCCTGGGGGATACACTGTGCTCCAATGGGTTTTGAAGCATAGTGAAAGGGTGAGGCCAAGAAACATAAGCTGGGTGCATTGCAAGAAACAGGTTGTTGGAGTAGTTTGCACATTCTCCCTGGGCATCAGACCTCCCTGGGAGCAATGTACCATCTTTACTTGGTCTGGTGGCTATATGCCAAATTTTAAGCATAAAGAAAGAAAGTAGTAACTACAGACTCATACTAGACTTTAGACAATGATATTATGTGTTTTAATTATGATTTTCTATCCAATAACGATAATACTGAGACTGTATTGGAGGGAAAATGCATATACTAATCAATTGGGGGAAGAGGAGTGGGGAGGGTAGGCATTGTAATTCCATTTAACTCAGAGGAAGTGTGGGTGACAGAAATTCCATTTTATAAAGGATTTTGAAAAAGCAAAATCTGGCTTTGTTTCAAATCAGAACAAAACCAAAAAAAAAAAAAAAAAGTCCGAAAAAATTTTCATCTGGGATCAATTAAATCATTTTCTTCTGACAAAATTGAAATATTTCCTTTTGATTTTAATCTTTTGATTTTATATTGTAATATATGACCTAATACAACATTTAAAAATATTGAAATGTCATTTGAAAATCAAAAATGTTTTGTTCCGAAATTTGTCATGTTTTTTAATAGTTTTCCTCTTAAACAACATTTCATCAAAGTGGACACACACAATTTGGGAAAGTGTTTTTATTTTGACAGTACTACATTTTCTGACTGTTGTATTTCCTGCTATGACAAGGCTGCTGGTTGCTTACAATACAGTACTTAATTCATCCCTAGACATTGTTTCTTGTATATTCTTTTTGGAGTATAAAATCCTAAATGTGCTCTTTTCAAGCTACCAAGATAGGGTCAAGTTATCATTTACCACTCCTATTTTAGTAGTTTTCCTAGTCTGAGTTGGAGTAAGGCCCTTTTTTCACATTTCTTTCTTCTTGGAGGTATATGAAATGACTGGTTATTGCATTTGCATTTAAATTATTTGCTGGTATAGTATGTGCTTTTTGTGTGAAAATTAATTTTCATGGGTTTTTTATCCAGGTCTAACAAGCCCTTATCATAAAATCTGATTTTTCTACGGTAGATCTGTCTATCAAATGATGAATGCTTAAAATGAAAAATAAGTATGCAGTTGTTTCTATGGTTATCTTCTAAGCTTACCATACTAAAATATTATTAGGCTAGATGTTGCATATGAAAATCAATTTCAAATCAAACCAGTGGGCCGGGCCTCCTATTTGAAAATTTCCAGCAGAGAGCATCGTTTTCTAAATTAGTTAGAAATAAAGATTTTTTAATGTATTCTAAACAAAAAAACAAAAACAAAAATCCAACTGAATTTATCATCAAAACTGCAGCATTATGACAGAGTCGCTCCAGGGGAGATAACAGCGCATTTCTAAATGAATTATCAGGAAATATCAAATTATTTGATGATCAAAGTAAGCGCTTTTGAAAGGATTGATTCATTTGCTTTGAATGTTTTAAAACACAGTTAATATTTTGTCATCATTCTGGTTGTTTTAGAAACTTAAATGTCTAATGGTTCTAGTCTAAATATAGAATTCTAATTTTACAATTTCTTTTGTTTCAGGTTACTGAGTTTTTATTTAAAATATCCGAGATTGCTGACAGTACATATTATTTTCTTAAATAAGTATTAATAAAGAGGGTAACAAACAGAAAAGGTAAGAGTACAGAGAGCTGAGGCAGTATACATTGTGAACTACAGTACATAAACAGATTGGTTTTATTAAAAAAACTCTATCAATAAGTATTTTTAATCAGTTCATCCCAGCTGATGCAAAATTTATTTCGTGATATTAGGGAAATGTCTTCATTTATTGAAATTAAATAAAGACATGTATTGGTTCCGAATTTTTATGTCTACAGCCATTTCTAATTGGAATGTGGCTTGTTTTTAAAGCAAAGGTACCATTTCCATTTAAAACAGGCAAAAATGTATGTCTTTTATCTATCTATGATTATGTCCTTCAACAACATGTTATGTGAGCACCTCAAAACCCTTAGGTAATGTAGTGTCCGAATACCAATGTAAGGACAAGTAGTATTAGTATTCCCGATTTATATGTGGGGAACTGAAACACAGAGTTGAAGTCCAAAATTTGCAAAAATCTGGTCATAAGTTACTTGCTGAAGGTCACACAGGAAGTCTGTGACAATGACAGGGACTGAATTCAAATCACCTTAATCAGAAGTCAACTTTTTCTATCTTGTGATTACATATTTTTTCATTGAAAAAACAATTATTTTGTTGAAGTGGTGAAGTAAGCAAAATTTGAGGAAATCCCATGAAAGGAAATGGTTAAAATGTACATGTCACAAAAATCTTGTGAAACTAAAAATATGAGCTTCTAAAATAGATCTGTTCTTTGCTTCGATTGTGCTAATAAGTACATTTTCTCTTCCAGAGTTACTCCACTTTAAATCCTTGGCTGTTATATTGCTTAAGACATTGAAGAGTGAGCAAGAGCCTTTTGGAGTTAGTTGATTATGAATTTATGTGACAATCAGCACTTTTTTAATTGACCTCTGCATGAACACTCATGGTCAGCAGCAGATTTTGATCACTTCTAAAATCATTCACTCCTCTGTTGTACCCCAAAGGAAGAAGGGCATGATGAAATGAATAGCCTGCTTTTTGACAGACTCCACAAGTTTGTATGATCCAAATATGGTGCTGTGTTAAAAGTTGCTAGATGGGGTACTACTAAAAAGTCTATATCATTTTGAGATACCTGACTCATTTGCAATATGTTCTCAACAGTCTTCATTCCCATATGACATGTTGCCAGCTTATAGTTCCAATAATGAAAGACTGCTCAAGGTGAAAGTAAGTCAAGATGAAAAGAGCTCTTTGCTCAAATTGAATTCAATATGGAACTGGATTTTAGCAATAAGGGAAATACTGGTAGCTAAATCACATGACAATAATGATATCTTATTTATTTACAGTAAAACCCCAGCTATCTGAAGGTCTCAGGTGACACCTGAAATCCAACGTAATCAGGGGACTTGACCAAAAAACCCTGGTTGTCAGGATCTTGTTTCCCCCAAGGTCTTGTTCTGTAGTTCCACATTCTTGCAGACTTTTAAACTGAAAGACTAGAACTCTTCTACAGCTCAGATCTGTGGGGCTTAGGAGCTTCTCAGGACCACAGCCTCAGTCATGTCTCAAGGGACTTATCAGATATATCAAGGGTTTACTGTGATGCCTTTCCTTGCAAAGAATTGAAAATCTCTTTCTACATGTTACACTCAGAATGACTTAACCAACCAATCAACTGCAGCCATTGTTTGATTCTGGAATGCACTATTAAAATTACATAACAAATTAGGAAGGGATATGTAGAAGAATATTGTATTCGAATGAAACTACAGTGGAATTTAATCAGGACATGTCTTCACAAAGTCTTAACCATTGGCTATGTGTTATATATATACATACAATACCAAGTATTATGATTTTCTTGGGCAATATTATGTAGTGACTGTACTTGAGTCAATTTTATACCATCTCCATTGTATGCTTTGCTAGCGTTTAGATTTATAGTAGAAAATATTATTCCATTAGTTGAAATGGAATCTATCAATAGAATAAAGGGCTTTATTCAACTTCCACTGAAGTCAATGGGAGTCTTTTCATTGATTTCTTTGGGAACTTGATTGGACCCATAATGCCCACACCTACAAACAAATGACTTTCCATAGACAAAACTTTTTATGGAGAAAATATGAAATTCAACCTTATGGGGAAATTATGATTTTTCATAAGTTTCCTAGTCATAAATGTATCAAATTATAGGTCTTACTGCAAACCCATCTCCCATTTTTAACATCATCGTATTTTTCCAGTGCCAAGATTGGGTAGGGCTGAGGTTATGAGCAGATTCCATCCATGTCTGTTTTAAGCCATAACTGGAGCCTGTTTGGGGTGTAGCCTAGATGGTTTTATATACAATGTTTTACCACTATTTCCTTGGACAGCCACAGCCTCTCTCTCCATGCACTCTTCTATGGAAAACAATTTTAGGTAGTTGTTATTCGAGCATCAAGGCCAAACCATTGTAGCTGGTGCCTTTTGATGATTGTAGTCATGTACTGCACTTTCAGTCTTCCATGGATGTCATCATTTCTTATTCTATCTAGTCTTGTCATGCCTAGGATATGGCGCAGGCACCTCATTTCAAATGTTTGCTTCTTTTGCTCCAGATGCCTTATCAATACCAATGTTTCACAACCATAAAGTAGTGTACATACAGTGAGCATTGTATATAATCTGGTTTTACCTGTCATAGACACCAATTTAAGGTTCCAAACACTTTTATTCAGGTACATGAACGTTCTGCTGGCAACAGCTATCTGATTGTTAATGTCATCTCTATAGCAGTTGTCATGCTATGATGGAGTCCAGGTAACAGAAATTGTCTATTTTTTCAATGTTTACCACAGTAATAACTAGTTTAGCCTGTTTCTTCATTTTTGATGTTACCATTAGTTTGGTACTTTGATAATTCATTTTTCATCCCCATTCTCTGGCTGTCATGTACAAGTTAGTTGCTATTTCTTGTTTGTATTCTTCCATAGGCATTATCATTACTGTATTGTCTACAAAGTCAAGGTGATTGATAATTTGCCCTGATATCCTACAGCATCCACCATCCTACTAAAGGAGTTAGATAAGATATTTTCTAAATGTAGAACAAAAAAGTATTGGACTGAGTATATATCTCTGTTTGACTCCAGTTTTCAGTTCAAACCACTCCATCAGCTCACCTCTGACTCATTCTGCATATCAAGCTTTTCCATACAGACTCTGCAGTATTTGAATCAACTTTTTGCTAAAACTGAACAGTTTGAGAACTTTCCATAGAGCCTCTCTGTTAACAATGTCAATGCTTTCTTAAAAAATCAATGAATATGCAAAACAGAGGTTTGTTGAACTCTCTCTCTCTCTGCAGGATTTGACAAAAAATCAATATCTGATCTACAGTAGAACATTCAGATCTTCTGCTCATATTTTCATTTAGCTGAGAATCACAAAGAATACCTTTCTAGAAATGCTTACAAGACTTATTTCTCTGTAGTAGTCACAATCTGCTGAGTCACTCTCTTAAAGTTTAGTCTTCAGGGATTTCATCCTTCATCGAAATAATGTTAAATAGTTTGCAGAGGAGCAAACTATACTATCTGAACCAGATGCCTTGTTGTTTTCAAGGACCTGATTCTGCATTCAATTTCTGCTTCCAATATCTGTTCTCCTTCATTGTTACCTTCACAGATTATTGTCTCAAGAATGGCTGGGTCAACTTGACTATTCACATTCAAAAGCTGATGAAAATATTCTTTCCATATTTTAAGCTTTTGATCTTTATCTACTGTATAGTTTCCCTGCACATTGCATAGCTGATTTATTATAGGTGAAATCTTTTATAGTAATCTGACTTTCTGAAAAAGCCCTCTCTGATAGGGTACACCTGCCCTGCAGTGGGCTGGGAGGAGTTAACCCCATACTATGAGCTCATGAGGCCATGCCCCCTTATCCCTACTGGGCATGCTCCAACGGTAATTGCAGTATAAAAGGGAGCAGCTCAGCTCAGTCTGCCTTAACTTGGGAGGGGAGAAGAAGTGTATTGCTGACTTCTACCTGGTAGTTGTCGGACCCCCAGCTCGCAGAAACCAGACATGCTGAGACCCACACAAATACCCAGTTGTCCATGGAAGACCATGAGGGGAAGGAATCATTGGGGACTTTGCTGGCTGATTACACTGAAGAATCAGAGGACCTGCGGACAATGGAGCAGGAAGGGTAGGAAGGTAGCCTAGGAGAAACAGACATTGATCTAGTTGTGGCACAAGAACAGAATCAGCATGTTTCGGAAGGAAACCCACAGATTCAATGGTGGGTACACTCGCTGCTGATTGAGACTAGGCTGGGATCTGGTGGAATAAGGAAGGCCTACCATGGATACCCCCCTTTGGCCAGTAGCTCACACTGACTTGCACTGAAAGGTAGTCCTACCAATTTGGGCAACTAGGCCATGCAGCCCAGCACCAAAGGGCAGTCCTACTAAATCCAGCCTCTAGGCCATACTGCCCTGCACAGAAGGACAGTCCTACTGACTCTAGTCATTGGGCCATAGGCCCCTGAGTTATAGGGCTACCTCATAGACTTGGGCCTCTAGGCCATACTGCCATTAACCCAAGAACAGATCCATTGTCTCTCTCCACAGGGCAACCCTGCCCTGAGAAGAGGATTGGTTACCTGGACTTGGCCACAGAGCCATAATACCCAAAGGATTGACATGGTATACCTGACCCATGACACCTGGTGGAGAATGTGGGCATCAACCGGGACCTACTAAAAGGCCTGAATGAGAGGAGACTAATGAAAGGACACTCCTCTTTCTATAGTTTGTTATCAGTCTAGCTTGATTGGGATGGAGATAGACAAGGTCCTGAAGTGGCTACCGGAGATTCAGCAGTAGCAAGCAACACAACAGCAGCAGCACCAGACCCAGATGCAGGAGCTGGCCACCCAAGACCAGATGCAGAAGGAGCACATGGTCCAGCAGATGGCCCTGCTACCACATGGCCTGTTGGTCCTCCCTCACCTCAGTGGGGTTGGATGCCAGGAACATCTTGGCCAGCCTCCCCATGATGATGAGGAAGATGACAGTTAACATTTCACATTGTTCTACAAGGAATTGTGAGTACATGGATGTGCATATGTACATTTTATAGTATCTTTCTTTATCTTTCTGAGGTAGGGTGTTTGTGACTATGCTAAATATATTAATGAACTATTTGTAACTATAGAAGAGGTCCTATAGTGTGAGTGTTGTAATTGTGCATATCAGGGTTCCTAACTATACTATAATTTGAATAATACTGGGCTTGATCTTGGGACAAGAACCTGTCAACCCTCAAAGTGATAACTGGGGAGTCTTAAGTAATAAATATAATCAATATATATAATCTATAGATCAGGTTACAGCAAGTGAAGACCCCAGACTAGAAAGGAAATGAGGCTCTTTGGCCAATGCAAGGACCCTGATATGAGATTCGGGATGACTGCTTCTACCAAGTGGTTAAAGACCTACAGACCTACTTCAGGCAGGAGCTAGTCCCACAGAGATTGCAGTGGGGCCTCTTGCACTTATCACATTGGTGCCATGGGTGGGACACCTGGAAAGAGAAGATCCTCAATCTGGTGACACAAAGGTTCTTTTGGTCAGGCATACACTGCAAGGTTTGAGACTACTGCACCTCCTGTCCTGAGTGACAATGAGCTGGGCCAAAAAGGATACCCAAGGCACTGCTAATCCTGCTCTCTGTGGTTTGGGTGCCCTTAGAATGCATCGTCATGGACTTAGTGGGTCCATTAGAGAAAATCAGGGCAGAATTCCATTACATTCTCATGATCATCAACTACGTAACTCAGTATCCTGAAGCCGTCCCTTTACATGCAGCCACACCGCAAAACATTGCCACAGAGTGCTCATGAAGATCATGGCCAGAGTTGGGATACTACAGGAAATACTGACAGACAAGGGTACCAATGTGTCATCATGATTAATGGCCAAATTGTGCTATCTGTTGAACTTCCAGGCCCTCAAGAATTCAGTTTACTATCCCCAGATGGATGGGCTGATGGAAAGCTTCAACAGAACCCTAAAGGTGATGCTAAAAAACATTTGTGGAGGATGACCCATGACACTGGGATGCATTATTACCTGCCCTGTTGTTTGCAGTATGGGAAGTCCCCAAAGGATCCATGGGTTTCTCCCCCTTTGAGCTCCTCTATGGGACGCAGCCCAGGGGCATCCTCACCTTCTAAGGGAGAACTGGAAAGAGCAAGAAACTAGGGCCATGGGGTTGGCCCAATACATTTGACAACTGTGCGAATGGATCCGAAGGCTGTGGACCTTTTCCCAAGAGAACCTGCTACAGGCATAATGTGGACAAAAGCAACAGTGTAACAGAGGGGAAAAGCTATGTAATTTTGAGCCTGGATACTGGATCTTAATCTTGTTACCCACCACGAAAATCTAAACTACTATCCAAGGGGAAGGGTCCCTTTGAGGTGGCCTGGCCATTAGGTCCTGTGGATTACAAGATCCAGTTGCCTAGGCAGCAAAAAGAGCTAGAAACATAACATTAAACTCCTGAAAGCATGGATGGCCAGGGAATTCCTCCTGATTGCTCTTTACCCTCCAGAACCCAAATTGGGGCTTCTAATCGAGAGATCACTGGATATGAGACATATAATGATTAGCCAAGAGCTCAACCCTGAGCAGCAGGAACAGCCATAGAAGACTAATTCAGGCCCTCACAGATGTCTTGTCTGTCCACCTGGGATGGATGAATGTAATGAGACACCACATTGCTACTATCCCAGGCCAGAAGGTATGTGATAATCACCGGCCCCTCCCCCTAAGAAAAGGTGGGGAGCCATCCAGAAAGAGCTAGAGAGGAGGCTGGCCCTGTGAGTGGTGGAGTGGAGGAGAAATCGCAGAGCGAGTGGCAGAGTCCGATAGTCTTGCTTCCCAAACCAAAGGGGGCCATCCAATTTTGTATTGGCTTCCAGAAAGTCAGTGCTATCTCACGATTCAACACCTACCTGATGCCATGGGTAGAAGAGCTCCTAGAACAGCTGGCTGGGGCCAACCTCCTCTCTGCCCCAGATTTGACCAAAGCGTATTGGCAAATACCCATGATGCCAAATTGCAGGCAAAGACAGACTTCCCTATCTTGCTTGGTTTATTCCAATTTGTGATGATACCATTCGGGCTGCATGAGGTGGCCACCACATTCCAACAGCTGATGAACCAGATACTGCAGCTATCTGATCAGTATGCAGCATATGTAGATGATATTGTGATCTACAGTGCCCACTGGGAAGACCACATCCAGCACCTCACCGAAGTGCTGCAAGCCCTCAAGGAAGAGGGGCTCACCACGAATCTGGCCAAGTGTTATCTCAGGTAAAGAGAAGTCACCTACTTGCAGTACACTGTGGGAGGAGGGAAACTACAGCCCCTGGTTGATAAAGTATAAGCCCTGCAGAATTGCCCCACTTGGTGGACAAGGAAGCAAGTACAACAGTTCCCTGGACTGGCTGGATATTACCACCACATTGTGCTAAATTTTATGATGCTAACAGCCCTCCTTTCAGACCTGAGAAGAACTCACAACCCTGAAGGGTTCAGTGATCAGTGGAGCACAAGGTTTTGAAGGAGCGGCTAGCACAAAAACTAGTCTTGGCCCACCCAGACTTTACAAAATCATTCATCCTCCACACAGATGACTCAGGCAGAGCTTGGGGCAGTATTGTTGCAGGATACTGATGGAGAAGAACACCTGATCCTCTACCTGAGCCCCAGGTTGGTTCCCAGAGAGACCTGCTATTCCACCCTAGAAAAATAGGCCCTTGCCATAAAATGGGTAATCAGCACCTTACAATACTACCTGTTGGGGAACACCTTTCAATTGGTCACTGACACTGAACCCCCCCGGTGGCTTAACAGCATGAAGGGCACCAATACCCAGATTATGAGGTGGTCCCTTTCCTTCCAGTTCTATGACTTCCATGTAGTACACCAACCAGGTAAGTCACATGCCAAAACGGATTTCTTTTCCAGAGTTGGTGGAGAGACAGAGGAGGGAAGGCACTCACCAGGTACCCTCTTAAGAGGCAGGCTGTATGATGGGGAATACCTGGCCTGCACTGATTTAACCCCATACCATGAGCTGAGAAGGCTATATTCCCCTCACCTGCTGAACATTTTCCAACTGGAACTTCAGTATAAAAGGGAGCAGCTCAGCTCAGTCTGCCCTGACCAGGAAGGAGAGAGGAAATTCATTGCAGGCTCCCCTCTGGGAGCCAGCAGAGACCAGGCACACTGAGACCAGGCGAATACCCAGTTGTTTATGGAAGCCCATGCAGGGAAGGAGTCATCAGGGACTTTGCCTGCAAACTATCCCAGAGAATCAAAGGATGATAGAGCAGGAAGACAGGGTAGGAAGTAGCTTGAGGAACCAGACATTGATCTAGTTGTGGCACCACAAACAAAGGTTAGCATGTTTCAGAAGAGTACCCACTGCCTCAGTGGGAGGTACACATGCACTAATAGGGCCCTGGGCTTGGACCTGGTGGAATAGGGAGGGCCCAGGTTCAGGGGGGTGACCCATCACCCTTTGTCCACTAAGCCATGCTGCTCTCCACTAAAGGGCAGTCCTATCAACTCCAACCACTAGACCACACTGCCCGGCACCAAAGGGCAGCCCTACTGACTCTGGCCACTAGGTCATATTGCCCTGAACCTGAAGGACAGACCCATTGGCTCTGACCATTGGGCTATCTTGCCCTGGGAAAAGGAGCAGTTATTTGGAATTGTTCACAGAGCCATAACGCCTGAAGGGGTTATGGGGAATATTTGACCCACAGCACCCTCTCACATTACTTTTTGAAAGTGCTGTTCAAGCTCTTCATTTTCTCTCTCAAGCCAATCTTCCTTAGCCTTTTTAACAATTCTTTTTAGCTTTTTGTTGAACTGTCTGTATTTGTTTCTCTGCTTAGGATAATCTTCAGCTTTCAGATGTTCTAGATATACTTCCTTTTTCCTTGGTATGTTTTCCATCTGGAATCACCCAGTCTTTCCTTTTTGGATACAACCTGATCCCAAAAACCTCCATGCTTGTGGCATGAATGGTATGTTTTGCCTTTGCCCAGAGTTGTTCTACTGTTGCATTCTCTAGGTTTAATAGCATGACTACTGATGGTCTTCTGAAAGATCACAATAGTGTTTGAATTTTTCAAAGTTTCCACACTCTAGACTCTCGTTGTTTGTTGCAAATTTTAAAGTGTTAAGTCTGATCTTGACTGTAATGATCACTACCAGATGGACTGAATTTGCATTTAGGCTTCTGTAGACCCTGCAGTGTAGTATGCTTGTTTACCAGTGTTGTCTTATTAAGATGAAGTTGATCATGTTTTCTGAAGTACTATAATCCATCTTTCTTTATGGACTCACCTGTGATGAAATGTGTGTTTATTATAAATAAATATTTGGCAGAGCAAACGTTTGTTTAGTACTGTTGTATGTAGTTACTAGTTAACCAAGTGCTCCATTCAACTCAAAAGATGGCTGTCTTTCATTAATGGGGAAAGATTTGCTGCATACATATGTAGGATCAGAGTCTCCCCTCAGATATGCAAATACAACTCCCAAAGAGGAATTGCAAAACATATCTGAGAGCAAAGCTTGAACCGTAGTATGTATAATCAGTAAGTAAATTTGTAAAGCACTGGAGAGCCATTTGGATAAAAGTGCTAAACAAATGTAAAATCAGTATCATGTCTTTATTATTAAAGTGTTTTAAGTAATCTAAGCATTTATATTCTTGGTTTTCCTCACTACTAAGCCACGCTCCCAAATCAATGATTCCTGAAATATGGAGGCAGTTAATTTTTACTGCACAAAACTAATTGGTAAAGTTGATCTCTACCGACCAGATTGTAAGCTCTGTGTCACAATGGTGAGGAGTAAACAAGTATTCTCATTAACTGACTTTATTGGGAGTGCTAGGGGGAAGAACTAGTCACCATTGTGACTAAATGCTTCACCATTTGGCCCTATACATAAAGAATATTATACACTGCAAGTGTTTCTTCTCACTGCAGTGGTGCAGTCATGCTCTTTCCTGAGGTCTCTCACAGGAGAAGCCTGACCTGTTGATAAGGGAGTTGAATGCAACCCATGGTGATAACCTGCAGTTGAGGAGGTTAATAGTATAATGACATTTGACGCTTAGATAATGCTGTATGAATAAAGAATTCATAAGCCCTTTTTTGTGACTTTTTAATACTTGTGGGTAGTCAGATTCAGTTTAAAGTCACCATTAAAATACTTGATTTTATAATAAATATCATTATCGGTTTGTTTCCTTGGGCTGCAGCACCTTTTCCTGTGCACTTTTGTGATGTAATGTAAAGTTTATAAATTGACTAGTAAATTCATTCCAGATGTTTTCTTCATTATGCCAGGCATATTACTTCCTAAGCAGAAAGCTGCAAACAATGCAGATTTTGCTGTCTAGGGAAACAAGATATGCAATTCAAATAAACAATGCCCATCGTCAGCTTGGCTATAGGAAAATAGTTTCAAATGATGTTTATTCTGGACAGAATTGCATAGTCATCAGTAGAGACACAACACAAAGGTATGAAGGACTCTTAAGATAAGAAAAATTGCATGACACTTGTTTTTCATTGTAGATGGGCCCTCTTCTTCCTGATCCACAGGTATCAAGTCAATGGATAGTGGTACTTGCTATTGTATAGGTATCACTAGCTGTTTTAATCACTGCAAACTAGACAGAAGAAGTGCTAATAAGCCCCCCGTAAAAAGCTCACAGTGTCTGATTTTAGAATACTGTTGCTATTTTTGTGTCTCTCTGTGGGGGAGTGGAAGTGATCCTGGCTGTTGAGTGATGAAAGAATAGATTATAGAGGAGGGCTCAAACTTTGAGAATGAGTTTGAAAGCCTGGGGCTTCTCTGCCACAATCACAAATCCTATTTTGGGTTTTGGTGTTGTGACACATTTCCCATTTCCCCTTTAGAAGGATAAGCCAAATTAGTCCATAAGCAGCCATTGTACTTGGCTGAGATCTCATAAGTATCCAAAGCTGAATATAGAACCACAGAATGTACTGCCCATTGATACAGTAGCTACTTCAACAGCCATGTCTTCACTTACTTGTAGAATTGACATATTTTCTGGTGTCATTCTGAGATGTGTTGGGAAGTACAGATCTATTTTAACTGTCAGCCCATTGCTTGCTTATTCTGAAAATTCCTGTTTGAATTCAGATACTCTTTTCCTTAAATTCACTCATTAGAAACACTATTTACTGCTGTTTCTGTTTTACTAGGACCATTCTGTGCAGTGCTGAATTTTCAGTTTGACCTCTTATGGTGAAACCAACTGCCTTATCATTTCATTTCATTCAAGAATACAGAAGCCATCATTTTACAAAGCTGGCAGCTTTTCTGCTTCAGAGCTCTTGTAATTTAGTTGGGTATTCTAATAGGGATATTTTTCATATATGCTGAATACACCCTTTATGCTTGCATTACTCCTCAGAGAACTTACAGATGAAAATAAAGTAGTTTATTGCAAAAGCAATCGTGATTGCATTGGCCATTAACTTCAATAACTTGCATAGACTATAGAGGGGCTTATAAAATGCTCAGTGTAATAGTGAGGTTTGAATTAGTACAAGATGTTTATTCGAGCTGGGGATCGCTATATGAAAAGGAACTCACAAATATCTACCCTAGTGAGTACTGCCATCATTGCCAGCCCCGATCATTTTTGTTCCACTGCATATGATATGTGGATGTCATGCATCAGGCTGCTTATTTTCTTACAGCAGTTGCTTCTTTTCTTTTCTTTTTTTCCACTAAGAAAACAATATTAAGAGAGAGCAGAAAATGATGCCGAATACTTACTGTGCTATAATTAACTTATAAATTAATTTTATAGCTGTTATTATTGTATTTAACTTTTAGCTCAATCATGATAAAAGTAGCATTGCACTGGATTATGCTGAATAACTAAAAACAATTATCTACAAATTAAACCTATTTTTACATTCGTTCCTCATGCAATGCTATTTTAAAGATTTTAATTTATTTAAGCCTTTTAAAATGCCATAGAAATTAGCCCTTCCAAACAATGACAGAGATAATGCTTCTATGATCAACTTGCAAGGCTTTGGCTAAATGCAAATATCTGTCTATATTTTCTTAAATACAAACATATCAAAATACAGAAAGCTTCTGAAAAGTATATCACAGTTTAGAGCCCAAAGCTATGACGCAAAGTATTCCCATGGCTTGCTGTAAGCAGTATTCCCTTCTATCTAAGGCTTGGTCTACACTTACCTGGTGATTTGGCGATAGTTGATGGGAGTTATGCAAGCTATGCATAGTAGCTTGCGTAACTCCCGTTGGCTGCTGTGCTTCACTTCTGCACACCGTCTTCAATGCACTCTGCCGACGGGAACCGCATTCCCATTGATGCAGTGCTATGCCACTTGAGGGGGTGGATTAACAGGGTCAAATCCTGGATCGATTGAGCTGGTCTTCACTGACCGCTCAATCAATCCAGATAAGTTGATCTGACACTGATGACTTTGCCGCCAGCAGTATAGATGTACCCTATATCTATATGTACACATAACATCAAAAATATTACAGTAAAATAATTTTAAGGTAGCAAAATGGGAAAACTAGAAAGTGATTATGTATTTAAAGACAGTATCATAATAGCGGACAAATTAAAGTTGCACAGGAAACTTTGCATTTCTTAGCGTTTGAGTTCTTGCCTTTGCAACCATAACATTCTTTTAACATTTATACACAATATCCTATTAAAAATATAATATCTTAAACTGAAAAAAACAAAATTTTCATCATGTGGAATCACACCACACCACCTGCCTCCAACCCACAAAACACACAGAGGTCATCAGCCGGTTTGGGAACTTTGGAGCCACACATCCCAGTTCTATACCATTTGAGTTACTGCAGTAATTGATAGCAACATATTATGTGGCTTTAGCAGTTCTGCAGCGGGGGTCAACTAGCAGCATCAGAGAGTTGCGTGATCTACATGTACTTCTGGAAATTCCAAATATAGAATCACCAGTCAACAGCCAAAGACTGTGCATGCAGAATGGATTGAAGAATAAGAAGCACTCGTTGCCATAACATTTCACTCTGATGCAGCCCAGAATTGCAATTCAAACACACACACAGATTAAGCTAGACATGCAAGGAGGTTATCAGTCAAAACATGTAATAACCATGAAACAGGTAGGTCAGCAACAGTCTGAATAAAATGTAACAGTCTGAGCAGCAAATATGTAGTAACAGGCCCTGAACACATGCACACACAGGACAACTGGGTTCAGGTAGCAGTAACCATGCAAGAAAACAGGAGCAGAGAACAGAAAGCAGGAAGACAACACACACCTCAGTCATCACACAGGGAAAGGCTATTGTCTTCTATACGGCTCAGCCAGTTGCCAGTGGATTTCACAGCTATATGATACACAGCAAAGTAATGCGGAGACTCAGAAAGGTTTCAATTCCACATTCTGTAGAGCAGTGGTCTACTGAATACCTACCCTTCCCTTCTGTGTCCTTCAGCCTCTTTGTCTGTACCCTTCTGCACATTTTCCCATCCACCATAGCTCCTGCCTTTGCCCCACCTTGCTTCTATCTTCCCAGCTCCTGTCCAGTCCATAAAACCCTAAGTCCTGACTCTCTCTTTCCTTCTCCTTCATGCTGCTTGGGCACCAACAGGAACGGCAGTGAAAGCACGGGAGAGACTATGTCTCTGCTAAATTCCAGTCACTGGCAGCAGAGCAGCTCCCAGCTTCTGAGAGGAGCTGCAGTATGGAAAGTTCTGCTCTGCCCTTGCATCACTAGGATGGAGCACATTTAACCACTCTGCATATAGCAAGGGCACATCCCTGACTACAGGGCAACCCTCCTGCCAGATCTCAAGTCCCTGCTCCAAACTATGGAGGCGCTAAAACATCTCAACTGAGTTTCTGTACGAATATCCTCTCGCTGCCTTTAGTGGGGGTAGGACCTCTGAGAGAGAAGTCCAAATGCATTCATGTCAAGTCATCCGCAGTCATCCCTACTTTGGCTCTCTGCTGAGCCATTGGCTGGAGAAAGCAGACAGGGTCAGCTGCTTGGTTGTTTGCACATCCCCATGCCCTGGCCCTTGCCTATTTGAGCTAAGCCTGCTCTTTGCAAAAGTCTCTTACTTTCTGGTTAGCGGCAGGGAAGCAGTTGCTGTTCAGCCGTGCCTGGAGCAAAACAACCTGGGGCAACACTGGAAGAGTCAGAGGAACAGAACCAGCACGTGGATTCTTTTATGTTCCGAAATCTGGGATGACAGGACAAGGATGAACAGAGAGGGCTTCTGCCTCCAGAAGCTGCAGCACTGGGAGGGAAGAGAGGAGCTCTGGAATCACCCTCCATCCATGTGGAGTCCGCACACCGGTGGGGGAGTCTCTGTCCTGTTGCAGGGGTCACACACTGGTTCACCAACCTGCAGACCCAGCCTGCTCAAGGGGGAGCCGTGCTTAGGGTGGAGGGGGGTGATCCAGGGTTACAACAGTTTCAACCCGGTGGAACCTGTGGGGACAGAGCAGGTGCCACTATCCTCCCCTCCTCCAAGCTTGTGTGAGGAGCGGTGAGGACATGGGGACTGTTGCAGGAGCATCTGGCTTCCTGTGTCCTGCTGCCAGGACTGGCTATCGTATCCAGTCATGGGGAAAGGGGTGGAGGGGGCTGTTGCTGCAGAAATGTCTTGTACCTTGGGTCCCAAGGACTATCTGTGGTGATACTGCCCTCCCTCCATCCCTGCTCATGGGGGATGGAGGAAAAGGATGTGGGGCTGCAGCTGTCATGGCGTGGCAGGCGGCGCTTCTCACACCTGCTCCTGGAGCCCTTCAGCTGGGCCCTGGCAAGATGATGAATCCTTTCCCCCTCCTTGGCTCAGAGGGGAGGATGCAGGGGCCCATGTGGTGATGGAGCCACTGTAAGGATAGCATTGGGCCCTGCTCCCCCACCTCACTTGGGACAGGGGGCATCTTGTGGCTGCCAGACTGAGGCAGCTGTGAGTTTGGGGGAGCTGCCAGCTTTCCAGCAGCCCAACCTCTGTTGTAGATGCCGAGTGAGGGGACCCTGGCCCCTGGCTACTCCTGTGCGTCTCCTCTTGTGCCCTAGAGATCCCCAGTGTGGCCCTTATGAACACATTAATAGTGTTGCCCTCTGAGATAGGCAAGGGTTCTTTTACACAGCATTGCCAGGGAATTGTCCTAGGATTGCTACTTCATGGGGAGAGGTTTCCAAAGGACTTTGGAGAGGACAGGGATCACTTGCAACATGACAGTGTTGGGGAGGCAACCTGGAGGAGAGACCCACCACCCATCCTGGATAGAGGAGCCAACTTGAAGGGGTAAATCTCAGCAGATAGGAACCAGAACCTCTGCTGGGACCACCCCCCTTGTCATTGTCAGACAACAGATTCCAGGAGCTTGTCCTGTTTTGCAACACTGACCCACAGGTGAGGTCCAATCAGCTAAGGAACCTTGGCTTCTGACAGCCTTATGTCTAATCAAAAATCTACTTGCCTCAGGTATGTTCAGAGCATATTAGTCCTACCTGGCTGAGTTCATGGATTTTAGGGTTTGGGAAGGGCTCCAATGTCTGGGGCCTATCCGCAAGCATCAGGTGGTGAGAGATGCAGTGTCATTGGTGTACTGCAAGTAGCTCCCTCCGCCATACAGGATCAACTAGCTGGCCTGTCCTTTTGGTGCAAGCTAGTAGGTTTTCTAGCCCCAGGTGGAGATATGATAGTGCAGAATTTCTTGAAATGATGATCTAGAGGTGGTAGGCACTGGGGGGTTGACAGGAATCCCATCACCATAGAAATTCTTATAGGGCTATTAAATGCTCTTCCCAGGATATGCTGTTCTGGGAGGGAGTCCCTTTTATTTAAGGCTGCATTTATTGTGACCTTCTTTGGCCCTTTCAGGATAGTGAGCTGGTTGCCTCAGGCAGCCACAGATAGGTTCAGGTGGCCAGTGGAATTACTGGGTGTACTGTTATTAACCACTGCAGTACTTAAGGCATTCTAAAACAGAACAGAATGGTAACAGGGACTTGGTGGTAAATGAATGTGTAGATGAATACCTGTGCCCCATAAGGGCCTGAGGGAGTTGGGCCACTGTTTATACATGGGAATACCAGTTCTCTGCAGTAATGAAAAAAACCTTTGGCCTACTGCAGTCATAACCCAGATAACTTTGGTACATATTTGATACATCAAATTTGGGTCAGTGACATTGGCAGCCATGGAAGGTTTTGACTGTTGGTTCAGGCTACAGGGCACTGGAAATCAAAATGTTGGGACTTATGTTTGCCCAAAGGGAAAAGTGCTGGGACTGGGAATAAGTGTAACTAACCCTGTCAGTTTCTGATTCCAAGGATATCCAAAGCATAATCAAAGTCTGGATTTGCAGGCATTCTGTAGTGCACTGGTCCCACAAGAGGTTGTTGACTTGTCAGGTAGATTGCTGCTAGGCATCTAGGCAGGAGCTCTATGCCTTCTGTGGTTCAGCAGGGGAGGCAGGCTGTGGGATCAGCTTTTGGTATAGCAGATGGGGCATGAGCTGGTCCCAGCGCTTATTGATGTGTTGATTAAGCAATTGCGGCTGGATGTTGGCCAAGTCAGCAGGTGGATTGCAACTGAGCTTCAAGGCTGAAAACATTTACCTTCAGTGGTATGGCAGACGGGGCATGAGCTGGTCCCAGAGTTGGCTGATACTGCTCGCAGATGCTGGATTATGCAATTATAGCTGTCATGGGCCCAATCAGCAGGTGGATCACAGCTGAAATTCAAGGCTGATGCCATTTGCTTTCAGTAGTTGTCAGAAGGGGTGTGGAGCTGACACTCATTCATGGCTGAACTACAGCCACCTGATATCTTGATTATTCACCTAGGCAAAACTGATCTTGCGGGTTGTGGGAATTGGATGAAATTTATATATTAGGATATAGATGTGGAGATGATTACACATCTTGGCCTTGCCCTCAATTGGTTTGGTCAGAGATGCTCACAAGACTAGTTTAGTGGAAGGCCATCCACCGAGCCCTTGAGGACAGGGCAAGACCCATGTGAACTATGACCTACAAGAGAAGATTGAAAAAATTGGGTTTGTTTAGTATGGAGAAGGAAAGACTGAAGGGGGACATACTAACAGTTTTCAAGTACGTAAAAGGTTGGTATAAAGAGGAAGGTGATAAATTGTTCTCCTTAGCCGCTGAGGACAGGTGAAGAAGTAATGGGGTTAAACTGAAGCAAGGGAGATTTAGGTTAGACTTTAGGAAAAACTTCCTAACTGTCAGGGTTGTTAAGCACTGGAACAAATTGCCTAGGGTGGTTCTGGAATCTCTGTCACTGGAGGTTTATAACAGCAAGTTCGACAAACACCTGTTAGGGATGGTCTAGATAATACCAATACCAAGTCCCACTTCAATGCAGGAGATTGAACTAGATGACCTGTCAAGGTCCCTTCCAGTTCCACACTTCTATGGTTCTATGAAGATGGGATAATTGAGAGTTGGGTGTGGGAATCATAGAATCATAGAAAGGACCTCAGGAGGTCTTCTAGTCCATCCCCCTACTCAAAGCAGCTTAAAAACCTCTAAAGATGGAGATTCCACCACCTCCCTAGGTAACCCATTCCAGTGCTTCACCACCATCTTAGTGAAAAATGTTTTCCTAATAACCAACCTAGAACTCCCCCACTGCAACTTGAGACCATTGCTCCTTGTCCTACTTTATCCTTGTTTACTACCATTGAGAACAGCCTAGCTCCATCCTCCCTGGAACCCCTTTTCAGGTAGTTAAAGGCTGCTATCAAATCTCCCCTCATTCTTCTCTTTTGCAGACTAAGCAAGCCAAGTTCCCTCAGCCTCTCCTCATAAGTCTTGTGCTCCAGCCCCCTAATAATTTTTGTTGCCCTCCACTGGACTCTCTCCAACTTGTCCACATCCTTTTTGTAGTGGGAGGCCCAAATCTGGACAATACTCCAAATATGGCCTCACCAATGCCAAATAGAGGGGAATAATCATTTCCCTCAATCTGCTGGCAGTGCTCCTACTAATGCAGCCCAATATGCTATTAGCCTTCTTGGCAACCAGGGCACACTGCTGACTCATATCCAGCTTCTTATCCACTGTAACCCCCGGTCCTTTTCTGCAGAACTGCTGCCTAGCCTGTGGGTCCCCAGTCTGTAGTTGTGCATAGGATTCTTCCATCCTATGTCAGGACTCTGCACTTATCCTTGCTGAACCTCATCAGATTTCTTTTGGCCCAATCCTCCAATTTGTCTAGGTCACTCTGTAACCAGAGATAGAGATAGAGGGAAGCAGAGATAACACGTAGCAATATCTGATACAATGGTCCTTAGCTCATTAGGAAAAACAATGATGGAGTTCATCTTTCAGATGCTGGGTCTGACATTTGGCTCTGTGACATTAAGAGTTGGGACAGGAGATGGTTACCAAGCATGGTGGATTTAGGGTGCATCCATGCTCATCACTGGTCCTCCCAGTGGCCTGAGTTCAGTGTAGGTAAAAAGCTAAGAGGGCCAGAGAGGTAAATGAGACCAGAGATTGCAGAGTTGACTCTTGTGTTGAGAGGGGAAGGAGAAGCTCAGTCTTTGTGGATTGAGATTCACCCCACCCTGACTTATGGCCTTTGTTATTCCACCCCTGTTATGGGGGTAGGAGTGGGAAAAGATTCCATAAGTGAATGAATCCGTGAGTAGACTGGGGAGGATCTGCTCCAAGTTATCGGGTGGGTCATAATAAAAGCCCTGTAACCTGCACTGCAACCAGTTCAATGTCTGGTATGTGAAAGCTGGAGCAGGTGTGATACCCCAAGGAATAATTAATAACGTTGCAGCCTACCATCTTAACCCATCCCTTAACTGTGTCTCTACCAGTTATTCACCGGGTCAGTTTTAACAAGGATAAAATAATGTATTTTTCCCTAACCTCGTTCTCAGAAATAGGTAAACAATTTTAGTGGAAACTTTCAAAACCTGTTCAGCCTAAGGCAAACACTCAGCATGGAAAAATGCAGCAGGAATGATTATATTTTGGCAAAGTTATAAGCAACTGAAAACAGGGTCTCATAATGAGAAGTGTTGGGCAATATTGATTATAGGCAGTGCCACCAACTTCTTCAATAGTCCTTGCACCAGTGTGGCTACTTTTGACTGATGTGAGTGTAATCCCCTTTTCACTGCTGGTTTAGTACCTGTATGATGTGTGAATATAAGAGAGGTACATCAGGTCTTTGGAACTACTGTCTGTGCTCATTTCACAGTGCTACTATCAGATGCCTGACTCCTCCTCGTGTACTAAAGAATAAAGCTACTTGGCAGTGCCTCCAATGGAACAAGAAGTCAGGCTCTGGTTCTAGGCAGTTAGGCCTGGTGGTTAGAACCACAGTCAAGAACAGGTACCAGATCAGGATCACAGAGTCTGGATGCAGGGCGAAGGTCAAAGCTGGGTTAGAATCAGTCGGAGTCTGGGAGTTAGGTGCAAGGCTGTGGTGGGTCAGCAGCCGGTTGGAGTAGGACATGGACAACGCTGCAACAAGGCTTGGGCAAGGCTAGAGCAGGAACAGAAACTGGATCAAGGGAGGCTGGAAGCATAGGGAGACTGTAACACTGCGAGGCAACAGGATGGCTCCTAGCCGAGAAGTGCTCTTGCACAGACTGATTTGCAGCTCTTGTGGTGTCAGTGAAATATCCGTGCCTGGGAATCATCTGATTGGGTTTTGCCCAGGTATAGGCTGCTAAATCATGCCTGAGTGCTGAGTCACTGCACGCCCTGCTTATGAGATGAGTCGGTGCAGCTGAATTGCTTCAGCAGGCCTGAGTGATGATTCACGGCCGGCTGTGCTGGAGAGATGAGTCATGGCATCTATTGAAGCACTGGGGACGGGTGGGTGTGGCCTAATGAAAAACAGGGATGGGAGGTAGGGTCACCTGGTCAAAAGCAAGGAGCCAGAGGGGAATACTGAGCAGAAAACCCCAGACAGCACCCACTGCTCCTCAAAAGCATCAAGAGAGACGGAGGAACTCTGCCCAGAGATGTGACTTCAGGGAAGATCAGAAATAGGCCCCACAGTCACAGAGAATCTCCCCATTCAGCTTCCTCCTCCTGGTATGGTGGGCAGCCACCTTGTCCACTGCCAAGGGGTTGACGAGGAGGTCTCCTGACCTCGTGAGGCCATGGACAGGGTGTGCAAGGATCAGGAGGTGCAGGAAAAAGTGCAGCTAAAACCAGAGGAGAAGTTTCTGGAGGAACCAGGAAAGGGGCTGCAGCCTGGTACACTTGATGTAAATGTACACTAGGGCCTTCCTCTCACTACAGAGAGGGCAGGTGTCAGGGGAGGTAGCAAAACACGCCAAGTACTCATCTGTGCTCATGTCTGTGAAGGAGCTGCCAACTGATACCCCCAGCAGGCTGGGAGATAAGGATGGAATACAGACTGGCCCACCAGGGTTCCTCGCCCTCCTTGGGTGCTAGGAGGTCCTGCCACCTGCTGTTGGGGGAGGACACAAAGAGCTGAGGAATGGGTGGGTGCAAGCCCATCCACATCTAAAGGCCCTTTCCCAGGGGAAGAGCTACTGAACCCGAGCTCAAATGAGTTCAGGGAACAACTAATGAAAAACAGGGATGGGAGTAAGGGTCACAGAGTCAAAAACAGGGATCCAAAGGGGACACTGTGCAGAGAGCTCCAGACAGTGCCCACTTCTCATCAAAGGTGTCTTAGGAGACAGTGAATGCAGCCCAGAGGAACTCTGTCCAAAGGGAGGATTGGATGTAGGCCCCACAGTTACAGTGCACCTCCCCATCCAGCATCCTCCCCCTGGAATGGTGGATGGCCACCCTGGCCAGCACCAGGAGGTTGTTGTTAAGGTCTTGTGACTTTGTGGGGCCATAGATCTGGTGTGCACAAGCAGGAGGTGCAGGAAAAAGTGCAGCCAGAACCTGAGGAGAAGGTTCTGGAGGAGCTGGAAAAGGGGCTGCAGCCTGGTGCACTTGAGGTAGATGTCACAGTCTCCCTCACTCTGCAGAAGGGGCGAGTGTCAAAGAAGAGAGTGAAGCATGTCAGGTACATGCCATGTTGTACCATGAAGGAGCCACCAGCTAATATCCTCGGTGGACCGTGGGACCAGAGTGGAATACAGACTGGCCCACTGGGGCTCCTCACCCTCCATGAGTGGCAGGAGGTCCTGTCATTGGGTGTCAGGACTGGACATGAGGATGAAGAAGTGAAGGAAATGGAGCATAAGCATGCATAGCTGTTTCCTAGGTGCGGTTCAGAAAGTAACTGGCTGCAGGTCCTACAGGCGGCTTGGATGGTGCTGAGGGGGCGGCAGAGAGGGCTCAGGGAGTAGGGGCCCAATGGCAAGGTCAGGAAAGCCATGGGTGAGGGGCATGTAGGGGAGCACCCTCCTGCCGAACCCACTTGAGGAAAGTATGAGATGCAGGGGGTAGGGTTGTCCTCACCTCCTAGAGTACACAATTTGGAACATGAGGGGTGAAGATTTATCACACCGTGTGCTGACCAAATGCCATGGAATGATGTCATGACAGATGAGTGAACAAGCCCTGGTCTGGCTGCAGGTTTGCCTCACAGAAGGTGTTATGCAAGGGTTTGATTAAAGAGAAATATGCAATCAATACAAATATTAAATGATTAAAATGGTTGGAAATAATAATGCTTTTAAATTGCTAATGGCCATGTCTGCAAGCCCACCAGGTCACGTGACCACACCCTCCCCACTCAGTTCCATCCATCCCCAACATCTCAGATATGGTACACATGGAGACATGTTGCAGGCCTCTAAGGATACACTGTCAGAAACACACTTTATTATACTGGGAACTGGCAGTGCAAGGTCTTGATGATCCAGGTGGACAAAAGTCCTTTTGCAGATGCCAAGTGCCTTAATGGTGCAATATTAAATCCTAACAACCTATCTAACATAACAAAGAGAACTCACTCTGGTTCTTCTTCTGGCTGAGCAATCAAAGGATGGGTGCTAGCAATCAGGTCCTCCTTGGGGACTAACTGCCTGCTCCCTTTTGGAACTGTGCCAATAGTCTTTAACGCTTGGAACCTGTAGGTTCAGTTGTAGGCAGGCTGGGGCTCTGGATCCAAAATCCTGGATCTGGTGTGGCTGCAGGGCAAGCATAACTGTGGCAAGAGATGGGCTGTTTCCTCCTGAAGCTGGCAGGCTGATGGCAGCATGTCTCTTCCTATCCCCTTCTGCAGTGCAGGACTCTGTGGTGGTACCCAGAAGGTATGCCTCTTCTCTTGGGGCACAACCCTTTGCTACACGGTGTGTATGGTGGAGGGAAGGGGCTACCTGAGTAAATGTTACTTCTGAATAGACTGTCTGAATTAAATATGAGTGTTTACATGAGTGAGAATTACTCCCATGAGTTAAGCTTGCAAAATTTTAGCCTTTAGGTACGATCAGAGATTATTGTATGTGAACTTTGGAATAAAATTTTTACTACTCATTATATAAATTCATTATATAAATACAAGCAAAATTCAAATGCAGATGTATCCAAAATATGTGAATATTAAAAATACACATTTCCTGGAATTAAGTAAGAGATGTAGTGCACTAAAGACAAGATTTATGATAGTCAAGGGACAAATTCTATTAACCAAAAAATAATATTTTTATTTTTAAAATTCTTGCAGCTTTAACACCAGAGGGGGAGAAAGACTGGTGAGAACACTGGAGGAAATGGACTAAGAGTCAAGCCTGAGGTTAAAGTGTAAATTAAACTTGGGTTGCACACATAATTTATGCTGGTTATTTTGGAGAGTAATTTGCAAATCTGGATAGTAGAATACAATGAACTTGCATCACTGACTCTTCATCAGACTAACCCATTTGACCCTGTTATTTATGAACTGCAGACTTCTTGTGTCAGATAGGATGCTAATCTATATACCCTTAAGTGTGATGGGGTCATAGAGGGAGGGACTATGAAGCAATATTGTCACTTGCCTGTTGAAATATGGCACTTTGTATCAGGAACACACATACAAATCTAACCCAAAAGCTATAACTCCTGAAGTCTGGAGACAAGAAGAGCCCTCAGTTTAATCAATGGCAAACATGGTGAAACTTGTACAAGAAATCATTTTTATTAAACAGCCTCCTTGCCTTTCCCCAGATTTCTCCAGACAAACTGGCCGCAATTCTGGGATGCTGCCAAACTGAATTCAGTCTAGCTCTGTCCTGGAATAGGCCTAGGTGATTTACACATCACTTTTGTATCTCCTGGATTCTGGGGTGTCAAGGGCTAGTTTGGCCCCTGATGTAAGCTAGAGGAGCCCCAAGTACTGCTTTAGCTTATGCTTCAACTGCTTCCAAGAGACCAGCACAGAATTTCTGGCATGCAGAGAACCTGGGTCTGTCTCCAACATTTTCTTCAGCAGCAGTTGTGGAACTGTGGAATAAATGGGTCCATGTTCATGAGGCTGCCACAGTGCAAGCTGGCATAAATATCATGAGAGTAACTGATACCAGAAGATTTTGGCCATGTACGAGTGAAATGCAACAAAATCAGCCTCTGCTTTGATCATTGTCCAAATTCCAAATCCTACCTACCTGGTATTTTGACTGAACTCATCAGTCTGAGAGCTGAGTGTCAGAACTCTAGTCTAAATCTAATCTGGTTCCATAAAGTTGCAATGTGCTCAAGGAGCAGAGCTGTCGACTATGATCTTCATCCTTATGCAATTACTTATCCATGTAGCCCATTTAACTTCAGTAGGACTACTCTCAAGAGTAAGTGGCTACCTGATCCTGTTTGTTTGATCCTTTTAAATGTTTTTGGGTTGCTCTTCTGGCAAAGAGAACACTAACTTCAATAGTGAGACTTACTTTTATGCAAGTGTTTGCAAATTATAAAATATCATTATGCTACAGCTTATTACAATAACTTCATAGCATCCAATTTACCAGAAGTATATTACTACAAAATTTATGGCCTTCCTTTGTTATTAAAAATGGTTTTTATAAAATACTTAGGTCAGATGGAGGCCAAGAGACATTTGCTATGTTATGAATATCAAAATCCAAATTAATATTAAACAAAAATGTCTTCAGTGGCATAAAATATAACTATTTTAATCCATTTATCAGGGAATGAGGCTATTCAAATGAGTCTTTCCTTATATAATCATGTACATAGCAAATTATCTTAGAAATATTAGTGTAGTGTTTAGGAACTCTCAAGTGTATACTTAACAATCGAGATGCATTGTGTCTTGGCACTTGCACAACTGTTGCCTCTAAAAACAACAAATGCGATTCAGCATCATAATGAATCCTTAGAGAACGCTTGCTTTTACTATGATATATCTTTTTCTCTCTGAAATCTTAGAAATTGAACCATTCTTGGTAATTGGGTGTAAAGTGTTCTAAGCTGAGATCTAATTTACATACATACAATTGGAACAATCCCGCACCACTACACCACTCCAATTAGCAAAATGCAAAATCAGATGTTTTCAATAATTGCATGCATGATTACAGAATACATGCATTTGGAAATGCGTCCCGGAGTGTATTTACATATTATAAAAGTCCCATCTGCATTTTGTTTGTTCATATTGTTTTTACAGTGTAATAGATTAAAATTTCAATAGTAATTATTTCTTGAGTTAGCATATGGAGAAACTTTACATAAACTGTGGAGCTATAATGCTTAAGACAATAATGAAAGTTACTTAAGTAAGAGAGGGATTAACCATTGTCAAAAGAAAGGTGTGCTGCAGAGTCATGCCACCTCACGGGGTACTTCAGGAGGGATCATTCCTCCAGGAGATACAATTTCTATTCAATTGGAGGAGTACATACCAGGATGCAGATGCCTTCTCTCTTCATAGATGGACAGTTTTGCAGACCAGTGTGTATGTAGAGGGAGAGGGAGCAGATCAAAATATTACCCCCTTTCTTCCTGCTTTTACCTGTCCCTTTCTTTCCCACTTGAGAACGTTCTTTATATGTTTCTAAAAAAGTTGCAAAGGATGATTCTCAAAATTATAAACAAGTGAAACTTCATTCATTACCAGGTAAATTGGCTGGAAACCTTAATTAAAGATAGAGAGAGAACTGTGTCAATTTACACCAGCTAAGGATCTAGCTCAGTGTTTTAAAACACTTCGATGAACATAAGATGATAGAGACAAACTACTATGACTTCCATGAGGGAAAACCATGCATCTTTAATCTACTAGCATTCTTTGAGTGTGTCAACAAAAAAATGAAGAAAAGCAAACTTGTTGATACTACTTATTTGTTTGAACTTTCAAAAAGTCTTAGATAAAACATTTTTCAGGAGACTATGCTCACACTATAAGGTATTGTTCCTGACCACTATGACTTTAAAATCTAATAGGTCAAGCAATATACTAAGAATTGACGAGGATGCAATAAAAAATATGTATATAATTTTATATGCATCATATGCATTTTCACATATATGGATATAGACCTTCTAAAGTTTTTATTAGATAGTCATCAGAATGTCAAATATTCCTCATTTTGAGAGATGTCACTCATTTTTATTCCAAATGTGTTCTTCCCCCTCAATCTATGCCTGAAAGAATCATATGAGGTTATTGGAAAAGCTAGTTACACTACAGGAAGGAATCCCACTGCATTTTAAATTTCAGAATGAATTGTTATATTGTCCCTCATTTTGGGGTCTCTTTCACATATAACATGCCACATTTCGGCATTGGCAAGTGAGAGGTGTGAACATTAGTTACATTCAACGTATCCATTATTAGTTAGCAAATTTCTTTTATGCATCACAGAAGTGTGTCTTGAGGAGAAACTTGGAGGAGAAGGTGTTGGTTTTGTAGATTAGTTCAGGGAGAGTAATCTATGGACACATGGCGGCATGGAACAAAGTATAAAGACAGATATGGTAGAAGAGGACAAATAGGCAGCCAGGGCTAGCATGGTTGGCAGGACTGAGAGTAATGTGATAACAGACAAGAGTGGATAAGCAGGTAGGACTAGCACCAGAAAGGGTTTTGAAGGTGAGAACAAGAAGCTTAAAAAAAGCCCAGTGAAGACATTCAAAGTGTTATGGTCAGATGAACAGGCAGGGATGATGATCTTCACAGCTGTTCTTGGAATTACTGAAGGAAGAACTTAAACTCTGAGGATATGGATATTCGTAAAGATCTTCACAGAGATCCTGAAGTTCAAACTTTTTTCATCAATTAAGTCCAATTTTTACTACCTAGCCTTAATCAAAATGGGCCAGTAAATTAATACTCTGTGAGGAATAGTGTAGGAAACAAACATGCCCAAACTATTGCTAGGATACAATTAAGTTAAAGACTTTTCACTAAGTGAAGAACCACAATTTTTCTAGTCTCCAAAACTCAAGACTGCTTCTCTGACTGACATGAAATGTTCCTAAAAATCCTCCTTTGGCCTATGAGTAATCATGAGAAAGTGCAGATAGGAGAGTACTGTTTTCAGAATATTAAAAGGGGTCAAAACCTTACCATTTATGGGCTAAGGGGGATGGTGCTGTACATTTAGCAGATCACATAATACTTCGCTTGATGCTAGTTCATTTGATGCAAATACAGCTGAAATGTTAACATATTGTTACAATATGTTTATTTTTGCACTCATTCCAGTCCCTTTTATATTCTTGTGCTTTAAATTAACTGTGATTGCCAATCTGCTGGAATCCATCCATGCCTGTGCATAAGTGCCTGCAGTAACAGTCAGTGGAATGGAATAATAAGTTGCTATCCTTATAATTGTGATCTGCTACTGGGACCTAAAGTGAACCAAATGCCAGTGAAAATGCCTGAGTCCCACCTCAAAGTGTGTTCTGGGCTCTTTGACATTCAGTGAGATCCTACGTGCATTACAGCCTCTTCTAATACAACTTTCTTCTCCCCGCCCATGGCAGCTATGTGACTCATGAATACCAGAGACACTCACTTTGTGGTTCACTATTGTTAATGGTCCCACTGAACTATTCCTGAGATGTTACATAGTATCCAAGTGTTGATGAATAGTGATGAAAACACACTTAGACAGCCTCTACTCTTGATTAAGAGTCCTTTGACAATCTCTGTTTTGCCAGCTAAAGTCTTCTGGGCTGACATGCCTGAAAATATCAAAAGCATAAAATTCCAGATTTCTATTTGCCCTCACTTGCACCTCCCTTGGTATATTTGGAGACTAAGGTAATCAGGTATCAGCATAATTCTTGAAAGCCACAGAAATCCCATTGTTATGTATTGAATACATAGAAAGGCGAACATCTATCCCACCACCAAACTTTATTTGTAATTTTTATTTTTCCAAATGCAACCAATTTACCAAAATACTAGATTCATCATAATACACAAAATAAAGAGGTTTAGGTTAAAGGGAGAGGAGGGGAAATGACATATCTATCTTCGGGGTCTAAGTTAATCATAGACTTCTAAAAAGTCAGCATGAGCTGCTTTTAATTTTTCAGGCCACTACCACGTTCCCAATGTGGGTGAAGAACTATGAAGAAGATATTTAAGTGGGAGTCTCAGGAAATTTCCCTTGGCCACTGGTGACTGAAAGGAACTAGAAACACTTCTATGGCTTATTAGGATCAGTTACTGCTTCCAGGTCAGAGGTTGGTATATTGTGGAGCTATTCTACCTCCCATGGCTTTTCCCATGGTTTGGACAAATGTTTGTTGTTGAATGAAAATGTTTTAGGGGTGAGAAGGAAATGGATGAGTTTGGCAATGTGTTTGGAGTGGATATCTAAAGGCTGTACATTGTCTTGTAAATAATTGAGGAGGGCTTATTACAACAATCTGTAACCCCTTAACTTGGCTTTTTGTCCTATGACTGCAGAGGTGTTAACAGCCTGCTCTACCTTGAATGGTTCCCTACAATATGTGCTAATTACTTATGCTAAATAATCGGTTCCATCTTGCATTTTGCTGTGAGGCTGGGAGTTCCTTTCTCAGATGAGAAGAACTCTGTGTGGCTCATAAGTTTATCTCTCTCATCAACAAAAGTTGGTTCAATAAAAGATATTATTTCATCCACCTTGTCTCTTTAGAATGTCTATTGGTCTGATATATGTTGGACTGGGATTTACAAGGACACAGTCAGTTTTGTGTGTTCTGCCCAGAGAGTCAACAAATAGCACCCAAAGGAAGGTATGGATGTCTCCTAGTCCAATTTCCCTTAGCGAGTACCCTCTTCAAGCAGGTGGGGATAGAGACAGTGTTACCTCTTGAAAAGAGCTCTAAGTTCAGAAGTTTATTTAGGCTCTGGAACCTGGAGCCCATTCCTCTAGGCTTCCTATTGGTAATAGTGTGAGAAATACAGATATTTTCCTGAGTAGGGATATCCATTGAGGTTGTTGCTGACTGGGGAGATAACTTTATGTCATGTTTGCTGAAAGAAGTGTAGCAATTATTTAAGTTAAAACCAGTCTGTATGTCAGTTTATCACCTACAGACAGTCTGCTAAATTAAATTAGCTGCACTATGTAAATGATGCTACATTAGACAGATGTGATCAAATGGGAGAGACTATAGCCATATCTGCATTTCATGATGTGGGAGGTGGCCAAAGCATCCACGAGGTTCTCAACATGTGAACTCATGCATGGAAAAACCACCTCAAGAGACACTGGATCTAGTAAAAGAGTGAGAGGGTCATCACTTTCAAGGGTCTGATGCAGTCCAGTACATCTTCCAGGATAGCCCAGGAGAAACTAGCTAGAGCCCAGTGGACTCAGATACAGCAATATAATAAACTGGTCCAGAAGCAAGTGTTTTGGCTAAGTGATAGGGTGATCCTCTTCTTATTGAATGTAGGAAGTAAACCGTTAGCCTAATGACAGGGGTTATATGAAGTAGTAGGAAGGTAGCCCTAGTAAATGTTAATATCTGATGCCAGATAATAAAAAAATGAAAGAATATCTACTATGTACATTCATTTAAAGCCTGGCAGGAGCAAGAGGTTTTTGTAGATCCAGAAGAAAGGCCATTATATCTGAAGTTCCAGCTACTAGAGCCCTCCCACAGTGGAAATCAGACACTTCAAAAGCAGCAAGTCCATTGTATAATGGACAGTTTCTGGAACGTGTTCTCTTTATCAGTGGGAAAGTGTAATAAGACACTAAACCTTGAGGCACATGTGCCCATTCCACTGAACTTGTTATGGCATTCTCGGAAATTTAGTTTCCCCAAAAGAGATTGAAGGTCCAGAGGTCACATGACCAGGAAAACAAATAATTACCATTGGGGACAAAATAAGGGAGAGTCTGAGTGAGACGAAGGCTAATGATTGTTGAGAGTATTTTGATTTGCTTTGTTCTATATTTAGGATCTTCCTGTTTGGTAGCAGAGTGAGCCCTAAAGAAAAGGAATTGAAGTGACTTGTCTTCAGAGGTTCAGTTTTACCTTCTCTTGATCATGAACCTCCCTATCAGCTTCTAGATAGAACCCAATGTGAAACCAGTAAAAAGGACTGACCAAAGTTGTGTGAAGTGATTGCACAAAAAATTCAGATATGTTAAAATTGGGATGCTTTGCAGAATCCTTGAATGACTGGATCAGCCCCTTTGTGTTGGTCCCTGAATGGAACTGTGCAATTTTGTGTGGACTTTTGAAGAGCAATTGTAATTTCCCAATCTCTACCCTATGTAGATGAGTTCTTACCTCATCTAGGAAAGGCATACATTTGATTACATTGGAGCTAATAAAAAGATACTGGCAGATTCTGCTAAGACTGGAATCATGAAAAAGACTACATTCACCAATTCTCTGCAATTTAAAATTTTGCCATTTGGACTGCAAGGAATACCAGTGACTTGTTTACATATTGAATCAACACCTGAAATATGTCCTTTCTTCCCTAAGGTTACCTGGTGTTTTTTTTTTTTAATGCAGACTAGGAATCGCACATATGCCACATCATAACATTTCTCAATCATTGAGAAAGGTAGGTGTAGGCTAGCTAAGACAAGAAAGGAAACTATACCACACGTAAGCCAGATTCAGGCCCTTACATCAGGACACAGTTTAGTGTTCAGTGTTCAAACACAAAACCACATGAGCAATATGACAGATTTGGAGGTGCTCTAAATTATTTTTCAATATTGTAGATATTCGGCAGATAATTGGAATATTTACTGTAAAAATATATTGGGTTAACTCAATAGATGGCTGCCTGGAAAACCAGTCAGGAAGGAAAAGAATGACTCAAGATAGTCTTCTCTCATCAAACACTTGAGTTGTTAAGGGAGAATGCCACTTCTATTTACTTTGATGAATTGACAAGGCCCCTCACCAAAGGTTCTTAAGCAAAGGAAGCATTCATGGAAGAAAAGGGAAGTTCTACTCATGAATCAGTGACTGATTAAAAGATAGGAAACAAAGGATAGGAATAAATTATAAGTTTTCAG
Organism: Mesoclemmys tuberculata; assembly: GCA_007922155.1. NCBI lineage: Eukaryota > Metazoa > Chordata > Testudines > Chelidae > Mesoclemmys > Mesoclemmys tuberculata. Next base: position 60,438,822 of record ML675616.1, on the reverse strand, counting down.
AATGGAGAAAGGTGTCCCCAAGAGATCTGCATTGGGACTAATACTGTTCAACATATTCATAAATGATCTGGAAAAAGGGATAAACAGTGAGATGGCAAAGTTTACAGATGATATAAAATCTTTTAAGATATTTAAGTCCAAAGCAGACTGTGAAGAGTTACAAAAGGATCTCACAAAACTGGGTGACTGGGCAACTAAATGGCAGATAAAATTCAAAGTTTATAAATTCAAAGTAATGCACATGGGAAAACGTAATCCCAATTATACATACAAAGTGATGAGATCTATATTAGCTTTTACTGCTCAAGGAAGATTTTGGAGTCATTGTGAATAGTTCTCTGAAAGCATCATCTCAATGTGCAGTGGCAGTCAAAAAAGCTAACAAAATGTTAGGAACCATTAGGAAAGGGATAGATAAGAGAGAAAATATAACAATGCCACAATATAAATCCATGGTACGCCCACATCTTGAATGCTGCTTGGCACCCCTTCTGGGCTCCCCTTCTCAGGAAAGATTGACTAGAATTGGATAAAGTACAGAGAAGGGTAATAGAAATGATTAGGGGCTATGAAATATCTTCCATAAGAGGAGAGATTAAAAAAACTGGACTTTTCCACTTGGAAAAGAGACAACTAAGAGGGGATTTTATAGAGATCTATAAAATCATGACTGGTGTGGAGAAAGTGAATAAGGAAGTGTAGTTAATTAATTAAGTGAAATTAATAGGCAGCAGGTTTAAAAAACAAACAAAAAGAGGTACTACTTCCCACAATGCTCAGTCAACCTGTGGAACTCATTTCCAGGACATGTGAAAGCCAAAAGATTGATCAGGTTCAACAAAGAACTAGATAAATTTATAGAGGATAGGTCCATCAATGGCTGTTAGCCAAGATGGTCAGGGATGCAACCCCATGCTCTGGCTGTCCCTAGGCTCTGACTGCCAGAAGCTGGGAGTGGATGATAGGTGATAGATCACTTAATGATTGCCTAATCTGTTTATTCTTTCTGATGCACCTGGCATTGACCATTGTTGGAAGACAGGATACTGGGCTAGATGGACCATTGGTCTGACCTAGTATGGACATTTTTATGTTCCTGCCTTCTCACGGCCTTCCCTACCTACAAAATTGTTTTGGCCAAGACAGGAAAAGGCCCCTGAGCACAAAAGGGAAAAAGGAATTCTAGTTTAAAAGGGACTCTCTCAAGAGGGTGTAGGTGTTTGTAGGAAACCACTCAGGGTGTGTGTGTTTGGGTCACCATACAGCCTTGCCTTCCTAAGTGATTGTACTCCCCAGGGGTTCCCGCCTGCTCGCTGTCTGGGTTGAGACTACTGACTCTGGAATCTTGGCAAGCAATAAAGATTTTTTTATTGAAAAAGCTTACAAAACACCAGAGCTCTGCTTATCACACAGAGTCATTGTAGCGTAACCTGTCCAGCAGATAACTTGGACAAGCTACCAAAAGTATACAAGTTATATTTACTTGCTGTTTGGCAACCAACTAAACAACAATGATCAGTGTGCCTATCATAGGAGCAATCATTACAATAATTGGTTAACAGGTGCCTTTCACATGATTCATGACCAGAGGTGGTGTTCCGAGTTTTATATAACTGCAGTCTGCCGCACTATCCTTCATTACTGCCAACTTCACAAACTACGGTTAGCATAACAGCTGCCTCGCTCAGTTTATGTTGGTGGCATGCTAAGTGGTTTTGGCATGGTGCCGACTCCTTTGACAAGGAATTCCTTCAGTGCATGCACGGACCTGTTAAGGTCACCCATCGAACAATCTGACTGAAAGCTCTAGGCTGCATTTATTTTGCTGGCCACATCCTCCTGCTGTACACTTGTCAGGGCAACCTACAGTATGAAAAAGTTAGGCCCGTCAGGGATAGGCAGGTAAGATAGATGAGTAGATAGGTTATTGTTTTTAAATATCTTTTTCTCCATATGCTTTGTTGTGACTGAAAAATAAATGATACTTTGGTTTTCAGAAGCCTGTCTTGTCAATGTATATCACAGGTCATACTCCTGAAGTGAAGAACCATGGATGCCAGAACTCAGTTGGGCCTGCTGGATAAGCACAATTGATACGGAGGATACCCATACCCCTAAGCCTGATGTAAGAGTGGGAGAAATGCAGAATTGCATCCTGAGATAGGTCAAGGCATGAGGATCCAGAAGGGAAACCGAAGTGCAGCTCTCTCTATAACCATGACAAGCCATATCAAAATAAAACAATTTCACTGCGTAACACAGGCAGCAATTTCTGGGGTCTTATCCTTTCTCTTTCTCAGATTCCTGCCCCCTTAAAGGGATCACACCCTTCCTTTAAATCCCATGTTAAATTATGTAACAGGATGTTTTACTTGGTCACAATGGGTCTTACAGCAAGTCCTAAAAATGTAAATCTGTTAACAAAAACACAAATTACCTAGGCTACTTAGTAGGGTGTGGGCAAGTCCATCCGATAACAGACATGGTGGAAGCCTTGAGCTCTGTATGTAGTGGTTTCATGTTTGCTAGGAAAGTTGAAAGGAACAATTCTGGAGAGTGTTTTACCTTTCCTCCATCCCATAAAATGCATAATAGAAAACATTAGTGTTACACAGCTCTTTGTAACTTTAAAAATGCTCTTACATGCTTATGATGTGTTTTATTTATACTGCAAATTATGTTGATGATGTTAGAATAAAAATGTTCCCGTGCTTGCATTCATATTGTGTCATGGTCAAAGATATAGTGGGGGGCCAGTGTCATTGATATGATATCAGAGGGATCTGTTCCTACTTTGACAAGCATGTGTATTTCACATTTTTGCAAATGGGGGCCACATCCATTTGACAAAATAAAAATGGACTGCAGATGCTTGGAGGTCATCCTGACATCTGTGACAAAAACATAAGGCCAAAATTGTGCCCAGATTTTGCTCCAGAACAGCTTAGTTCAATGCTTGAAAAGTGGTGCTAATAAGGGCCAGAGTTCTGCTTTGGTTATTCTCTCACACAGAGTCCCTGCATGCAGCTTAATCCTGCAGAAGGAGAACTAACTTGCATAACACATGGTCTGGCCAGTTTGATAAATGTTTTTAACGAGCTTCTCATGACCTCTGCCTTCTGGTTCCACTCCAAAACACTCCATTCTTTGGTCTTTGTTATGTATGGCCTGTGGTGTTGAAAACTCCACAAGTTCTGGGGGATCCCAGCATGGGGTGCAACAGTTGCATTCTGCTAGGCCACCTCTTTTTCTCCGTAGGGATGCAAGGAAGAGGTCAGCCTAATTCGGCCACTAATGTTTCCACTGGTGTCAGAAACAGATTGCAACATCTATAAAAGTTTGCTCATTTAATGAAACTAACACAATTAGTATTTTCTCCAGCAAGTTTCACATTTCAAAGCAGACTTGTAAGACAAAGCACTTGGCCTGTGATATATTGTGAAACTGAAATGAAAGTAGTTGAGTTTTGTGTGGGAGAGACCCCAATAAGGATGCAAAAATGATTAATAAATAACTTAATTTTAAGTCATTTCAAAACTTGCTTGCACCTTTACTGGATGTTGAGATAGGTACAAGAATTTTATTGTGAAGCAAACCTGCAGCCAAGCTTGCTCAGCTGCCCCTCCAAGGGGTCTCCCATGAGCCCTTTCCAAGCTGTTTTTTACCTACTCAATAGGTGCCCCTCCAACAAAGGTACAGTGAGTCACTCAGGCATGCAGGAACAACTCAGCTACACTGACTTACTCTTCCAAGGAAGCCTGTGATGCCACAGCCTTCAGGCATATGGCAGCAGCCCATCCCTGAGTAGATCCCGGGTCAGATGACCCCCACACTCAGGTATGTCCGCAAACCTGCCAGGGCTGCAAGTTAGTCTGGGTAACAGCACTATCCACTCACTATACTGGATCCTGCTTCCTTGCAGTGTAACAGACTCTTTAGACTCACAACCTGCTCTTGATCTTATTCCTGTTCCTGCTCCAGCCTTGCCTGAGCCTTGTTCCAGCCTGGTCCTCGCCCCTACTGCAAGCTTGCTCCATCCCTGTTACTGACCAGTACTAGTCCAGCCTCCTCCTCCTGACTCGTTCACAGACTTTTGGACTCTGACCATCTGACTTTGACCTTTGGCCTGCACCTGGACTTCAGCTGCATTGCTGATTTGGCTTGTCTACACACTCTGATCTCAGTTCTGATACCAGCCTGTCCTCGGACTCCAGTTCCAGTGCTGCCCGCAGTCAAGGCCCAACCCGGCTTCTGGCTTTAACCTCCATTTCCAACCACTAGGCCTGACTACCAGCAGGCAGCCCTGACAGTTGCAGCCATGATGCTTGGAAATATAACAATACACATGATTAGCTAATTATGTTACAAAACATTAAAGTTAATCAAAGAAACTCTAGAAAGTTTCTGCTTCTAGCTGACAAGGACAAGCAAACATCAAGCAGATAAAACATGTAAACACTTTTAAGAAAGAACTTAACTGTGAAAAGAATGCATGGTTGTGTTATCAGAGCAATAAATGTAGAGGTGAAAAGTGGCTATGCCAACACTCACCCCAATCCTGCTTCTTTGGAAAGAAAAGCCTGAGTTTAAACTCACACAAAGAATTCTAAAAATATCATATTGAAAGTTATTTCTTTTGAAAACACGCTAAAGTCTTCGTTCTTTGACCTTGGAGAACATTTATGGTAGGAAATGTGTTTCCAGAAAATACTGCTTAATTCCAACTCATGTTCCACTTACAGGTGAAAACCTTTTTTGTTTCTCAAATGCATAAGATGGCATAAGCTTCTTTTAATATGTATATTTACAAATATTTTGTATCTAAATGCAAGCCTTCTATTTCACAACTGCCTAATAATATTGTTATATAAACAGTAAGATGGTTTATGTGCAAATAGAGCAAGGTCATCAGATAGTAGGCTTACTAATGTATGAATCCATTTACATATAAAATATTGATATTAATGGGGAATTAACTAATTAATGACTGGCAGTGCAGAAGCACACTCTCACCCAAAACAGGAAGACAAGAAAATGATCATCATTCCCAAACTTTTCATGTAGAGTCAACAGTTTAGGCTAAGGACTGCCTAAGAGTTAGTTAATTTTAAAATACCATTTTGAGAAGTAAAACTTCATATGAAAGAGAGAGCATTTGGACTTTCTGAAAAATAGAATTGAATTTCCTATCACACTCTAACAAAAGTAAAAAAAAAAAAAAATCTCAGAAAATGGACTAAATAAAAATAAAGTTAAAATAGCCTTAAAAGTTATCTGTATCTTTCCTGTCACAGGAAGAACAGCAGCAATTTAAAAAAGGTTACATACTAATTAAACAGATGGCATACTTAGGAGCTGAAAGTGTCACTTAAGCCAATCCAAAAGACATAGAGCCAATGCTAGAATGACAGAAACCATCTTGAATCGAAACAAGCATGAAAGAGGTGTTTTCCTATCATTTTTTTAAATAAGGAAAAAGACATAAAAGATTCTGAATTGAATATCCCATATTCCCATTCTGCTTAGACAGCAAGCACTCCACAATTCATCCTATCATCTCCACAAGCTAGCTCCCACAGACGTAAGAAAAACAGACAAAACTCAAGAACCACCCAAGGAAAACTTTCCTAAAACCTCCGCATGACTCGGTGAGAGAAAGTTAACAAAGCCACTGCCAAGGGATCGGATTTAAACGTGTAAAGTGATTCTATTGGGATACTGACATTCTATTGTAACTTAAAATACTAACAGTTTCTCCTGTTGAACACCATGTATTCCGGGAGAGGAGACAAGGGCTAAGCATTTTTAAACAGAGAAGAAGTGGGATTTGACTGGATTTCTCAGTATTGGTTAACTGGCCTGTCTCAAAACATTATTATATGATATATTATTATATGACATAAGCTTCCTATAAGTAACTGATTTAAATATTTGCTTCAGGTTCATAGGATGTAATTAAGATTTCTCACTTTGCCATTTATAAACTGGTTCGTTATTTATTACTAACCAACAGGCCCATCAGCCCTAAAAATCTCAGGTATGTAATCTTTGTTAAAAGCTCTCCAGACAGAAGAGTTTGTAACAGAAGACATCAGTTTATCATTTGTGTACAGCCATTTCTATTGTTTAATGTTTTTTTCTCCTTTCTTTACTAACGAAATAGCCATGGTTAATAATTGTGGTTATTTTACTTGGTCCTGATCATTGTGTCCCCCAAAATATGTAAAAGAATCCCTGTGATGAAATAGTGGGAACCACACCCCTCTTTGGGCAGTAAGAGAAACAATAAGAAAGAACTGGCCTACCATTTCTTGTTTCTCTAAACTAAATAATTTTAGGAATTTTTAAAAGAAAACTACTTGGCATCTAACAATTTAAAACTACTCAGTTTCAGCCCCAGTTTCAGCATTAGCAAATGGTACCAATGAAATTGAAAAAATAAGTTTCAAATGTCAAGAGAAGAAACATGTTTTGAAATCCCATTATGGAGATGTATTATTATTAAGTTCAGCTGTTGTCTCAGTGAGAGAAAGCGCTAATGCTATGAAACAATGGACACAAAGGTTGGGATGAAATCTAATGGCTCATCGCTTTCCTAAACAAAGTTTCAAATCACTTTCTTTGCTTGGGAAGGTGGCTGTACCATCTTGAAAAGCCACAAGAACGAGGATGCACAACACATGTCTTGCTGTTTTAGACTTTGCAATCTAACTGGAGAAACTTACTTTCTGCCAACAGGCATGGCTCACATCTCACTCAACTTCTCTGCCAATATGGTAATTTGCATAGAATTACCCATAATGCTTCACATTGTGATTTTGCTTTGAAAACAGATTTAATTGAGCCTTGCTGAGCTGCATTAATGTGTCTGTTTAAATTGAGCAAATCTAATTAGCTCACATGAAAGTTATGCCACCTCTGGTGCAGCAAAGCTAATGCAATTAAAGTCAGCCAGATGTATTGAGTATTGTAAACATGCAGTCTGACTGGTGAAGAATAGTTCAGTATCCATCAGAGACTGGACAGTTTTGCAAAACATTCACAACAGCTGCACTCTCTGCAATGTAAATGTATATATTGTTGTATGTTTATACAGCAATTCCTAGTGCCAAGGATTCCACACATTGTAGTAAGGTGTATATTGTAATTAAAGGCCACACTGTTTTCAGTTACATCGATGAAAAGCTTAGTCCAATGGTCTTCATTAAAAATTCAGTATTTTTCGTATACTCTTTTCATTTATCATGATCCGCATTGAAAATAAACATTTACCAAGAGTTATCACAGGAACCACAATAATTCCACTGAAATCAATTTTAAATAATCTAACAGATTGACTATTAATGTGTGCTTAATGGATGTGGCCTTCTAATAAAGGTGGAGCAGAACTATACTCTATAAATTTGGGCAAACTTTGATTTGCTTTTTAAAACAGTAAATTGCCTACTACCCGAGGAATATTTTTTTTTTTAAAATGGTATGAATTATTTAGACTAAGCTCATTTGATCAGGTCTACCTTTTAGATAAACTGTATTGAGAATAGGAAATACTTAGAATGTTTCAGAACATCCTAGGGTACGTCTTCACTGACAGCAGCAAATTCACCACTGTCAGATCAATCTGTCCAGATCGATTGAGCGGTCAGTGAAGAGCCGCTCAATTGATCCGGAAGTTGACACGTTAAAACCACCCCCTCAAGTGATTCAGTGCAGTGAAGACGCTGCGTGGAAGAGGAGCTCTGTGTAGCTTGCATAACTCCGGTCGACTGCTGCTGAATTTGAAGGTAAGTGTAGACCAGGCCCTAATGTGTTACTGTTATTATATGTTAACTTTTTAATTGTGATCTCTCTAGCTGATTGTGTGGATCTGTCACATTAAAACAAACTTTCAAAAACTGAAGGGCAAAACATCTTGCCTCTGCAACCTCAGTGACTTAACTAGGGCTGCACAGGTATAAAGGACGGCAGAGTTTGGCCCTGCCTATTTTATCCAACCATGCAATTTTTGTGTACTGCCATTCCCTTCATAGAAAAATGCAAAGGTAATTGAATGAAAATGGACATTTGCTCTCGCTTAATCAACAGTCTTCTCCTCCTGCCTCATTTATTCTACAATTGCTTCTATAGTAATGAAGTCTGATGTTTGATGCTGAATGGTGGGGGTCTTGTGGATGAAGCACTGGATTGAAAGTTAGGAGGTCTGTGTTCTTTTTCTGGAACTGCCATAAACTTCTGTAGTTTTGGACAAATTACCTCCTAACCTCTCTCTCTCTCTCTCTCTCTTTCTTTCTTTCTCTCTCTCTCTCTCTCTCTCTCTCTCTGTTTCCCATCTATAAAATGGAGATAACAGTAGCTCATCTTATACTGAGAATTTTTTCAATAAAGCTTGTGAGGCAAGTGGATACTTTAAGGTGGTAGAAATGCCTATACATGAAGAATGGAATTGAATAGCAGTAGGCTGATCATAAGTGGGAAAATCTATCCATACAAAAATATCTCAATTAATATAAATAACTCATCACTGTCATGAATAATGGGAAACAAACACAGAAAAATGACACTTTAATGCATTTTTTCACAAAATATCTTTGTTTTAATGGTGGCCCATGCACAGGTCTTACAGCCCAAATTACCAAAACCAGTTACTATATACTAGATAACACTGCAGCACAGATGATATTTGAAAAACTACAGATGGTTTTAGATTTGACTTAAGGTTCAAACATTGCTGAGCACTATCTGGGGGAAGATCCAGATATGGGTCAGAACTTTGTTTCGATATATAGCTAAAAAGAGAAATCTCTCTGTGTTGTAGTGGTGTTTGTAGGTCCAACAGACTTATATATCGATACTGCACCATTTAAGTTAATAGGAGTTTTGTCATGGACTTCAGTGGGAACAGAATTGGAACTATATTATAGTTGTTTTAACCAGGATAGTAAATCGTGTCCACATTTTCAACATAAGCAACCATTTTAGTTGTTTGCAATTGAGCTTTAAATGCTTTAACTAAACTGCTCCTTGGCAGAAACAAGGCATGTAGAGGTACATTTTCAGTATTGCATCTCATAGGTTGGCAGAAGCACAACACATTAGCAGCCATAACATCTTAACCAAGGGACGACATTTTAAACATAAATGTTTTGGAAGTTGTTTGCCACATTTTTGCTGTATATGTTAAATTCTACTGTCAAAGGCTAGCAGGCAGGCTTCCTGATTGTCTGGAGGATTTCTGTTTGTGACAGGACTGCTTTCTGCTTCCCTTTTTCCTCATTTTCAGATCCCTCTTTAGGGATATTTAATGTACACTGCCTTTGAACATACAGCACCAGATTGTAATTGAGCAGCGCTAAGCACAGGAGCAGAGGAGGCGCATAGATGCCTTTAAAACACTTTTGCATTTTTTTATTGCAAGCCCTGTTCAGTCTCCTCAGCCTCTGGAATAATTTAAAGCAGTTCTCAGACTGCCTTAAGTTACATTTGGCTCCAACAGCCCCAAGGGGCTGTTTTTGCAGCCAAAAACACCTGAAGCCAATCAGTGGCATTCCCCTGCCCTCGGCATGTCTCACAATACAGAAGCTGTGATGAGGCCAGCATACCAGCAGAGAGCTATTCTACCATCTCTGTCCTGCCCAGGCAACGTCCTTACACTGGGGTTATTCTACAGTTGGTTCTGACCCCTGTATGCCAACAGAGAGGCATTAAAGGGACATGATACTGTATAAGAGAATTGCATCCCTGGAGTGAGGCATGTATGTGGGAAGCAGAGCTGTTACTTGGTTGTCATGTGATCACAAGAGCATAAGGAGAAGATTAACGTTTCTAGTTTGAACACCCTGACACAGAAATGTTCTCCAGCCTAATTTTACAAGAATATAGTCTTCACTAGCAGAAAAAGTAGAACAAACTTCACAAAAGATTGTCCTGGACAAATGTTTCCAAAACTATAACATCACTCCAAACACAGAAGGTTACTCCTGTGCTGGACTTTTCTTCTAGATTCAATTTGCTGTCACCAAGAAATTAGCTGCAAAAGGGGAGAATAAAGACTGCCACATTCTGTGGCATATATTTCAGCCAGTTGGGCAAATTCCATAGTCTGTTACAGCCCAGAAATTCATGTTATGCCTCTCATTACGATAGAGATGCACATACAGAATGCTAAAATCCTTTCCCAAATGATATCACAGAGCACATTCAATGATGACTTTTGATGTCTCTATATCCATGGCAGACCCAGCTCTCTTGGGAAAAAGAACCACCCTCAGCAGATGCAGAATATGAGGCCCTGTAGGACTTGTGCTATTCAAAGGCTGGGGATGCTTTTCGCTGGATCAAGCCAGTAGTTCCTTTGAATGTTGTTACCTGCAAAAATCTATGGCAACCTGCCTGTCCCCTAGTGAGGGGTCAAGGCATGATCTGGTTAATTTAGGTACCCCCACCTTTTCCATGCCGAGGGCTTGAGGTATAAGGCACCTACCCACGGGGATCATGAAAAAACATGGTCAATTTAAAGTAACTATCCCGACCCACAGGGCTTAGGGCTTTACATGTCTTCTGTATCTTTTCCTAGTGAAACAGCCTAAAACGACTGTGTTCTAAATCTCCATTTATTAGCAACGCACACAGAATACATATGGCAAGCAAATCTGTTATGCTCATGACTCCCAATATACAGACAAAACTTCACCCAACGGTCAGGATCCACTCATCTGGGGCTGCCGGCAATGCCTCTGCACGTCACAGTGGTGCAGAGGGGTAAGAGTTCTAGAAGTTTGGTGTTGAACTGCGGTGCAGCGATGGTTCCCAAAGAGTTTTGTTTTCCATTTACATTACGTAGGAAAAATTAGCTACCTCCTTTAAATTTACTAAACTTATCACATTATCCAATACCTTAGGTAACAAAATTTACCCAATCATGTTTTCTCCTCTCTGCTTCAGTCTTTTTTCTATTTTATGTTTTATGATCCTTATTTGTTTGTGCAGATGGTCAACATAAATTCACTGGTCAGAGTTATGTTACCTATTTTACCATTTTCTGGGTCTTTCTGTATCCTCCCTAAACTTCCCAGCACCTCGTGTCTCTACTTTACAACCTTTGGTGTTATAACTCTTGTTAGGGGCATTCTAGGTGGTGGTGCTTTACCAGCAGTGGAACATTTTTGCTTGATTTTTAGTGGGGAAATCCCTGCGTTTTGCCCAAGGCTGGTTTAATATGGGGATGATTTATGTCCCAGGCCCACAAGTTTGCTTGGAAATATTAATTAAATAATGATGTTATCTTCCCCAGTGCTTGTAACCAAAGATAAAAAACTTAACATGATTGAGAGATACTGTAAAAGCAGCAACATTCGATGAGTAAAAATCTATAAATAAATTCTAGCTCACCATAATGAAGCACTTGTGATATGGGCATATTATCAGAACAAGAAGATTCAAGGTGGAAAAATAAAGCCACTCAAGGGGAAAAATAAAGTCACAATGACCCCAAACTGAAAGCCAGTAAAGCAAGGAGAATCCAGAGCATGAAAAAGAAACAGCAAAATGAATGAATCAGAACCAAGCTGTGCATGCAGTGCAATCCCATAAGTCCAGAGAAACCAAAATCTTGAATTGAAACTTAACACCTACTGCCTTGGGAGCCCATTAACACCTCTGGATAGCATCCTTACACATATACCAAAAAAATTCTTTTCAATGAAGTTTGAGGCAAAAATGTGCATTCTGCACTAGCTGAGGACCTATTTCACCTTTTGAGCAGGTAAAACACAGCTGGAAAAGATTCAGAGAGATTTTAAAAATTAAGAAAGAGAACACCAAATGTCACAAAGATCACTTTTCATTCATTATGTGCTTTCCTTTCAAAACAAGAATGCAGGATAACAGCTGCTTGTTAATTACTACCCATGGAATATTGTATTAGCAAGTTCTAACAAATTACTATAGTCTTCTTAAATGTAATGTAAAATGAAATCATATCAGATTACCTAATAAATAAAAATAAACCTTACCATAGAGCCACAATTTATGAAATATCCATATTTTGGAGATGATGGAGCTGAGGCACAAAGAAGTGAAGTGACTTACTCAGGGTCCAAAATTATAAGTCCATCCCATTTGTAAGACAAATACGAAGTGCTGTTACAGTATGTAATAGCAACCTGGGCACATATTATTATCACGTTGAGACCAAACACATGATCCAGCTGACACTTCTGTCAGTCAGAGTCCTACATTTCTAAACAACTCAGACCAAAGCACCTTTACAAAGTTTTAGCTTGGAGACAAGAAACTGCTCTTCCTAGTATAATTGACCCATGCCAGGGTGTTTGGAGATTTGGAGCCAATAACTAAGATTAGCTGGTGGACATTACGCTTTTTAAAAATCAAGACTCCATCAGTACTTTAGCCATGCCCTCACCTGATGTGGAGAAAGTATCTGAGAGAGAAAGCAGCGCTACAGAAACACGGTTTCACTCTGAACATTGAACCCAGGGTCAAATGCATTTTTGCTAAATGGCCATGGCAGTTTTTATCTAATCTATGTAAAGAAAGACAGGGAGAAAAGGAACCTGTGAAGGCTCTACCTCTTCCAACCACTGCTTCTGCCTGACTGGATGGGGGAACAGAAAGCTGTAGCCCCTGTTTCTTGCTTCTCTGGTGGCTGCTGCTTATTGTCCCTGAGCACTGGGAGGAGAAGAGGAAATTTTAGGCTTTGCTCCCAGCTTCTCTGCTGGATGCTGCTTCTTGCCCCAGAAGCCCTATTCCCCAAAGAGACCTGCAGATTCTACTTCCCACTTCTCTGCTGGTTATTGTACCTAGGGGAAGCAGAGTATAGTTTGTACTCCCTGCTTCTCTGTTGGCTGCTGCTTCCTGCCTCTGAGGAAAGAGAAGAGGAAAAGAGGGAATTGTAAACCTTGTTCCCAGTCCCTGCTGGCTGCTACTTTGAGTGTCTTAGGAGGGGGCAATGAGATCGGTGCACTCTGCTCCCCTCCTTTTTGCCCACCACTGCTTCCTCAGATTGTGTGGTTTTGCCACCAGAAGCAATCAGTTGATAGATGAAAAGAAGTAGTTGTCGTTTATTTTGATTTAAGTAAAGCGTTTAACACGGTCTCAAAATCTTACTTAGAAAAAAAATTAATTAAAGTAGGCTTGGATAGGAAAAAACTCATGTGGGTTGAAAACCTGCTGAATGACCATTAATAATGAGGGATGATAGATAGGAAAGTGGTGATCAAGTACTATCAGGACTGGTGCTGTGTCTATTCTTCTCCCACATTTTCATTAATGTGCTGTAAGAGAGGCTCAAATATAATGTGAAATAAATTTACCATTGATACTACACTGGGAGGAACTACAAACAGCTGTGCAAAGAGACAAATACAAGCACACCCCAGAGATTTGAAGTATGGGTAGAAAATAATAGAACAACATTGGATTTGGAAAAAAGAAGATGTGCAATGTAAAAAAATGCACACCACACATACTCAATGAATAGCAGAAACATGAAAGCAGTAAATCTGTACCATAACTACAAGAAGGTTGACAGGGGTCAGCAAAATTAGATTTGCAATGTGCTATGACAGAAAATGAGGCCATTGCAGTTTTGGGCTTTGTTTACAGAGGCAACACATCATAGATCAAGAAGCAATAATCCCCTTCTTTACCAACTTGTGTGACTGCACCTGGATGTTGCGTTATATTCCAAGCTCTACATTACCAGGAGGTTATTGACAGTTCAGTGGAAAGTTGAAATAAGAGTAAAAAAGCAAAACGATCAGGAATCAAGAGGCACCAGCTAATGAGCAAAGATTAAAAGACCTACATTACAGACAGACAAAGAGAGAGCTAACTAATCGGGGTGGGGGAAGGGTGTAGAGCTATCTACAGAAATGTCAAAAGTGTCTGTACCAAGGAAGGGGAAGAATTACTTGCATAGGAGAAGTACAAAGGAATATTAGTATAATGGGAGTACAAAGAGGACTAACTAGGAATAGTGGGAAGATATTCAGAAAGGGAAAATTTAGGCTGAATATGCTTCCCGACAGTGATGTATTAGACTGGAATAGTTTCCCAAAGAAAATGCTGGAAGTCTAATTGAATATATCATTTAAAAGTAGATTGGATAAAATGTCAGTGAATATGTTGTTGGGAACAAGTCTTCATTGGCAGAGAGACAATCCAACAGGCTTTTTCCATTTCTTGCTTTTAGGGATTATTGTGAATTTATGAAACTTCAAATACTTCCACAATGCATTGCAACATCCGTACTGAAATTCTGATTATACTGCGTTTCTTCTTAGAGTGATGCTATTCTACTGACTGATCAAAGATAGGTACCATTCTTTCCTCAACTGCATCTCATAAGAGGTCAGAAGAATAATAAATAGTATTTTTCTTTTGTCCAGAACTTTCTCTGACTCTTCATGCAGGTCACTGATTTCTTTCTCTGGGTGACTTGATGATATAAAAAAACTAAATAATTCTCTGTTCTGTAACTTTGGGGAATCCCTGAGATTTGGGTGGCCAATCCTATGATCAAGGATTTCAAAGATTTAAATACCAGAAAACAAACACCTTTTCCCGCTCATTTGTCTGTTTCCCTATTTAAAAAAGAAAGGTTCATTTTTCAGTTCCAAAAGTTCTATTTACTTAAAAAAATTAATTTGATTCACTAACATGATGTTAGGATCTTTTACTAATCTTCATTATACCATAATCCTCTGTCAATATATTTATATAATGAAAGAGTTCATATCAAGTATAGCCTTGGTTTACTATGTGCCCTACTTTTATGGAGGCCATCACTTTCAGAGTTTTCAAAGTATCGCCCTACATGGAACTTCACTGATTTGAGAAAGCAATCAATGATGGCTAAAAATACATTTGTGGCTTGTGTAGTTAACACGAAATAACACGTTAACTGACACTAAGTTTTCTTCTGCAACACAAGAATCTCTTTCATTCTTTATGCACAAAATCTAAGATTATTCCAGACCTTTAAACTTGTCAAAGAAGCACCTGATAAAAATACTATAATTTAATACAGTCATTATTTTCTAATATAGAGGTAATACTCAGTTTACATATTATTGTTTTGCAATTTTTTATTTGTAGTCATTTTGCAGTATAATTCCAATCAGAAACTGGCTAGTTTATAATAAGACCTGGGAACACAAACATTCTGTTGCTGATTATAAACAAAACAAAGAAGATAAAATGTCTAACCATCAGGTATAAAAGTAGAGCCCTATTCAAAATATAAGATGAAACAGTATAATATGATTCAAGCATAAGAAACAAGGTCACAACTGTAGAAGGGAAGAATCACAGTACGAAAGATACTGGAACTAAATTACCAATAACCAAAGGAGCAATTTGGATAAACTGACAGTAAAAAATACAGCTTAATTTCTATTGACAGCAAGTTATATAACTTTGAAACCAAAAAAAAGGCAAATGCTGATTAACTAAAATCATTAAGTACTGCATATTAGGAAATATGAACAGACCTACTTCATGAGAGGGACTTGGTCACCTGACAAGTGCATCTATTAGCAAGATTGCTAGGGATAAGGTTATTTATACAGTATTTTCACAATTATAGAAATTTAGTGTAGTATATATTTGTCTGGGCCCAATTATAATCTCACTCATACTTGTGTAAATTAGGAGTAAGTTCACATCCGTTTGAGAGATCAGACTCTGGCCCTTTGTGTTGCTTAAAAGGCTAACAATGAAGAGTCAGAAGCAACTTAACTCCTCCATGCCAGACAGGTGTTTTTTTTTCCTCTCGATTATAGTATTGATATTTGCATTTGTAGCAGAAAGGCTCAAAACAGATAGATCTTTTAGAGTTAGTATAAAAGAGGGTGTTTTGTAGTATCTAAGTCGAAGCTCCCTAACAACTCTTGAGCAACACAGAGCATAAGACATAAATAGAATTTTAAGATCCCCCAAAGGATAAAAGAACATCTTACAAAAAGATGATCTAAACCCTTAAACAGACTTAGCAAGAGTATAAAAATGGGCCTTATGAAAAAGAAAGAACAAATAGCTAAACCTTCACAGCATATGTAGCTTCCCCTAAACTTGATATACTGTTAAGAAGTCTAACAACTGCTCTAGTACTCTCTTAATATAGTAGTTTCCCTGTTTGAATATTAGCTTTTCTAAAAAAATGCCCAAGATTCATTTTTATAGTCCCCCAATCAGGGTGGCCACATGGTCCTACCAGGTGTGATCTATAAAAGAAGCAGTAAAGAAGCCTCAGGTTTAGCAGGTTAAAAAAAAATCTCATTAGTGCAAATCAGCTTTAAAGTAAGACTCCTGAAAGTGATCCTGATCTCTTCATAGACTGTTAACCATGGTGCCTGTCATAAATGTGTAATACCAGTGATAAATATTTAGTATTTTTTAATAGCTGACTATAAGGTATTAAACTGAAAGGGCCAGTTGCTAGCCCATATTCTGGTTCTCTGGGCTGCACAAGCAGATCACAGGGGATGAAAAGCTACTTTGATAGTGCGATTCCTTTCTGTGAGAGAGTTGCTGACTAGTATAGAGCTCCTAAGGGGTCGTTAGAGAATAACATAATGTAGAGCAGCTTTAAGGCTGTCTCTGGTCTAAACTACAGTGGGGAAAGGAGGTTGATAAACCATGGGTTGTGGGAAAGTGTAAAGGTGCATCAAACACCTTTGCAGCCTCCTTTCCCTCCTTTGGACTACACTAAACAGAGATCTGGGGCAGCTGAGTGTGACAGAGGGGGTGATGGGTGTACTGAATGGTGAACTCTATTTTTGTTTTGCTTTCTGTGTTATGTATTAACTGGTAGTTTGTGTTTTGTATTGTAAATAGTAGCTTGATCCTGACCAAGACATGGTGCTTCTCAGAGAAGACTTTTAGTGAGAACTATCAACTCTAAGTGTCTCTCAACCATTGGCCTATCCACAAGAAACATTTGCTCTACACCAAAGCCTGGCTGCAGGGAGGGAAGGTCGTTGCAAGTCTAGGCACAAGGCCAAAGGGGTCAGAGACTGTCTTTAAGGAGAATATTCTTTGTAGGACTATCCACTTTGACCTGCCAGAACAACAGGCTGTAAGAGAGAAAAGGCAGGAGGCATTTTTCCTTGCTGGAAATGCTGCCCAGACTGCAGACTCACAGAAGGGGCCAGATAAATATCTGGGACACTCTAATGCTTTTAGAAGTCATAGTGCCTGTAGCTGAGAAAATCTTTAGCTAAGCCTGTGCTCCTTGCTTGCCCTGTTGTGCCTGCTGGGGTTAATTGAGAAGCTCCGAGCCCGCACAGTGAGGTGGAATGCTAAAGGAACATGTATGGGACTCAGAGATCATGTGTAAGCAATGGGAGTGGGGGGGAAGCTGGGTTGGCTGAAGCGCTGCTTCTGGGTTTAAAACAGCTGGGCTCAAGAGCCTTGTGTTCCAAGAAAGGGAAATAGGCATGAGGTCTACACCTGGGGATGTGACTTAGAGAGTGAGGAGCAGTGACCCAGCTCGGCCTGCACCCAGTTTACTAAGGAGCACATGGGATCCAGCCAGTGGGGTTTGGTCTAGTCACAGAACAGAATTGAGAGGGGAGATCGGGCCAGGTTGTGACACTGAAGTTCTGGCCTAAAGCTTCATGTGCTTCAGAAAATTACTCTACATTGCTCAGAGCTATCTTGCATTACCAAATTATAGTGCCAGATGTTATACCCAGATAAGTGATGATACAGTACTCTGCTGTCTGACATACCACAGGAAGAGCATAGTAGCTTCTTTGCACAGCACACAGAGGTGCAATATATCTTTAAATCACCACAGAACCTCTCTTCCTGCTGAGCTCAATTTCAGTATCCAGTGCTTTCAATTTGTAAATGTGGTGCCCTTTTATCTGGGCACACACTGTATCAGTTTTCATCAGAAATGACCCCAAGCTCCTAGAATATCTGAAATTTCACCCCTGTAAAAATTAATCCTGCGCATACCTGTTTGATACATGAACCATGCAAAATCTTCTTGTAGTGTTTCAAAGACCTGCTGAGATACTTGTTCCACAGTGTGGAAATTACTGCTTTTTCTAGGCAGGAGTATTTGAATACTTTAAAAAAATATTGCAAGGTTTAAATGTCATAGAATCGTAGAATATTAGAGTTCAAAGAGACCTCAAGAGGTCAAATAGTCCAATCCCCTGCTCAAAGCAGGACTAACCTCAGCCATATCATCCAACCTCAGCTAAATCATCTGTGTCTTTAGTGTCTTTACTTATATGGAACAATGATTAACGGATGCATGTTGTATGGATATTTTCAATAATTTTAAAGACTATAGGCTAGATCTTGAGTCTTGCCTTGGCAGCATAAAGTGGTAAAACTGGAGGATTTGAGCCCATGGGGATTCTTCCTATGCAGGGGAAACCTTGGCAATATTACTCTTCGACAGGCCGGTGGGATATGTGTCCAATGGAAAGGGTTGTTGGTAGGGTTACCTGGGCTTTTGAACAGCCCCTTAAGCTGCTCTCATCTATTAGAATGGAGAACCAATGCCAGAATTTGGGGAGAGTTCAAAAGACCATCTTCTTTTCCCCTTCTAGACTTATACCAAGAGTAGCTCAACAAGACCAGTGTATCTGGCCTCTCTTTGTTAACAGCTGGTTAACTGAATATTATGAGACCATTGCATACGTAAAGAGCTAGCCTTAGCTTTCTTGGGTGTGGCTAGGAAACATTTTTCCCCCATGCTTGGTACCCCAAACATAGCCAGGTCCTTTTCCCCACGATGATCACAGCAGTAGGAGTGATCAAAGAATAAGAACATGTCTACAGATGTTGGTATGTTAAAAAAAAGTAAGTTATTGCTATTCGACTCATGGTTCCACACAGCTGACTCATGCTGTTTTCCTGTGGCCATTTGGATGACTGATTTGTACATTCATGAAGATCACTTTATACGTACAAATGCCTCAGTTTGAACACAAAGATTGGTGTTTATGCAGGAAACAAGAGTACTTGTTTTTCATTGTTGAGTCATCCAGTCAAGGAACTTCATAATAATATCTGATTCAGGTGGCCAGTCACACACATGGAATAATCATGGTGCTCAAATCACAGACAGGTGGTCATTTGTCTGGACAAATGATTTTGTGAATTATGAATAATGAACACAGTCAAGAAAACCATGGTGATCACTTTGGGGGTAGTTTGCAAACAAAAAATGGGGCTAAACTTGGTGAATAAAAAATTCCTTACTGTTTGCCCAACTCTACACAACTTTACATATCTAATCTGGGGTTTTAGCAGGGATTTAGTACTATGATTCTCTGAGAGTCACTCCAAATGTAACTGATTCATTTTATGCAAAACTCAGAGTGAGTAGCTCTAGTAGGAATCTTTGGAATCCCCCATCCTTCCAACCCTTGCATCCCCTGCAGCAAAACCAGAGCTCAATTGCTTGTGCTGGGATCTGTACTTAACTGCCCAATATTCAAAAACAAATTGCAAAGGAAAGTAATTTCAATATTTTATCAAAGCCATAGAAGACTTTCACGTCAGAAGCAGGGCGTCAGTGCACATGGCCCCCATTCTTAGTCCCACGTGTTAGACCCAGCCTTGCACAGAGCTAACCTGGATCTTGGTCTTCCCAAAATTGAGGGACCTGTGTCCATATTTCAAACTAGCCCCAATGGCCAGATCTTGACAACTGCAAATAGAGGCAGATAATTTTTAGGGGAAAATCACAGACAAGGGTTTAAGGATTGTCAGTTAGCATGTGCATGGCTAACTTCTCAAGGAAAAGGATTAGAAATGTACCCCTTTAAAATGAAAGTTGAGATTCTTCTTTACACTTTTGTCTTCTAGATGAAGACCCCTTGGGCTTCAAAAGCTGATTTTGACTGTGGGATACATGAGCATTTAAAAAGAATAATCAAGTTCTCTTTAGGCTTATTCAGTCATAATCAAGTGATCTCAAGCTGTTTCTTTGAATAGCACAGAATATAATTAGGAGAGGAATAACTAGTATACGGTGTTTGCTAACTTTTTTTAATGGTGAACCTTTGTGGTTAGGTCATGTATGTAGATCACACTGTCTCTTGTATGCTAAATAGATGTGACATATATAAACTATTATCCATTCATGAGATCCCATAATTAATTGCATTACAAGTCATGTTAGCTGTGGTCATTGTATTGTGATTTAGCAAGGGAAAAGGGAAATAGGAGAGTGGTCTGTTTGTAATCAGCTTGCACCCACCCACTGCTAAAGGCCCTTCCTCCAGCCTAAGGGGAGGAGTCACTGAGCCCAGGATAAAACTGATTATATGGAACAACTAAAGAAAAAAATCAGGGAGGGGCATGATCGTCAAAGGGTCAAACAGAGGGAACTGGAAGAGGACACTGATCAGAGAACCCTGGACAGCGCCCACTGCTCCCGAAAGGTGTTTAGGGAGTCAGTGGATGCTGCCCAGAGGAACTCTGCCTAGATGCGTGAGTGGACAGAGGAGCAGAAGTAAGCCCCACAGTCACAGGGTGCCCCTCCCAGCCAATCTCCTCCCTCTGGTCTGGTAGATGGCCATTTTGGCCAGGACTAGGAGGAGATTGACGAGGAGGTCCCGTGACTTTGTGGGGTCATGGGTGGGGTGTGCTTATAAAAACAAGTGTGGGGAAAAGTGCAGCCATAACCTCAGCAGGAGGTTCTGAAGGAGCCGAAACAGGGGCTGCAGCCTGGTGCACTCCAGAAAAACATGTACCAAGGTCTTTCTCGTGCTGCAAAAGGGGCAGGTGTTGGGGTGAGGGGTGAACTATGCCATGTACATGCCTGTTCTTATGGCTTCATGAAGGAGCTACCAACTGATGTCCCTGGTGGGTTGTGGGGTCAAGGTGGAGTAGAGACTGGCCCACTGGGGGTCCTCAACCTCTGCAGGTGGCAGCAGGTCCTGTCACTTGGTGTCAGGGTGGGACATGAGGGTGAGGGAGTGAAAGGTGTGGAGCACAAGAGTGTAGAGATGGTCCCTTGGTGCAGTTCAAAAGGGGACCAGCTGCAGATCGTGCAGCCAACTCAGTGCATGTGGAGATGGAGGCTGGGGGGGCTCGCAGGGCCAGGGCCCGATGGAAAGCAATGGAGGGCTGGGACTGGGGGGGGGGGGCGTTGGGGAGCTCCCTCTCCCAAGACCCGCTTGAGGTAGACCTGAGCAGCAGGGGGGCTAAGGCTGCCCGCACCTTCTGGAGTATGCACCAGGGGGTTCGAAGGATGGAGAGCCCCATGCGCTGAGCCAGCGCCTGGGGATACACCCAGTCCCCCTGGTCATAATCCAGGAGATCTCCGATCTTGGTGACTTCTGCCAGGACCAACTTCTGCCAGGACCAACTTCCACCACACCGAGGGGGTCTCCGCCTCCTGCACATGGAGTTGGGGATTGTGTAGCAGGGGCTCCAGCTCCAAAGGGAGAGGCACTGGAGCAGTCCTGTCCATCTCTGCAGCTGCTCAGACATCCTGTCCTCCAAGTCTTGCCAGTTCTCCACTGGGGAGGGATGGGTGGCAAAAAGGTAGATGCCCAGATAGAGCAGTGGACTCGCACTCCATCGGATGGCTTGAAGCATGGTAGCCAGAGTTCTTGACCCAGTAGACCTAGGTGGAGGAGGCTGCTGAGTAGATGGCCAGTCAGGCCTCCAGTCGCACCAGGCCTCCCAGGTCCTGTACCACGAGGAGTATGTTGTCAGCATATGCTGACAGGACCAGCCTCAGCTCTGGCTCACAGAGCACCAACCCTGTCAGCCTCCAGCAGAGGAGACAGAGGAAGGGCTCGATGGCCAGATCTTGCAGCTGGCCCAACACCGGGCAGCCATGATGCATTCCTCACCCGAATCTGATCAGTTTGGTCACTGTCCAGTTGAGCTTCACCAGGCACTCTGCAGAGGTGTACAGCACCCAAAGAAAACCCATGAAGTGGGGTCTGAAGCTGAATGCCTGCATGGTGTCCAGGAGATACTCATGGTCAATCCTGTAAAATGCCTTCTCCTGGTCCAGGGACAGGAGGGTGAATGACAGGCCATTTCTACACCCAAGCTCCAGGAGGTCCCGGACCAGATAGAAATTATCGAAGATGGTGCGGCCTGGGACAGTGTAGGTCTGGTCAGGATGGACCACGTCCAGGACCATGTCCTGCAGCATGGACCTCATGATTTTATAGTCTGTGCCAAGGAGTGAGATGGGATGTCAGTTCTGAAGATCATGGAGGTCTCCCTCTTGGGCAGTAGGGCGAGCATGGCTCACCTGCATGAGAGGGGGAGCACTCCACTGCTCTAGGTCTCAGCCCAGACAGTGGCGAGGTCCGAGCCAAAGAGGTCCCAGAATTTGTGGTAGAACTCCCTGGTCAGCCTCTCCATGCCTGGGGATCTGTTCATGGGCAGGAAGAGGAGGACTCCCGGAAACTTGGCCACAGTGAGTGATAGCTCCAGCTGGTCCCGATTGCCCATGCTTACCATGGGAAGTTCATTCCAGAGCACCTGGCAGGCAGTGGCTTCAGTTAGGTCCAGGGAAAAAAGGCTAGCGTAGAAAGGCCTGGCCCTTCCATACATCTCCAATGGGTCTGTGAGGGGGGTGCCATTATCTGACAGAAGGCAGTGACATGCTTCTGGGCCCCCCTCTTTTTCTCCAGGGTGTAGAAGGAGCGGGAGCCGCAATCCAACTCCCAAAGGAGATGGATGTGGGATCAAATGAAGGCACCCTGAGCCCGAAGGTCTTCGAGGACCTGGAGCTCCTCCCACTTCTCCTGGCATGCTCCACAGAGGGATGGATCCTCGGGGCTGGTGGCAAGATGCCTCTCCAGCATTAAGACCTCCCGCTCCAGCTGCTCTATACCCGCATCCCTCCGCCGGTTGGCCCCCTGGGTGTAGTCCCGGCAGAAGAGCCGGGCGAGCACCTTCCCCACGTCCCACCAGCACTGCGCCAAGGGAAAGGGGTGCCCGGTGCCATGGGCAGGGTTGGAGTCTCAGGACGAGAGGACGGGATGGGAGCATCCAGGGAGGAGGTCCCGGCCCCAGGCATACCAGCCATCCTGGGAGGGGGAGGAGTGGTTATGGTGGGGGATATAAAGGGGAGCGGTGAGGTGGCAAGGGACCGCTCCTTCCTGCTAAGCTGCAAGCAAGGGAGGAGGGCACCAGCACAAGGGGAAAAGGATGGGCTAAGCCAGGTAGGGATCCAAAGGTGATGTGCTCAACAACCCTAGAGAGGAGTGCAGAGTTGTGTGGAGGAGCATAAAGGAGTACAGTGTTGTGTGGAAATGCAGAGGAGTCCTGAGAGAGGTACTGGGCCCAGGAGAGGGAAACCTGCCCCTGGCAGGACTGAGATGCTCCCCCAGGCACAGGGGCCTGGGTGAGGAAGCCCGGTCTGGGCAGCAAGGAAGCAGGGCCTGAGAAATCAGAAGGACTGAGGGGGAAACAGCCCAGGGGAAAAGACTGCAGCTGCGAGTATGGTGCCAGCAGCACATAGCTGCTACTCATAGGGCCCCTGGGCTGGGACCTGGAGGAGTGGGTGGGCCTGGGCCCCTATCCCCCTCCCTGGGGAGATGTGGTAACTGATGACACCCTGGCCCACTACAAGAGGCAAAAGCGTGAGATTCACTAGGGTGAAGCTGGCCATTTGCCACAGTATATAGCAGGATCTGATTATAGCACTCTTATTGCATGACAAAAGCTCCATTAGTGCTGAAATGTTTAGTTTGTTGCAGGAGTTTTCACCTGACTATACAAATGTTGTTGTCCCCAATACATTGTTATTTTCAGATGTTGTCTTCTCTGCAACCTAACATACATGTGCACTCCTGACACGTTTTCAGTTTTGAAACTCTCCCAGGCAATCAAGGATGAGGTCTACGTGAAAGTACAAATTTTCATTTTGTATTTAGACATTTGATCAGTTTAATCCTTTCTGCCAAGGTGCCAAGAGCTTTGCACAATGGAACTGGCACAGTTCCATTCCTGGGCAAAACTGTAAATTTTGATAAATTTGACCCAAACTGTGATAGCTATTTTCAGGGTGGACACTTTTATAGTCAACTGACAGCATGTTCCCTAGTGGAAACAGCTTTTTGTTACAATTTTAAAAAGCTGGAGCAAAAATGAAAATGCCTTTTTTTTTTTAATGGTTGCAGCTTTTATTTCTACCAGTTTCACCTGCACTAAGAATTTTCTTTTTTGCAAATCTGTCTAGAAAATCTGGGGCCAGATACAACTTGCACTTAAGTGAGTGGAAATCTCTCCATTGACTGCATTGGAAACTGGATCAGGCCCTACGTCACCTTAACACATGATGGGGTTAAGAGAATTTTAGTAGGTGTAATTTTGTTAAGATCAATGGAATTAGATTACTTGCACTGTGGCTGACTTTGTCTCAGTGTTTCAGAGGCTTATTACCACATTTAACAAAAATCTGAACTAGTACTAAACCAAGCATTTTTCTACCTGACTCTGTCATTATCCATGTCAAGAGGATCCTCTCTAACCAACTAGTTTATCATCCAACCAACAATTTTCCATAGGATGAGGTCAAACAGAACCCAAAATTCACTATAATCACTCAAGCTGTCTCTAGTATTAAAGTGTCTGATTGAACTATATTGTGGCAGATAATCCTGTTTGACAACTTGCTGAATGTCAGGTAGTTCAGCACATCTCTTCTCATTATCTGTGACAGCTTTTTTAAGTGCTGAAAATTACAGAGCGTTTTAGATGCTGGCAATGTTAGAGCAAGATTGTCAGACATTTAGGGGGAGGGGAAATGATTCACATAACCCAAAACTAGTTCCTTGAGATGATTTGGGATCAAAAGTGATGGTCTCAACTGGGAATCCAGTGCAATTCTTGACCAGAAAGATATTGGTCTTGAAGTATGGCCTCGGTGATGTGTATGTAGGTGAGTAAGGAGAGTTAATTAAGGCATTGCTGGAAACTATTTTAAAAATTGTATTTTTAATGTTTCCACACAATAAGTATCTTGATAATACATTGTCTTAAAGTTACTGTTTTTTCTCCCATTGATTTTAATTAGCACAGCCTCAAGCTGCTAATTCTGAAGTTTGCAAACATAATAGGAATGTGTCTGATTGTCACTTCCTCTGCTTTTGGCATTCTTATCAGCATATTGAAGTATAGATTGGATGAATGGTCTATAAAATGGATAAAGAACTGGCTAGATCATTGGACTCAACTGGTAATGATCAATGGCTTCATATCTAGCTGGCAGCCGGTCACAAGCAGAGCACCTCAGGGGTCAATCCTAGGGCCAGTTTTGTTCAACGTCTTCATTAATGATCTGGAGGATGGGGTAGATTGCACCATCAGCAAGTTTGCAGATGACTCTAAAATTTGGAGTATTGTGTCCAGTTTTGAGCCCCCCATTACAAAAAGGATGTGGACAAGTTGGAGAGAGTCCAGCGGAGGGCAACTAAAATGATTAGGGGGCTGGAGCACAAGACTTATGGGAGAAGCTGAGGGAACTTGTTTAGTCTGCAAAAGAGAAGAATGAGGGGGGATTTGATAGCAACCTTTAACTCCCTGAAAGGGAGTTCCAGGGAGGATAGAGCTAGGCTAATCTCTATCGTGGCAGATGATAGAACAAGGAACAATGGTCTCAAGTTGGAGTGGGGGAGGTCTAGGTTAGATATTAGGAAAAAGTTTTTCTCTAGGAGGGTGGTGAAGCACCAGGATGGGTTACCTAGGGAGGTGGTGGAATCTCCATCTTTAGAGGTTTTTAAGCTACTGCTTGACAAAGCCCTGGCTGGGATGATCTAGCTGAAGTTAGTCCTTTGAGCAGGGGGTTGGCTAGATGACCTCCTGAGGTCCCTTCCAACTCTAATCTTCTATGATTCTATGGTGTAAGACTGGAAGAAAGGGCTGCAAAAAATGTGAGTATTGTTCAGAACCTGCTTAACATGCATGTATGTGTGAGAAATAGAGTGCATTCTGCCAGGATCTTTGCCCTCTCATGGAATAGAACAATATTCAACACCACTACCTCCTTAAATGACAGGGAAAGAAAAGTATTTGATCCTGGCTTGTACACAAAGTGGGAACACCTGGTCTGTACTGGGCTTCCCAGTCACTTTAGAACTCCATGGAAGCTTCAAACAATTGTTCTTCATGGGATTTCAGATGCAGCAGAACTGGAACCAGGGAGTAGACACTCTCAGTGGGTAAGTTTTGTACCATAACTAGTAGATTTCCTACAGGTGATCCAATTGGGTGTTGATACCTCTTAAAGTGGTGTTAACACCTTGCAAAGCTCTCCACAACTGTAACTGTGGGAAATCAGCCAATTATAGCATGTCTCTTGACCTTATGCAATCATAGCATGTCTCTCTATTGTGTCAAAGGGAGTGAGAGACAACTGTGAAAATGTATCTGGTTTCTTCAGATCCTGTAAGATCTGCACAAATCTCAGGAGATCTACTGGTTTCAAAGGTTGAACCTTTATTCTGGAGAGGGCAAATCTTCCCTCCCTCCTCCCAGTGAGCAAGAAACTCTGAAAATCATAGTTTGGGAATTTGCAGGACCTTCATTGTGAAAAATCTCTAGGGAAGAATATTGCCCGTAGTTTGTGCGGTATTTTCCAATTGAATGTGTTTTATTGGGCTAAATTCATCCCTAATGCAATTAAATCCATTTCAGTGGAATTACAGTGGGAGTTAATTTAGTCCACCCTGATTATCTTTCCAGCCTTTAAGTGACTGGGAAATATAATTCCACACTTCAAAGATGAATGAGAAATACTATATTGTTGTCCCCTTTCAACCGAAGCACCTAGTCAAAATTCAGGGCCCTGGCCAAGTTCCAGTTGGAAGTAGAAACTGATGCTGGAGTCTGGTATTTTCTTTGTAAATAAACAAGATTTTATCAAAGAACATATAAGATCCTGCTTCTCTGAATGCATGAAGAGCCAGAAACAAAATAATAGCTTCTTCACTTATCGACCGAAGATTCTTCAGCCAACAACAGACCCAAAAGCTAGCTTTCTTGATTTTTTTTCCCCCTCAGCGTCATACACTATGTTCATCAATGGTTGCTTGGTTTTCTTGGTTTTTTTTCCCCTTTAACTCTGTTCTGTAAGCTCCCTTCCCTCACATACACATACTTTATTCAAAACAATATTCAAAAGCCCCTCCACCAAAACAGTCACAACCTTTTTGTCTAAGGTGGGTGTTTATTAACTCATCCTTATTGGTATGTTAATTGAAGGGTGTATTCACATCCATCAACCTCACTGAGGTTTTTAACTCAGCTCATAACATTTTAAATGTAAAAAACCAAATAACCACCGACAAACTAGATTAATATATAATTTTACAGTGTAGATATCAAATGTATAACATTTAGGAAATTCAGTATTATACTTCCTATGATACCAGAAACTTAGCTCCCTGATCTGTCTGTAATATTCTGCATTACTCTGTGGTGTTAACTTCTATACATTGGTAAATATGTGCAAATTGATTGTTGCTGTTCTTGGAGACAGACCTTTAGCTGTCTTGTGTTCTAAGGCTGTCTCATTATATTTTGTTAGGTCTCTGTAGTATGTAAAAGGAAATAAAATGTGGGGTTTTTACTTTTAAAAAAATATTTGCAGCATATGTACAATACTTGTTTTTAAATTTTTATTTCTAAACCAAATTTCTTCAAATGTTTCAAAGACACTTGTTCCTATTATACTCTAAACCTGTTGTATGTTACATTTAATAAAGAAACCACCTTGCATTAGAGCAATCTATTAATGTGTGGGAAACACATTTTTCATGCATAGATAACACAAATATACCAAACAGAATTTTACCAAATGTCAAAAAAAAAAAAAATCCGTTATTGCCCCAGGGCAATAATTTGGAAAAGTGCTTGGAAAGTTGTAGCTTCATAACAGTAGTGATTTAACTATAACTATGGAATTGCAGATAGCATTATAATTGCATGATGTAGCACAACAACAGTACATCATCCATTACTTTTTTTCAAATTGGGAGGTTTGTGATGAACAGACTATGCATGACATTAGTGGAGACTTTGGTAAGGTCTGAAGCCTAGATCCACAAGGGGAGTTTTGTGCAGTGATTTTCGAAATACCTGTCACAAAACTGAGTTAGGCACATAGACTACCTGTACAATGAATAGTGAGAGAGAAGAGCCTAGAAACGTGATCCAAAAAGCCAACCCACTAGATGAGAAGCTGCCTAAACTGGCCAGCATCATGGAAAATGCTGATGAGAGAGGAGTGCCCTGTTGGGTCTCATGAGGGCCGGACAAAGCACAGCGATCAATATGATTGCAAGCAAAGTCATTTATTACAAAACAGAAACTAACTTATATAGCATTTCATACACCAAATACACGGATCACATTCTTATCACGCAACTACTGATTGGTTAATCGCTACATGCATGCACACAGCATGGGCATTTCTTACATCAGTAAACAAGTCTCACAGCAGTGAGAGCTTTCTCACACACCCCAATCTGATCGGCTAGGAATAGCTAAAAAGCATGGGGGGAGGCCGTAATCAGAAATACACTTCGCAGTTCCCATAAACACTCCATGCTTCGCTGTTCCCAGAACAGCACCTGCAAGGTCATCTGGAAGTCAGCCAAGACCAGGGTGTGCCCAGCAGTCAGCGTCTGGCCCCAAACAATCCCACAGTGCCCTAAGCCCCAATCTTCCCTCTGAATTCAGTGCCTAAGATGGGGCTGCCGGGAGGTGCCTATCTCTGCTTGCAAGCCACAGCCAGGTGAGGGGGCGGGTCTCCTCACGGAACCCCTGCTACACAATCCCCATCTCAGTGTGCAGGTGGCGGAGTCCCTCCCACTGTGCCAGAGCCTGGTCCTGGCAGGCATCTTCAAGATAGGAGACCTGCTGGACTATGACTGAGGGGACTGGCTGGATCCCCAAGTGCTGCGTTGGCGCATGGGGCTCTCCACCCTTCGAACCCCCGGCACATACTCCAGGAGGTGAGGACAGCCTTAATGCCTGCTGCTCAGGCCTACCATCAGCAGATCCAGAGTGAGGGTGCTCCTCACTCACCCCTCAGCCCAGGCCCTCCAGACTTTTTCATCAGACCCCTGACCCACAAGCCCCCACAAGCCACCCCCTCCACTTACCCTGATCTGGCTGCAGGATCTGCAGCTGGTATACTTCCCAGCTGTGCCACAGGCACATTTATACATGCTCGTCCTCCACACTGTCCATTTCCTCGCCTTCATGTCCCACCCTGATACCAAGTGGCAGGACCTTTTACCACCTGTCAAGGGTTCTGGCTGCACTTCTCCCCATACCTTCTGATCTATGCACACCCCATCCATGGCCACAAAGTCACAGGACCTCCTCGTCAACCTCCTCCTCGCCTTGGCCAAGGTGGCCATCTACAACACCAGGGAGAAGATGTTGGCTGGGGAGATGCTCTGCGACTGTGTGGCTTATTTCCGTTCCTCTGTCCAAATCTGGGCAAAGTTCCTCGGGGCCACGTTCACTGACTCCTTAGCTACTTTTGAGGAACAGTGGGTGCTGTCTGGGGTTCTTTTGCCTGCCCATGTCCCAGAACCCAAATAATAGCCACAGCCAGGAACCCCTCTCCTGGAGTCAGGAGATGCTGTTTGTGCAAGATGTTATTTGTGCACAATAACAATGAGAAGAGGGGGTGCTAGTGCCTCCCTTATAACTTTTAACTTGGAGGTTAGAACACTTTCCCTGGATGTGGAAAATCTGGGTTAATTGCCCTCGTTTAGAATCATTGGGCCAGAGAAAGAGAAGAATGACTCTGTAATCCAGTAGTTTAGGTCACCCACTTGGGAGGTGAGTTATAGTTAAACCCCCCTGCTCCAACCACTCTTTCATTATTTAAGCCAAAGTGGAATGGCTTCAACACAAGAGACTGAGGGAGCCCCACTTCAGAATATCCCTCAGCCAGTTGGTTAGAGCAGGCTCCGGAGAGGTGGGAGACACCAGTCAAATCTGATCATCAAGTACAGGGGGGAATTGAGCCTGGGTCCCCCATGTCTCAGGTGAGTGCTATAACCACAGGGCTAAAAGGAAGCACCTTATCCTCTAGATTTTGAATGGAGCCTGATCTATTAGGCATGCCTACCCGAGCAGGGCGTGCAGGTGAAAGAGGTGAGGGAATGCCTATATTGCCCTGGTTTTTGGATCACACCTGGGTTAAGGCATGAGCGAGGTGTCTAGGCATCTATAGTAAGATAGCTGAGCACATGCCCAGGGCACCTAGGGGAACTTTTACAGCAAAAATTTACAGCACTCAGTGAGTTTGGGCACCTATAGGGTTAGGCAAGAGTTGAATGGGATTTTGTTGATTGCAGCAGTCCCTAAATCTGGGACGTAGGTGCCTAAATCTGGGATTAGATCCATAAATATCTTTGGACATGGGCCTGACATAGGGGATCCCTAATCTTGTTCAGTGCAGCCCTTAAGCATGTGCTTGCTTATAAGTATACATGTAATCCTTCATGTTCAGCATAGCACTTACGCATCTACCTGATGTCAATGGGCTTTAAGTACATGTTTAAGAGCTGTACTCAACTGGGGTTTCAGTTCATAACTTTATGGATGGATTTGTACAAACTGATTTTTGCAACTCTTTTTGGTAGGAATGAAACCAATTTTTTTTTTTTTTTTTTTTGGATTATAGGCTGTAGTATCAGCTCTCTCCACAGAGAGACACATACAGCAGGTATGGGCCAGATTCTGATCTCAGTTACAGAGTAACTCCACTGAGGTAAAATTTACATTAATACAAATGACATCCAAAACTGTCCCAATAAGAGTTATGTGCACTTATTTAATGGTAGAATTTGTTCCCTTGCACTTAAAGGACAAAAAAGCAATATCAAAAAGTAAATACATTAAATCAAGAAAATCAAATCAAGTTTTAATGTTCCTCATTTACCAGCTAAGTGGAGGGGGGAAACTAACACTGGAGGGGAAAAGTCTACTTGAATTATCACTAAAAGTGAAAGAATAACTTAATACAGAGATATTTAAATGGTTTTTTAAAAAAGCTGGCCCTTGATTTTGTGGGTGGTGAATGTGTACTTCATGGATAAATCTTAAATAGAAATGTTTATTCTAATTGGCAGTCTGAAGTAAAAAGCTTGAATGTTTAAGATACAACGAAACATAGAAATGGCACCAAAAGCAAAATTCTTGAGACCTGAGACAAATAACTGGGTAGAATAAATAAACTTTTGAATATCTTTAAAACTTCTAGTGAAGTGTATTGTTTCCACAAATGCACATTTCTCTATCAGATAGTTCTGCTCTTTTCCTTTGCATTTTGACAGCACTTAGCACTTTTGGAAAACAGTAAAACAGTTGTGTGTCGTGTTGAAATAAATTTTGTATGCCAGCACCAAAAGTAGAAAAGGCTGTGAACTTTAAAAAAAACAGTATTAGGAACTATAAACACAAAAAGTTAGGCATAGAACCTAGGATTCATTCATAGTCTTAATACCTGGTCAGGGCGCCAAAGAGTAAATTGTCAACATGACATAAGTGTATGCCATGGATCCTAAACACTCACTGAAGTCATTGGGCACTTTGGCTACTCAACAAATGTCAGATTGGAATCCATGTGGACAAATATGCCCCATCAGACTAGTGCGACATATTTGGATGTTTGATGGGGACAAACTGTTAAGCTCTTAATGAACAGAAGCCATAACCGCTTTCTAACTTTCCCCACTCATAAGTTCTTCTGTAGCTTAGAAAGAGGTAGGATCATATAAGTCTTTTTCCTATTTTCTTAGGCTGGGTCTACACTGATGGCGGCAAATTCGCCGCTGTCAGATTGATTGCTCTGGATCAACTGAGCGGTCTCTATAGACCCACTCAGTTGATCCAGCAAGCAACGCACGAAAACCACCCCGGTAAGTGGCATAGCGCTGTGTCGAAGGGAACAGCGTCACTTTTGTATCTCCCATCGACTGCCACCAAATCCCAATGGTAAATGTAGTCCGGGCCTTAGATTATCTTCTTTAATCACCTGGGGCAGATAATTCAATATGAAACCAAGTGATTTTGTCCACAAAGTTACATGAAAACTCCTCTCTGTGAGAACAAACTCAGCGCTAAAATTGAATGGAAGTAGTTTGGTTTAACCAGGCTTTCCAACATTCTGAATGGTTGTTCTGTGTGAGACTCAGTCATAGAAGACGCCAAGAGGAAGAACTGGAAAGGAGCAGACCTAAAGTATTCTACCTTCCCTTTAAATGTACCCGTATGTGACCATAACATGCCCATGGTAGCTATCTCAATATGCACGTGTGAGTATCAAAATGCCCAGAAGTTGATAAACATTTTTAGGAGCAACATGTCAGATCTTTAAGCTGATGGAACATCTGTTCCTAAAGTCCATAGAGAAGGGTGGGCAGTTACTAAGGAGCTAACTAGTGATCGACCAAGAATGGGAAAGCTCACAGCCTGTAAAAGCAGAGGGCATAGCAGTGACAAGCAAGTTACATAAATGGATGGTGAAACCTTTCAAAAGGCCCCTCTCTCTTGCTCTCTTTTTCATCATTAGATTGTGTTAGCCATTTGAAGGAAAGAGCTCTCCATTACAAAGAGAGCAGCAAGTTAAGGTAAAATGTTGGAAGAAAAACCACACAGCAGTAATCATGGTGAATAACTCTAGCTGTTGAATTTCATTAAATGAAATTAACTTTACAGTCACAGTAAAATGGGAAATAGTAAAGGTTATATTCATCTTTGTGAAAAATCCAGCTGTTTCAGGTTTACAGAGAATCACCCTAGGTGCCGGCATTCAAAAGTATCTGAAAATGTACTATAAAGCCCTAAAGTTCAGGTACAATGAACCATGAAAAAGAAATAAAATATGCATATAAGGGTAAGTTGTAATTGTATTACAATTACATCAGTTTTATGAATCTGTGTGAGTGCACAAGTGTACAGAATAGATGCACTCCCCAAGCAGGAGGGAGAAATTTCAAGATCATATGTCTTTACAGCTATGGAATGTGACATCAGTTAACTATTCTTCTTATATTGTTAGCTTGATATTCCCTTTTCCACCATTACCCTCTCTTGTGCTCTCTGTAATGATTGCAAGGAGAATAATGCCAACACTTGTCTGCTTGCAGCCTCAACAATTGCAATATCTTATGTGAATGTCTATTTAATTTCAATGCTTTTCAGAGTTATCTCCTCACAGAGAGTTGTCTTCAGCATATTTTTGGAATTTCTAATAAAGCGTCACCCTCAAAGGCTTAGATATCTAAATTGGGACAGCAATGGCTTTTGGATCCCAGCACCAACACTGTTGTGCTGTTCAAAATAAAATAGCATGAGAACATTGCTCTTGATAGCTAAGCTGTAGCATGGCTGCTTTGATGCTATTTTGCATATTTGCTAAAACATAATTAATATTAAGTGGCCTGATTTGTATAGCAATAACAATTAGTTTTGAGTGACTTTTTTGCTTCTGGAACAGTGTTTCCTGTTTCAATTTGAAAAAAGCTTAGAAGTTATTTGTTTACCAGCCAAACAGCTCTCATTTATAACCATTCTGATCTCTGCATCTATAAGAGTGAATAAATTAATCAAGCTCCTAACTCCATTTGATTGATTTGTAACTCTGGTGGCATTACCAACAAGGCATTTCCTGGTAACAAAGCATTGCATCTCTGCAGGAATATGAAATTACTTTAAATACATAGGAATGAGCGGACAATGTATTGTGATTATGTTACACAGCCATGAAGTGACTATTCTGTCACTGACTATAACCTTTCACACCTGCTGCATTAACCCATAATACTTTTCAGCACTGCCTCTGGTTCTCTCTGCTGGTGTATGACTGCCCTTTTTCTAGATAAATGTCACATGAAAAACAGAAACAATAGAATTTAATATGCTTTTATGTACTAGTAGCACCTTTCCTCTATTGTATTTAGCATCTTAAAGTACTTTACGATAATGAGTTAGATACTGCTAATGTACATCAGAGATTTCCAGACTTGGTCTTTGATGTTGTGATGAGGGCCCAGCAGCACCTCCTTGTGGCCCACCTAAGGAATTAGCTCTGCCACCTGCTCTGGCACCCCTTCCTGTAGTAACTCAGCTCATCTTTCCATGGCCTCTCATGTGCCTGGAGCTGCAGCGCTTTCCTCTTCATGGCCTAGGCCTCTGGCCAAATCACATTTCTTACTTCAGAGATATCTTCAAAGTCTGCTTCCAGACATCCCCAAATAGGCTACCCCTACAGTCACATAAATAAGAAGAAAACAAAGAAAGAAGAAGTGGGGC
>ML675616.1:60366418-60389040 GCA_007922155.1 Mesoclemmys tuberculata | reverse complement strand
TGGTCCCTTCTGACCTATGAGTCTATGAGTCTATGAGTCTATATCTCTGTAATGAAGTTCATTTTATCTTTTCAGTCATTTATCCTGTGTAGTATGGTATGACATATATGGTAAACTGACACAGCCCAATATAAATATCTGTATATAGTAAAAGAAAAAACTTTCCATAGGGGCTTGAGGAAAGAAGAGACTTCCCTTTAACTACCTGAAAGGCGGTCCAGGGAGGATGGAGGTAGGCTGCTCTCAGTGGTAGTAGATGACAGCAATGGTCTCACGTTGCAGTGGAGGAGGTCTAGGTTGGTGAAGCACTGGAATGAATTACCTAGGGAGGTGGTGGTGGAATATCCATGCATAGAGGTTTTTAAGGTGCAGCTTGTCAAAGCCCTCACTGGGATGGTTTAGCTGGGGTTGGTCCTTCTTTGACTAGAGGTTTGGACTAGATGACCTCCTGAGGTCCCTTCCAACTCTAATCTTGTATGATTCTATGATGCATTAATAGGTTGATTCTTCTTCACTGTTCATTTCAGGTGCTGATTTAGTATTAGATAGTGGTCTAAATAAATTGAGAGAGATGGACAATCTGGGAAAGTAGAGTTTGCCTAATGATAACAGATCTGTATAAAAATCAGATGCAAACCTATATAATGCCAGTAGAAGATTCAATTATGGTCAAATGCCTACTTGATATGAGACAGTGTGCTGGATTAGTAAGGTAGTTTTAAGATGAGTAACTGCATAAAAAACCCTGTTTGTATAGACCTCCACAGTCCCAGAGGGCAGAGAGAAACAGTGACAACACAGAATTGCTTTATCTCCTGAGCCTTATCTCTACGTTACTGACCTGCTTTTTAGGTAAACTGGATTAATAAAATGTAAATGCAATCGATGTCACTTTCTCTTTCAGATCATTCCAGCAGATTGAGTTCTGGTCACACAGCTCTCCTTAGCCATCTTTGTCAGTTCCTCTATTATTAAGTGAACAGAAACTAGAGTGACGAGTATGGTATAAGTGCATATATTAGATCAGATTGAATATCTATGTAAAAAGAGAAGATTTTAGCATATGAACTGAGTTTACAAAGTATTTCAATGGCACAACAATGTGGCAAATGCTTGAAATAAAATTTCTAAGACTGCATCAGAGAATAGAGTTTTTGAAGCCTCTTTTCAGATTCCTTGGCATTCTGAGATGAAGTGAGTAGTAAAGTTGGAAAGAACAATAAAAATATCATCCTTTTGGAATGGTTTCCCACAGTTGAGAGTCCATCATATTAGGGATTTGATTAATGTTTGGTCAGAAAATTTGGGAGTAGTTCATGAAATTAATTTGCAAACAATGGACTCAGAAAATTAATGACTAAACTCTTTGGAGGTGAAGTTATTTATGGAGATTCCCATTTGGAGACCTCATTAATCTGGTCTTCTGTTAGTGGTAGTATATGATGCCTTCCAGTTATAATATAAAATTCTCTTACTTCATCGTATATCCCCTATGTCTACATGTCTAATAATGCTCCCCTGCCTAAATTATAGTATATGGATACATCCATGCAGAAAAGATTTTGGTGCTGTCATTGGATAACTTCTTCAGCCCATCAGTTTAGAAAAAGATTACCATTTTATTAGAATTACATATAAGATGTAGCTCAATTTCTCTACAAACATTATTTTATGCTCAAAATTAGGCAATGAAAAAGAAAATACCAAGTACTCACATTGCAATTAATCATCAATGTATTTACAAACTGAAAAATAAATATGGTAAGACCCTAGGTACATGAAGAACACATGTCATGTCCCACACAAACCAAGCAGAATAGTCTCGTGGACCAAACGATCGAATATAAACTGCTATGTACCTGTGGCTAGCTGGATAAAGTTCTGAAGCAGGCACCTGTATTTCTATGCTGAATTTCTATTCTGTGCCACGGTAAGTTCTACAGCACACTGGCATTTCTGCCACAAGTAATTTTCCGAAATATAAGTTTGCTCTGAATGAAATATATAAATGAATAACACAATCAGCATACATATGTTATACTAATATAAAATTCAGTACACATCTCATTTTCAGAATGTATTCAAATTAAATGACCATGTCACCAAATTTCAATTCACTGCAGAATCTTGTATTGTCAACACATAATTTCATGTAGACATTGTCAGAGGGGAAGTTTGCAATTATTGCTAGGTAATGACAGTTGAGGCTTTTGGTACTGGGGAAGGGTTGTATCTCCTCTTTTCCTTCCCTTTGTAGGCCAGGGTGGGGGTGATTTAAAATTATTTGGTGGGATTTGAACACCTAGTTCTCCACTCCAGCAAACCTTTCTCAACAGTGAAATAAGTAATACCATTTAAATTGCTATTATGTTTCAGAATTAACATCCAATAGTGTCAAAATGTAATAGTTCAAATTTCCTCAAAACTGACTATACTCAGGAAAAAAAATACTACACCCAGTCATAGTCAAAACTAAGCAAGAACCATTTAGTAAAATTAAAAATGAAAGTTTATACTCTGAAAATGAATTCTGCTTTTGGGGGGAGGAGGGCGAGGAGATTGAAACCCAGGAGGAGTTCCAAATCCTGTCAACTGTGGATATATTTTTCTCTTCTCTCAATCTTCCCAATGAAACAAGTGCATAGCAAGAAAGCAATTAAGAACAAGATCAATAAATATGAATTGGATGGCTTGATCTAATGCCAACTTCTATATAGTGAATGTCTCTACATTTCTGAAGCCATTGAGAGATACTGGCAAAGAGATTCCATCTATGTTAACATGCAAAAGTTAACTAATAACCAACCAAGGAATAGAATTGTAGAGGCCTTTAATAATAACATAAGAACATTTAACACAACCATTTACCAATAGGAGTTATTATAGACTCCTTGAAAAGCAAGAAATTTAAGGCCCTCAAGACATAGATTACTTGAGCTAATAGTGTAGTTAAGGGTTTAATGAAAAGAGTGAGAAAATGGGGAAATTTAGAGATGGAACATTTTCTAATGATCATGGAGCCCCTCCTCTTGATCCAAAAGTAGGTGCTATGAGGGTCATGTAGTTGATGCCTGTTGGCAGGAATGTAGCAAGAAATAGATAGAGACAGTTTAGGGAAAAAAGGATTAAACGGTATCATAGGTAAGAGAAAAGGGAGGTGAACTATTGCGTAAGGAATTCCTTTTTTGATGTAATTGTAATTGAAAAGAGGAAAGAATTGATTTAATTGCAATATACAAAAAAGAATAAGAAGAATCTTTGCTGTATAAAACTCAAGATAGTGTACAGGATCCCTACCTTGACCTGCCTCCTGGTCCAATAGATGTGGTGATATTTTAGTTACATGTGGACAAGGGTGTTAGTTTAGTCACCTCTCATTTTAGTGAGATAGTATTACCAAATAGAAAGCTTGATACGCCATTTAAGTGCTGGAAAGCACATTGATGATTTTTCAGTCTGATTGACTGTTATCCTCTGTTGGAAAGGTCAGTGCTTTGGTTTATAGACTGAAGGTGAAGTTTGAGATGTTATTCCCAGGCAGAGAAATCAGCACTCAAATCTCATACAAGGGAGATAACTGCACCTTTCCTTGGGGAGCCAAGTGATTTTGGGCATTATATTTGATACATTCTGCATGTATTTTGTTCAGTCCCTTAGTTATTTGTGACTGAATTAGAGAGGGAAGGATAGTTAACACTATTTTATTTCAGCATCGCTATCACTCGTGGACCAATAAATGCACATGGAAGGATTCCTGTCTAGGATTGCTGACACAGAGCACACCAGCTGCTCCTGTCACTCCAGACTGGGCAGTGGGACTAAAAATAGGGTGGGGGAAAAGAACGGGGCTTCCAGAGCCTCTGCTTTCACACCAACTGCCTCTGTCATGGCAAGCTGGGCAGGGGAAGAAGAGCGAAGCAGGGAAAAGTCATGGATCCCACTCCTCATTCAGAGGAGATCCATGGCTCCCCATTGGAATGCAGACAATTAGCACAAGTGGACATAGGGAACAATAATAAGTTGCCAGGTGAACACCGCTTTCACCCACACAACCAGAACGGGCAAAAGTGTTTTCCCAAAATGTATTACTAAAGTTTGGAAGAAGTGGCTCAGAGCAGTGATATTCCAATTGAGCTAGGCTAGCTTGAATGGAGTACTTCAGGTGTACCAACAGGAGCTAACAGTGCAGTGATATCACTCCAGTGATATTATTTACTTGGTGAAAGTTCTAGATATTGTGGGCCAGACTCTCAGCTGGTGTAAATCAGCATAGCTAGATCAGCAAAGCAACAGTGATTTACACCAATTAAGCATCTGGCCAATGTACGTGTTTGATGTCAATGTTTCTGCTGTTGAATTATTGCAAGGCTGTATTAAGAGAGGAAGGGAAAGCATGCTATGGTTAATATTTCTTTCAAAATGCCTTACAGCAGAAAATGGAATGTGTCGAACACTAATAACAATGAAACCAACAATAGTAAATACAGGATAAAATACATGCACCGTACTGTGCAGGTTTCTATATGTTACAATACACAAACAGTGGTTTTTTTGTTGAGATTTTTTAAGTAAAATCTCTTTCTCTCCTGACCTACATTGCATCAAATGGTGGAACAACGCTTCCCTTACAGTGCTGTATTTACGTGTTTCCTTAGATGTAATCAATAGAGTAAAATCCACCCATATATTTTAACCAGAAGAGTTTGGCCAAGATGGCTTACCTGAAAGTCAACAGATTCCTCATGCTGCTCCTCCGCAAAATATTTGATACTCCATGTTTACCTTAATTTCTCTATTTTGCCATATTTCATCACGTTCACTTCGTGTATGACAAAGTATTGTTGAAATAAAAAAGGTTTAAATTACCACAAATCACCCGGCAATCATTTTTCTCTTTCTTTCTATTTTTCACAATATTTATCTTTCCTAGTGGATGTATATCATATCATGTGCTTCTAATTCCTTACAATGTGCTTTGTGGATAGTTAATCAATATAAATACTGACAGTTATTGATCATTAGCTGCTCAGAAGCTCCTTAACCCTTAAATCACTATAGCAATGTTCCCATAAAATATGGATTGTTTACCATTACTCTTTTATGTGTACTATTGCTGTCATGTCATTAAGTCTTAGCCTCTTATCTTCACCATCTGTGAGGGAAAAAACCCTATCTTC
The DNA here is from genome assembly GCA_007922155.1 of Mesoclemmys tuberculata. NCBI lineage: Eukaryota > Metazoa > Chordata > Testudines > Chelidae > Mesoclemmys > Mesoclemmys tuberculata. The sequence goes on along the minus strand of ML675616.1, from coordinate 60,383,863 downwards.
TTTGTAAGGAATAAAAAACATCATTCCCTTATCAGCCAAGAGTGACATTTTGTATCGCAATCAAAGCACCATTTTTACATATCAGGATACTTACTGACTAATTTAATAAGATAAATGTACTTCATGGTGTACAATGGAGCACTGACATAATTCTATTGTAAAGGCCTTGGTTTATATTTCAAAAATGAATTCTTTCACCTTAATAATCCTGTAATATTTCTAAAGCTTTAATAAAACTGATTTGCCTTCTCATGGTGAAAATACTGTATTAGGGAAATGGGACACAGAAACCTCAGTAAATATCAGGTTTGGTGAGTGAAGAGATGCAACAAGCATCTCTTTTTAAAAATATAATTGTAATAACTACTACTAACAGGCAAAAAAGTTTGAAAGTTCATTTATGCTCAGATTAGCAGTTGAAAGTTCAGATACTTGTCTGAATTTAGCCAATCTATTGAAACATAATGAGTTTATAAAATTAGCCCCCCAGTCCTTCAATTCTGTCTGCATGGGTAGACTCTTACATCTGCACAGGGTCCCACTAAAGCCAATGGAGGGAGCCCATGAAAATTTACCCACATGGATTTGTTTCCAGGATAGGTTTTCCTGTGAATTATGCAGTATTTCCTCTTAGCTGCCAAACCTTGAAAACTGTTCTTCTTGCATCATTTCCTATTTGTGTTTTTAATCTCAGCACACACACACAAAAATAATTGGAGGAAAAAGACTTAACCATAACTTTTCAAACTTCCAAAAAATTTTGATTGGGGTTAAGGGTTGGGGAAAATTTACTTTATCTGTATCAATGCATTAATCCCTAGTAAGTGCAAGATCTCAAAAATCTACATATAAAGAGATCACTGAAAAATATAGTTTACGTTTTCCTCTGTACAATAAGGGAAAAAATTTTACATGTGAAAAGATAATAAACTACTGACTGGAAAATTGCAGAAATAGCTTTCCCGTCCCTCAATTATCATTTATTACCACAAAAGGAAACCAGTTTCACATTTCTGGATGATAAGAACAATGACAAATATAAATCTCTGTGTTTGTATAGAATTTTGATGCCTGGGGGGGGAAAGGGTATTTCTAATGCTGTACAAACAATGTCAAAGAAACAAGAACGGTCCTCGATCAAGTTTCTGATTTAAAAAAAAAAGACTCCTGGGAAATTCTCAGATAATTTTTTATGTTGGTTTTCCATCTTTGTCCAAGTATATATGCAGAAACCTGTTCTTCACTTGGGATGTGATCTGCTGTCACTCTTATTTTCTGATGCTAAATAAACATAGTTCCATCATTCTATCACTGGTCATTATGCAATGTAGAGTTTAAAAAACAATAGCAAATCAAACTTCCACAATAAGACTTGCATTTAAAATAGTAACTGTAATATAAAATTGCTTTAGCTCATCTTGAAATGATTTGGAAACTCATTAACTTTACAACAGTCTTTTCAAATGGAAATTACTTCTCTCCCCTGAAGAGATTGTTAACCATAGGCACATTTTTCATGGTCCATAATTATATGACCTTGTCCTGTTTCCATAAAGAACCTGGAATCTGTACAACACTAACTCATTGACATGGACTGAGCTAGAATTCAGAGAATCTTTTTTGTCTGTTTTCTCCTTTTGCCTACAGAAAGGCTGACAATGCAAGCATTGCCTTGTTAATTGAGCATTAGATTAAGTGGACTGGTATATTTATTGACTGGATTTAAGCAAATAAATGGAAGAAGTAATTGCCTTCATAAGTACTGCAACAAATCCGCTTTACATTTTAATTTAATGTGTTTGTATGGGTGCTTAATCCTTAGAACCGTTGCACCCTACTGTAACTAACAGTGAATGGGAGGCGTAAAGTGTCTCTAATAGTGTGTCATCAGCATTTTCTTTTTCAGCTTTGGAAAAATGGTTTGGATAGGTTGATTCATTTGGAAATATTGTGGTTAATATTTTGTGAGATGATCTCCTACTGTGTTTCCTCAGAAGAATACTGCAACACCATTGCTCCTTATAAAACTGTTTAGATGAGAAGCCTAGCAAATTTAAGTAATCATTGCAATGAGGGGAAGCCAAATATATAATACATAAATGTATCTATTTGTAAGCATTTTTAGAAGCTGATATGATCTAATGTTTTCCCTTTATTTTCATGAATAACTTACCTGTCAAATCTATTAGAATTAGTGCAAACAAGTAAGGTGTACTTGGATTTGTTTCTTTAAAAGATTATGACCTATAGATAAATCATATAATGCTTTCACTGATGGGATAAAATTATTAAACTGGGAAAGTTAGAGGCATTTATTTACTTATTCTTTGACAGAATCGCTTCATGTTGCACAGCTTCTCATAGGAATTGCTGCTGGCTGCAAAAATTATTTAGATCTTTGTGCAAGACAAAAAGCTGAGCTTTGTTAAAGTACCATTTGGAATGAATTTACATCCCTCCGTGGAATGAATCTCACCTTTAAACCCCAGGACACAAAACTCACTTTCATGAAAGTCATCTTAGCTTATTGTGGTTCTCCACTGCATTCAAGCTCATTATAAAACTCCTGGGTGAAACCAGGAACAATTTTGGATTGAAACATGAAATCTGTAGATTTAGAGGTGGGACGAGAAATGAAGGCATCCATTTTACATTGCTGGTGAAGTTTAATGGGGATGCGTTGGAAAAGGTCATACTGGCTGCATGTCAGGTTGCCAAGGAAATCTACAGAATGTTTTCTGTGGGCAAGGCATTGGTAGCTACTCGCTTTTTAAGTGCCATGTCATGTAGACTTCTCTTGGGCAGGGTTAGGCAAAATAGTACCTAGAACCATTGTTGGTACATAAAGTTCTGTCTAAACTAGAGATCCCACAGTAGCTACTACCAGTGGAGCTAAAACAATGTTGTAGCAGTGGAACATCTGGGGAACAATGCCTGTTTAGACACCACCAGAAAGCCAAAGACAGCTGGATCTCCTTGGTGCTGTGGCAGTCCTACTCTGCAAGGGGGAATGACCAGTGGCTCTGCAAAATGGTAGTTCCAGCAGGCCTGCCTCTGACCACTTCTCCTAAAGACACCTCCACAGAGATGAACTCCATGGCATAGAGAATTGACCCAGAATTCTAGTTTTATATTGGCTTTGGTGTTCTGGACCTTTAGTGCAGTAAGTACCTTCTGTTTTCTGGGGGAACTGGATCTTCTCTCTTGATTTTTGTAGCTGGCTCCCTTTCCTTGGCATGTGGTTTGACAGGTGCAGCTGCCATTTTGATTTTGCCCCAGTTTTGTGATTTACCAGATTGTTGACATGAAAATGTGTCCAAAAATAATTATTTGTCATGTACACCACTCACCATGATTTTCTTTTAGTCTGCTTCAGTCTTATTAGTTAAATTGGCTAGACAAGGGCAGAACTCGCACAAAGTGAATCCTATACCATGTGAGGTACAGTGGACACACTATAAAATCCTCCTTTTAGAGATATTATTGATTCAATCATTCCTTTATTTAATATGGAGATCACTATTGGAATAAAATTTTTGTAACTGGAATGAACTTTTTAAAGTACATTCACTAAGTCACAGGATCCTTTCCCTATGACTTTAATGATGGTAAACAGTTTCATAGATCTTTCTAAAACAGATGATCTTTTCTGAGATATTCCTTGATTAAAGGTGTGATGATCTGGGAAAAATCTATATTATTTCTTATGAATATTATGTGTGACTCAGTTTCCTTGTACAGTTGTGTATCACTGCCTGCCCAAGTGAACAGATTTAAATCAAAAGAGGCTGAGGAGCATTTTGAGAGGCTAATCAGTAAATGTAAAACAATGCCACAGCCAGAGGAATGCAGCTTTAAAGGAGTTATCTTGACAATTGCTGAGCCATCAATTGGATGGAGATGTTATGTCCCTGGATCCATCCAGGCTAGAATGTTTTACTCTTCCCAAGACTATGCCTGAAATCAAAGGAGACTCTTCAAGATCAAAATAAATGGGAAAACTAAATCATGCTTTGTTTTGAGAAAGCTGTTACTGTATCACTGCAAAAGTATGGTAGGCTTCCAGAGGGAAACTCTTGCAGGTGAGAAGCCTAATGGACCTGCTAAATAACATGGGTGCCAACCATGCAACCGGAGAGCCACTTGGAAAGTGGTTGGATTGCAAGAGCCAACCTCAAAGTGGCACACGAGGGAGTGGAAAAGGGTCTTTGTGCGGACAGCATACCCAGGAACATGGCAAGAGGTCATAAGGTTTATGGGTGAGATATCAAACTGGGATAAATCAGTGTAGCATTATTGACTTTAATGAATTACACCCATTTACACCAGCTAAGGATTTTGACCTTTGTCTCTAGCTCTGGTAGTTTGCGAGATATCAGACCATGACCCCCTTACGTTATAAGGCACAGAAAAGCTATTTTAAAATCAGTTTTGAATTGTTTATAAAGTTTATCATTTTCCTCTCTCTTCAAAGCTTGTGCAGCTGGTCTCATGTTCAGGGCTGGATTTAGGGGCAGGCAACCCAGGCAACCATCTGGGGTGCCAGGCTTGGAGAGCACCAGTCTCAGGGTCCTCTTTTTGTTATTAGTGATAAAAGAGAAAATACGACGTTTGAAGTAAAATGTTTCAGATCTTCCATATGTGGATTCATTTTTCACTAATCTCCTAGAATGTTCTGGATCTTTATAGAATCTTGTGGAACCTTCCAAACTTTCTGAGAACTCCATTTTCCTCGAACCTCCTAGAATGTTGTCAGCAATATCTTCATAGGTACATAAGGGGCATGGCATTGCTGGTCAGTCAGTGAGATATAAGAACAAACTGAAGTGAAGTGAGAGCCCCAGTTACAATAAATCATGTATCAAAGTTGTGAAATGGGCTACACATTCAATAAAAAATAAGGTGTTCAAAATTTTAACAAATGGAGGAGGGAGTGCCAAAGGTACTCCTCGCCTGGGGCACCATTTTGTCTAAGGCCGGCCATGCTCATGTTATTAAGGGAACCTGGCTTTTAAGGTGGGAGGATATGAATTTTACAGATGTGCCCATTACTTATTGAATTAATGTGGATAAAACCTCCCTCCATTTCACATATGAGAGAAAGATCTAACTGGCCAGATCTTTAGCTGATGTAAATTGGCGTAGCTCCATTGAGGCAATGGATCTAAACTGGCCATCAACAAGCCTAAACTTGTTGATGGCCAGTTTATATCCATTTACACCAGCTAAAGGTCTATTCCAATATTTCACCTATTTCACCTACCTTATCAGGAGCTAGCCTCTGAATTCTCTTTAATTTCTCCAGAGATGTTCTATAAAATGGAATGAATCACTTGTAGCAATAGACCAGGGGACATACACTTCAATAGTACAATGCATCTGCCTAGCAAAATCTCACAGAGCTTATTTGAGACTGACATTTTGCTTCAGAAAGATATCACATGTCTGAAAAGTAATTACTGAGAGATAGAAGCATTGATCATTCATTGTAGCTAATATAGTAACACATATCTGGATAAGCAATTGCTTTAAAATGCTATTAACAGAACAAATTGAACCTGAATTTCTAGAAAAGTCTATAGATGGACTGACATGTAGTCTCACACTGAAACACACCCACATATTGAGAGAGATGGATATGATACATTAAGGGATAGAACAGTATTCTTTTAGCTGATTATTTGTAAATATGTATTATATAGTCACATATAGAAAATTACATAGAATATAGTTAGTGGCATATCTGGCATGCAGCTATCTGAGCTGCATTGCTGTCTGATAGCCAACAGGGTCAGTGCTTAGGATAGATTTAAGAGGCAAGGTTACCTTGCCAATTATCAAACCCTAAAGATCTTGTACAAATTATTCTTTTGGCTGAATATTTAAAGAAGATTGAAACATTCCTCAATATGTAATCAAACCAGACACTGGTAGACATAATTACAAGCGACAGCCTATGCCAAAACTTCAGTGCTGGCTCACTTCACTTTTTCATCTCTGTTCCCTCAGGGATTAGAATTTAAATGTCTCTGCCACTGGGAAAATTAGACTCCAAGGCTCATAGACTTTAAGGCCAGAAGGGACCATCATGAACATCTAGTCTGACCTTCTGAACATCACAGGACACAGAACCTCACCCGCCCAATCCTGTAATAGACTCATAACCTCTGGCTGGATTACTGAAGTCCACAAATCATGATTTAAAGACTTTAAGTTACAGAGAATCCACCATTTATACTAATATAAACTTGCAAGTAACCCATGCTGTGGAGGAAGTGTCTTTGCCAGTATGACCCAGGGGAAAATTCCTTCCCAATCCCAAAAATGGAAATCAGTAAAACCTGAAGCATGTGGGCAAGATCCACCAACCAGACAACTGGGAAAAGATTCTCTGTAATAACTCAGAGCCCTCCTCATCTAGTGTCCCATTACTGGCCTTTGAAGATATTTCCTGCTAGCAATTGCAGATCGGATACATGCCGTCATGGGCAGTTTCGTCATGCCAAACCCTCCATAAACTTATCAAGCTCAGTCTTGAAGCCGCCTAAGTTTTTTGCCCTCACTGCTCCCCATGGTAGGAGCATTCTGGTGTCCCAGAATTTCACTCCTCTGATGGTTAGAACCTTCATCTAATTTCAAGCCTAAAGTTGTTGAGGCAGTTTATATCCATATGTTTTTGTGGCACCACTGGTGCTCAACTCAAATAACGCCTCTCCCTCTCTGATATTTATCCCTTTCATGTATTTATAAAGAACAATCATAGCTCTCCTCAGCCTTTGTTTGGTTAGGCTAAACAAGCTAAGCTTTCTGAGTCCCCTGTCATAAGGAAGGTTTTCCATTTCTCAGATCATCCTAACTGTCCTTCTCTGCACCTGTCCCAGTTTGAATTCATCTCTCTTAAACATGGGAAACCAGAACTGCACACAGTATTGCAGATGAGGTCCCACCAGCACCTTGTACAATGGTACTAACAGTTCCCTGTCTGATTTCAGTTGGAACTGAGGTTTCAGCAGGACTTAATAACAGGGTTAAACTAACTTTCATAAGGAAATCAATTACTTCTCAGATTTTTAAGTTTATTTTTACATCCGAGAACAGTTTTCATGCCTTTATATTAAAATTACTCATCTACTACACCAATACATCACTTTCATGCTTCGTCTTCCTAGGGCCTTTATCATATTCTTCTAATCTTACCCATTCATAATATCCCTACAGTAATCTTTGGGGGGATCAACTTCCTCACTACCATTTACCTTGTTACATTAGAGGAAGGATCATATCATATACTTCAGATATAATCATATTTTTATTTGGGGGGGGGTGTTTTTTCCCTAGAGCTCAAGTTTTTGTCTGGTCAGATTTTTTCATTCAGTTCCAATTTATCCTATCTAATGAGACAACTTATAGTAGCAGTCATGTTGACAGTAAAAGTAATGGCTTTACAAAAGCAGTAACCTGTTGCCATATATTGCTATGTTGAAAAATGGATGTGCTGGTTTGGGGCACATCCTTTTATTGAGCAGCTACAGTCCGTGATGGAAGATATGGGTAAGAGAAGCACATTCCTGATCACCAAATGCTCTGATAAAGACTACCAATTAATCTTTTTCTATTGGGAAAGAGGGTAGGAATTAACTGCTGTAAACTAGTGTGAAGGCAAAGTTCAAATAAAACTTACGTTATTAAAGTTCTTTGCAACTATCCTTCCATGGTCTGTGCAAATTACTTTGTACTCCTATAAACCCATGACTTAATATAGTTGCCGTGGCCTAGTGTTACTAATGCTGACAAAAACTAAAAACTGTAAATTATCCTGGCAGTGACTAAACCTGAATGACTGTGTTTGTTGTTAGCTTTCAGGAGTTTCACCTTAATGCAACTGAATGGGAAAGCCAGCTATCAAGCAAGCCCAGATGAAGCCCTCCTTCATCAGACCAGGCAACTAATGTACAATGGTATCTGGGTTCACAAAAGTTTATAACCTGGCTTGTAGCCAGATCTAAATATAACCTCTGTTTACTGTCAGCATGGATCATTAAAGAATTGTTGAATCTTTGGAGATAACAAGATCTCAACCTTCAAGTACTGTATTCTGGTACTAGACGGATATAGAAGGCTCTTTTCTGGACTTTGTTGAGCCATAGATAAAACTGTTTTACACAATTAACATTCACATACTGTTTTATATGACACGGGTGATTATTAAGTCCTGCTGATATCTCTGCTCCAATTGATATCAGAGGGTAGCTAAAAGGATGTTAAAAATATCTAAAATCATTGTGCTTGTAATTTTCTTTAATTGTGGACCTAAATAAAGGTCCCCAAGAAAATCTAAATAGGATAAGAAAGCGGTAGTGTTTAAATACAGAACTAGAGCTCCCTCAGAATTATTTAAGTAATACTGCTACTTGAAAAAGAGCAGGCTGTCAGTGTGAAATATCCATTAGGATTAGATGCAGTATAATCCACAGGTGAATTAATTTCACCTGCATAAATGCAGAGTAATCACGCTCTCTTCAGGGGGACTGCAAAGGGCACAGAATGGTAAACATCAACTCCTTCAACCCAGGACCAGGGCATTGGGTTGCAGCACATCAAAGGCTGAAACCTCCTGCCTACAGACTGGAGAGGGAGCTTCAATGCATTATGCACCTCCGATCTGGTGAGTTGGGGCCACTGGATTTGCATAAACATGGCTCCCATGGCCAGGGCCAGCATTAGGGGGTAGCAACCAGGGCAATTGCCCATGGCCTCATGCCACAGTTATATCGTATCTGCAGTCACTGTGGGTAAACATAAGGCGAGTTTTGCAATAATTTAATCTCTAAGAGTAGAAAGAAATCACACTCAAGCAGAGGTTTTCAAACTGTGGAGCAGCAGTGATGCCAGATGACTTGTACTTCAGCCTCGGCAGCTTTGATTTGTGCTGGCTTTCCTCACTAAAGAAAATTTTAAATAAGGGAAAATCTTTTCAGCTCTTAGGCTTGTTTAGGGTTTTTTGTTTGTTTGTTTTAATTGATTCCTTGGGGTGCACTAATATTTACTGAATGAAGAAAAGGTTCAGAGGCAGCAATTTTTCCAAGATGCTGCCTAGAAAATCTGATTTGTGCTTTAGGCCTTCAAATAATACAAGGGACTTTTTTAAGGAAAAAAAACAAAACAAAGCACCTAGACAGTCTGAACAGGGTACTTAGAAGAATCAATAACTACTGATCTTTTGGGTTATATAAACTGATTTTTGTTCAATTCAGAGGCCTTCAAAGCTAAATCATATTTCTTTAAAAATGCTAATAATCACAAATCACAAAAATGATATTTTAAATTTCTTCTCTCATTGTACACTGTTATAGACAGTATATTTTGATACTATACTCTAGCTGCTTTTTGGTTTTGCTTACAAATCACAGGAAAATTCCAGAAAATCATAAGAAGAAGATCCCTGTAATGTGAGAAGCTCTAGTCAATGGGATGTCAACCACTGTGGATCTCAATTTAGTTTTAAAAAGGCTTAACAACTGTCAATTTGCCAAAAGAAGTTTGGAATAACAATGACTGTCTCATCCTTTTTATTGATTTTAGCTGCTTTATGACGTTTTAAGCAGTGCGCTCAAATTCACACTAGCTTTCAGACATACTTACTGAAAACATAAGGGGATAGAGCTGAAATAGATTTGTGCTAGCTAACTACAAAAGAAGTGTGTTCAACATTCAGTTGGTCTTCCTTAATGAAGGTAATATTGACAAGGAAAGCTATAAAATAGAACATACAAAATATCAGCACTGGAGGCTGTACATCTCTATAAAACAAAATGGGATAAAGGTACACAGCCTAATGCCAAATTGAGGAGATATGTATTTAGGGTGACCATGTGTCCCTTTTTGGCTGGAACAGTGTCTTTTTTAAGCCCTGTCCTGGCCATCCCAACTTTTTTGTCAAGACTGGGCATTTATTCCATTTGCTGATCACCCGTTGGCAAGATCAAATGGGACAAATGCCCAGTTTTGACAAAAAAGTGGGGTGTGACTCCTAGCTGGGAGCAGAGGAACATGCGAGTGATGAAGCCAGCCCCATGCAAGATGGCAGGGTGGGCAGGACACTGGCAAGCAGTGATGACAATCTCATGCGGGGGCAGGGTGGTGATGCCAGCCTCACGCAGTGGAGATGGGACTTGGGAGAGCGGTGATGCCAGCCACATGGGGGGAGAGAGGGAGGGCTTGGGTGACTTCCCCATTTTCCCTTCTGCAAATATGGTCACAGTATATGTTTTTCAGTTGCTCTGATCTCCTGTGTGGGGCTTTAATCTAAATATGATGATCTATTTGCTGCCCATTTGTCAAATGACTGTGTCAGGTTTACTTGTCCACAATTTTCATCAAAATGTCAAAAATATAAAACATCTTAGTTATTGGGGAATGATGGGGGGGTTGTTGTTTTGTTTGTTTTTTGTTTTAAAATGCACTATAAATCTCCTCCCAGCAGCAGCCATCTTGACACTCTTCCAACATCCACATTACCTCCTTAGTCTATACCACAAAAATAAGAGAATTCACTAAAAATTGCATGAGGTGCTTACCACAGAGACTGAAATATTGTAGACACTTTGGTCTAACAAAAGAGGAGGAAATGTGAAGGAATGTCTGCCGGACTAGCAGTTTTGGAAACTGATACTGACAAAATGAGAATGTCATGCTGATAGCAGAGAAAAGGCCAGGCAAGAAGGAGCTAAATGGCACAACAAACAAAGCTGAGTAAACAGTTAAAAAAGGTTTTAGTGTTTTTCTGCAAAAATGCATGTTGTTTTTTTTCTTTAAATCAAGCCTATTCAAAGTGTCTGAGTTCTTCTTATTCACTGTGTCTGTACAAAATTCACAATATGCGGGTCCATAGAACATCATGCTAATATTTTTACCATGTAAGATTTGCACTATATTGCCTCTACTTCTCAACTTTGAATGTATAGTATTTTCTACAAATTAAATTACTCCTGCCCTTTTGCATCAAAACCATTTGAAAATGTGCAATATTTCTTTCAGGGGGTAACCCTATGTAAATGAGGGGAGAATTTGGGCCTTACTGTTTCTGTTACTTCTCCAGCATCCAGAGTTCTCAGATTTCCCTATCAACTACTTTGAAAGATCCTATGTGTCAAGTCCAAATCTCTGTGAGCAGAAGGCCATAACAAAAGTAGTCTTTGCACTTCTGCTGCTGCATTATGTTGTGTGTGTGTGTGGGGGGGCTACTTACCATTCCTAAAAGACCATCTATTTGTACAGGACACAGATCAGAGTCGATAATGCTTTGGCAACACATTTACAACAGAGGAAGTGATTCTGTACGGAGACCAGGCCAAGAAGTCTGTCTAGCCCTACTGTAACTCCTGCCTGACCTTTTATTTAAGAAAAAAATTACTGTTTAGAGATCATCTCTTCTCTGACTCATGTGCAATGTACAGATCATAAGGCTAAATCATATTTTGTACACGCTGTAGAACCCTGGTAGGGAATAGTGTAGCACCTCCTATTGTTGGTGCTGCTGCTACTTAAGATACTATGTGATCAGTTGCTTCTGTACTTTCTCATCTAATCTCCTTCTCTTTTTTGGTTCTACTTCTGCTGGTTATCTGCCTGAGTCACCTAAATTACATCATACACTGCCTTCTTAGTTAATGTAAGACGTAAAAATGCTGGAACTTGATTAATCGCCATTATTCTTTGTTGACTTGGTGAACCAGAGCATTGATCCAAAAGCTTATGGAAGTCAGTGGAAAGATTCACATTGTCTACAGTGAGTTTGGATCAGGCTGGGTAAGACTGAATTCAGTTCATGAAGGAGTTACAGACCAGTGGCCAAACTATTGAATGTATAAAATGAGCACCCATTCAGACAACCTAGGGATAGATAACCTGGGCAAAGAGATGTCAGTAGCAGCATATTACATTTCTGTCCCACTCACTCTTCAGTGCACCAGAATGGCTTCATCTACTCAAAAGGTAGCGCTTTATGTTTTCTAATGCATTTCAAAGCCAAATGCAACAACTGTCTCTTGAAACTGCATGGAAGAGAGAAATTTTTGAGGTTCAGTTGTCCAAAACAACACGTAAAATTATCAGTGCAAAATGTTACAAATTTGAACAGCTCTCTGTTTATTTCGTAAAAAACCAATCACTGTTTGTACTCTTCCTGTTCCATTAGTAAAAAGGAATTATAAAAACATCTTCACTCAATAAGCAACCTACCTGTTGTACTCAGTTATGAGAAAATTAAACATATGCTGGTAACCATGTTGCTAAAATAAATGATTTTGTTCTATTGATTTTTCTCCTGAGCTCATCTAGACCAACTCATTATCTTGCCTGTTAGCAGATACTGAAGCTAATATAAATGTTCAGTCTGCCACTATAGTTGTCAATTTTGGTAGTAAGCTCAAACTCTGAGATATATCTTGTTTGACAATTTAGCATCCTTAGTAGTGAAATGTAATTGAATTTTATATTGTAGGGTTTACTAGAGATATGTATGAATATGCTGGAGACAAGGCAAGGTGCCATTTTTACTTAATCTGTGCTAGAACCAAATACATTTCTAATGTTCAAGTTGAAGGACAATGAAGACATTTTTCCAGAGTATGATGCCACGTGTTGTCATCTCAATGTTCTTTTCCCCCTTTTTGTGTTTGTGATGTTGGTCTCTAAGGGAGTCACGCTGAGATTCCTTAATTAGGGCAAAGCTGCACAGAATGGGGCAGACAAATCCGCAATTACTGGTGGCAATTTCTAAAAAATTAGATTACCCAAGCCAGTAACAAACAGCTTCTAATCACCTCACTGGTTATCCAGAAGTCAATAACACATTTCCCTTAAAGTCATCCACCAAGAGAGTCAAGTCAAATACAATGATTACTGAAAATCTTGGTCCATCATATGTAAAGAAGTTCTATCAATCCCAAAGGACCAGGCACATTACCAGCCAGGTCAATGAATATTTCAGATCTCACCCAAATACATGCTTAACCCCAATGCTTATTAACTAAACTAATATCTATTTAAAAAAAGAAAAGAGAAAATTGGTTAAAAGATCATTGTACATACAGCTGAGAATAAAGTCCAGAGGTTGGTTTCTTAGTAGAGATGATTAACTGAGTTGCAAAAATTCTTTCAAGATCATTTTCGCAGTTATAGTCCAAGAGATAGTCCATATATAGAGTCTGTACAATTCCTTCCATGAAATAGCAAGGTGATCCAGACAAGTTAGGATCTTAGACTTGCAATTCAAACCTCCCTGACAAGGCTAAGCAGGAAGAGGGCCATAGAGATCTTTTACAGACCTCTGGTAGGCACATTAATATCTTCTTGGTAGTAGATATCTCCTTGAGCAATTAATAGTTGAGTACCTTGGGTTTGCAGTAGAAACCCTCTATTTCCTATGCACACAGTAATAAGGTACATTAGCACAAAATTATTGGTTGTTTACAACCATCAATACTTAAACTTCAAAAAGAAATGAAAGCAATGACATTACTACAACCAAGTCTCATCTAAATGTTAATATCGTCTTTTGATTCCCAAATTAACAGAATATAATGACAGACAGGAGCTATTTGGTTACATCGATAATCATTAATAAGATTATAGGTAAATACATACATAGCCATTATTTACTTCCAAAACTCCTAACGATATAAGTTCAAAGTTTTAACTATTTACAGTGAATGGCCTTATTACCATTTGTATTTTCTTTCAACATGTTTTTGAAGGTTGAGTTTAGACCATTCGACCTGCTTGTTCTGAATCCTTTCTGGCCCAGTGTCACAGTGTTCTTTTTTCATTTTCTACAGTCTGCCTTTCACCTCAGCTTGAAGAAAGTCTCTTAATACCATGCTTCTTTCATGAGTAATCAAGAGGTGATGTACAATAGTGCAAAGACAATTCCCATTTTTCTCCTATGACTCATTTGGTGCATTGTACATATTGTGCAGCCATGTTACTTATACTTTTGTGAGCAGAATGAATGACTTCCAAAATGTCATTGTAAAAGGTATGAGTGCTTGACCCTTTCTTCTCCTATACAGCAGACACATTTGCTCTGTATAATGCATGTTGGTGAGATGCCTATACTTGTAAGCACACTGGCTGGGGGAACAGCGCTGTTCAGCAGTATTTGCCACCTCTGTCGATCCATGGTGTGATGGAGTATAGAGACTCTACTGGACAACAATGGGTTAATAAGCTAATGTGGGCTCTGGTGCCTCTGCCCCATTGGGAAATGAGAAATTTCAGGATTGGAGGGAGGAGCTTAATAGAGAGAAACCCAGATCAGTTTATGGTAGACCAGGAAGGAGAGCAGACTTTCAGCTCTCAGCTTCTAGAGAGAGGGCTGGCTGAAGAAAGAGCTCTGCAGATCACCACTGCCTAAAGGCCTTCCCTTTCCTCAGTGAGGGCCTGATGCTGACTCACCTTGTGTAGGAACCATTCCCTTCTATTACCTGTGAACTCAGCTCAGGGCCATAGCCCAACATACACCTTCTGCAGGAAGAGAGCCTTAACCCAACTTTAGGATGAATGATTTGTGTTTTTTCCCCTTGTTTCTGTTCATTCACTATCCCAGAGGGAAAAAGCCTTTAAAGTGGCCTGGCTGGAGGGCCGAGTCACAGGAAGAGGCAGATCACGACAGTGCCAGAGCAACTGTTGGCGAGAGGTACCTGACAGGGAAGGAGTTGCTACTCCATGTCCAGCCACAAGCAGGTGCTAACAGTGAGTCAATCCTTCACAACGGGTAAAAAACTTCCATAATTTATTGAATGTCTTCATTTTTTAAAACAAAGTTAGAAACTGTAGGATCTAAGGATTGTAATAATGTGTACTCTAATGCCATATACTGCCTTGTCTTTGGTCCACTTGTGCAATTCCCATTAACATCAGACTGAGTTTCACTGCATGTCAAGTGAAGAACAGTGCTCTAAGAGTGTCCTTTAGCACTTCTTGGAAAAATATGGGAATTAAATTAAGGAATTTTTGGAAGCAATAATTCTTTCAACTGATTCCCACATTCTTGGTAATTTTTCATTGTTATTATTAATTGGCTATTCACTTACCATCTGCCTCTTACAACACTCTTTTGTTTCTCCTTAAGTAAAATTCTCTCATGTCTGTCAAATTACCTCACAGTTTTCCATTCACCTCTCCTTTTTATTTTTTGTCTGAGATGAACTCATCTCTGATTGTGGCATTCACCTTTCTTTTCTGTATCCTTAAACCTATTCCTTATCATTATTGCTGATAAATTGTTATTTTAAATTTGGTAGGCAGTTCCAAGTGGAATGCATCAATCAGCTGTTAAGGCAAAAGAACAATTATCAAATTTGCTTTTGCTATCATATTTCATCTAATCAACATTGATTGAATCATGAAAAGTAATAAAAGTAAATTAGTATATTCATTCAGTAATAGTACAAAGAATAATAATAAAAAATAGCAGTTGAAATTTATAATTTAAATAGAATTATTCTGTAGTCTGATAGAATATATTGCTGAATTATCATTTTGTTTAATGTGCTTATATCTTCCTGTTTGTTTAATGTGCTCATATCATACTGTTAGCCTCTGCTTAGAAAAACTAGAGTCTTGAAGGTTGCTGAAGAATGTCAATTTAGTTTCTAATTAGCATCATCTATTATCTTTGCAACATCATTGGAACCAGAGGAGAGTATAGACGCATGTAGATCAGGATATCATATACAAATAATGACTTTGTTTAGAAAGGAGAGAGATGCATCAGCTACTATATGTAGCACAGTGCTTTTCACTTTCATAGAGAAGTCAATCTCCATAGAGGGAAACTGTCATGTCTGACTCAGATTTACAGGGCTCAGGCTAAGGAGCTGTTTAACTGCAGTTTAGACTTTCACGCTTGAGCTGGAGCCAGGGCTCTAGGACCCTGCAAAGTAGGAGCATCCCAGAGCTCAGGCTGCAGGCCAAGCCTAAGCCTGAGGAAAGGTACTGACGACTGAATGAATACGGGGACTGAATTACTCCAGAGATGGTCCCTCCAGATCAGGGATGAGCCACATTGATTTTATCACTGTGCCTCAATGGGTCACAACTGAGGATACTAAATTCAGGGCAGACTGCTGAGAAATAGGGCAGATTCACCCCAAACTGGAGGCTATTCTATAATTAGATTATATCAAGCCAGTAACAAAAGTGAACTTCTGTCTTGCCACACTGGTTAACAAGAAGTCAAAAAGGCAGTCTTCTTAGGCATTTCAACCCTTGGCTCACCAACCAGATAGTGGACTTTATGAGGAGGGGTTACTGAAAACCAATTTAGTCAAATATAGGGTCCTTCTAATACTAAGGAATCAGCCACAAAGATGGTCAATATATAACTCAGATCTTACCCAATAATCACGCTGATGCCAACCCTTTAGAAACTAAAAACTAAAGGTTTAATACTAAAAGAATAGAAGAAGAGAGTTATAAATTATTAATAGATCATAGACTCATAGACTCATAGGTCAGAAGGGACCAATATGATCATCTAGTCTGACCTCCTGCACAAGGCAGGCCACAAAACCCTACCCATACACATTTATAACAACCCCGAACCCATGACTGAGTTATTGAAATCCTCAAAAGTGATATTTGAAGACCTCAAACTGCAGGGAATCCATCAGCAAGCGACCCATGCCCCACGCTGCGGAGGAAGGCGAAAAACCTCCGGGGCCTCTGCCAATCCGCCCCGGAGGAAAATTCCTTCCCGACCCCAAATATGGCGATCAGCTAAACCCCGAGCATGCGGGCAAGACTCACCAGCCAACACCCAAAAAGGAATTCCCTGCAGTAACTCAGTTCCCATCCCATCAACATTCCCACAGACCATTGAGCAGACTTATCTGCCGATAATCCAAAATCAATTGCTCAAATTAAACTATCCCATCATAACATCCCCTCCATATACTTATCAAGCTTAGTCTTAAAGCCAGATAAGTCATTTGCCCCCACTACTTCCCTCGGAAGGCTGTTCCAGAACTTCACTCCCCTAATGGTTAGAAACCTTCGTCTAATTTCAAGTCTAAATTTCCTAATATCCAATTTGTACCCATTCGTCCTCGTACCTATATTAGTACTAAACTTAAACAATTCCTCTCCCTCCCTAACGTTAATCCCCTGATATATTTATATAGAGCAAGCATATCCCCCCGGAGCCTTCTTTTGGCCAGGCTAAACAAGCCAAGTTCTTTGAGTCTCCTGTCATAAGGCAGATTTTCAATTCCTCGAATCATCCTAGTAGCCCGTCTCTGAACCTGTTCCAGTTTGAATTCATCCTTCTTAAACATGGGACACCAGAACTGCACACAATATTCCAGGTGGGGTCTCACCAGCGCCGTATATAACTGCACTAACACCTCCTTCTCCCTACTGGAAATACCTCGTCTGATGCAA
>ML675616.1:60171758-60365731 GCA_007922155.1 Mesoclemmys tuberculata | reverse complement strand
GTGCTGCTGCCTGAGTGCCTGGCTCCTTATATAGGACCCCTAATCAGGTAAGCTCCGCCCCCAACTCAGAGCCCAGCCCCGCTCTCAGCACACAACCTAACAACCTGCACATAAATACAAGGGATTGCAAAGTCTTTACATGAGGTTTGAAGCAGTGATGGAATAAACTGCTAGCTTGCAAAAGTCTCTCTGGAATTACCCAAATAGAGGGCGGGTCATCAGTCTTTGCTTAGAGCTTCCTTGTTAGAAATCCAGTCCAGAGAAATGAAGCAAGAAATGAAGACCAAACGGAGATGTCTCCGATGCCTTTTTACATCTTCTTCCATGTGCATGGAATTTTACTGTCTCAGACAAAGCCCACCACCCAGGTGCATGGACACTTTTTGGCCCTAGATGGAGTCCATGGTCACATGAGCATATCACATGGTCTTACATGCTTTGATGACTCACAGGGGAAGCCATTGTCCATATGCTTTCTGAGGTGTCTACAGGAAAGGCTTACTGGGTGGAATGAATTTCTTCTACAGCCCATTGTTAGAGTGAAGTGTCCTTAACAGGTCACCAACACATAGCTGTCAAATCCTGATGTAAATCCAATCTGGTGAATGTTATCCAGGAATACAACACATGTATAAAATAAAAATACATAGGCAATATTCATAACTTCAGATACAAAGATGATACATGCATATAAACAGGATAATCATACTTAGAACTTCATAACTTTTCCACTGATACCTTATACGACATACTTTGAACAAGATTCAATGCAATTGTATAACAGTAGTAATATCAATCATATAAACGGTCATATTCAATCATACAGCATCACAGCTTGACACTGTGAGGAAAATTGCATTGCTTTAGTCATGTAGGCACAAAAAGAGAGTACTCCAGGGTTATTGACATGACACCTTTCACCAGATAAAAATGCACTTACATCTTTATAATATACATTGTGTTTTATAAACTTGACTTTTGATATTAACAAGAACAAACGGTATGTTTTTCTATAGTAATTTCCAAGTAAACCCACTCTGATGGGGCCAGAGCCTGCATGCACTCTAATGAGCCTCATGTTTCAATCTGAAACACAAATATTGCAAAGCTTTTTCTCTTGTATAGTGTATTGCAATGATTCTCTTTATCTAAAGAAACTATACTAAAGAATTGGAATGCAATAAATGTAATATGAAAATAAATGGCTCTTCAGGGCAATTGTGGCAGTGAGGAAAACATCCTTATGTCAAGTGTAGCCAAGATAATGTTTCAAAGTGATCAAGTAGAGAGTCTAAACGAAAGAGCATTGAATAGTACTCAACAGCTTGCCCCACATAGCATCTCTAGAAAATTCTGTGAAGACTCCCAGCAAGATGCAGAGGCTTCCACAAGCCCCACCACAAGGATGATCCGATATCACTGACATAGAAGTTATTCAAATGTTGTACGTGCTGGGCGGAGGGCAAGGTGGACTGGAAATCTGCATTTGATGTTTCTTGCCTATTAATTGTTAAACTACTGTTTGTGAATGTTTTTTCAGATCTGCATACCCAGAACTCCATTCTACAGCATTGTCTTTTATCCAATAAAATGTAAAGTTGTTCAAGATTTGAATCATGTAATATTCTGTATTCATTTTTTGATTAAAAAGAATAAATTATAGGTCATTTGAGAGCCAATGTTAATCTTTCTTATTACTATGATTCATTGGAAATAAAATTAAAATATCTAAGAATCTTTTTGGCAATATAAATTATCCTTTTTGAGAATTTTATGTCACACTTAAACTGTGAAATTAGCCATTTTTTTCTTAATCATTCATGAAACTTGTCAACATTGATTTATGCAGAGCCCTAATTATCCATGTCCCAATAGTTTCATATCAATTACAGAAGATCCATAGTTTAAAATAAAAATCTGATAATAAAGTAGTCCCAATTTAGCTTTATTAATGAAAAGGTTTTGGGGTTTTTTTTTAATTCGACATTGATAGACGAAGAGGAGATGGGAGTTATCCGGCTCTGAAATCTAAAAGAATGTGTTACAGCTTTCTAAAGCATCAAGAATAACTGAATTAGGACTGACATTTTCAAATTTGTGGTCTTTTTTGCAGGGGTGCCAAGCATTCTCCATTCCCATTGAGCTATGGGTACTCATAACCTCTGCAAACTACTGACTGAGGTACATAACTGGGCTAAGACTTCAGTCCAGACTACAAGTAGGTCCACTGACTTCAGTGGTGCTATTCATGTCACTAAAGTTAAGTACGTTTTTAAATCCTTCCCACTGAAATCAATTGAGAGTTAGCTGCCTAAATTCCTTTTATGATCT
The DNA here is from genome assembly GCA_007922155.1 of Mesoclemmys tuberculata. Lineage (NCBI taxonomy): Eukaryota > Metazoa > Chordata > Testudines > Chelidae > Mesoclemmys > Mesoclemmys tuberculata. The sequence continues at coordinate 60,363,400 of ML675616.1, read as the reverse complement.
GGGCCTTGGCACTTAGATTTAGGCACCCAAGCTTGAGACTTTTGGCCATTGAGCCAAAATGAAAAGTTAGTGCATTAGCCTGATCTTTCATCTTTTAAAGACAGACCCTTCCATTCCAAGATCAGGCAAGACAACACTACAATGAAAGCTGCTCACTAAAAAGGCAAACAAGTAGTTTAAGTAGATATAATGAAAGCTTAAGAATGACCTTATGTACAGTAACATTAGATCCAGCAAATATGCTCTGCTGCTGACTTCAGTAAGTTTCAACTTTATATTGCATGGCATCCTTTGTACAATTTGCATCTCAGAATGCTTCATAGAGGTAAGCAATGTAGTTAGAGGGGAAAGGGAGGGTAAGGGCAAAATATTTCACTGGACTTCCTGAACATTTTCAAGACAGCCCCTGTTTTCAATGAGATTTGAAAAAGACAGTGCTAAGGAGGGTGTGAACTTACAAGATTATTGTTCCAGATGGCAGATTGTATAGTGAAGCCTTGTGCACCAACAGTGGCAAGACTGCATAATGAATCAGAAAGGATACAAATGGTAGGAGAGTTAAAGAGGATGTCTGAGGAAAACCCACAGAGAGTTTTATAAACAGAGAGGGCAATTCTGAACACACCCTGCTGCAGAGTTCTCTTGCATTTTGACCTTCATGTATGAAAACTCCAGTAGTCCTGATTATACATAGCTCATAGAATGAACCACTGATTGTCTTCCCTGCTACTACTTTTCTTGTCTGGAGCCATAATTCCTGCTTTCATTTTTTTCATGCACCACTTTAATAATGTGGTATAAAAGCAGACACAAGTTTATTGTGGTACCTTATTTCCCAGTTTTATTACTATCTGAAGTGCAACCCTGTGATTTGTTTGGAAAATGCACTCAAGGAGCATTGTAATATTGTATTGTGTTCCTTAGGTTAACTCTCAGATTTATAAGTGAACTTAGCATTCTGTTTAGATAGAGCTATTTAGACATAATTACTGAGGTAATAAAAAGTGCTCTTTGAAGAGATAGAATTTTCTAACATCTGATCTTACAATTTCTAAGTTCTTCAAAAATATTCTTTATTTTAGGAAAAAATATCTATGTAGTTCTACAGAGCAAACAAAAATAGAAACGGTAAGAATAATGATTTTTAAATACCACTTCTCTTATTCCCCAGTATCCTTAATTCTGCTGTGTGAGTTACAGCCAGTGCAATTTATAAAGAATACAGAATATGAAGCTTTCACAGGAAACCATCAATTTGTAAATCTAACATTGTGATATTATAGATCCATGGTATCGGTTTTCTATAAAAATCAAGGGCTAGATTTCATTACAAGGCCCACTGTAAAGGATGACACGTAACTGCGCCATCCAAGGGGCATTCTGGGAAAGGCTCAGAGAACCTTAATCCCTTCCTTATTTCCTCCTTACTCTGCAGGACAGGTGGGAGCTATAATAATTTGCTACTGGCAATAAATGTTGGGGGGAGCCAGTGCCACAGCCATTCCCTACCCCTCTCAAACCCCCTGTTCTGGGGACAGAGTAATTTCCACTTACTACTTTATTTTCACACGCAATGTTTGAGTAGTAACTTCCTCTGCATAGGCATGTAGTCCAGGTAACAATGTAGATCTTAATTATGCAGTATTTAAATACATAATACATATATGCTGTACAACACACAGGTTTATATAGTGTCTAGCACAATAGGTCCCTATCTTGACTGGGGTTTCTAGGCATTACTCTATTAGAAGTAATGAATATAATTATTAACAATAATTACCAATGTTAGTTTTCTGATGAAAAAATATATCAACTGGTTGCCTTTTTTAATTTGATTAGCTGTTTAATAATTCTAAATTAGACATCGCTGGCTACATGTAAATCTGTTCCCAGAATTTTTAAATAAATGGGCCAAACTAATCCTCATTCACCTGGAATGTGGGAGAACTATGTTCAAGTACCTGTTCCAAATCAGGCAGAGCATTATTCTGAAAACAGCTCTCTAAGACACACACACATCAAAAATATTCCGGAACTGGGTGTCCACAGCTGTCTTGTGTGCATGTTAAGCATACCCTATGCCCACAACATTTTGTGACTTCACTCCAAGAGGACGGCTGTTGAGACAAGCGTATCATATTAAAGGTACAGGTTCAGGGAACTGGTAATGTGATATTTTAGCCTTTCCAAAGTTTCAGACTAACTCAGGCTGGTAGTGTCCAAAATTCATTGCCATCTGTTAGATCTTTAGAAATGAATTAGTCTCGGTCCATTTCCTTGTGGAAAAATATCTAAATCACAAAAAGGCCAACATGTGTCACTCACTGGCATTTTTGACAGCCTGAGGAGAAGTACCGAGGACTGAATGAATATGGGGACTGAATTAATCCAGAGATAGTCCCTCCAGATCAGGGATGAGCCACATTAGTTTGGCACTGTGGGGAAGATTGCCTAGTTCTTCCCATGCAAGGACAAAAAGAGGGGATTCCAGGGCTATTAACATGACACTATTGACAAGCTGAAAATACATTTACATCTTCTTTTTAAAGTAACTGTGGTTTCACTGGTTTCAGTACACACACTGAACACACAATATTTCTGAGAATTGCAACACTGATATCCTCAAAACCAATGGACCACATATATCCTTATGAAACTGTACTGAGCTTAGTACACTAGTATGTATAGGTCCCATTGTCTCTAAAAGTTCTCTCTGGTTTTTCTCTAGTTCATCTCACAATATTTATGGGGGCTGGTTGGCTAGTGGGACTGATAATGGCTATATAGTCTTGAATTGCTAAGTTACTGATTCACATCCAGCACAGTTGCTTTCTACCAGCTTGATCATTAGAAGGCTGTGTCCCATTCTGGTCAATGATAATCTGGCCTTTGTCACCTCTTCTCTGGATTACAGCAATGCAATATACTTGACCATGAAGCCATCAGCCTTTAGGAAACTCCAAGTAGTGCAGAACATTACAGTACAGGTTTGTCAGCAACGTAGGCTACCACAAGCACATCAGACATGTCCTCCACTCTGTACACTTCCTTCCTATAGAGTAGAATACTGAGTTCAGAATCTCAGTCCTTACCTTCAAGGTGCTCAGTGGCCTTGTCCCAGGATATACAGAAGATGGTCTAAAGCTCTGGGGTGAGGACTGTGTTTTACAACTTTACTCTTCGTGCACAAGACACATTTTTAACGCACAGATAATGCTTGTCTGTGCAGAAGACAGAACTTTCTCAAGGACTAAGAACTACCACAAACATCACCACCTTTCATTCCACATGCAAGGTGCACTTCTTCAGCCTTGCCTTCTTACATATGTGTATGCATAGTTAAAATCTTTCCAAAATATTGCACAATACACACAAGGCCTTCTCTCCAGGTGAGAAGATGAGAGAGAAAATGAATCACACATGGACAGATATTAGTCATGTCACTTAATACCCTTTTGGAAGTCATATATAGTTACTATAGTGATGTGGGTGGTACGTGAACAAGAATAGAATAAAAAGGTAAAAAACAGTACTATTATATGTCCACAGGAAATGAGTTTGGTCAAATAGATATGTAGGTGACAGCCCCACTGGTGCATGCTTGTTGACGGTCTCAATAAAGACATTCAGTATTTGATGGACATGGGAACATGAACTACCCTCCCCATTAGGAATGGTTCTCTCGAGGTCAGAGTTGAGAAGTCACTGGTCAGTAGGGCACTGTGAGGAAGCCTGTACTGTTGCTGCCTGTGTTCTGTCTGTTCTGTAGATAAATATTCAGGGATAGCAGACATTTTGCACAAGCCCTAAATTCACGCTTTAGAAAGCAAGTTTCTTACCTTCATTTTATAATCTCTCATATATATGTTTGCCCTGTAGTCTGCTCTTTCCATTAGCTTCCTGCCAGTGACTAAATTCTTGATTATTCTAGCTAATCCTGTTTTATCCCTCTGTCCTTAATATATCAATACCTTGCTTATTTCCCACTGGTACTTGGTTTTCTCTTTGTGTCCTGAACCCTGCTACAATTCCCATTGGTTCAATCATCATATTACTCCAGACATGACTTATCAGCAAATTTTCAGCTGATAAGTGTAAAATTTGGCTAGCCAAATTAAAGTACAGGCTGCAATTTCTCTGTATTTCCTTTTCTTTGTAAACATTTCCTTTCCATATGTATGAAAAGACAGTGTCATTTACTCACTGTGGAACTCAGTTAATACTGGCTCTGTAGAAGGATTTTACATGTATGTCTTGTCTTCATTACAGAATGTCTGTCTTCTAATGCCTTACCCATCTTTTCCAGTATATCCACTAAACAGCTTTATATTCAAAGTTAAAATAATTACTAACCTTCTTTAAAAGGTCTTAATAAGGCAGTGTTATTGGTATTGTATACTTGAAAATAAGCCAGATCCCAGTTTTAATTCCTGAGTTTCAGTATTCTCCTTAATGAACCTATCTCTTAAATTTGTTCAGCAGGAGGTTCTCTCACAGCTAGTCCATTTTTCTTGTTTCTTATCTACACTTGACAATGCAGAGCTATAAGGCAACATGTTTATTTTATTTTTAGGTATTGTAATGTCTCTAATTCCTATTGTCATATTTGTTTCATATAGCATGACTTCCAGTTCATCCTGCTTATTTCCCATACTCCTTGCATTTGTATTCAGGCACCGAAGCTATTTTGCAGAGTAGCCTATGTCTTTTCTTCTTACCTTTTTGATGCAGTTGTGGCTTCTAGTCCCTACTCCAGAAGTTAGCCCCTTTCCCTTGTCTTCATTACTTGAACCTAGATGTGCTTTGATCAGATTTTTATCATCATCTAGTTAAAAGCTTTCCTTATCAGCCAGATGATGTACCTTCATAGTTGACCTAAACCTCCTCAGCAGCAGGAAGGATTTATGAACTATTTTTTAGACGTGAGGCATAAGAAGGAGACGAGATGGCTTAGGGAACAGGAACATTCCCTAATGAAGTGGCTAATAGGGCTGGTCTGAGAGAGTGCAGACTGCTAAGGCCCCAGGCCCAGCCCATCAGCTGCTTCCTCCTCCTTCTCCTGTTGTCACGCAGGGTGGTGTTGAGCCTGGAGATCCTCTGCCAAATACCCCTCCAACCAGACAGGAGGACAATGGTGAACCTGAAGGAGTCCTGGAAGACCACCATGTATTGACATCATAGGGCATGACCCTGCATGTCACTGAGAGCCATTATCCCCCGTTGTTCAACCCTTCCAATGAAGGCAGGCAGGAGATGGGTGAAAAGAATTAAAGTGTGGGAGGTGTTCTTTGTTGTCATAACAAATTTTTTAAAAACCTGTTGTACTTTCAAAGTATGTTCTTCCAAAATATTCTAAAGAAAATTTCACATTTGAAATGGTTTAAGGGTTTAGTGGTTACATATCTTGCCTGCATTGTTTTTTTACATTTTTCTAGAAAGTAAACTTTCTATCTCAGAGTTTCAGTACATTTCATATTTTTTAACTGTGTATCCTCCTTCCTGAGGTATGCTGACTTAAGACATATTTTTGGCTTTGAATGGGCCCTAAGTTTTTTAAGTGATGCAATAGTATAAAGGGTAAAAAAATTGGTGCCATAATTGAACAGAGGCATTTTAGCAATCAGCCAGGTGTCCAAGCCACTGCCAATTTTTGGGATGGACTACCAGTTGTTCGGCTTGCTGTTTTTAAGCTACTTTCAGGCTTTTGCAGGAACTTACATAACTAGGCAAACCAGGAGGGGGAGACAGCAGACAGTGAACATGTGAAGAAAGCCTGGTTTTATGTGTTCTCTCTCTCTGGATATGCTGGGGCACATGTCCATAAAAAACAGAAAGTCTGGATATATTTTAGAATTGTTGATATGGGGAAATGTAGCTATCAGACTAACAACTGAAGACTGCTTGCTTAACAATATTTTTTTAATGACATGTCTCTGTAACTCCTGCTTCTGCCCAGTGATTGAATTATTTGGTCATCTATAACTTTTTTTGGTTGTCAAGTTTCTCTAACTTTGCGGAATAGGAGGGAGGTAACGAGTCTGAGTCAGGCTGATTGCTTCGTGGACACATTTGGAAAGATCTCCAAGTGCAGACAGAAGGACCAGCCATCAGGAAATCTGTGACTGATTCACCTGAAGACTGCCTCAGACTTGGGGGGGGGGTAACTATCAAGTTTTGGGGTACTCTAGCCATTTGTTGTATTTGTATGTGCTTAAGACTAATAAGTGGAGACTCCCAGTAAAAGTCATTCCAATGGGAATCGTTGGAGACCCATAAAGTAAAACTCTAGGTTAAAAGCACTTGATTTTGACTTGTCTATGTCAGCCATATAGCAGGCAGAGGTACTGCATGTCCTTTGGTTTATTTTCTGACACCGTCTCTCAGAGACTAAAAGTTACTGGGTCGAGGAACGCTGGGTAACATAACAGGAGAAATATTTTTGAGTGGCCCCAAAAGGGTCACAAATATCTGAAGTCCTAGGGATACACAGGAGGGATGAGGAAAGTGAAGTGTATGTTTTTTGGGCTATAAAAACTTCTTTCGATTCTCAATATAGCAGATGTATAACTGCGTTGTGGAGGAGATCACTGCGTTGTGCAGAAAGATGATCATAATGGTCCCTTCTGACCTTATAATTTATAGTCCATGAGATGTCTTACACATAGTCAGTAAAGGGTGGATTGATTCTTAATGCCTTTATTGAACATGCTGAAATTATTTTCTTTAAATTAGCATACCATCAAACTGACAGCATCTATCAGCACCCTGTAGCAAACCCTCCTTTCCCCCAGCCCTCCTCTTCCTGCCCCCAACCTTAAGCACTTTCAAGCAGAACTTGGATTAGGGTCTCTAACAGCTGTGAACTGCATTTGCACCGGCAAAAATTCTTAGTCAAGTTAATATAATGGCTGCATTTCCCCACAGCCCCCCAAAATCCCTCATGAATACATTACAAACCTTTAAGGACTCCTGATAAAAGGGGTTTCAAATTGTATCAGGCACCTATGGTGCTGAAAAGTTTTGTAGGTACACTACTGACAGCATTTGTCTCCGTCATCAAAGAAGACCCCCAAGACCTTCAACAATTCTCAAAAGGCTAAAGTTAGGAGTTAAAGGCAGCAGTGAATTATTTTATTCAGATAAGTACTTTGAAACGCAGTATTCCACAGAAGAAGTACTAACAGATACTGCACCAGTTCAAAGTGTAATCAGAAACCCTTGTGTAAATTGTATGATGTTGGGACTCCTCACACTATTGTCAGCACTGTTAGTGAGATGGGAGCAGGAAGGGAAAGGCTGAAATTGTTGCTATCGTCAGAACCACTCCGTTACTTTTTTAAAAATGAATCAAGTGAAAAACTGGCTTACTATAAAGGTGTCAATAGTGAGAAAGATGAACACATTGAACAATAAATGCATAACAATATAGCCACCATTCACCAAAGAAGGAAGACCAACCCTAAGCTAATAACGGAGTGTAGGTGCCATCTTCTTTTTCTTCTTCTTCTTCGTGTATGTGCAACATGCCTCAAGTAGCACGTGACCAGGATTCATCACCGAATTTGGTCTGCTTGTTGGATCATTATCTTCCCTGGCTTGGGTCAAGTACTGACTGAGAATGTGATGTGAACACTGATCTATGTCCCCCAGGTGCCGCTTAATTATTGGCTTTGTAAATGTTTGCAATGTGACATGCAGGAACAAATGACAAAATACAGCAGCAGCCAACCATTTGAGAAAGCAACCCTTACTCAGCTATATAGTCCCATAAGTATGTTACATGTTCCCTCATGTGCAGTTAATGGAGCTGCACAGAAATGATGTGAAGGTATGCCTTGGCACAAGTATAAGGTGGATATCATCCTCTGCCTCCCTGCTCTGCCAGCATGTATTCACACATGGCACCCCTAATTTTCAGTGCCCCCTGGGACGCAGGACCAGTATGCACATGTGTGGGATCTGGCTGCCTATGCAGATATTGAAAAACAGATGTGTCATTAGCTCACTTGGAATAGAAACACTCTCCTCTGCAGTACACAACAGGTGACAAACATATGAATGATGTTAACCACACTGGCACCCAGACTGGACCACAAATAGCACCAATGAGCCTTCAGCCTTACAAATGTGCAGTCCAGAACCATTCTGCAGTTACTTGGATTGAAACTGAATTTGCTTTTTCCCATTTTTCCCAGAGCCACTGACATCAGAGTATGGTTTCACGAACCAAGGCAGGAACAGGTAGTCAAGGTTCCTCAAAATAAGAGTTGTCTCAGACACACCATAGAGATCAATATCATTTCTGGGGAATAAAGTCTGTGCTTCCACCTTCAAGTAAAATCCTGATCTTCTCAGCACATTGGCATTGAGAACCTTTCCAGCACCTCCTATGTTGGTATTCATGAATCTTTCTCTGTGGTCCTTGTAGAAGGATGGAATAATATCCTTTGAAGTTCACATACTCACTTGCCCCTTATGGTGGACAAATTATTGGGATATGAGTGCCATCAATGTCCCTGCACAGTTGGAAATGCCATCCTCTGAACACCAAGTATTATTTCTGGAATGTTTCTTATGGGAACCACCCATGAGTAAATCACCATGTAAACTGTCTCAAAAACCTTCTTAGCCATGACCCCAACAGTGGACTTCCTAACCCCTAAATGGTTTGCAACAGACCTATAGCTGTCTGGAATAGCCAGCTTCCACAGGGCAATATTTACTTGCTTCTGAACATCTATGGCTTCTCTGAATCAAATGTTCTGGCACTGGATGGTTGGTGCAAGCTCCGTACACACCTCCATGAAGATCTGTTTCCTCATGTGGAAATTCTGTAGTCACTTTTGGTCAACCCAGGTTGGCAAGACAATTTCATCCTACCACACTGTCCTAGTTCTCCAGCACCAGAAGCAACAGTGAGCTGTCAAACAGGGATACCAGGGCAATAGCAGCAATCAGTGTATCAATCAACAGTAACATAACTGAATTTTCATTGACCCGCATGGCTTTCCATCTTTGATAAGTGAGAAATTGCTGTTCAAATGATCCAGTATCTCTCAGAGTGCCACCTACACTGAATAAAGCTTTTTCCCTACAATGAGGGGCAGGACATTATCATCCAACTGATCGATGACTTCAACCCAGTTTTTCGGGGAAAAAAGCAAGGGGTTACTTGATCTGGAAATGCCATCAGCAGATGTATGAAGGCAGGGAAAATTACCAACAACACACAATAAAGGGATTCCTAGAGTGTCTCCTGTCATGCACAGAACCCTAGGATACAACCATTGAAATGGTACCTGCAATCTTGTGTACCTAGAGTGGCAATATGAAATGCAGGTATATGCATGTACACAACATTATAACTGTGTCTATCACAGCATATATAGGCTCTCAGGTGTTAGTATGAGGAGCATAAGTGAGCATGAACATGATCCAGTACTTGGGTATGCACACCAGTGTAAATGACCTTATAGGTTAAGACATTGACTATGTCTACACTGCCTGCTCCATGGGGAGGGATGCAGCGGGATAGATTGAGCAGACAGTGAAGACCCACTCAATCAATCTCGGAAGTACTCTCTGGTCGATAGAATTAATCCACTGCCCCAAAAGGAATGGCTGTGTTGACTGGAGGGCATCTCCCGTCAATGCAGCACAGTGAAGGTGCTGCAGTACAGCAACCTAAGTAAGTCAATGGGAGATACACAAGCTACAGTACGTAGCTTGCATTTATCCCATTGACCAGTGGCAGCAATGTAGATCAGGCCTGAGTCTGTATGATTACAATGTTGCTTCACTGATAGGATGTATTTTAATCTTCTCAGAAGTATATGTCAATATGAAAGGCATGAAATCTTACTGATTCAGTACAGGGCTCTTGCAGGTTTTTGGATGGGCTTGAATTGTTCCATTAATTATTTCTATTCTTCAGGTGCTAGAAACAAGTCCTCAATTTCTGTGCAAGTCAGTCAGTCAGTGATCAGTGTTTCAATGAGCCAAATTTGCATGACGTATTTGTGGCTAACAATTTACTTTGAATTGTTTTGAATTAAGTAATCTAGTAGACACTTTGACTAACATATTATCTTATTGGAAAAGAGTATCTAAACACATCTCTAAATTCACAGGTTCTTGAAATATCAAAATAACAAAATCTGTCCTCATTACACTCCTGACCCCCCAAATGTCTTCAAGTCCATGGACCTACGTAAAGAAAGGCAGAAATTGATTCTTAGATTACATTATACAAGACTGTGACAGCTTTATTTGATCAGAAACTTCAATAACCTTGGCAAGTTATAAAGAAGAATTTTAAGTCCTTGCAAACAGCATAAGGGTAGTGGGTTCCCAAAACAGAGGCTTTTCTGGGCTGTTATAGAAAATGTAGCCAGACTTTTTGAACCATTAATTCCATGGGAATGGTCTCCCAGTGAACAGGATTTTTCATTGTGTAAACCTTATGTCCAGAAGCTCCAGAGTGGAATAAGGTCTAAACTCATTCTGTTTAGACCTTAGACAGCTGCCGTAGACAGCTTTATTTGCACAGATATCCCACTACAGTTCCTCCAGAGACACTAGTGAAGTCACCATAATAATACATGAACTTGGTTTTGGAGGGATAGGGGAGCCCAGTGAGGCAGGAAAAGAGGAAAGATGAAATCACAGATGTGCAGGACTTCAAAGGACTTTGCGGGGTCATCAAGTCCAGGTCCTAGCACTGAGACAGGACCAAATAAACCTAACCCATCTCTGACAAGTGTTTGTCCAACCTGTTCTTAAAAACTTCTAATGATGTGGATTTCATAGCCTCCCTTGGAAATCTATTCCAGTGCTTATAGTTAGAAAGTTTTTACTAATATCTAACCTAAATCACCCTTTCTGCAGATTAAGCCCATTACTTCTTATTTTACCGTCAGTGGAGGTAGAGAACAATTGATCACCATTGTCTTTATAACTGGCCTTAACATATTTGAACACTATTATCAGCTCCTGCCATCCCAGTCTTCTTTTCTCAAGACTAAACATGCCCAGTTTTTTAAACATTTTCTCCAAGGTCGGGTCTTCTAAATCTTTTGTCATTTTTGTCGCTCTCCTTCAGACTCCTTTCAATTTGTACACGTCTTTTATAAAGGGTGGTACCAGAACTGGACACAGTACTCCACTTGAGGCCTTGCCAGTACTGAGTACAGTGGGACAATTACCTTCCACATCTTACATGCAACGCTTTTCTTAATACACTCAAGAATGATGTTAGCCTTTTTCACAACTGCACCATATTGTGGATTCATACTCACTTTGTGATTCACCATACCTCAGATCCTTTTCAGCAGTATTACTGCCTAGCCAGCTATTCCCCATTTTCTATGTATGCATTTGATTTTTCCTTCCTAAATGAAGTACTTTGCACTTGTCTTTATTGACTTTCATCTTGTTTTCACACCAATTCTCCAATTTCTCAAGGTCATTTTGAATTCTAATCCTTGCAACCCTTCTCATTTTAGTGTCATCCACAAATTTTATAAGCATACTCTCCACTCCATTACCCAAGCCATTAATGAAAATATTGATTGTACTCTACTCAGGACTGACCACTCCACTAGATAAGCCCTACCAGTTTTACAATAAACAATACATAACTACTCTTTCAGTACGCACTTTCAACCAGTTCAACCACCCACTTTATAGTAATTTCATTTTGACCCCATTTCCTTAGTTTGTTCACGAGAATGTCATGAGGGACTGTGTCAAAAACCTTACTAAAATCAAGATATTTCATTCGTACTGCTGCCATCCCTATTCATCTTAACTTGTTGAATCTGGGCCAATAATGCCCGGGATCCATAGTGGGAGGGTTAAGTTTTCACATACTTTAAAAGATTTTTCTTTACTGCAAACTAAAATAGTTTTAGTAGCAGTCAGTGCAAGAAACTCATCAGGCTTCCTGATTCATTAGAGAACAGAAAGAAGAGCAGTTCCTGCAATATGGCCAGAGAGTGCACTACTGTGCAATAGCTCTTGACAAAGAAGCATGAAGGCAGCCCTGTTTACATCTCCACAACATACCAGTATTACTGATTCTACAGAACCATTGCCAACTGACCTCTCAGCTGTCCCAAATTTACCCCCATCTCAGTTTGCATTACTCCTCACTGCCCTTGTTCTACATTGAAAAAGGTTATTGTTACATAAGAAATTTTTTAAAAATTGTGAAACGGAGGAGCTAGTTTTTTATACTGAAGGAAGTAATCTCACTGTATTTTAAGTTTCCTGAATTATTTTTATTTTGTCTATCCTTTTTGGTTCTATGTCTTGTGTTGCATCTCCCATTTGGGCTTTGGAAGACTGAGATATATGATTGCTATAACTCCAGCCTCTCCCTTTCCCAGATGTGCCAGATTCCTTATCCTCCCAGGACTCGTGAATTTTATGCACATTTTTTGTTGCATCAGGTTATGATCCATGTTCAGGGAAGGTGCACTGTCATTACTGCTCCTTAATTTGCCTTTTCATATATAAATGTTGGGGTAGTCCCAGAATAAGGCATCCTTTGAAGCTCTGTTAGGTCTCCTATTTTGTCCAGAAGACTCTTGATTGTGTTTGTTCTTTCATGGTCTCATTGTGGTGGGGCTATTGCCCCACACTAGCCTGGAAAGGTTCATAAAGCCCTATGGTTCATAAAGCCCTATGCACTGGGAGCAGCCAATCAGGGCCGAGGAGGTCCTAAATAGGCAGCCAGCAGAGAGCAAAAAAGGGCAATTACTCCTAGGAGCTCAGGGAGGGAAGGCTGGCAGCCCTGGAGACCAAGGAAGGTCAGCACTTCAGACAAAGAAGGAGCAGCTGAGAACCCTGAGATAAGGACCAGACAGTGGACTGCAGCTGCCACTGGAGGAAGTGACTAGACTGGGACTGCAGACTCCCCAGGAAGAGGGGAGAGCACAGATTGTGGCACAGCTGGAGGGCTGTGTCATAAAGCAAATGCTGCAGGTTTGGGAGAGATGTGGGTCCTAAGGCAGAGGTAATGGCAGGTGAGACACAACCACGTGGGGGACCTGGGACCTGCAGATCTATTCCCCAGACTAACCAGTAGGAAGCACAAGAGCAGTGAGTGCAACCCCATTTCACTCCTGAATCACCTAGGGAAACAGGGTTATTTGACAGGACATAGAGTTTGATGCTCTACCCACAAGTTTCCTAGTCACTAAAGGCTCGGCTAGGTTGAAACTGATAGGACTATTCATGTGATTCACTGCTTACAGATGTTGGTAAGGGATTTTCAATCCAGTACTCAGTAATAAGAGACATGTCAAAACCCTTAACATTTTTAATCAGCCTTTTTCTACCGTATTAGAAATATGTGTCTGGGCAATTTGGAGGGTAGGCAAATAAAGGTTTATTATTTCTAAGGGTACAATATTATATTAACTAAAGGACTATAAAGGGATATGTTACCTGGTGAGCAGCTGAAAAAAAGTGTAAACAGTGAACAAGTGTACATCTAAAGTGAATGTAAGCAGAAGTAATTTGGATACAGAATAAGTTAGGAGTAAAGATATTTGGACTGTGTCACATTTTAATAAGGCTTGCAGTTGTTTTTTGGTGCCAAATATATGGGTCAAGTGACAGACGCAAAAATAGATCAGGTGTGATTCAGGCAGCAGTATTGAGAATATGTTGTGCTGCATTTTTCTCTTAACATTGTACAAGGGACAGGAGATGGAATGTCATTAAGGGTAAAGTGGAATTATTAGATTTGAAAGACTTGGTGTATACCAAAACGAAAGAAGAATTCTACTTTAGTAAATAAACAAACAAAAGAACTTTAACAAAAGAATACTGGATACATTTGTTTTGTTGGAAGAGATTGAATGATTTAATAGTATTTTTTGGCTACACAGAAAGCAGTAAAAAAAGTTTGATTTAAACACAGTTGAATTGGCGATTTCAGATTGCTTGATGGTGTTGTCCAACCGAAACCAAAATAAACCTCACTTTATGATAGAGCACTGGAAAATAGCGGTAAATGGGACTGATAATCAAAGATTCACTTCCAAATCAGAAAATTCCTTATGCAGAAAAGCAAGGCTATAGCAGCATATGTATAACTTCTGTCCTAGATGTTAATGTATCTGAGTTCAGAAGTTTAGGTACCTAAACAAAATTTAAATACCTGCTTATTACTAATTTTTTTTGTTTTACTAGTTAAATAGTGAAGATGGGGGTTAAGCCCAAGGGAGTGAGATAATTTCAAAATCCTTAACTACTGGCACTATGATGTCATAAAGAAGGAAGATCAAAGCAAATACCTGATCTCATATAAAAATGGGGGGCGGGGGTTGTCAGTGGATTACATTAACTATATGTAAATAATGGAATGATGTTCATTTGGATCCCGGCACTTACAGGAAGAGAAGGAGTCAAGCTGCTGAGGAAATTAATGGAACAAAGTGTGTAAACTTGAAAATTTCAATAAGTATGGGCAAATGCAGCCAAATAAAAACCTGATCCTATAACTGTTCTCTTTTCAGGAAGTAAATCTCACGTAAATATCCCAATTATGTGAGGATTAGTCACATGAGCAAGGATTTCAGGACTGGGGCCTGGTAGGAAGTCATATCCAAAGCTCATTGAAATCAATTGGAATCTGTCTGCTGACTTCAGTGGGTTTTGGATTAGATCTTTAGTGCATATTGCTTGTTTAACAGTAATCTAAAAATAATTTGCAAACATAAAAATTAAACAAGAAGTAAGTGTCAGTTCTCTAAGACTATACAGTAGAAAAATCTCTTTGCTGTATAATATAACTGTCATGGTGCTTCACAGTAACCAACAATGAAGACAAGAATAGAGATGATTAGGCAGTAATAAACTTGATATAATATTGTTCCAACTGGCCTATTATCATTTCTTATCTTCCAGATAAAGGACTACTAATATAAGCGGGAAACCTCATCTCATCTTGTAAATATTAATGGGCCGTAACTACCCCAGACCAAGAATAATAAGGATATAATTAAATGGAAAGCAGCTGAAGAAATTAACTAATGGAGTCAGAGGGAAATAATGTAGATAAAACTTTTCTACTTCTTGTAGAAATCTCTCTACTTTAGAAATTTGTTTGTAAACCTTGCTTTTACATAGCACTTCACATCTATTTACTGCTAGCAACCGTTTCTCTATATGTTGCCTTATATGAAGAAATAAGAGCAAAAATCTAAGGGCCAGGTTTTTAAATTCATTTACACCAGTTTCACTCCCTTACACTTTCACAATGACCTCAATTAATTTATTCTGGATTTAAGGCCCAATGCAAAACAATTGAAGTCAGTAAGTCTTTGTCTTCAATTGAATTTGGATGCGCCCATTCATGGTTTTATATTTTCAAGTCTCTGTACAAAAAACCAAAAATGACTATTGAAAGTTTGTTGATTTTATTGTTGCACTAGGCAGGTTTTCCTGGCAGTAAATTTTCCTATGCTGCCTCCAATACAGAATCTTTGTAAGTATAAATAATAATATTTTTCCAAACATATTTAACAACAAAACAGATTCTATTACATTATTGGATAAACAAATCATCCTTCACCAATTACTGGTTATATTAATGTTTTGTAATCCTAAATTATGTGCATATATTTACAAAAAATTGGCACCCTGTTAGCAAAATCCAAGGTAAGATGGCTAAATATTCAAACATTTTATAGACATCTAATTTGCACTGGCAAAGTTAAGGGCTTGAAAACATGAATATGTTTCATTTGGAAGTGAAAACATATCAGTTAAAATTTTCAAACTTTAAATGCACTTTTGTTTGTTTGTTTTCAGAGATTTTAAGCCCAGAAATGACCACTGTGATTATCTAGTCTGACCTGCACATCGCAAACTACAGAACCTCACCCACCAATTCTGATAATAGACCCCTAACCTCTGTCTGAACTGCTGAAGTCCTAAAATCTTCCTCCTGGTTTGTCCCCTCCCCACTTCCTGGGAAGCTAGGGTTTAAGTTTGCCCTTCATTGGGCCCAGGTGTCTCTAATTGCCCTGCTGCAGTCTCTCCTCTGCCTGCAGGGTGGACGGCTTTTTGAGTTCTCCAGTCTGGCCTTGGCTTTTCTTTCTTTTTTTCCTTTTTTCCCCTTTTGCAGCTGCTTTTTTGGGGGACCCTGCTGTTGCTGCTACTTCAGGGCTCTGCTGGTGTGCCTCCCTCCCAGCCGGGAGAGAGGGGGTGAGTGTGTGCCCCTTACACCTCTTCCACCCTCCCCCGCGGCTGCTTCTTCCAAGGCCAGCACCAGCTGCCGAAAGACTCCTTCACCCTCCCTTGGCTGGCTGCCTTTTCCCCCCACTTTTGCTGCCGTGAGCCCCCCTTCCCTGTTGCTACCGCCCCTTGCTCTGCCCCCTGTGTTTGGGGGCACCCCTGCCCCTTCTCTCCCCCTCCCCCGCTGCGGCCTCCACATTTGGGGGACCCTGACCCTTCCCTCCTCCTCCCCCACCGCTGTAGTTTCCCCCCCCCGGCTTTGGTCTGTGTGCTCTGGCAGCACCAATGGCCCTCCCCCCCTTAACTGACCCCCCCCCGGTCTCGTTAACCCCCCCCTTCACACACTGCACCTCCCCTCCTGAGTTCATTTAACTCCCCCTCCCCACTCCTCGTGCAGCCAGAGTAGACACCGAGGTTCCATCTTGGGCTGGTGAGTGCACGGCCCCTGCGCCCCTGCCTGGCTGGACCCCCTGTCTTTTCCCCTCTGCCAGTGCCCTCCTCCCCTGCTTCCAGCCTAGCGGGAAGGAGCGGTCACCCCCCCCTTCTTCTTCCCCTTCCTACCCCGTCCCCTTCCCCCCTTTCCACTCCCCTCCCCTTTACTGTCCCTCCCATTCCTTTACCCCTCCCCCCGGTCAAACCATTCCCAACCCTTCCCAAGATGGCGGGTGTGCCTGGGACTGGGACCCCCCTGTAGATACTCCCGCTCCCCCCCTCATCCCAAGGCCCCGTCCCTGCCTGCAACAACTGGCCCTGCTGCCCCCGCTAAGCCGCCAGGAGTCACTCCCCAGATGCCGGAGAAGGACGACTCTGGTGGGGACAACAGGGACTCCGCTGCTGCCATGGCTCCCACCCCCCCTAATCTGGGGGGCGTGCCCTCGGTCAGCAGAAAGAACCAGGGGGGTAAAAAAAAGGGCAAAGGCCCTGCCCGGAGGGCGACGCCTCCTGTGGCTAGGGCCCCTCCTCCTCCCCCTCTATCCTTCCCCGCTGTCCCTTCCACCAGCTCTGGGGACGGCAGCCACCTGGGCGTACGTGGGTCGGAGAACATCCAGCCTGTGCCCACCCCCTCAGCTCCCGGCCTCAACCAAGAGGATGCACACCCCGCCGACCCAGCCGTTCAGGCTGAGAGTCCCGTCCCCAAGTCTGACCCTGACCCCCTTCCCGCTCCCTCCCCCAACCTCCCCCCTACCCCAACTCCTGACCCCTTCCCCACTCTCAACCTCTCCCCGACCCTCACCCCTCCCATCCCCATACCTTTTTCCCCCCACCCCGCTGCCTGTACATCCGCCGCCCTTGGGGTTCTCTCTTTCCCCCTGAAGAGCTTTCAGGAGGCGCCCTTTGTCTTCAGCACTCCCAGCCCACTCGGGGCTGCTGTCTTCCTTCTGCCGCCGCCGTCCCCCCCAGCCCCTGTCCCAAAGGGCCATAGGGCCGCCGTGGGGACTGAGCTGGAGGACGCCCCCCCCAAGGCGCTGTGTGAGGAGCTGCGCATCTTTCTCTGGGACACGCGTGGTGCCCGGAACTGGGTGCAGCTCACTCTGCAGCGCTGGGGAGACTTCCACCACATCCTCCGGGCCATGAGGGCCACTATAAAGGAGGGGAGAGGGACCGGGCGGCAGGGCGCGGCGGCCTACCAGCGGGCCCGCAGCTTCCGCGACGCCCTGATGGTCTACGGCACAGGCCGGGGGCTGCTGCGGAGCCCGACGAGGACCGCTAGCGCTCCTGCCCTCCGGGATCCCCCCCAGCCCTCCTCGTAATGCCTCTTACCATCTGCACATTGAACACGAGGGGCTGCAGGATGGGTCTCTGCAGGAACCAGGTGCTCTCCTTCCTTCAGGAGTGGGGGTACTCTGTAGCGTTCCTGCAGGAGACCCACATGGACCCAGTCGCTGAAGCCAGCTGGTGGCTGGAGTGGGGAGACGGGGTGCACCTTAGTCATCTCTCCGCCCGCGCAGGCGGAGTGGCCACCCTGTTCTCCCCTGCCCTGCAGCCTGAGGTGCTGGGGATTGCCGAGGTCATGTCGGGCCGCCTGCTGCACCTCCGGGTCCGTGTGGAGGGGCTGGCGTTGAGTCTTGTCAACGTCTACGCCCCAAACGCGGGCCCGGAGCGGGTGCAGTTCTTCCAGCAGGCGGCTGCCTTCCTCGGCACACTGGATCCGCAAGAATGCCTGGTCCTGGGCAGGGACTTTAACACCACCCTCGAGGAGCGAGACCACACGGGGACCGAGCAGTACCTGGCTGCTGCGGACGTCCTCAGGGAGATTATCGACCATCACTCCCTGGTGAACATCTGGCGCGACGACCACCCGGATGACGACGTTACCTTTACTTTTGTCCGGGTGGGGGAAGATCGGTCGCGCCACTCCCGGTTGGACCGTATCTACATCTCCCGGCACCACCTTGCACGGGCCCACTCCTCCAGCGTCTGGCCAGCCCCGTTCTCGGATCACCATATGGTGACCGTGACGGCCTCTCTCAGTGCGGAGAGGCCGGGGCTGGCCTATTGGCATTTTAACAGCAGCCTGCTGGAGGACATGGGCTTCGTGGCATCCTTCCGGGAGTTCTGGCTGGCCTGGCAGGGGCAGAGGGGCGCCTTTCCCTCGGTGCGGCGATGGTGGGATGTGGGGAAGGTGCGCGCCCGGCTCTTCTTCCGTGACTACACACGGGGGGCCAGCCGGCGGCGGGATATGGGGATAGAGCAGCTGGAGAGGGAGGTTTTGGAGCTGGAGAGGCGACTGGCCACCAGCCCCGATGATCCGTCCCTCTGCGGAGCGTGCCGGGAGAAGCGGGAGGAGCTTAGAGCCCTCGAAGACCTTCGAGCCCGAGGTGCCATTGTCCGGTCCCGCATCCATCTCCTTCGGGAGATGGATCGCGGCTCCTGCTTCTTCTACGCCCTGGAGAAAAGGAGGGGGGCCCGAAAGCATGTCATCTGCCTTTTGGCTGCCGACGGCACCCCCTCTCATGGACCCGGAGGAGATGCGTGGAAAGGCCAGGGCCTTCTACGCCGACCTTTTCTCTTCAGAGCCGACCGACGTCGCCGCCTGCAGGGTGCTCTGGAATGAACTCTCCGTGGTCAGCGCAGGCAACCGGGACCGGCTGGAGAAACCTCTCACTCTGGCCGAGTTCTCGGAAGCCCTCTGCCTCATACCTACCAATAAATCCCCGGGCATGGACGGGCTGACCGTGGAGTTCTACCGCGTGTTTTGGGACGTCCTCGGCCCGGACCTCGTCACCGTCTGGGCCAAGTCCAAGGTTAGCAGAGTGTGCCCCCTGTCGTGCAGGCGGGCAGTGCTCACCCTACTGCCAAAGAAGGGGGACCTCTGCGACCTCCGGAACTGGCATCCCCTCTCGCTCCTCGGCACGGACTACAAAATAGTGGCTTGGGCCATCTCGCTGCGGCTGACGTCCGTGCTGCAGGACGTGGTCCACCCCGACCAGACCTACACCGTCCCAGGCCACACCATCTTCAATAATCTGTATCTGGTCCAGGACCTCTTGGAACTCGGGTGTAGGGATGGTCTGTCGTTCGCCCTCCTGTCCCTGGACCAGGATAAGGCGTTCGACTGGATGGACCACGGGTATCTCCTGGGCACCCTGCGGGTGTTCGGCTTCGGTCCCCGTTTTGTGGGATTTCTCCGGGTGCTGTACGTCTCCGCAGAGTGCTTGGTCAAGCTCAACTGGACCCTGACCGAACCGGTCAGTTTCGGGCACCGAGTACGCCAAGGCTGTCCACTGTCTGGCCAGCTGTACGCTCAGGCCATTGAGCCCTTTCTCTGTCTCCTCCGCCGGAGGTTGACGGGCTTGGTGCTCTGTGAGCCAGAGCTGAAGCTGGTGCTGTCGGCGTACGCCAATGACGTGCTCCTCGTGGTCCAGGACCCGGGTGACCTGGTGCGGCTGGAGGACTGCCTGGCTGTTTACTCAGCAGCCTCCTCCGCCCGGGTCAACTGGGCCAAGAGCTCTGCCCTGACGGTAGGGGCCGGGTAGCAGGCAAGCTCCCTCCCACCCGCACTTCAAGCCATACGGTGGAGTGCGGGCCCGCTGCTCTATCTGGGCGACCATTTCTCCGCCACCCATCCCTCCCCGGCAGAGAACTGGCAGGATTTGGAGGGCAGGGTGTCTGAGTGGCTGCGGAGATGGACAGGACTGCTCCGGTGCCTCTCCCTCCGGGGGAGGGCACTAGTGATCAATCAGCTGGTCCTGTCCATGCTCTGGCACTGGCTCAACACTCTGGTCCTGACCCCGAGTTTCCTGGTCCACCTCCAGAAGACAATTCTGGAGTTCTTTTGGCCGGGACTGCACTGGGTCTCTGCAGGGATTCTGAGTCTTCCCCTGGAGGAGGGCGGGCAGGGCCTGTGCTGCATGCACAGCCAGGTCCACACCTTCTGCCTCCAGGCCCTGCAGACTCCTCTATGGTGCAGGTAGTCTGGCATGGAGCCACTTGGCACGCGTCTTCCTCCGCCTCTTCCGAGGGCTCCGATATGATCGTCAGCTCCTTTTTCTCCACCCAAGAGGTCTTCCGCGAGATATCTCCAAGCTGCCGGTCTTCTACCAGGACCTCCTCCGGACCTGGAGGCTCGTCTCAGCCTCCAGGCCCCTTGCGGTCACCGAGGGGGAGGATCTCCTCATGGAGCCCCTGCTACACAATCCCCAGCTACGTGTCCAGGTGGCGGAGACCCCCTCGGTGCGATGGCGGTTGGTCCTGGCAAGAGTCACCAGGGTCAGAGACCTCCTAGACTACGCCCGGGGGGCCTGGTTGGACCCCTATGTGCTGGCTCAGTGCATGGGGCTCTCCACCCCTCGAACCCCCCAACGCGTACTCAAGGAGATGAGGGCAACCTTGCCCCCTACTGCTTTGATGTACCTCGAGCGGGTCTTGCAAGAGGGTACTCCCCGCCCCCCCCTCAGCCCCGGCCCTCCGGTGCTTACCATCGGGCCTCGGCCCTGCGAACCCCCTCGGCCCCCCCATCCTCACGCTCCAAGCCGGCTGCTCAATCTGCAGCCGGTCCTCTTCCAGACCACGCCTAGGAAACATCTGTACGTGCTTGTGCTCCACACCCTTCACTT
The DNA here is from genome assembly GCA_007922155.1 of Mesoclemmys tuberculata. Taxonomy (NCBI): domain Eukaryota; kingdom Metazoa; phylum Chordata; order Testudines; family Chelidae; genus Mesoclemmys; species Mesoclemmys tuberculata. Next base: position 60,342,092 of record ML675616.1, on the reverse strand, counting down.
CCTCACCCTCGCGTCCCGCCCGGACACCAAGAGGCAGGACCTCTTACCACCCTTGTAGGGCGAGGACCCCCGGTGGGCCAGTCTGTATTCCACCTTGACCCCGCGGCCCGCCGGGGATATCAGTTGGCGGCTCCTTCACGGAGCCGTGAGCACGGGCGTGTACTTGGCGCAGTTCACCTCCCACCCTGACACCTGCCCATTCTGCGGCATGAGGGAGACCCTGGCGCACGTGTACCTGGAGTGCGCCAGGTTGCAGACCCTCTTCCGGCTCCTCCAGAACCTCTTGTTGAAGTTCTGGCTGCACTTCTCCCCGCACCTGTTCATCCACTCACACCCCATCCGTGGCCCCACGAAGTCGCGGGACCTCCTCGTCAACCTCCTCCTAGCCCTGGCCAAACTAACCATCTACAAGTCCAGGGAGAGGAGGTTGGCAGGGGAGGCTCCCTGCAGCTGTGGGGCCTATTTCCGTTCCCTTGTTAATTCACGTCTCCGGGCGGAGTTCCTCTGGGCAGTGTCCGCTGGCTCCCTGGACACCTTCGAGGAGCAGTGGGCGCTGTCTGGGGTTCTCTGCTCGGTGTCCCCTTCTGGTCTCCTACGTTTGACCCTGTGACCTTCACGCCCTTTCCTGTTTTATTCATTTGTTGTCCCCCGTAATTTGTTGGATCCGGGTCCAGTGGTTCCTCCTCTAGGCTGGGAGAGGGACCTTTAGCAGTGGGTGGGCTTGCGCCCACCCACGTCTCCCGGTTTCAAATAGTGGGCAAAGGGCTTTTAACCCTTTAGGGCCCCTCATATTGGCCCTGGTATACCCTTCGGTAGCCCTCTGACCTAACTTTACCACAAGTGTTAACTGATAACGATAAAAAGAGTGTCAGTATTTTCATTGTGAAAGACAGGTTCCCTCATGTTTGCTTGCTGGTTCTCAGCTGGATTACTCTTGAGACAACTGCCTGTTATGCACCTAAGCTGTGTAGCTTCAAACACATCCTGGGAAAGCATTTGATATGTAACAGGATATCTATTTTCCCTGTGATTTTAGGAGCCAGGTGAATTTAAGTAAAATTTCTTAGTAGACACTTCAGCAGGTTATTATGCAGTAACCTGACACATTGAGTTAATGCATTATGCCGTTCACAAAACTGCAAAAATGTCAGTCTCGTTAGGGTTACAGTTGGTGTAGTGTGGGGCCAGAAAGCCCCTGGAATTCATTGTGCTATACCAATTACCATGTCTTCTTTCTAATACTGTCAAAGATGATGTAATGAACAATGTTAGCAAAAGCATTTATGAGGTCAGCTTTACAGTGTTGTGGCTGTAGTAATTACTGCTGTACTTAGCTGAAAATTAAACTCCTTCTGCTGACTTCTCTGACCTTGCCAATAACACTTTTTTCATTTTCCTTTTCCCTTTAGAATCCACAAATATGAGCTCTTCACTGAGCATGACTTATCTGCATTTCTTTCAGTAAGGTTAAAATCAGAAGACCTGCATAAACTCCCTGGTTAATAGAGGAGGTTGAATTACCTATTTTAAATCCAGTTTTAGTAAGTTCCTGCTGAGAGTGTTGGCTTTAGGGTATGTCTACACTACAAGTGCTATAGAAACTACAGAGCCGCAGCTACGCCGCTGTAGTGCAGACACTTGCTATAGCAACGGAAAGGGTTTTTCTGTTGCTGTCATAAATCCACTTTCTTCGCTGCATCTACAGTGGTGGTGTGGGGGGCGGGTAAGTCAACCTAACTATGTTACTCAGTGAGTGACAATTTTTACAGCCCTGAGTGATGTAGCTAGGTCAACATAAATTTTAGGTATAGATGGTACCAGACTGCAGAGAACATTAGGAAGAGCTCACTCACATGAGGGGCTGAATATTTCATGGAGGGGTGCTCAGTACTGTGCAGAATCAATAATAATGGTGCAGAATAAGTTACTCCTGTATCAAGAATGTCCTTCCAAAAGCTACCTTTTTAGGGCAAGGAGTTATTGTAAAATCTTGTAATACAAATTCTAAATTTCTTTTCTCTTTTAACTTCAACAGTGTCCTCTTGTTTTGGTCAAGGTTCTATTTTTTTACCATGTATTGGGAAGCTAGGAATATACTCCTACATTATGACCTTTCTCTGGTATTTTCCACTGGGGCATTGATGGTTGCTTATTTATCATTTTGTTGAGAAGGAATGGATTTCCTGTCTCTTCTCTTGGGGGGATCTTGCCTTTCCTTGTTTCATTGACTAAATGTGCTCATTATTTAGTCTCAAGCCTGTGCCCGGGGTGCAGCTCCTCTCATGATTATGTTTCCTTGGCAGATTAACTTCTATGGGAAATATTTATGGGATTTAAATTTGTCTTTTGATTCATTCATTTTTCTGGCCTTTCTTGATTAGATTCAAGCTTTACTTTTTTTCATATCCATTGGTCACATGTCATTTGAACTTCCTATGTAGTTTCTATTACTGTCATTGTTGTGTTAGATTATTATTACCATAACTGCCTATGGCAGAGAAGCTCTTCAAGAGCTCTCCACTAAAGGCAGCTTGTGAGCATTACATTTCTTTCTTCTATATTAACTTTCAACTTTTGCAATGGAACTAGTTATTTAAAATCATTCATACTGTTAACACAGATTTCCCCCTCTGTTTCTGTATCTGCACAACACACACATTAAACAGAATATTATTCAACCTCTCACTCCTTTCCCTGGGCTTTGCTTTATTTTTAAATAAAGTAAAAAGCCCTCAGGCAGGAGTGTACTTGTAAAGACAAACGGGGTTTTCTCAGCTGCATTTCTGGTTCCTCATTCTAGCTCCGTCCTCAAGCATACCACACAGCATTTTATATCTTTAAATTGGAGCCAAAGAGACCCATGTGGTCTGGCTATTGTAGAATAGCTCTGCATCCAAACACTGAGTCCTAAAGTCTAATAACTTTGCTACACTTAACAATTGACACATATGTAATTGTACATGCACTGTTATATGTCTAATAATATTTCTAAGTATTTCTAAAGATTAACAGACAAGGAAACACTTGATATTAAAAGGAAACAAATATAAATGAAATGTAAGCAAATATTTGTACATATATTTTATAGTATAAAATGAGCTGTAAAATTTGCCTGCAGAATAGTGATTATTATATAAAAAGTTAGGACTGGAGCTATTTATCTTAGATGGATGATAGATAAGAGGGGACATGATATAGGTGTATATATAATAATTAGTACTTAGAGAATGTAGGTCAGTGACTTTCCAGAGTATTAGAGCAAAGGGACACTCTGAAATTGAAAGGGGGCAAATTCAAAACTGACAAGCTCCCAGCCTCACACAGTCTTAACAGCAGAAATAACCACTTTCACATAATTAATTCAGCTGTGAAGCTCATTACAACAAGATAGCATTGTGGTCAGTACTTAGAAGTGGAGCTGGTAGAAAAATGGGATATTTTACATCGGAGAGGGAGTGTGTGTGTGTGTGTGTGTGTGTGTGTGTGTGTTCAGCAACTGAAAACCAAAATGTCTGGATTTTTTCCAAAAATGTCTGGTTTTCAATCTTCTGAATAAAAACCAAAGATTTCAAGGAAAACAGACCCTTTCTGTGAGAATTTCGAAAAGGATTTAAACACACTAACTTCTTATTAATGGTGGTTAGTAAGAAACTTTCATAAGAACATAAGAATGGCCATACAGGGTCAGACAAATGGTCCATCAAACCCGAAATCCTGTCTTCCGACATTGGCCAATGCCAAGTGCTTCAGAGGGAATGAACAGAACAGGTAATCACCAAGTGATCCATCCACTGTCACCCACTCTCCGCTTCTGGTAAAGAGAGGCTAGGGATACTTCAGAGAATGGTTTTGCATCCCTGCCAATCCTGGCTAATATCCATTGGTTTAGCCCTGGTCTACACTTACCTGAAGATTCGGCAGCAGTTACACAAACTATGCAGAATAGCTTGTGTAACTCCTGTCAAGTGCTGTGCTTCCCTTCTGTGCACTGTCTTCACTGCACTGCGCTACTTGAGGGGGTGGTTTTACTCAGTTGACTTCCTGATCGATTGAGCGGGTCTACACTGATCGCTCAATTGATGCAGAAAGATCAATCTGGCGGCAGCGACTTTGCCGCCATCAGTATAGACATGCCTTGACCTATTCTCCATGAACTTTGTTATAGTCTTGAACTTTGTTATAGTCTTGGTCTTCACAACATCCATTGGAAAGGAGTTCCACAGGTTGTCTGTGCATTATGTGAAGAAATACTTCCTTATGTTGATTTTAAACCTGCTGCCTATTAATTTCATTTGAGGATCCTTAGTTCTTGTGTGATGAGAAGTAAATAACACTTCCTTATTTACTTTCTCTATACCAGTCCTGATTTTATAGATCTCTATCATATCCCCCCCTTAGTCTCTTTTCCAAGCTGAAAAGTCCCAGTCTTATTAATCTCTCCTCATATGGAAGCTATTCCATACCCATAATCATTTTTGTTGCCCTTTTCTGTACCTTTTCCAATTCCAATATATCTTTTTTGAGATGGGGCAACCAGATCTGCATGGAGTATTCAAGAAGTGGGTGTACCATGGATTTATAAAGAGACAATATGATATTTTCTCTCTTATTATCTATGCCTTTCCTAATGTTTCCCAACATTCTGTTAACTTTTTTGATTGCCACTGCACATTGAGTGGATGTTTTCAGAGAACTATGCACGATAACTCCAACATCTCTTTCCTGAGTGGTAACGGATAATATAGACTCCTTCGTTAGTTGGGACTATGTTTTCCAATGTGAATTACTTTGCATTTATCAATATTGAATTTCATCTGCCATTTTTTTGACCAGTCACCCAGTTTTGTGAGATCCCTTTGTAATACTTTACAGTCTGCTTTGGACTTAAATATCTTGAGTAGTTTTGTATCACTGCAAATTTTGCCACTTCACTGTTTACCTCTTTTTCCAGATCATTTATGAGTATGTTGAACAGTATTGGTCCCAGTTCAGATCCTTTGGGGACACCACTATTTACTTCACTCCATTCTGAAAACTGAGCATTTACTACTACCCTTTGTCTCCTATTTTTTAACCAGTTACTGATCCAGGAGAGGACCTTCCCTGTTCTCCCATTAGCTTACTTTGCTTCAGAGCCTTTGGTGACGGACCTTGTCAAAGGTTTTCTGAAAATCTAAATACACTATATCTACTGGATCACCCTTGTCCACATGCTTGTTGACTCCCTCCAAGAATTCTAGTACATTCATGAGGTGAAGGACAATTTCTGCTCTGCACTCCCCAGATAACTGCCCACTGCAGGTTTTCCTCTTCAAAAGCAGCTGATGCTGACCATTGCCATAAACAGGATATTAGACTAGAAGGACCACTGGTCTGATCCAGTATGGCAATTCCTATGTTCCTCTTACAAGTAAATAGTTTAGTGTGTTTAAAAAAATAGATATTATAATAAACAAGAATACCATCTGGCCTTCTCAGTAGGCAGGCTAAAGATGCCATAAGCATCAATCTTCATGATCCCAAATTAATTGGGAAGAGAGGCAATAGTATTGCACTGCTCAGTGGAATGGGGGGGTCACACTTTCCTCTAAAAATTTTGGTAGTCACTTCTGCTAGTACCATACTAGATGGAAACTCTGTAGTAGGTTGTCCAGTGATTGGCTGGCCTAGTGGTCAGGCCACGGTCTTACAGTTTTTCACATCCCTCTAGTTAAACTAACTTGATTGTCTAGCACAGAAAATTTCCAAGCTTGCCATAAGAGTTGTGGAAGTTATAGGTGCAAAACTGTTAACATCAGTGCTAATTTTTCTTTCTTAAGAGTTCACCACTTGATTGGATATAAATTCAGATGCTCATAGAAGAGCTAACCATACTTTAGTTGTTAAAAAGAGAAAAATTCGGTTACTTATAATTAAATCAGCTTCTATACTGACAAGAAATACAATATGCTAATCCATCCTCATCAATGGCAACAATGTAATATACTATATACGCCATTGTTTTTTATAATTATATGCAGATCTCAAACAAGCAACACATTTAATGAATAATAAGATTTATAAGCACATGGACAGTATATTCCTTAAAGAAATCTTTTCATGATTTATGACGAGCAGGATGAATTGGGGCTTAAATATACAGTGAAGCAGTCATCTAATTGTAGTGATAATGAGGTGTATAGTTTGCAATATAAAATTATTTTAATGGAAAAAGTTTCTTTTCTGTGTTGTTTTGTCTGCTGTACAGATTTGTTTGGTGTTAATTTGATTGCTGGTGAAAATATTTGACATCTTCTCATTTCCCCTTTGAAGACACTCATCTTTGAAATATCCCGATGCCTTTATTTTACAAGGCTTTAAAATGTATTCCATACCTGAGTATGCCTCTTTTCATTAACCTTGTTATTTAGCTGCATAAGGGTTTCTCTTAATGTGAAAAGGTTCACAGTGCAGTGCACAAAACCTGACATGCATTAAGGATCTAATTAAAAGAAATACATTTGCCAATTAAGACATTGTTTGTTTTTCTTTATTGCATGTTTGCATGAAGCACATAACAAAGTCCCTAGAATGAAGAGGCCTTGTCCACGAAAACGAGAGGCTCTGATTTTCAGGAATGCCTCTAATTTTGGAAGATCATTATGTCTTTTGCAAATAATTGAACTTGTAATTTTACTCCACGATATCATTGTGGGTGTAACTGGTAAAATGTAGACATCCAATTGCCTGTTTGTACCCAGAAATCAGGCGTTTAGATACCTAACTGCTACTGATTATGCTCACAGCCCAAGAGTTGGGTTACAACTCTGCTGAAAATCATGCTCCCAATGAGGTGATTATCTGCTTTTAGAAACCCATATAGGGGATGCCAGATATTGAAAATGAAGCATGTTGAAATACTGTGATACAAAGGGCCGCACTTACTTTAGGGCCCAATCCTGCACCATTGGAGTCAATAGGAATTTTGCCATGGATTTTGCCATTTACTCAATGGAGTCGGACTGGGCCCTTAATTTCCAAATAAATGTTTATAAATATCCTTATCAAAACCACACAACTATCATATTTTCTAACCAGTGAAGCTCCCTCTGTATGAACAATATGAAGAGATTGTTATTTGAGTTGATCAACATTAACAGCCTGGGAATAAAGTCAGCCCTGTGGTATACAGGTGAAAATCCTGTAGAGGGCAACAAGAGTTGTGCCAAATTACACCAATGCTGAATTTGATCATCTTTGTCTCTTTTTTGCAGTTAAAGGAACAGGGTGATTGCAGGGCACATTCTAGACCTAGAGCAACTTTCAATGCCAGTTAGCTTTAAAAATATGAAGACATCACAAACACCATGCACCTACTGATATTATTTATACACTGATTCAAAAACCTCCTGTAATACTTTCACTGAGCAAATTTGCAGCACTATCAACTGTTTAATATGAGAAAAATAATGTAGCTATGTAAAATAAGACATTAAAAAATCAAAAGACACAAACAGTATGACCATATGTTCACTAAGAGACAATATTTTGTTTATCTATTGTTCAGAGGAATGAAGGAACAGAGAAATATTTTGATCACACTTGGCAAACACATATTGCCAAGTTTCCTATAGAGAGGCACTGCAAAATCCAACAGGGAAATTAAATCCAAAGTTATGGCCTGGACAGCAGCTACCCAAAAATATAAGACAGGATCCTGGTTACCTTCTCCAGAAAATGTTTACATTTTGGGGTCAAAATCTTGCATTTTAAAAGATTTTACACATTTCAGAATAAGCACCTGGCATTGGCTATTGTCGGAAGATAGGATACTGGGCTAGGTGGACTATTGGTCTGACCCACTATGTCCACTCTTATGTTCTCATGCTCCTCTCAACCGTAGAGGTATGAACTGCCTCATTCATCCCAATGTGAAAAGTTCCAGAGAGGTAGCCGTGTTAGTCTGTATACAGTAAAAACAAGAGCCCTGTCGCACTCTAAAGACTAACAAATTTAATTTTTGCAGACATAAACTTTCGTGGGCTGCAACCCACTTCGTCAGATACAATTCCAATGGATACTTACTTGCTTTCCCGAAGTCTACCCCAAACTAGAATGGTATTCTGTTTTTCAAGACAATTTCCTTATGCATGTGGATTTTTAGAAACTTTGGAAATTACCTTATTTGGGGCAGTGTATATCACAGACCCCTTTGTGGAGCTGGGATCAGATAATGGCGTCTGCAGCACCACATACAGACCCCCATGCGGAATAAGGAAGTGGCCTGGGGAGGGTTGACTCAGCAACATGAACTACACGTATATGTCGCCTTATGGCATAGGTTTAAGCCATATCCTATGGGGATACGACAAGGGTGATGTAAGGCACCAGTGCATGGTCATCAAGTGTTTGTCGATGTGTAGGCCTCTGGTTGGCCAGATGCCAAGGGTAACCTTAAAAGGCTATGCAGCAAATGCTAGCCAATGGTCACCAAGACATAGCAAACTGTTGCATGTGGAAAACTATAAAACCAAGCTGCCAAGTAGCAGCAGCCAGAGAGGAAAAGGAATTGCCTAACACCCAGAGTCTCGAGCGTGTTAGATTCAGTGGGCTGACGCATCCTTACTAGCCTGCTTCGCAAAGGCCTGATCACCCGAAGCGACTCTCTCCCTCCTGCAGAATCTAAGCAAGCGGTCGTTTAAGTTTGGCCAAGATGATTTGTTATTACCTAAGCTTAGTGAGTATGAATTAACTGTTTATTGTTGTCTGTCTTGTAAACTTTCTAGAGGAACTCCATAACTGGGCACCCTAGTGTCACAAAAGTGACAGCCGTGCGTTGATCCCTTGAGATCATTAACGCAAAAGTCTTGGGTGGCGCATTTTGTCCTTCGTGCACGGAGTTCCTCCTCCTTTACTATCAGTTGTTAAAAATAAAGAATTTATTGATTAAGAGAAATAAAGCCTTGCTGTTGTCTCTTTGACCCCTCCGTATCGTATAATTAGAACCTTATTCGGTACCTATTGGTTCCGTCTCAACACCCTTGAGACCAGTACCCCAAACTTATGCCATAATCTTTACCCCAGAAACACTTTTGGCACCCTGTGTTCAAGACAATCTCTCTATGCATGTGGTTTTTAGAGCAATTTGAATATTAATGTCAGCTCCTTTGGGGGGACTATAGTTGAGGGATCCTTTGACCAAGTGACCCCAAATCTGTACCATGGAGTATATCCCTGTCCCTATTATGGCATACCTATCTTCAAGACAATCTCACTATGCCTGTGGATTTTAGAGCACTCTGAAAATTATAAAAGAAGATTGGAAGTGTGAGGGGGTCATACCTTGAAAAGCCCTTGATCAAATAACCCCAAATTTACACCCCAAACTCTTGTCTCTGTTACAGCATACCAATTTTAACAGCAATTCACCCATGTTCATGGATTTCACAACAGTTTAAAAATTGTAAGCAGCTGATTTTGTGAGAGGACTGTATCTCTGGAACCCTTTGAACAAATTTCTCCCACTTTGCACCACAAAGTGTACTCTAGCTCCTGCTGTGGAATACCTCTTTTCAAGACAATTTCCCTGTGCATGTGAATGTTAGAGCAATCTGAATATGACAATCAGTGACTTCCTGGGGAAGGCTCAGTGTGAGGAACAAATGACCCCAAACATGCACCTCTAACTCTGCTCCTGGTCCTGATGAGAGGAATTAAAAAAATTGAGTATGTAAGTGGATTTTAGAGCATTTGATATGAAATCTTAAACAAAAACCTCTTTTCTTGAGGCAAAACTTCCAAAACGAGCTGCTAAGCAAAGCAGAATGCAGCAGAGTATAGCAATCTGCACAGCAACCAATCTTAGACTCTGCTGAAGTCAGGACCCCCACTGAACAGTCCTGGGGTTCAATTCCTCCATTTTCTTGATGTGGAAGCTGGATGTGAACTGGGATCTCCCACAAAGCGGGAGAGCAGCCAAGCTGCTGGGCTGTGGGAGATTCTGGTAGTGGGCTCTCAGTCTTTCCCCTTGAAATTAATTAGGACTAATTAAACGGTCATTGGAACAGAGACCTGAACCTGGGTTTCCCATATCCTAGAAGGGAAGAGGAAGTTGCAGCATTAAGTGCCTCTTAATGGCAGGATTCCACAAGTGTAGGTCTTTTTAACATAACATTTTTTTCAATGCACAATGCTTCGAGTTAAAATTGAATTCTGCCAAGCCTTTTTAATAATTTTGATGGAGAATAGCAATAGTTTATTTTTAAGCTTTTATTTTGTTTTGGTTTTTAGTAATGTAAATATTCAGTTGCAGGTAATTATTGGAGATTCAGGCAATGGGGGTCAGAGAATAATTATTTAATGCTTTTAGGAGTGGAGATTTAAAATGTTAACTGTAACCATTAAAACACACATTGTCAACATCCCATGTCAAGATATACAAAGCAAATATCTTTCAATCAAATTCTAATAAGTTCTCAGCATTTTTCATACATTTTGATCATTATCTATGGAAATATTTCTTTCATCAGCTTTTGTGTGTATGGTGAAATTTGTGTTTATCAACATTTACTGATAAAAATCTAATCCTTCCATGCCTGTTTATAATCCAGCCACCCACCTGAGGAGACCGTGAAGGTGACTGGGAAGAAGCACCTCCCAACATCCATCACTAGTGATGAGCCTGTCAACAATCAGAGTAACAGAAGAGCCTGTAACATTTTGTTCACATTTGTGCCATTAATAGCCACAGTCACGTTATATTCATAAAATCATAGATGGTTAGTGTTGGCTGGGACCTCAGGAGGTCAACTAGACCAACCCCCCTTGTTCAAAGCAAGACCAACACCAGTGAATCAGTTCCAACCATCATTTTCCAATCCTACCTCCTCTTAAACATTCTTCTGTAGTTTACATGGTTACAGACCTAGAAAATATAATTTGTCTCATTGTATAAGACTACTTTATTTCCTTATCTTCTTCTGCACTTTCTTCTTTATGCATGATCTGGGTCCCTGAACCCATGTCAAAAGGGGCAGTTATATCAGAGATGAGTGCTGGGGTCTCCTACAGTTTTGGCTCTTATATTGCTCACACTGCCACCCCAGCAGCTTCAGTACTGCAGACATAAGTGAACACGAATGGGGAAGCACAGACACTATACAAGAACCATACTAATACAAACAGAGACCTAATATGGTCAGATTTTAAATAGAATGAAGAAACCACCTACAAGAAAGGCAAGAGCAATCAAGTCAAGGGGAAAAAACCCACAGACAACTCTGCCATGGTACTAGTGACCCACTGTAATTCAGATTTCTGGCCAGAATGTACTGTCTGTCCTGAAACCCAAGTAATATTTTCATTGGCAAGGATGGGGTAGCATGAAGAATTTTATGAAAGCTGGCCTTGAAATACTATTCATTTTCATGCTTTAACAAGAGAAGAAGAAGAAGAAGAAGAAGAAGGAAACCATGTCTTTTTAATGAGAACACCTATTAAAATGATTTTTTTATGTGTTATATGAGGGTGAATAGATTCGTACCAAACCACAAAAAAGAATAAAATCTCGACGTTTAGCATTGTCATGGCAATAACCTAGATTTGCTGCACTCCATCTCAATTTGGTTTTTTAAAAAGTGCAAAAATCAACGTACTGTTATTAAAAGCTCTCATATTTATTTCGTCAGATAACTATTTCATTAATTAGTAAAGCCGACAATTTGACATAATCAGCTATGCTGATTTATGAAATGGTTTATCTAAGGAAATAACTATGAGAGCCTTTTTAATAACTATGCTTTGAATTTGAGAAAAAAGTAATATCAAATTAGACTAGAGCTTAGCACACATTAAGCAAGACATACTAATGATTTTCTAGCTGGTTTGGTTAAAGTTCCACTAGGTTCTTTTTTTTCTAGTACTCTATAACAAAATTGAAGAGGACTAACTAAAAACATTGGAATCAAATGATAAAATTCAGATATGCCCACTGAATTGAGAATAGAGATCTTCACACATACCTGAGAGCAGACTTTAATAATTGTAGCAAAATAGGAACACTGCTAGATTTTCCAGAAAATTTTATTCTTCTTAGAAGGCATAGCTGTGCTGAAGCTTTTCTGACATTTCAGATTAAGCAATTTGCAAAAAAGGAAGGCAAAATTCTTCCCTCTGATCTCTGTGGGTGTCTCTCGTGTACTGAGCACACAGAATTTTCACCAACATCAGTAGAAGTTCTGAATGCAGAAGTGGTTCAGAATATGAAACAGAGCTCTCTGGTGCAGATGAGAGCAGAGAACTTTCCCTTACACATTCACCCATTAAATCATAACTGTATGCTGCCCAGTAGCCTAGTGTTGTCGTGACAGTTTTGATCAGTTGGGGAATTTAAGATGATAGTTCTTAAAATTAAACATCTGGGGGCAGATTACACAAGGCAGTTTCAGTGGATGACTTTGAAGCCAGTGGAAGTGAAATGAAAACCATGAAATATGTATGCAGAAAAAACTTCTGAAAAATGCTCAAAGGAAGCATATAGCTTCTTTTCTGTTTACTTGGTGTTAAATTTGTGTGGTTTCTTAGCTCTACATGCAGCTTTACTTTAGTAGCAATATGATAGCCTTATCTAGGTTAGCAATTAGAACACTAGCTCCCGCTACATAATAACTCTGTGAGGAAATGTGCATCCCCTACTTACATTGTTAACCTTGAGGGTAATCTGCTGGTTCACATATTTAAACCTCTAGCTGAAGTCATTTTATGCTTGGAATTGAGTAGCAGAAGAGGTATTATCTGGATAAAATGACCATAGCACTTTAGATAAGGTGAACCAGAGGTCAAAGGTTGGTTAGAATTGCACAAGTGTCACATTTTGCAATGATTTGGTGAAGCCTCATAAGAACTAAAACATCCCCAAAAATAATGTGGGTCCATAGATGTATTTATTTTTGTATTTCTTTGTGAATAATATTCATGTATATGAAAGAAATTGTTAAAAGTATCTAAGGAGGATTATTGTCAGAGCACTGATATTACAGTATTATTGACTCCAGTCCATTGTACATAATCCAGTCAAGTTTGAATAGTAACTCTGGAATGGCAAAGTGCCGAATATGTAAGGAGAACTGTATTCTAGCAGGGAAACAACTTCTCCAGTAGACTTTTAATTAAGTAAATATTTTGCAGTTTATTTAGCTAATTAATTTACATATAACCAACCACTGTGACCTTTAGATGTATAGATTTAACTGTTTTACTGCGGCCTTCAATCCCTTACAACAAAGGAATGCTATAAAATGTTGAAGGTGGCCATTCTTGTACTTGTCTTTTGAAAGAGCTCTAGGATTGGTCCTGTAACTATATTGGTAGTTTTACTTTTAGTACCAATACAATAATAGAGAGAATAATTAATGCTAAAATTAAAAAACATGACAAATGAATATTGTATGATGTGTTATGGAAGGAGAGGTGGAAACTTGTGTGGCTTTTGAAGGAGTAAATTACAACTAATTTGTTAGAAGCTTTTGAAAAGAGTTAAAATGCTGTAAAAAGGAAAATGGGCAGATATACAAGTTTTTTTAATCTTTCAAAATGCTTTTCATAAAGCCGCTCACAAAAGGCTATTAAGAAAAATTTAGTAACCTCTAGCTAAAATATAAAGTCATGACTTGCATTAAAAACTGGCTAAGGGAAGGAAAGCAAAGAGTAGGAATAAATGGCCAATTCTCAGAAAAAGAAAAAGGTTAATTATGAGGTGTCTTTGGGATTGGTAGAATACATGTAAAAACCAATGTTGTTCAATATACTTAGAGACCTTCAGGCAAGTGATGTTGACCGAAGTGAACTGTTCAACTTGAACCATAAAAGAGCAGTGCTTGAAATTAGTTTGGTTTGTGTGGTAATCACATCTGTGAAACAGCATTGGTTTGTTAAAATACGTTATGTTTTGAATTGGTCATTGTTTTTTGGGGTTTTTTTTTTTAAACTTTTCTGTTTTCTCTGAATTCCTGCAAACTTTTCCAGGCTTCTGTTCTTGGTGTATTTCAAGTTCAAGACTGTAGGCTGGTGGCACGGTCCAGCCAGCAGAGTCACAACCCTTCCTCAGGCCTAGGCTCCGAGGAAGGCCAAAGCGCCTCTGTCGAGGGGAATAAGTTCCCTGTAGATGAGTCTATAGCCCTGGCTCCTAGGTGAGGTGGGCTTCCCCAGCAGTCTATAGCCCCCTGGCCCTCATGTAGGGCAGCGATGGTAAGGGGTCGATGGCCCCTGGCCTTCCAATAGGTGAGGTGGGTCAGTAGTCTATTGCCCTGGCCCTCAGATGGGACAGAGCAGGCAACGGAGTCTTTAGCTCCCCCCAGCTCACTCACTCACTGTTGTGGAGTGATCCTAACGGCTGAATTAGGCACTATTGGGTTTCTCTTTTACTGTATCTGACACAGTTATTGTTATAGAGCATTGGCCCCCTTTCTTTTCTGCTAGTAAATGACCCTTTTGTTTAAGAAGTGTATGAGTGATTATTGGTAACTCACCACTTGTTAAGGCCCTATAAACATTTACATACTTGCCTCTGAACCCATCTGATACCTGCCTTGCTACCAACTAATTGCAAAGGTTTGGTGCCCCTTGACACTCACACTGGCCCCTTCAATGTCAATTCTTATTTTATATTTGGCTTGATGATCATATAGAAGTTTCGAAAGGGGGAATTTCCTGATATCTGACATTTACAATATAATCACATTGAGGAATAGAGTGAGATGGGATGAGGGGGGGAGAGAGGCTTCAGTGCAGAAAACGTTGATAAGCTGAAGTGCCAGAAATGATACCAGATGAACTTCTTCCACACATACAGCAACTCGCTATTTTTAAGGTAGCTGAATAATTGTATTCAGTTGCTCATTTGAAGGTAAAATAAGGATCTCATGGGTGAAAGAAATTGGTCCTCTTTTTAGTTTTAGTTCCAGTTCATTTCATTTTGCACATTGTTTACTTGTATTCCCCCCATCTGTCTGTGTCCATTTTGTTAGAAATAACCAAACAAGTTGTCCCAGGGCTGGATTGGTGTGACGGAACCCTTTATTGCCTGCTTGTTCCACCTCGACACCATGAGTGAGCAACGAGGGGGTTACTTTACAATTCTTTTATCCATAACAGTATGTAAATGTATATATTTCAAGCAACTCCCCATAGACCATTATTTGGTTACATTGACACCTATTAAATGAATATTAACAACTACATGATGAATACAATTATACCTGCCTCTGTTTGTTGTTTACAGGATTACTATACAGAAGTCAGGCACATCACCTTAAAATCTAAACATTTTACACTAACATTCTTTGAAGTAAAGGTATGCCAGGGGAAGGAAGATAAGACTTTATTCCCACCAAGGCCTTGTGCAGGAATGGTGATAGACTTGTTCCCTGCACAGGTGGCCAGGAAGGGAGGAAAAGAAGAAAAATAACAAATTAACTAGCAGAAACTAACCAATTAGCAGAAACAAGGTTTGCCTGTGCCTTGACCCCATTCCCTGTAACTTAGGCCTGACCACTTATTCAGCTTTTAACTCTTTACTCTCCTACACAGTTGTTCTATCTTATCTTATACTAAGAGTGTAAGATCTTTGGGATAGGAACCCTCTTTCTGGTCTGTGTTTGTACAGCTCCTAGCACAATGGGCTCCAAGGTACTTTGATAATAACAATATTAATTAAATAATGATGTTCTATCACCAAAATTCATTTTATTCTCTGAAACATCTGTTCTACCCTGTAGAAGAGTAAGCTAGTTTGCCCGCTGATCATCTTTATTAAATTTTGATTGGCTCATCTTCATTCATGTGATTAACTGCATGCAGTACACAGAACAAGTTCAGTAATGTGTTTCCTGCACTGTAACAAACACTGTTTGCACTGTGCAAACACACAGATTAGCCTTTGAATTTGCAGTGAAATGTGATCATGATTATTGGGGAAGGGAAAATATGGGATTTTGCATTCCCAAGAACATGAATTATTTACTAATAATGGTTTTCAATTCATGCGTAACTAGATTGATGGTGAATTGGATTTGGCACTATAAAAGCTGGCAGTAGAAGTATGTTGTCCTGAAATCGGAAGTAACTATTATTTTTTATGAATATGGTGCATGCCCTTGTGTGTTTGTTTATGATGGGTTACTTACCATGGAGTTAGCTCAAATGGGGAGTGATCCAGGGGCAGGGTCTCCTGCCTAGTGGTTAGCATCTGACACAGCAGTTGCTCCTAATGAGTGCAGCCTCATGTGGCAACTCTGCCCAATGGTTACAGTTAAGGGGTTAGATGGGGGAACTTGGGCCCTCTCACTCAATTGGATTCTGATTCAGGGCCCTGTGAGGCTGTTCACCCGATGGCATCTTGTTTCAGCCTCAAGTCAGTTTCCCTGGGTCATTTCTTACCTCAGTCTGTATCCCAGCTGGCCATCGTCCGTCCCTGGGGACTACTGCCCTGGTCCCCATCACCAGGTGTTGTGGCTCCACCACTCCCTGGCCTGGTAAGGGCTCAGCTCACATTCTTCCCAGGAGCTCACAGAATACATCCTTCTCCCTGGCCTGCCAGCTCTGAGTGAGCTGTCTGGCTGTCTTTTAAACACTGCTTCAAACCTGAATGCTCAGGATGGGCAGAAGGGTGGGGTCTCCTTAGCCCAGAATTGCTCCTTAACCCCCTTCTGTCCAGTGAGAAGTTTATTCACCCCATCACAGGGTTTTTTAACGAACCAAGCAGGAAACATAGAACAATGACACAGATGAGTTCTTGAGGAAACAATGGGGAAACTCTTCATTGGGGACTACCCCCAACCTAGCTCCAGCTAGGCTGATAACAATTTGCTTTTCTCTAGTCTAAACCTAAGATCAAAAGAAGACTACTAAACATGAGAGGATACTGGTCCTAGAAAGGGAGAGGGGGCTGATTGTATGGCTGAGTGCTGCCCAGGACGTGAGTGCAAGCTGATAGGCAGGCAAGGAGACACAAAGAGCATCCTGTGAACAAGACAGATTGCTTCTCCCAGCCAGAGATACAAGTTAGCAGGGGTGAGAAAAAACTGACAACGTGGGCAAGGAAGGATTAAAATGTAGGTCAGAAGAAATAAGGCATCTGGAATTCTCTACTCTGTCTACCCTTTATTCTGAGTGCTTTCATTGGGTGAATGAACAAATAACATTGTGTTTTGAAGACACTGTTTTGGAGTTGCTTTAACCACATCGCTTGTCACAGGTACCCAGAGTGAGAGCTAACATTATCCCAATTAAGCTGGGCCTCTCATGTTAACATGATTGGAAAATGGGGGGGTGGGAAGGCTGCAGCCCAGAGATCCAATCTCAGAGAGGTTGGATCATGTGGTTCCATCCAGAGTGAAGTGAAGGAATGTCATTGAAGGAATGTACTCAAACAGGTCTCAGGTGCAGTTTGCCCTGTAACTGTGGCATATGTATTAATATTATAATTATGGTTACTAATTAATGAGAAGAGATGAACCTGTTAGTGACTTGACAAAGGTTAGCGAAGACAAGGTGGGGTTGTGAAGAACCACTGAAATATTGACATAATTGGAAAACTCAATGGCAGATGAAATTCAGCACAGAGAAGTGAAAGTTTTTGCATATTCACTGTAAGTTGCAATTCAAACTACTTATAAAACTATTTCTGAATTAGCTGCAACTTCTCAGGAAGAAGATCTACAATCGGTGTCATTATTGAGAGCACAACAATGGCATCTTCCTTGCACAAAACAGTAGTCAATAAAACTGCAAATGTAATACTTTGATATTTATTGATGGTACAGTTGCATGTCAGACTGAATTCAGATATTGTTGTCTCATTCAGAAAAAGAGGAAACAACTGTAAAAACAAGTCCAAACACAAGCTAAAAAGAAAAAAAGAAAAAGAAAATAATATATTATTATCACTAAAGATAAGGTGTGTGGAAAGATATAATGTGAAAAGAGATTGGAAAGACAGGAATAGTGTCAATTCAGAAAGAAGTAGCATAGGAAAATTTATTAAAGTGGTATATAAAATGTTAAATGGTAAATAAACTGCCAACCAAGGATTCTTTATATTTTATCCCATAACACAAGGACAAAAACGCACTGAAACTTAAAAGCCAAAAAATTAAAACAGAGAAAAGGAACTACCTCATTTTAATGATAAAATTCAATTATCTGGTGGAATTCTGTGCTACAATGTACTATAGCATGAAGGCAAATAACTGTCAGGGATAGACACAAAAGAATTTATGGATGATGACATTTAAGTGCTTAAAAAAACACTGGGATTCACAAAGCCTGAGTTAAGTGATCAGAAAATGGAGGAAGGCACGGTGCTAAGAGTGGGATTCACAAAATCACCAGTTGGCTTCTCACCTAAGCTAGCTGATGGGAGATGCCAAGGTGAAAGATGTATCCTAAGCATGACCTTTATCTGGAACCTCTGCACCCAAGTCCAGGCTTTAAAGAGCCACCTCCCTCAGCTACTGTTTTTGCAAGAAGCGGGGGACAGAGGAAGGAGGGCCTCTTTTGCAACTTTTAGCCCAGTTGTTCGGGTAGTTACCTGGGCTGTAAGAAATCCCTGCTTCAAGTTCCCCCTCTGTCTGAGTAGAAAAGGGATTTGTATAGACACCTACTACTTCCCAGGTGAGTGCCCTAATCACTGATCTATAAGATATACTAATCGAGGCCTGCCTCACTTTCTCCTGTTGAAGCTGTTCCACTGTGGATAAATAATTTAAAAAGTCATGGGAACAAAAGGACTGGATCCTGAGTCTCCTATCTCCTGGTTGAGTCCTCTAAACACCAGGCTATAGAATCATTCTCAGGCTGGTCTCTCTCTGGCCAAGGTCTCCTTCAGTATTTATCCACAGTGGAAAAGCTTCGACAGGACAGCACTATGTCAGGATATCCAGTGGTTAGTGGTTAAGGCATTAACCTGAGAAGTGGTATACTAACTGTGGTATGTAACCTATCATTGAAATCACCTTCTGTACCAGATGACTCGGGGATAGCTAAGGTAATGAACATTTTTAAAAGAGGCTCCATAGGTGATCCTGGCAATTACTGGCCAGTAAGTCTAACTTCAGTACCAGGCGAATTGGTTGAAACTATAGTAAACCACAGAATTATCAGACATATAGATGAATACTATTTTTGGGGGAAGTGACAACATGGTTTTTGTAAAGGAAAATCATGCCTTACCAATCTACTAGAATTCTTTGAGAGGTTCATCAAGTATGTGGACAAGGATGAGCCAGTAGATATAGTTTACTTAGATTTTCAGAAAGCTTTTGACAAGCTCTCTGACCAAAGCCTCTGAAACAAAGTAAGCATCATGGGATAAGAAGAAAAGTCC
This sequence comes from Mesoclemmys tuberculata, assembly GCA_007922155.1. Lineage (NCBI taxonomy): Eukaryota > Metazoa > Chordata > Testudines > Chelidae > Mesoclemmys > Mesoclemmys tuberculata. Next base: position 60,322,732 of record ML675616.1, on the reverse strand, counting down.
TTTCCTGGATCAGTAACTGGTTAAAAGATAGGAAACAAAGGGTAGGAATAAATGGTCAGTTTTCAGAATGGAGAGAGGGAAACAGTGTTGCCCCCAGGAGTCTGTATTGGACCACTGCTGTTCAACATAGTCATAAATAATCTGGAAAAAGGGCTAAACAGTCAGGTGGCAAAATTTGCAGATGATACCAAAGTAGTTAAGTCCAGAGTAAACTGCAAAGACTTACAAATGGATCTCACAAAACTGGGTGACTGGGCAACAAAATGTCAGATTAAATTCACTGTTGATAAATGCAAAATAATGCACATTGGAAAACATAATCCCAACTATACATATAAAATGATGGGGTCTAAATTAGCTGTTACCACTCAGAAAGGAAACCTTGGAGTCATGGATAGGTCCCTGAAAACATCCACTCAATGTGCAGTGGCAGTCAAAACATCTAACAGCATGTTGAGAATCATTAGGAAAGGGATAGATAATAAGAGAGAAAATATTGTATTGCCTCTTTATAAATCCATGGTAGGGCCCCATTCTGAATACTGTGTGCAGATCTGGTCACCCCATCTCAAAAAGATATATTGGAATTGAAAAAGATACAGAAAAGGACAACTAAAATGCTTAGGGGCATGGAAAAGCTTCCATATGAGGAGGAATTATCAGACTGGGACTTTTCAGTTTGGAAAAGAGACAACTAAGAGGGCACATGATAGAAGTCTATAAAATCATGACTGGTGTTGAGAAATTAAAAAAGGAAATATTATTTACTCCTCGTCATAGCACAAAAACTGGGGTCACCAAATGAAATTAATAGGCAGCAGGTTTAAAATGAACAAAAGGAAGCATTTCTTCACACAATGTACAGTCGGCCTATGGAATTCCTTGCCAGATGATGTTGTGAAGGCCAAGACTATAACGAGGTCAAAAAAGAACTAGACACATTCATGAAGGCTAGGTCCATCAGTGGTATTTAGGCAGGATGGTCAGGGATTACTGTTTGCCAGAAGCTGAGAATGGCCAACGGAATGGATCATTTGATGATTGCCTGTTCTGTTCATTCCCTCTGAAGCACCTGGCATTGGTCACTTTTGGAAAACAAGATACTGAGCTAGATGGAACATTTGTCCAACCCAGTATGACTGTTCTTATGACCCCTCTTCAAATCTCTTCTTTTCAAATCTCTTCTCCCCTCAGGTGGAAGTGGGACTTGAACAGGGGTTCTCTCACATCCTAGCTCAGGACTAAAAGGTATGAGGGAGATCAGCCTTCTCTGTCACCTCCTCCCCCCAACTGTTTTCTGTGAGTACTCGTGTGGGGTCTGATCCTGTAAGTGATCTCTAAACACACACACCAGATCATGCCTCACCAGTGAGTTAGGCAGAATCATGCCTGTCTTGCCCCATTCATGCATTGTTTTGGGGCTTAGGCATCCAAACACCTAAAGTGAGACAGCAGCGTATATGCTCAGAGGCAAAAACATAGATGCCTAGAGACCTTGTAGTGCAAACATTTTGGCATTGAATGAGGTAAGGCACATACAGGGTTTGGGGGCAGATGAGAAAGGGTTTTGTAAACCCCAGTGAGGTTTGAATCTGGGATTTAGGAATTTAGTGCAATTAGGCACCTAAATCCCTTTGTGAATTTATCCTTATGTGTCAAAAAAGAGTATGCAGAGTACATGTAAGCCCTGTGACTTGAAACTCTAGAAGGTAAGGAACTCTCTGCTCCCTTCTGTTCTTGGATGGGGTGAAGTACTGTTACAGAGGCTATGTAAACACTGACAGCTGCAAATTCGCAACTGTCAGATCAATTTTTCTGCTTCGATTGAGCAGCAGTGAAGACACATTCAATCGATCCAGAAGGTAATCTAATAAAACCACCTTCCCCAAAAGTGTAGCATTGTGTCATCAGAAACGCACTTTCTGTGAGCACAACACAGTGGAGATGGCGCACAAAAGGGAAGTTATGAAGTCAATGTGAGTTATGCAAGCTGCTCTGCATAGCTTGCATAACTCCTGTTGACTGCTGCCGAATTTTACCGGCAGTGTAGACCTGCCCAGAGAGTTCTGTCTACTGAGAATTCCTTCAGTGACGCTTTAGAAGTCACCATAACTGCACACAAACTCAGAACTGGTTGGATAGTGGAACTGAATGTAAGGAGAGGGAGCAGAGTGGGGAAGGCTCCTGTCTTGTGGAAAAAAGTTCCTCCGTGGAGACAAGGCCTTTTGTCAAAGGTGTTATATATTACTGGTCCCCCCCACTGAGGTACTGCTCTAGGGGATATTACACAAGGAGGCCTCTCCTACCCAGACACTAAATAAAACTGAAATCACTGTAGCTGTGTTAGGCTTCAGGAACTACATTATCCACTGACTCTAAACTGGGAGAGAGGTTTAGCAGATAGGGGTGGGAGATACGATATTTGCCCATTGGATGTTCACAGTGGCAGGTGGGGAACTGAGTTTATGGACTGCTGCCAAAGTTACTGTGAGGGAGTGTTTTACGTGTCACTGATTTATCGATATTGTTGTGTTTTCCCAAGTTGATTCTGTGTTCCTTTTTTCCCTAGTAAAGCTTTCCTACACAAATTCAGTGCTTGCCAGTGGAAAAGTATCACCTGTTAAGGGTGCATGCCCAGGAAAGGTGTTTAGTGATCCCAGAAATTCTAGATAGCAGTTCAAAGTGGTGGTGTTTATTAACTTTAAGAGGGACCCCTATCAATTTGCATCTGTCCCTTATTGTGGCAGAAGTTTAACATATGAATACAAATAGACTATTTCTGAAGTTACAAGAATCACTATGCTTCAAGGCAAAAGTTATCAGTAGCTGAGATCAGGAAGAAATCTCCCCTCATTTCACAATGAGGTGCATTAGGAGAGTTTATATGCCTTACTCTGAAAAATTCAGTATTGTCCTCTATTGGAGATAAAATACTGGACTATGCAGAGCAGAGGTCTGATATGAACTTGCAATTCCAGAATTCTTGTGGGGTAAGAGTTGAGTGTGTGTTTGTGCAGGTAGACAAATATAAGCTATTTCAAGATCACAAATAGCTTTTCCCAAAATAACTTATTTTTCAGACAGTGCAATACTCTCCTTCATTGGCCTTGATTTAAGCTTCTTATAAAATTATAGAACTTACATATATATTTTAATGAAAACTTTCTTAATCTTAAAATGAGATTTATAAAGGGATTTTGTGGAGATGCTAATATTTCTAAAGTTAGATACTTATATATGACAGTACCATGCATTATGATTCTGTAATATGGGTCTATATAATTTACCTTATTGCTTGTAAAGTTTCCCCAACACTATTTGCTGAAGGATAAACTCAGAGTTCTCCAAGAGCTCTTCATCTCCCATGGATAAAATATTTTCATCACTGCCCATTTTTCTTCTAATGAAAATACATCTTAAAAAAGTAAAAAATTAAATTACTTTGACAACTTCAATTTGGGGATTAAACTTCTCTTCATCTTTTCATTAATAAACAATCCAGTAGGTAGAATTATAATCACAATTTGAAAGTGAAATGTCATAGCTGCGTTTTTTAAAAATGCAAAGATATTAGCTCCTAACCACTGCATTCACTGAAGGATAAATTTCAGATCTTAGTGCAGTGGTAAAATGAAATGAAATCAGAATTCAGTCCCAAGGTTTTCCTTCTCATGGCAATTATCCTCTCCCACACTCAACACGCTGTCAGTGAAATTCACCCCTCTGTAGAGTACATACACCAGTACTCTGAACCCACTCAAACCCTAGTTTGAGGGCTTAGATGGGATTTAAATAGTACTTCAGCCATCTGCTAAGAACCCTGCTTAGGGAGCATATATACAATGACTACAGTCTCTTTAATTAAACAAATGGCCTAACCTCTCAGCACCTAATATGAAGTAAAGGAAAACTCCCTATTTTTCCTACCAAATGTGTCAAAGGCTGATTTAAAGATATAAATAGGGGATGCAAACACATTTCTAAAGCTTAATTACCAGGTAATTTCTTTTGTCTGGAAAGCTGTAGAATATTTATTTTTCTCTTCTATCTCAGTTAAATTATTCTTTAAGAATACTTGTATTTATATAAACTACCTATATATAGATTTAGGCACGTGTGTGTGTGAGAGAGAGAGAAAACCATAGTATGCCAAATATCGTCATTTAAGCAATACTTGCTGAAATTGCTATGGCTGTGAACATTTTTGAGCTCACTGCATAGAAACTACCAATTTGTTGCTGACAGGTGAAATGCAATAAATATTAAGCACAATAGGGAGAATAGAGAGGAAACTATTCTGTACTGGAATCAATTGGAAAAGCAGGATGGACTTTCAAACACCAGATATAGGCACGTGTAAAAGATTTGTAAATGTGATTTTTGTTGCATCTCAGCGTGTACCTGTTCAGTGTATAAGCTGATACTGTCAGGAATTTGAGATGAAGATAAATAACCTGCCTGTTTGCTGGCTAATTATTCAGGTGTGTTAGTGACTCCATACTTTGAGATTTGCATTTAAAGCAGGACTGACATCTCTCTATTTCACACATTAAAATTTCAATGTAGAATCCAAATTTAACATGACAACTTTTCATGGGCCAGTTGAAATTTCCATTATATTTACTCGGATGAATATTTATGAATTTTGGCAAGGAAAACCTTTTAAAAATGGACTTTTCTTTTACCAGACTCTTCCACCTGAAACACGTCAAACTTCACATACACCCCAGAGAAGGGGTGGGAGAGTTTTAAAAATTTTGATTTCACACCTGTGACGGATTAGGTCTCCGGGAAATGAGGGTGCTGAGTTCATTTGAAAATCAGGCTATTTTATGTAGGTGCCTACATATGGATGTAAGGTCCAGATCATCAAAGGTATTCCAGCTCCTAACTTCCATTGAAATTAATGAGTTAGATGCTTAAATACCTTTGTGGATTTGGGCCCAAGTCACTAGCTTTAGGTACCCAAATTTTGTCCTCTTCTTTTATTTACTTTAAAAAAAAAAATGAACTTGAACAGGTTTTGAACAATCTTTCAAAATGGAGATTTTTCCCAGAAAAACTTAAAAGGCTTGACCTAGACCTGCCACATAGCTTCAACTTCTGATGAACTCAGTGGACACTGCAGGTGGTCTGTGCTTCTCTGGATGAAGCTCAAAGTTTCCAGGCCCACTCTAGTGTCACAGCAGTGGAACATTTGATGGCACAACAGGTGTAACATCTGTCTTTGTTTTTCTATTTCCCTCACAGCAGCCATTGCAAAGAATTCACTTTATGCATTTGTAGAAAAACCTGATGACGGCTCCCTCTGTACAGAGTTTGTTTCTGTTCTACAGAATCTTACTGGTTTCAGAAGTGGAAAAGATATGCCTGGGTAGAAAAGAAAGCATTGCTACTAATGGGGATTTGCTTCAAGGTTTGCCTCTTTTTAGACCACTGTCTGAGCAATAGCATGAACTTTTTACTTTTACCAACTAATTAGAAAAGGACACTTCTTAAACAAACGTCCATTCTCTAACAAGCTGGCACAAATATGACCCTCAAATGAGAGGTGATAAAAGCAAAAGGAAGTATCTGTCAAATAAATTATTTACTGAGTGTTGCTTTTATTCTTTGAATAGATTTTTGAATATTAAAATCTGCTCAATTATTCAGGGAATAACTTATTTACAACTCTAGAAGATGACAAAAAGATTAATCAAATAAGTTATTCTGCAAAAAATAGGAATGTTAAATGAATTATAGTTAAATGAATTCACTGTTAATTGAATAACAGATTCAGTTAATTGAATAATGTATTCAGTTAAAATCTGACTAGCTATATTATGAATCTGTGTCCTGTATCTTTGTTAACTGTATGCTGTATACTATTTAAATAATTAGATTTTTTTTCATATCCTGTACCACAGTGACCCCCATATGGCAAGTGGTATTCATTGAGAGGTGATGCTTGCATCATACCTCTTCCCCAAGTTTTCTATGAGAATAGACAATGTGAGGGCCTCAAGAGAGTAAGGTAAAATGTTTCACTACTAGGTTATGGGTTCAATTACATCCTAGATGCTAGGGCTTAGAAGTTGTGTTGCTGACTTTTGGGTGGCTCAAATCTGTTGATAAGATCAGTCCTGTTCCTTATGGAGAGGTGTCCATGTAATTAAAATGCCATTATGATAGATAATTGTTGATAATAGTAAGAGATCAAAGGCTGCAGTTTGGCACAGCATGAAGAATTAACTATTCTCTCAGAAGTTCACCTGCAGAGGATGGTCCCTCCAGATTAGGGTTGAGAAACCATGTTTAGGCCCTGGGAAAATTAGACCTTGTGGCTGAAAATAAAGAATCTCAGTCTCTACAGCTGTCAAGATGACGTGTTTCTAATAGTGTTAAGCTCACAAAAATGTATAAACAAAAAATATCTACATCAGCATTGCAGTTAGTTACTGAACACACATCTCATTCATAACCTAGATTCCCTCCGCATGGCTCTTTGGACACTCATCAATGCCTGTTTAAATAAAATGTTAATTCTCTCTAGTCAACAAGTATCATATAATAATTTTATTAGAGCAACTCAGCAAAACTTGTATATGCAAGAGGGCGTGACACTTTTTTAAAGCAGATTGTGCTTAAATCCTCTGAGAAGCCAGGATTTTTTATTTTATTTATTTATTTATTTATTTTAACCTTAGAGACTCTCATTCTTTCAACAAGTTAATGCCATAGCAAGAAATTTTAGCAGGCCCTTGAGTATAGAAAATAATGCAAATATTTTCTGAGAATATTTGTTCAAATTTTTAATGCATTTTCTTTAGCTATTTTCATGCCCCTTTTATGATGAATTTCCATAAATGTTTGAAGCACACAGTATTTCTGACACAAATGTACATATAAAGCAAATTTCACAGTCACATACAGGAGTATTCACTCAACTCAGACTTGAGTTTTGCACTTGTAAGCATCTATACCAGGTCCAGGGACAAACTGGTTACTGAACCAGGGACCTCTAGAGTTAAAAGCATGAGCTTCTACAGCTTCGTCTTGAAGTAAAGAATCTAGTCTCATAGCTGGGAGCTGTAACAGACTCATACCTTCTGTGGATAAGGCACAGATGGAGACACATACCACATACTAAACAGTGAGTTAAATTTGCTTGGTCATTCAATCAAGGAATTGGAGCGATACTGGGTGCTCACTCACAGCTAAGCAACATTGCCCAAATCTCCAATAAATCACAATCGATCCACAAAATGCAATATCTGATAAGTTATTTCTGAATAAATGTGAGGAAAAGGTGACTAAATGTCTTGATTCTTTATTGGGAATCTATCATTCACATTTCTCTCTCAATGCCTGAAGAGCAGCTCTTTAAGAAGTGATAATGTATTCTCTTAAACGTATTGCCATAGCTGCCCCAGGCTTGATCAATCCAGTTCTTTCCTAAACAGAAGTAAAAAAGACAAAATTAAGATTAATATGAATAGAAAGCCATAAAGTGTATAAACACTGTACCAAATAAAATATAGCAAAGGAAAGAGCCTATTGAATACAGAAACAAATCAACAAATCTAGACCACGACTTTGAAGGTTTTAACTTTAAGAACTTGATTAATTGTAGCATGTATGATGAATTGTGAAATGGTCTAAAATAAAATCATTCCTAAATTTCCACCCATGGCTTTAAAGAATTGTTTGAAAAGGCAATTCAGAAATCTAGGCCTCTAAAAATTACAAGAAAACCTCTATGATTTAGCAATTATCTTTGAGGACTCATGGAGGACAGGCGAGGTCCCAAAAGACTGGAGAAGGGCAAACATAGTACCTATTTTTTTAAATAGGGAGCAAAGAGGAGCCCAGGAATTATGGACTTCAATACCTGAAAAGGTAGTGGAACAAGTTATAAAACAATCAGTTGGTAAGCACTACAAAACAATAGACTTATAATAGCTACCATGGATTTATCAGGAATAAATCATGGCAAACCAACCTAATATGCTTTTTTGACAGGGTTACTGGCTTGGTGGATAGGGGAGAAGCAGTAGACATGATATATCTTGATTTTAGTAAGGTTTTTGACACAGTTCTAAATGACATTTTCATAAGCAAACTAGGGAAATATGATCTGCTTGAAACTACCATAAGGTGGGTGTACAACTGGCTGAAAAAACATTCTGAAAGTATAGTTACTAGTTGTCAAAGTGGGAGGACATATCCTGTGAGGTCCCTCACGGGTCAGTCTTGGTTTGATATTATGCAGTAATTTCATTAGTAACCTGGATAAAGGAGTGGAGAGTGGGCTTATAAAATGTTAGTGACACCAAGTTGAGAGAGGTTACAAATACTTTGAAGAGTAGGATTAGAATTCAAAGTGGCCTGGACAAATCAGTCTGAAATAAACAAGATGAAATTCAATACAAGTGCAAAGCATTTATTTAGGACAGAAAAGGAAAATGCACAAACACAAAATTAAGTATAGCTGGTGGGTTGGGGCAGCCTGTTCTGCTGACCCATGGGTCCTGCACCCTCTTCAGCTATGCTGGTGGTATAGCTGGGGGGACAGAGGGAAAGCAGACCCAATCTGTACCCCAAACCAGGGACTCTGTGAGGAATAGCCTTAAACAGCTTAGTCCATGGGCTACTACCTTCCCTGGATCACCTGTCCTTGGCCCCACTGCTCGTGGTCCACTTCCTAGAACCAGGGCAAGGGTCCCCACTCAGGACTCTGTGCCCATAGTCCCTGGCCATACCTGGACAGGATCCCCCTTGACTCCAGTACCTTTTGGGTTGTGGTAACAACAGCAATTACCCAAAGCTTTGTAGCAGTTCCACTTCCCCTCTTAACTCCCTTTCAGTTACCCCCATGAGCCTGGCAGGGAGGCTTTTGACTGCTGGGGCAAGCTCCTTAATGGGCTTCAGGTGGCTTAACTGCCCTGCAGTCACGCCAGCTGAATCACCCAGGGAGCAGGGATTTGCTGATCCTGAGGATGATATATATCCCTCCCCGTTTTTTCATCAGTTGTCTCAAGGAATCAGTTGTATCTGGGTTCAGTGATCTACCCCCTTAGGCTGGGGGAGGGACCTTGAGTAGTGGGCAGGCTTGCACCCGCCCACATCCTGGTTTACAAATAGGACTACCCTCCTGTAGGTATCAGGTCTGGTCTGGTCACACTGAGTAGGCAGTAATGCTGCTGAAAAGCATCTGGGTGTTATAGTGGCTCATGAAAGAAGTATAAGTCAACAATGTGATGTACTGGCAAAAAAAGCTAATATTCTGGGGTGTGTTAAGAAGACTAATGTAAGAGTCAGCTGGGAATTGTCCCATTCTACTGAGCACTGGTGAGGCCTCAGCTGAAGCACTGTTATCTGTAAAAATGTAGGACACCCTGCCTATATTCTACCGAGGGCTAGAGGTGTGACCTGGTTAATTTAGGTACCCCCACCTTTTCCCTACTGAGGGATCAAGGTGAAAGGCACCTATTCTTACTCACAGGACTCAGGGAATACCCTCCCTTACCCATGGGGCTTGGAGCTTTATGTGTCTTCTGGATCTTTTCCTAGTGAAACAGCCTTACACAAGTGTGTTCTAAACATCTATTTATTAGCAATGCACAAAGACTACGTATGCCAAGCAAATCTGTTACGCTCACCACTCCCAATTTACAGACACACTTCATTTGAGAGTCAGTCAGGATCCATTCGTTTGGGGTTGCTGGTGATGCCTCTGCACATCACAGTGGTGCAGAGGTAGGAGTACTAGCAGTTTGATATTGAACTGCAGTCCAGGGAGGGTTCCCAAAGAGCATTGTTTTCCATTTACATTATATAGATAAAACTAGCTACCTACCTCTGATGTCATTCAGTACTCCTAGGTAACAAAATTTAACTAATCATGTACTGGCATCTATGTTTTTTCCTCAGTGCTCAAGTCTTTTTTTCTTTTTTATTTCTTATGCCCAAAGTGTAACTTATTTATGATTTTTTTTTGTGCAGATGGTCAGCATAAATTCACTGATCAGAGATTATTTTATCATTTTTACCATTTGCTGGGTCTTTCTGTATCTCTCCTAAACTTCCCAGTGCCTGGGTGTCTCTACTTTACAACCCTTGGTGTTATAACTATTGTTAGGGGCATTCCTGAGGTGAGGGTGCTTTACCGACAGTAGAACATTTTTTCTTAATTTTAGTGGTGAAATCCCTGAGTTTCACACAAAGTTGGTTTAATATTGGGTGACTTAAGTCCCAGGCCTACAGTACTGTGTCCAGTTCTGGGCACCACACCTTAGGAAAGATCTGGACAAATTGGAGAGAGTCCCGAGGAGAACAACAAAAATGATAAAAGGTTTAGGAAACCTGATTTGTGAGGAAAGATTATAAAAACTGGGCATGGTTAGTGTTGAGAAAAGAAGACAATGAGGAGACCTAATATGTTAAGAGCCGTTATCAATGGGATGGTGATTAATTGTTCTTATAAAGGGGAAGGTAGGACAAGAAGTTATTGGCTTAATCTGCAGCAAAGCAGATTTAGGTTCGTTATAGGGAAAACTTTCTAACTATAAGAATAGTTAAGTACTGGAATAGGCTTCCAAGGGAGGTTGTAGAATCCCTGTCATTGGAGATTTTTAAGAATAGGTTAGACAAACTTGTCAGGGATGGTCTATGTATACTTGGTTCTGCCTCGGTGTGGGGGGCTGGCCTAGATGCTCTCTTGAGATCCTTCCCAACAATACATTCCTATGATTATTGACTCTTAGTTATATGTTATAATTAATATAAGATATATAGTTGTGAGGCAATGGTAAATAAAATTCAAATGGTGTTTCTGCGTGTTACAGGGAAGCCTGCCCCTTTAAGGGACAGGAGTTCTTGGGCCAGTCAGCCCTGTTCAATTAGCTCTACCCTACTACATCTATATAGGGTGTATCGCAGGCACTGCAGGTCTCAAGTCCAGGCTTGCATACTTGCTAAACAGGTGCCCTATTCACTGAACCAGCACAGCTAGATATGGAAATGGCAGTTGATACACCACAAAGAGAGGCTACAGCCTCTGAGTCAACAGGATCAGCTGACTATCAGTGAACTGCTGATTAGTCACCTTCCAGCATAAAGTTTCCTGTTCCTGATCCTTGTCTGAGCAACCAGTTGCTTGGCCTGCGGCTGACAGACCCCTAAAACCAAGTTAGTAACTCCTTGTTCCTAGGGTGACCAGATGACCTACTTTTATAGGGACAGTCCTGATATTTGGAGCTTTTTCTTATATAGGCACCCATTACCCCCCACCCCTTGTCCTGATTTTTCACATTTGCTATCTGGTCACCCCACTTGTTCCTGCTCCCTCTGTCCTCAGCTTTGATCCCAGGTGTGACTTCTGGCTCTGACTTCAGATTTGACCTCTGATGCTGGTTTAACCCTTGGTGTGGCTTCTAACTCTGACTCCAGTTTGACTCTTGGAGTAACTCTGACTCTGAGCCTTGGCATGACTTTGTCTGTGACCCTTGGTGTAACTCCTGACCACAACCCTGATTCTACTCTTGGCTTCGAACATTAGGTCAGACTGCTCCCATATGGGCACTGAAATTTGCTCAGACTATGCTCAGTCTCTTCTGGGATTCATTGCTGAACCCCTGAATCAAGTATGGACATTGCTGGGCCTCCCACGTTACCAGTGCCCCAGAGGCCTGCAAGTCTGCCAGGAACAGATCACCGTCTTCCAGGCTAAAAACCAGAGGCTGAGGGATCAAGTACACCATCTGCAAACCGAAAATCACTCTCTGTGCAAGTCTCAGACCCCCTGCATGACAAGACCAGCTTGGGTGACCAACCCTAGAGTTCCATTACCAAAGAGATATGCGGCAAGTTAGTATTCAGTGCAGACTCCTACCCCATGAATAACCAGAGGCCTCTTAAAGGGGAACGAATGTGATAGATTTAACTTAATGTGCCTGAAAAAACAACCAGAGGCCTCTTAAAAAGAACCGAAAACCCGATCTAAATGTATGGACTTGACACTATGCATGTTGTATCTTACTGACAAGTATTGATGATTTCACGAGATTAGCTAGGCTGATAGACGAACATTACTGTGGCAATATTCATGATTGGACCAGATTAAGGTGGCTAGCTTGCTTACCATGGAGGCCCTAGCATGGGCCTCTCCACTTTTAGAGCAGGACCACACAGTGCTCACCAGATGGGATTCTTTCTTGCAAGCATTTGCAATCATTTTTGATGAGCAGCATAAAACTCATACAGTGAAGATTGCCTTATCTAAGCTTCAGTAAACTCTGAGATCAGCCTCTTCCTATGTCACTCGGTTTGGAAGCTGGATCACAGACATCTCCTGGAATGATGTTGCACTCCTCCATGAGTTTCAGCTTGGTCTCTGGAACAAATTAGAGGATGTGCTAGCACAGGCTAGAGGCCTTTATGGACTTGTGTATCAGGATAGACATCAGGCTTCATGAATGACAACTGGAACAAAGGAAGACCCCCCTCTATGTTATGCACTTGCCCAAGGTTCAACCTTCAGACTGAAGGAAGCTTGGTCCTGGTTAAGCCCATGGAGATAGGCATTGTCCTGCCCCACCTGTTCTTGAATTAGTGAGAGTGCCAGTGATAGGAAAACCTCTGTTTCTACTGTGGAGGACCAAGACATGCAGCATCCATGTGCTCTTCCAAAATCTCCACCAGCCTGATGTCCGGAAAAGATTAGGTCCAGGCTCAGTTGGTGGTCCTGAGCCTGAGCAACACCAATAAAAGATCCCAAAGTTTTGTTCAGCTAGAAGGCCCTCATTCTTCCCCACTTCTTCAAATTCCCCTGCAATTGCGGGTCTTAGAGGACAAGCAGGCCTTTCTCATGCAATGACTCTTGACTGACCCAGGAGCAAGGGATCATTTCTTGGATTTTTCCATAGCCTGGGTCCTCGGCTTCCCTGTACAACCCGAAACCACTCCAGATGTGGTGGAGACAGTGGATGGTTCCCCCCTGATGTCAGGCCTGGTTACTCTGCAGATCATACCTTTAGAAGTGGTGATTGGGAACACAAAAGTCTTGCAATTCAGTCTTATTAGCTACCTGCACTTTACCTGGATTTTGGAGGTACCCTGGCTAATATGGCATGACCTCCATATTCTGTGGTCCCAACACACTATCTCTTCCCAATGGAGCCTCCGTAGAGAGAATTGCCTCTTTGTTCAACATCCTGCAAACCTAGAACCCAGACCAGAGAACCCTGTTCCAAGAACCCAGATGGCCCATGGCAGCCACTCTGTTGGATCCAGAAATGCCAACTCTCCATGATGAACCATGCCTCCCCACATAAAACCAAAACTACCTTGACGCCTTCGCAAAATGTAATGCTAACACTTTATCCCAGCATCATGATTACAGTTGTCCCATAGATCTTTAACCTGGAGTTAAAATTCTGTTTGGATGCATATATTTTATGACTAAGCCTGAGTTAGCAGTCTTAAAAGAGTACATCCATGAGAACATAGACAAAGTGCCCTAATAATTTTCATTAAAAAGAAAGATGGCTCTCTGAGAGTTTTTTGGACTACAAGGCACTTAACCAAATAACTGTATGCAATTAGCTCCACAGCTGTAGGGCTGAGTATGGTTGACCCAGGTGTTCACCAGATTGGATCTTAGGGGAGCATATAAACTAAAGTTGGTCAGCTCTCGTTCGTAGACTCATAGACTCTCAGGTCAGAAGGCACCAATATGATCCTCCAGTCTGACTTCCTGCACAATGCAGGCCACAGAACTCCACCCACCCATGCCTGTAATAAACCTCTAAACTATGGCTGAGTTATTAAAGTCCCCAAAACATGGTTTAAAGACTTTAAGGTACAGAAAATCCACCAGTAAGTGAGCCATGCTACAGAGGAAGGTGAAAAAACCCGAGTTCCTAGAAAAGGCCAGGATGTGTTGTGGGTGGGAATTCTAGATTATTTTCACTAAAGCCCTTAAGCCATTGTATCTTCAAGTGCTTCTGTTTCCCCCTTGTTTCTGGCAGCCCTACAACATGACACACCTTCCTAGGTGCAAGGAGACTGTAATGGATGATCTGCAGGATATTGAGTCCCATGTCACACTGCTTGACATGTTTGTTCAACAATAAAATGTGAAAAGAAGGGACAAACAAACAAAATAGAGTGCCAAATGAAGGATGCAGCCCCAGCTATTTCTGTGACCCTTTGTCTGCAGAGATGTATGTTAGTATTGTACTTTTACATCACACATCAGAGACCATCAGTTTCTAACCTCTGATGTTGACCATAAAAGTCCTCACAAGGCAGAACTGGTGGAAGCTGAACTTTTTTGCAGGGGGAAATTGTAAGAAACAAATGTCTTAGGAAATAGCGTTAAAGATAAGGGGAAATTAGGGGGAAAATCCTCTCTGAATCAAGTCTTTGTCTCTGCATCTGACATGTACAGCTTCACAGCAGTTTTCTATTTTATTCTATCGCTCTCTACCTGGGAACTTTCATTGAATAAAATTTCCCACTTACACTAATCCCTCTTACAACTAAGTGTATGAATAAATAAATGCTGTAGGTGAATCTCCAAACACCAGGGGAATGGAGCTTCCTGCTGCTAGAAGGTGACCCTCCAATTCCCTTCTGCAATGACACAAAGCTAGATGCTTCTCATGACTCTAGTGCAATTCTTCTCACTGTGCTCCAAGGATGGAGACCCTATTGTCCTGAATACATGAATAGTGATGGATATGTGGGACTGTCCCTGATGTGAGGACAGGGAAAAGAGAAGTAGAAAGGTTTGACAGCGGAGTGAGAAATTGGGTCACTTTGTTGCTATCTGGATGTTCGTGGGTGCATTTGTCCTTGTGGAATAATGAGAATGTTTGTATTTGGAGGTGTTTTAAGGCAATCAGTAAAGACAAAGGAGCAGAAGGTTCCTTTGGACCAGAATCTTTTCTGTAGTCTGCACCACAGGAATCTACCTTCAGAGTGCCACACATAGGGAACAGACCCCTGGTGCATCAGCCAAATGCACAAATGTTGAGTTTTGGTTTGGCAGTCTCAAGCACAAGTGATTCATGCAGATTCATATTCCCCCTTGGACCATTTACCCAGAATTACGATGGTCTAGTTCAACAAGTTACTTGGCTTAAAGTGAGAATGACAAGGACCTGTGTCATGCAGGAAGTCAGACTAGATGGTCACAAAACAATGGTCCTTTCTGGCCTTAAAATCTATGAATCTATGGAAGAAGGAGATATGTGGTCTAGGCATCCTCTAAATTTTCATTTGGACTGTGACACTGATTTTCTCTGTGACATTGTTTAAGTCACCCCTCTATGTCTCAGTTTCTCCATCTGTCAAATGGTTATAATACTAGCCAAACCACAGGAATGCTGTGAGGCTTAATTCATTTAAGTGAGTGAAGGATTTGAAGTCTCTGGAGAGAAGGAAATTATACATATGAAAACTATACTGTTATGTAAATACATTCTTTCTCCTGTCTCTGGTGCTATAGGAAATTACTCATCTGGGACTTTAAAAATTGATACTCTATAAATTGGCTGTTGCTTTCTTACTGTGTGCCTCCAAATCAGAAACACTTATAAAAATAACAATAAAATAAAACAGGTATGGGAGTAGAAAGACTATACAGGCAGCTTACTCTGAATTTCATGCCCATGTGAACTTGTTTCTACCATTTTCATCAAAATCACTTGCTGTCTGGTGTGTATGTGTTCTCATAAATCTGCCATCTCTCTCAGTGTGTAATTCCTATGCTTTAAAGTACTCCTTGTAAAAGTACAAGAAAGGGTCAAAAAATAAAAACCTCCACTAATTTAAATGTCATGATTCTGATAAAGGTTAAACACCTCTAAAAATTTACAGCCAAGATTAAGAGATGAGACTTCAAATACTATTGAAGAAAATGAATTGTTGGTTCATAGAGTGTGAACTAGCTTGTAAATGGTATAACACAGGTCTCCTGAGGTTTGGTTTGGGTGGCCTGATAAATGGTCCTTTTTGGTTCTGCATGAAATGATCCAATGTAAATGTTACCTGTCACCAGTTGCTTAGAACTTTTTTTTTTGTCCTCATCACTTGGCACTCTGTACTCAAGACTGAACTGACATAGCAGAAATGTGCTTTATTAAAAAAAGTCTTAGAACTTTAGATATTTCTATGTAATTATGGGAGATGCGCTTTAAATGATTCTACTGGTTTCAAAGACTTTGCTAATATAACTAGTATTTTCCATTTTAAATTGAGGCACTCTCTCTTAGTTCAGTAGAATCTCTCAAAATGGCAGAAACATCTTAAGTATGGCCACTGTACATAGCAGTTTGTGTGAGACGCAGATTTATCCTCTCACCTCTTTTAATGGACAGCCCTGTATAAAAAACACACTGTAGGATCAATAGCTGAAAAAGTTATGTAAAACATACTTTCATTTAACATTCATGTACATAGGGTAAAGGCTGTTCTATGGCAGAGGAAAGATGGATGTGGCAGTCACTAAGGTACAATATTATCTATAAAAGCACAGTTGTAACTGAAAATATTTGTTGGATCTGTTATGTGCAAATAGGAACAATGGGAACAGCTCATTCTGTAATCATTTTTATGAACAGTGATGTAGAGTAATGTACTGTAGTTGTGTAAAAAGCTATTCTATCTAATTCTGCCCTCAGATGTGAATGCAACAGCCACTGAAATCAACTGAAGTTAAACACAGACTGTTTTGGAAGACAGAATTTAGCCCACTACATCTACCCCAAGGGTTTGCACCTTGTGATAATAATCTTTAGACTTAGACTTGGCAATTGCTTTTGAGACTGTGATACCATAGGTGTCATCTCCACAAAGCTCTCTTTCTCTGCCACACTCAGGTGCAAGAGAATTGGCCCCAGTCTCCTGCATAGTCACCCATTGTGCAAGAATTAGTGATTACACAGAAAGTACGATAATGGAGGCACTAGAAATACATGTGCAGGCCTGCAGACCATTCCTCAGACTAGATATTTTTTCTTGCTGGTGAACAAGAGCATTTGGGTTATGTCTCCCCTTCTGGTGAGTATAATGAGCCTCTTGCGTCCCATTCTGAGTAACTAGCGTTATGATAATATTCACTCTGGCCGATAGGACAAAACTTGGGTCTCTTCCAAGAATAGCATTCTTGTTGCTCGTCCAAGAGGCTGGTAGCAGGTGGTGGAAATGCATTCTTGCTTCTCAGCAGAATGGCTGTGTTGCTTCTGAAGTCTTCCAGTGGTACAGGAAGGCAACTTCTAGAAGATGCTCTCGAACCTAAGCCTGATGTACAATAGCATATCATGATGCATGTTTGTTTATGGGTGGATCTCATCAGGTATAATACAATTACCAATTATTTAGAGAATTGAAAGATGGCAGGTGGGGTAAGAGGAATGGGGCAAATAGATAGCATTGCTCACACTGAATACCTTGCTTCATCAATATTCATGTTTAACTGAGGTCAATGGTCCTGATTCTCATTTACACAAGGCCCCTCAGTATAAAGAGGCTTTAAAGTATGTGTAAACCCAGAACAGTGTAAAGGGGCCTTAATATAAATGAGAATCGGGCCCAACAGATCTATTTGTGGAGAAAGATGCTATATAAACTGAGATAAGAGTATCAGAATCAGGACCGACCAAGAGAAGCATGCTACAGGGATTGACATACCCATAAATCTTTAAAACTGAGTTTTTGCACTAGGACTTTTTATGTAAAAGTTTAATTTTTTTTATTATTAGTAAATCCCATTTAAACTGTCTCTCCTACAGGTTATATCAAAATTCACCCATGACATGTGTTATTCCTGATATAGTATGAAAATGGTGCTGTTTGAATAATTTTTTTTGACTGACAAGCTTTTATTTTTGTCAGAAAATCCACTTTCTAATCCTAATGGGTAGTATTTTAAAAATATGTTTTGTTGCTTAAAGCCTTTACTACTTCTCTGAGCTCTTCCTATTTGATTGTACTGTCATCAGAGAAAATATGTGTACACTGCAGCAAAAGTTAGCATTCATTCTATTTTGAGAGGAAAAAAGGGTCATAAAGTTGTCTTATTTTTCAGTCTTTGATTAACCTTTTCTTTTCTCTTGGATCTCACCTAAACTATGGCCCTCATAGCCTACTCTGATGAAAGGCATTTTGAGCAACCAGCCGGGTGTCCATGCCACTGCCAATTATTGGACTAGACTATCAATTATTTTGCTTATTGCATTTAATAGGCCTTTGCACCAGCGTTAGCATAATTAGGCAGGCCAGGAGAGGAGAGTAAGTTGCCACAAGAATTGAGCATGATACTGTGCTATCCTGTTTTGCTTCTTTCAAACTGCTGGGTTAAGCATCTGTGCAAAACAGGAAGTCTATCTATATTTGACTTCTGGTGTGTGTCAGGGCCCAGGAGACTACAGACTCTGCAAAAACACATCTATATAAATAACATCTTTGAAAGTTCTTACTTAACAGTTTTTATCTGATTGACAGGTTGTTGATGTAATCGTAGCAGTTACTAACATAAAAGGGGTAGACATGTCTGAGGAGTTTGAATTTGACCTTCTGAACATCTCTTGGAATTCCCAGCAACAGGCAGATAGATGGCCAATTGATCCTTGTCACTTGACCACTCCAGACCCCTCCAGACCGTGGGTAACTATTGATCTATAATCTATTGTGTTTCTATATGCTTGAAACTAAATAAAGCAGAGACTCTGAGTAAAGGCATTCTTGTCAGAGTGCTGGAGACTAATAAAGTGAAGACTTTAAGTGAAAGCACTTGATTCTGTATGATCTATGCCAACCACATAGCAGACGGAGGTGCTGCATTTCCCTTGGTTTATTTCTTGATACCACTTCACAGAAAGTAAAGTTACCAAGATCTTTGGGTTTGAGGAGCCTGGGGTAGCAACTCCACCTACCAGCAAAAAGCAAACACTTGCTCCTGCCTGAGACTGAGGCATAGACGGGATACAGGTGTTAAATTTCACAGATGAAACAAAGTATGTATGGATTCTGTTCTCACTTACGTTGGCACAGATCAGAAGTAACTCCACTAGACTCAACAGAATTATGCCAGTGTACAACCGGTATAAGTGAGAGATGTATCAGACTCAAAATGTCAAGGGGATCAGAGAGTCATTCCGTGGGCCACAGTGAAACATGTGATGAGGTATATAAACTATACCTGGGGATATGGAGTTAATGAGCCATTGTGAGCTCAACCAGCTGTGACCTGCAATGCTTATGAGAGACATCAGACTTGGCAGGAGAAACTCAGAAGTAGAGGACACCCCACAGTGGGGGGCAAACCAGAGAGGTGAGCAGGCGGCCAGTTCTCCATGCCTGGAAAAGGACAGGCTGAAGGCAGAAGCTTCTTGAATAATGGCTGATTGACAGCTCCGTCCCTGATGGGAGGGCCTGATGCTGAACTACTGTGGTGGGAGTGTTATGGACTGTGTAACCCTGATTGGAGCCATGGTTTTCTAGGGGATCTCTGAGGAACAATGGTCACACATGCACTGTTACACACACAGCACACACAGGACTATTTCCTTTTGTGTGTTGACAACCCTGGAAGGAGTGGATGATCCTGGACCCAGCTATGGGTCTCCTATGGGTCTCCCATCACTGGACTTGTGTGGTGGACTGCAGGGCCATTGCAAACCAGTTGCTGGGTGAGTGCAAAGGCCCTAATATGGCCTTAGGGGTTGGTCTGGGAGAGGAACAAAGTTATAACATAACTAAAATTAGAAGAGAAAACTTGTATGAGAAACCATCCACTTAATTTTCTCTTGAGTACTGGATTTTGTGCTCCAGGCTGTGGCCCCATCCAGCACAAAGGTTGGTAGAACACTGTGCCTGAGAAGAACTTTGGCTCATGGTGGTTAGAGACTTTAGAGAGCCAGGTTCACCTTACTGGTTCTGCTGTAATTTATAGCAGCTGGGGGCCCACTCATGTAAGGTCCTGTGCAATAAGTAAGTGAGGAACGTTCTGCTAAACCAGGCAGATTCACTACTGCAGCCTAATCTATAGATTATATTGATTACTTAAGAATCCCCAGTTATCAGTTTGCAGGTTGACAGGTTCCTGTCCCTAGATCAGACCCAGTATTATTTAAATTATTATATAGCTGGAAACCTCAATGTGCATAGTTATACTTACACCACAGGAACTCTTTTATCATTACAAATAGTTTATTAATACATTTAGCATAGTCACAAACACCCCAACTCAGTAAGGTAAATAAAGATACTATAAAATGTGCATCTGCATATAGACTCACACTGTCTCTTGTAGAATAACCTGATATGTTAGCCATCATCTTCCTCATCACCATCACCTTCCTATTCTTCACTATTGGTCATCATTATAGCACCTCCCGAGGACTATATCTATTTCTCCTACCACCCCAACTCTAAGATGTAACTTTTATAATATAACACTCTGATGCCACTGTGTTTGATGGATATTCAGTCGGGGATTGTCCCCTTTTCTTTATTATTTTTTCTCACTTTACTAATGTTGAAGTGTTCTTCTCCTATAGGTTATAATATCACTATTCTAAATGTATTTTCATATATGTCAATGTGTTACCATGGCCCCCTTCTAGTTAGGTATTTGTGGATATACTTATGTACCTGTTACATATGTCAATTCATTGCTATGACACTATTGTGGTTGCATCATGTACCTGTGTTAAAAATTCTTCTTAAACACACCATTTTCAGCTACCCAGTACTCGGAGTTTTTCTTTCATCCATTTATCCGTTCAAAGTTCATAGGCCACAAGCTTTATGCTAACTTGCTAAAGCTAATGTTTAACAGGACATAGGCATGTAGGTTCCTTGCATTACGCTAAATATACAAAAAAAGCAGTAAGAAAAATAAAGGCAAGCTAACTCTGCTAATCGCTTTGAACTGTCTCAGCAGTGCAAAGCAGACCAGAAAATCTGGCCCTGTTGTTTTAACAGGTAGTTTGAAAATATAATGAATTCTGCAGGGGCAATTTTATTATTCATTTATTTTCTGAATTTAAAAAAGAAGCTTCCTTACTTGGAGGGGGATATGCTATAGTACATTCAGTCAGTTATTTAATTACAACATTTATACATTGTATGTGCTACACATAGTATGCACTGAAATTAAAAACCCCTATCTATCTACTTATAAACTGAAACACTAAGGGCCTGTCCTGTGGAAAACCTGCACAAGTAGAAAGTATACTTGAGGAAGTCTACTGTAATTGAAAATGAGAAGATTAGGGCTCTCAGTACTTGAGGTGCTCTATTCAGTAATGTAGTGTAAAATAAGAAGTGGGTAAACTAACTTTTTTGGGCACCAGGCCAGGCAGTGGTAAACTCCATATTTCCTAAATGAGAAGTGAGTAAACTCCGCTACTACACTACTGGCCCTATTCAGTCCTTTCCTCTCAGTTCAGCTCCCTGGCTGGCTGGGTCACTGTTTGAGTCTCTGCTGCTTCTCTGCAAGATCTTCACAGACCTGAATCCAGCAGATACAGTCTGCTTCCCCACTGGGCTCTCTGCTCGCTGTTCAACCCTCTAGCTGTCATTAGCTCACATTGGGATTCTCAAGGGAAATTCCATGGGACACCGACTCGTGTGGAAACTGTTCCCTCATTCTGCCCCATCTCCACTCACCCCATATCCCCAAACCTACAGAACTTAAACTAGGCATTGTTAACATGGTGGGGTATCCACATGCTTGTAGGGAATAGCCTAACTTTGGATCTGCTCGCTACCTTCCACAAATACAGTCCAGATTTGGCTAAAGCATACTGCTACTGCAGCCATGTAGATTAAGGCATTATCTTGCACCAGACGTGTAAGCTAATGTTGAGACACATTTTTCACTTAAAGATACCTGTATACAACCTACTCAGATATAAAAATTATCGTCCCTTAGTGCCATTCAGATTCTGCTGTTCCATGTACTATGCCTACACATAAAACTGAAGGTACAATATACAACATATGCCCTACACAAAATGCATGTATTAGAGCCCTTATGATTTTGAAATATCCCTTAAATACAGCAATTTTTCGTAGCTGAACACACAAATATTGTTATTTTGTCCATACACAGGAGAAATAGTGAAACCTTCAGGTGCTTTTAAAAACTATGGTATGACAGAAATATTAACAGGTAACTAACTAAAAATGGTAAAACACAATGGACTTTAGTGGGGACAGGAAACAAAGTTTTAGGGAAGGAAAGGCTTAAGATTAATTAAAATACTGAAAAATCAACAATGTAACCAATTCCCCACCTTCCTTATGTTCACCATTTTACACAACCCCCTTCCCCAACCCAATCCCTAACACTGTTTCAGGCAGTCGGTTTGTTGAGGATAAGTCATGAGACAAATGCTGCAGCACTCTGAATGCTGGTTGGCTGAAACAAAAAAGGAATGGCTTCTCTTTTGGTGTCTTCACCATGAGTGGAGCAGGGTCCTCTCTTGGCTCCCTGGTCTGGAGTCCTGTAGAGGTCTTGGCTAGCTCTTGGTAGTTGACACTGAGTTGAT
The DNA here is from genome assembly GCA_007922155.1 of Mesoclemmys tuberculata. Classification (NCBI taxonomy): domain Eukaryota; kingdom Metazoa; phylum Chordata; order Testudines; family Chelidae; genus Mesoclemmys; species Mesoclemmys tuberculata. The sequence continues at coordinate 60,300,185 of ML675616.1, read as the reverse complement.
TCTCTATCTCCCTGGTCACTGATGTCCACAGGGTTGGTACTATCCAACCCCGCACTAGATTCCACAACGGTTCAAACATTCCCTCTGTGGGGAGTGGGAGTTAATCAGAGACTCCCCAGGTCAGGCTCCTCTTCACTGAGTCATCTCCAAATACAAACAGCAGCCCACAAGTGAGACCACAATTAATATTTTTGTCTCTGAAGTGAGGCAAGCAAAAGCCCATGGATTTTTCCACTCAAGCCAAAGCACATGAGTTGTTTTCCACTTCAACTCTACCTGACCGATAAACCTGCCAAAACCCGTTCGAAGAAAGAAAACCTGTTCTAAGTAATTTAAGATACCATTATCAGTCCAGGTCATGAGGAGCAAGGGACCAGCGTCCATCCTGAGGGCTAAGAGAAGCTAAGGGAGGCCCACAACCTTGGACAAAAACAACTCCATTGCGCATACTCCTATACATTCCTAAGAAGCTACCTAAGGGCCTAAAACCCCAGACAAAGAAAACCATACTGCGCATCCCCTCATACATTCATTAGGTATGGAAATTCTCTCATCAGGAGTAAAAGATAGTGAAAGCCAATCATGTTATATAGAATGTAGTAGTATTATCATGTATGAATATTCATGTACTCTTAAATGTATATAAGGTGAAGCCCCAGTATACTCAGGGCTCAGCCTTTGGAAATTATTCCGCTGGGCCTGTTGCTGGCAATAATAAACTGCTGTTTTCCTCACGTCGGTGTCCGTCTCGCTACGTGTGCCAGAAATCTTGCTACAGAAGCAGGCTGTCCCCTCCTCCTCTTGGCTCCTCGTTGGCCCAACAAACTGCCTATATAAATCACTCCATCTGAAGCACTTCCTTTTGGCTTTTGCAAGGATTTCCAGCCTATTTGGTCCCTGCCCTAGACCTGAAGTATGCAGGGAAATAGTGTCTGGAGTCTCTGGAGTCATTGTTGCTGTAATCCAGAAGGTAAAACCAGTCTGACTGCAGATTGTTTTTCCATGCAGAAAGTAGAAAAACAGTGATAAGTATAACATATTTAATAATCAGGATTAAACTGCCTCTCCCATACTGACCCTGTCGGTTCAAAAGGAGCCTGAAACAAGAGATGTTCAGCAAGTTTTAGAGGACAGGACCCCTGAACCTCATTCTGCTCCTGCATGTTACAGCAATTGGACTCTTTATACAGAGAGAGTGAGAAAAGGGCCCATTCTCTCCCTCAGGTCTTTGTAAACAGTGGAAGTGACTGTGGCCCCTTCTGGGTAAGTCATTTTAACCTTTCCTCTGCTAGCTCTGAGATAGGATCTGTCTACCCCATCACAAAACCCTTACAGTCTTGGTAATACTTGATGTATGCTTAAATATAGCGTGTCTTAAATATGACTTCATAATGAAACAAATAAAAATTCAAAATTAGTTGGTCCACATATAGCAGAGTTAATTAAACCATCTGGTGCTTTTTAAAACTCAAGTACAACAGAGGTATTTTTAATTCCTAACCTTTGTGCAAAAGTATTTTAATACTGTGATTTATCTTTTATTATTAGTAATAATAAAAATAGGCTCAGCTTGGTGGTGCTTTTTAATTTGGTGCATAGAAAATATTCAAAAGTGCAGATCCATTCCGAGTGAGCAGTTTTTATTTAATCTTATTTTGCTTTGGTGCACTAGAGCTTTATTCCTATAACTCATGTGTTCTCTTATCAGGTTAAGAGCACTTCACAATATTGCTGAATATTTTATATATAATTAGGTATTTGGTGGGACACAGGAGCTATATTTTAATGGGTTTATCACTGCACTCTTTCCACTGAAAAGCTTTACAAGTGTGTGACTCTTGACTTCAAATAAGTTATTCCTTATTTCAATTAAATTGTTCTTTATTTAGACCAGTTTTAGTGAGAACATAATCAGGCCCTGCCACTTATTTCTCAGGTCAGCAGAACTATGCCAGCTTACAGCTGCTGAGGATCTAGACCTTTAAGTCTAAGGAACATGGGTTGTTCATCCTGGGGTTTTTCTCTCCTTCTGCTAGGATTTCCTCTTTAAGGGCCTGATTCTGCAGAATGCTGATAGTGTTCAGCCCCTTATAAGATGGGCTGGCTCTAAAATCCCAGAATGCCAGGGGCAGATTCACTAGTGTGCTTCTGAGTGGTGCAGTACAGAAAATTCAGCTCAAAGGGAGAAGGAGCAAAGGGGGCTTTATACCCACTGGATTCTGGGGAGGTTACTCGGAATTATATCAGCCCCCAGATGACATGAAGGTCCCAAGGGCTGCTCTAAGTTATGGCAGATTCCTCATGGCTGCCTATGGGCTATGCCACAGCCCAGTATCCCTGCAGAGCTTTGCATTATGGCCATGGCCCTTCCCACCTTGTTCCCACTCCATTTGGAAATAGATGGCAGTATAGGATCACTAATATTAGCCCTATGCTTCTTCTGTGATGGAGAAATTCTTCCATGGCTAGTTGTGGCCCATAGATGCCACAAGCATAGTGTATAGGATCCATCAGGGGGGCCACAATTGGCCCTCAGAAATGTTTGAGGGGGATAAAACATTTGGGGGGCCACCTTCTGTCTTCAGATTCTCATATACACAGCCTTTTAAATATAATAAGAGTTGTGGTTGGGTATCTCAAGGTAGAATTGGTTCCAGTTATGAGTTGCACTCTTTGCCTGCACACACAAAGTTTTAATGGGGATACATTTGGACCACTATATGTAAAGAGTTAGTCATACAGTTAATGTACATGGAAGACATGAAGCTAAATTCCCCACTTACCTTCCTAGAAATATACCCCGATCAGCAACTTCTGCATTACCTTCTCTACCACTCTGACGATCAAAAACTGGGTCAGCTCAAGAGTCATTTGTAGATTTAATAAGTAATTTCCACTTATTCAAGGGGATATAAAAGACTCTTTGGGAGAAGAAAAACCCAGGTGAGTCAAACCTGACATTTGGTGAGCCTCAGTCTGCACAGGAGCTATTTAAGCAACTTTCAACAGCGGCTCCAGCTGACTATCCATACAGCAAAATAAAGAGTGCCTACTAGATCAGCCACTACGTAGAACAAGTTATCCTCCCTTGGAATACTGCATTCCTTCCTAATGGGCATACATAGTGATTAACACCATGACCTAGGCTCCTGCAATATTGCATTATATTTCAGAGGATGATGAAAGCGATTGCTTCAGGGTCCAGCAACAAACTATATTTGTGTTAAACACCGATGATTTTTAAGTGAGCCTGGCATGCAACAGGAGACATTGCACCAGCCATTTTTGTCCTCAATACAAGCATCAGTTGCATTCTTTTTCCACTCACAGGGAGCCAAATGGTATATGCAGAATACTGTTGCCTGTTCCCCGACCGTTCTATCAATTTAAGAGAGAACATGGAACATGTGCTCATACTGAAAGAGGGATTGCCTGGGGGACTGAGTTTATGCCAGGCACTCTTGAGTTCTAATTTCAGCTCTCACATTGACCTATTCTATAGCCTTGGACTATTATTATTATTATTTGTTTAAATTTAAAAAATGAAATAGGGCTGCAATGGAACTGCAGCTTCTCTTGGAAGGAGAGGACTTTAAAGCTTGAACTTTTCTGAAGACCCTTGAACTCATGAACTTTAAAAACCTGTCTGCATAAAAACTTGGTCTGTGGACTGAAACAGTGTCCCCATCATAAACAAGTGCGTTCCAGGAATGTTCTAGCTTCTTAGTGCCTAGAGACCCCAGTCATGGGTCAGAGGCTCATTGTACTGACACATAACAGTAAGACAGTTCCTACCCCCAAGAGCTCACAATTTAAGGCCCGGACTACACTTACCTTCTGGATTCAGTGGCAGTCGACGGGAGATACGCAAGTGATGTAAATCATATGCGTATCCCCTGTCGACTTCGCTGCGTCTGCTCCGCACACCGTCCACACTGTGCTGCGCCGACGGGAACAGTGATCCCTTCGACCCTTACCGGGGTGGTTTTCCTACATCGATTGCTGGATCGACTGAGCGGGTCTACACAGACCACTCAGTCGATCCAGAGCAATCGATCCAACAGTGGTGAATTTGCCACCGTCAATGTAGAACCAGCCTGAATAAGAACTAATTAATTGACTCTTATCTCAGTGAAATGGATAACCATAAAAAAAATCAATTAGTTAATGTTTGTTACATGCTAAGAAGTATTATTATAGGAAAACAGTTGTCTTCTATTAGTACTGATTTTAAATGCATACATAGCTTTCTAATATACTGAAATGATTTTAGGATATTTGAGAAGTTGGCATCAGAGGAAAATGAAATGATGGTTGGTTAGGGTTAACCAGAGGTTGTTTTTTTCAAATGCAACTTGGACAAATATGCTACCATTTTTTAAAAAAATGTATGTAATTCTTGGAGTTCTTATAAGGCAACATTGTGTGTTGCTCTTACACAGGTACCGGAAGCACAAAACCCATTTCCTTTCTTTTGGAAGGCCCCCAGAACAGCCACCTGTCCCTATTCAGCAGAAATGGAATGCTTAGGACATCTAAGAACCATGGCTGCTGTTGAAGTTTCTACTTTTCCCTTCCTGGTTTGCATTACAAAATGCACCCGTTAGTCAAGAAGCCTACTGTGATGAAGAGATTTTCTGTACATTTGAAAAGGGATAACAAAAGGGTGGGTGGAACAAGCCAGCCATCTGGCTGCTTCTGTCCACCAAAGAGCTCTGAGGAACAAAGGTAAGACCTGTGGAGTAAAGAATCTGTAAGAAGGCTGAGCTTCATTTCTGGTTGGAGATAAAAAACGTGTAAAAATCTGTAACGTCTTTTGCCACATGTAGACACCATCCTCAGTTCCTCAAAGTGGTGCATAGACCTTGAGCTGGCTCTCTGCACAGGGGTCAGTTTTACCCTAAACGTCTGCTCCAAAAGTTGCAAAAGTCTAACTGTTTAAATACTTCCTAATTGAAGTTCACCATCTTCTTCCTGAATTACATGAAAGCCCTGGATCAGATTCAGATTCATTCTTCTTTATACTATATTGACAGTATTTAATTCAATTAGCTTGCTTCCAAAACCTCCGTTATTGTTATTGGCCAATGAGAATGTACTTAGGGAAAATCAGTCTTCTAAATGTCTCCAGGCAGCTGAATTTAGGTATTTATCTACCAGATTACACAGCCAAGAGAATCTTTAAATGCTGCATAATTCAGTTTATCATATACAGTAAATGGGATCGATCAGACACAGAACAACACCAATTATAACTTTGTCTATTTAATCTCCAAGCTCTCTTGATATGTAGCCATACTTGGGCAAACACAATACCAAAAGCATTCTATATGAGAAAAGAAAGTGGTTTTTTGCAATTCTCCTGCATGTGCATTTGTGACATAAGTAGAGTTATACCCTCCATTATTTGCTGCTACCCATTATTTGCTGCAGAATTCTTGCAGCACATGTCTTAGATCAGGGGTGTCAAACTCATTTGCTATGGCAGATTTGAATTAAATGTACTTCAATTGGGCCATACATACCATAAATCGAAATACTAGGCACAACCATTTTTATGTAGTATTTTATTTTATTTGTTAGATATCAGCAATATAAAAACTGCAGCATATTCACTTCTATAACTACTATTTTATGATTAAAAATTATAGTACTGCACAATGCCCCAAGACCACACTGTCCCTCTCCCACGTTTTGGAGAGTTGTGTCTCATGCACACAGCGCTCCATGCACTGCCGCCAGAGTACACGGATCTTGTGGCAGTGCGTGACGCCTCAACATCTTGAGGCATTGTACTCTCTGGCAACCAGGGTCGGACCAAAAAGGTTGGTGGGCCATATCCAGCCCACAGGCCGGATGTTTGACACCCCGTCTTAGAGCACTTCCAAATCTTCCCCCTCTTTTCTTTATAATAATAGGAGACTTGTGCTTTAAACTGAAGTTCCACCATTGTTTGGCTTCCAAATTTTACATGGGTGGATTGTTATAATTACCTTTTTTCCATTTAAAAAACAGATCATTTACCACAGATACTCATTTGCTAAGTTATATTCTATTGTAATACACACGGATATATTTTTAATATTTTATTTATAAAATCAGGTGCAACTGTATTCACTGACTCCTCCAAGTCTGCCACTATGAAAATATGTATCTGTCACTTGCTGCTGCAACTGAAGATGGTGGTTGTTTTTGGAGTAAGATTGGACAGTGCTAGGGTTTTCAAAATTAAGACCAAGAAGATAGCAGAATAATACTACTAATAAAAAAATTAGCCACGTCACACAGAGGAAATACCAGCCTTGACAAGTAACTATAATTTCACTGTATTGTTACACTGCTAACAAATAAAAACACTGCATGCAATGCAATGTAACTATCCAGCTTAGTCATCAGCTGATAGGATATGAATGCCATCAGAGTAATTGTTTTGCTGTTACCTTGCTGTGTGACATCTGGCAGTCTTATTTGATGACTGGCTGACTTTCTTGTTGGTTGGCGAATCAAGCTATTTTCCCTCAGCCTGACACCCAGCAAACTGGCATCAATCAGCCTGCTTTTTTTTTTCTTCTTTGCTACCCCTTCATTTTTTTGTTACATTGGGACATTCTTCTTTGTCTCACATTAAATCTTTCCATCTCTGTTATTTCCTTTCTTCTTGCCCTAGGGTGACCAGATAGCAAGTGTGAAAAATCAGGACAGAGGGTGGGGGGAGGTAATAGGTACCTATATAAGTAAAAGCGTAGAATATCAGGACTGTCTCTATAAAATTGGGACATCTGGTCACCCTATCTCCCTCTGCACTGGCTGCTATTTCCTCTGTTCCTCTGGCTTCATTCCCATTCACATGCTCACTGGACTATCCCATAACTGGAGTATAGAAATACATGAATCCAGGACTGTAACTTTGTAACACAAATGTTTATTTTTTTAACCTTATGCCTCCTATAGCGCTCCAGCCCGTATCCAATTCCAGCATTATCCTTCATAGCATCACTGGTTTTGCTTGCCTGAGCTTTATCTTTCTACTCACCTAGCTCCTGCTACCCAAACTAGGATAAAATCCCAGCTGCCTCTGAGTATTACTCCAGTGAATCTATCCACTTGCTGCTACTAATCAACTCAATTCATTGTAGTATATCAATCCACCACTTTCCTCTGGTTTCCTCCAGGCCACTAGTCCTGACTTCAATATTCAACCCACGTACACACAGAAATATTCGTGCCCACGGCCAGCTCAAGCTTCCTCCTACATTCATTACTGCACTCAGTACTGCTACACATGCACAGAACCCTTTAGCTGAGAATCTCAGCGTGTTTCAGAAACACTAACCAATGAACTCCCTCACCACTCCAGTCTACCATCCCCATTTTCTACATAATATGCAGAGGGCTTAAGGTCCTACTCTACAAAGGGATAAATATATAAAAGGTGAACACCTTACACAGAAGAGAATGGTAAAAGCCCATAACAGACCCTCTGTTTAAATCTTCTCTCCTGCTGGGAGGGTGGAGGAATTAAACCTGGGTTTCCTACATTCTGAGTGAGTGCTCTTAGTGCTGAGCTAAAAGTGAATTGATTACAACATCTCCTCCATTTCTTGCAAGAACAGGTTAGACCTGACACCAAGAGAGGGGTTCCCAGTTGTGGACTGCAAGCACAGACAGGCACTTCCCTGCAACCACTAACTCTGTAAGCGGGGAAGGGCTTATGGCACATCTCTCTCTTCATCATCTCCCACTGTCAAGCTTAGGCAGCTCCCCACCTAGTGTGCCAGCTTTTGTGGCTCCCACTCTTAGGTGCCTGTCACTTCCCAATCATTGTAAAGAAATCCTAGGTACCTAGACCAGGGTTTGTAGATACCAATTATTTGCTAGGTAATTAAAAGTTAGGCACCGCAATGACTTGGATCCCTTTGGATCCAGGCCTAAATAACTTGCCTCAGGTAATGCAGTGACAGAGCTGGGAACAGAATCCAGAACTCCTGGTTTCCAAACCATGGACAACCCTCTAAAGAATGTTCTTTTTATTTCTCCATTTCAGCCTATTATCTTCACATGAGAGTGCTTGTATGTTTTTATTTATTTACTTACTGTGGAGCAGATATACCTTAGAATACTTTGCACCTGCCTGTCGCAATAGAGTGGTATTTGACTCAGCATAACTATGATAAATAAAATAATTCTGGAAATGGATGTGGTTGTTGAGAGAATATAAGCAATCCATGGGGGAGGGTAAGGGATGGGAAGCTAAGTGTGTGGGAATTAAATTGACTGGAGACAAGGATTGATGTTGGGGAAAATCTGTGTATCACCCTGTTAACTTCAACACAGCTACTTTAGTTGTACCAGGAGCCAGGCCTTTCCGATGCAACTCGTTCTGTAATGTACTCTTTTAGTCACACAATGTCTTAGATCTTAATGTTGTTCTTTTTATTTAAAAGTCATTAGCTTCCTTAGAGACTACAGTGTCTTTCTGATGGTGCAGAGGTACTTTATAAGCTTAAGAATCATTTTCTAATTTTCCTACAGTGATAGATCAATACACTATTTATCACAAGCTTGTATAAAAGGTAATATACACAATTTAATATGCTGTTTTCTGTGTGTGAAGAGATTGGATTGGTGAATTAGTTTTATGGGTAAGAACCACACTTCCTGAACGTCCAGCTGTCCTTTCATCTGAACCCAACCTGAACTTATTTGCTACAGTGGCTCAGAAAGTTTCATTGACAATTTCTTTTCTTTATTCTCTCTTCACCCACCCTAATCCTCCATACCCACCCCTCCACTTATGGCAGGTCTTCAAGTGACTGCTGCTTTGCTCTGGAGGCTCCCTCCAGTGTTTGAGCAGAAATACACAGTATGTCCTTCTCCACTTACCTACTCATTTGGAATGCTGGATGGTGGATCTGAGGGGATTTTGGTGGGTGGGTCCATTCATCTTTCACTGCATTTGGACCCTTCCCAGATTATACTGGGCTGATTATTTGCAGTGTATCCAAAAACCCTGACAGACCTCAGAACACACTTTTTATTCCCTTCTGATTGTTATGTGAATCTCTACCTCAGAATAATACTAATATGAGAAGAAAGGGCCAATCAGAAACTAGAATGTAGACGCAAGCTCAGATATACAGTATACTATCCTTCACACAATGCATCCAGCATTAAAAAACACCTTATTCCTGTATTAAAAATTGTTATAAACCCTGAAAATAGCCTGGCAAGATAATGCTTGTCAATGGGATGATAAATGGTGCTAATTTAACACATTCTCATTCAATCTATAGATTTTAATTGTGTGGTTTCCTCTGGTGCTGTGAGAAAGGGGGACTGCACCTTTCCTACATGTTTATTTATCAGTCTATGATCCAAATTGATTCACATAATCATAGCAGAGTACCAAAGGAAACACATCTTGTAGAGTTTAAAAAAACCAGAACAAAGACAGAAAACACTGACACCAAAAGTTAATGAATATTTCTGCTGTATCAGTAGCGTAACAACTGATATAGCAGAAATAGTAGTAGTTTAATAGCTCAGATTATTTTTCCTTAAATGTAAGTGATCTGAATGTCAAGCCATGATCAAACATGACATAGTATATCAAATTATGACAAATCATTGAATGCATTTCAACAGGATAAATCTTGTCAATTGATGTGATTCTTGACGTGATCCAATAGTATATTAAACCAATACATATGAGATAGAAACAAGTCTTCCAAATCCAGCAGTATCTGTCAATTAGCGTAGCGGTTGTTTGAATGGGATATATTTTCTCAACTGTCAGACATTAGAGAGGGAAAAAAATCCTTTGTTTGCCTTTGATCATGGGTCATTGGCTCTTACCACCATTGGCTTTCAGCACTGTTCCACATTAAATTGGCCTGGTTTCTTATGAACCATTTATTCACATAACTTCCAAATAGTTTAGCACTTGTCTAATTCATTAGCCATATTATACAGATAGATCATTACCTAGAGCCATTCAGCTCTCTCATTTTCCCAGAGTTGTATACATCAGTGAGCTCTCATTGGTATTGCTTGGTTAATCAACATTGCTGCCTCATCCATTCTTCTATCAATATAAAATGAACTGTTATATCACTTTCAGAATGCTTGACAGACCAAAAAATGTCAGTGTCCATCAATTTACATGTATTAAATCATTCCAACTTTTAAGTTAGGTCTAGACCTTGTACCAAAGCATGCTATCTGAGTGTCTTGACGGGGTACCAGGATATTAATGGAAGCTGGTGTAAGGGATGAATGGAATTATCACTAAGGATAAGACTATACTTCAGTCTGGAGATTTATTTCCAGCTCAAGGGGACATACCCATGGTGAAGGGGTTGATTCACCTCTGACACCTCCTTGTGGCCAGGCCTGAAATAACTGTTCTCTCTCCCACTGAGTGTCTCCTGACAATAGCCATGGTCTGCCTTTTTCCTGTGATTTGACCCTCCACCAGGTCACTTTAAATCTCTTCCTTCCAAGGTACTCCATGAACAAAAAGCAAGGAGAATTAATGCAACTATACTAAGTTCATAGGAAATAGAGGGGAATGATTCTCTCTCAAGGTATATCAGAATCTGGCCCTCCCTTTCCTCAGGGAGGAGCCTTCAGGCAGCTGTCCTCTGAGAAGCTCCTGCTTTCAGTCAGCCCTCTTCTCATGAACTGCAGGTCTGTTCACTTCCCTGGTCTGCCAACAAGTCAGCTGCTCTACTCCCTTTTTAAGCTCCTCCTCTAGCCTGTGCATGCCTGGCAAGCATAGAGCAGTTCCTTTACTCTTTGTTGTCCAATGTGGTGGTAGTAAGTAATGGGCCCCCAAAACCTTTATTTCTGTTTCTTCATGGTTGGGGTAGGATGTGATGGAGGTATGGAATTTGTCCACAAGGACCCAAAGATTGTGCCAAACAGGTGGTCTCTTCTTTTCCAACCTTACATTTTGCTGGGTTTGCCTTTAGCTCAGCTTCTCATGTGAACTGAAGCACAGAAGCCATTTGTCTCTGTATCTTAATTGTAGATGACCACATCATCTTAATAGGCTGCTGCACATGAGCCATGTGGATGAAGAACTTGATCCATGAGAAGAACTTGATCCTGGGGCACCAGAGATTTTAAAGGCATAGTCTTTAAATTATATAGGCCAAATGACATAGCAAATGCGGTTTTCTCCCATGATTCTGGTGTGAATGGGATCTGTCAGTATCCCTTGATTAGGTCTAATGCTGTAATATAACAGGTCTCACCCAGCTGGTCTAATTACTACTACTAACTACACATCCAGTAGTTGGGGCACCAGGTAAGCATTGAATTTGGAGATAGCAATAACTTTTCCTAAATCTATGCAAAATGAGTTAGTGCCATCTGGCTTTGGGACCAACCAGACTTCATTAGCCACTGCGGGATTTTTCAATGACTCTTCCAATGTGGCATATATCTCTTGCTTCATGGCATCCCACATTTTTGGTGGGCATGACCATGGGTTCTTCTAGATGAGTTGCCAAGGCTTTGTTTGGATATGGTGTTGCATAAGAAGAGTCCACCCCAGTCAGGAGACAACTACCATTGAGAAGGCTTTTGTTAGGCTTCTCACTTGGGCCCTCTGTTCTGGGTGGAGGTTTCCCCCTATCTGTATAGAGTCTGGGAGCAGTGAGGTGCACAGTTCTGGCTCAGGGGGATAAGGAATGATAAATCTCTTTCATTCCTTCCATGACTTCAAAAGGTTAATACGATAGATCTGAGTTGGCTTCCTCTTGTCGGGCTGCTCTGGTAGTTAACTGGCCTGATGTGATGGACTAATTTGTATGGCCCTTGCCACTTAGTGAGTAATTTTGACTCTGCGCTTGGAATTAAAAGATGTACCCAGTCACCCATCTTAAATACCCTATAGTTTCAAGCCTCTCCCAAAGCTTTGGTTCATACTGTACAGCTTTATCTGTCCTAGGAGCCTGTTCTTCCCAGACCTCATGGATCGGGTCAAGAATCTAGCCAAGTTGTCTCCCACATAAGAGGGAAAATCCAGTAGATGATTGAGGAACTTCTTATATAGCAAATGGGATCAGCTGCTCCCAATGATGGGAGTCCAAGGCAATAAACTTTTTTTAATATCCTTTTCAGGAAAGCCTCTGGATCCTTCTCAGGGCCTATCTTGATGAGTTTCACTGTCATGGGTAGGACTGACACAACTGGTCTACACCTCCAGAGGGGAAACCCTGAGGAGACCTTGAGGCTACAAATGGGGCATTACTTGCTGCACCAACCTTTGCTGCTGTTCCTGCTATTCTGCCCCTAAGCCCCAGAATGGCTGTTGCTGCTGGGCAGCCATTTGCCGCAGGTGTTGTTGCTGCTGCTGGGCTGCCTGTTGCTACTGCTGGTTCTCAATCATCCCCTTGTTCATGTTATCTATCCTAGCAACCCACACCTTTTGGTCTAGGGTATTCGACCATCTGGGCCAGTCTTTCCCACTCTCCAGGGTGGGAAGGATGCCTGCATTCTCTCTCCACCAGCAATGAAGGGGTTGACTCACTGCTGGAGCCATCTTGTGGCCAGATGTGGCATAGCAACTTTCTACAGTGGTTCTCGCCTGCCAACAGTCACTCTACCTCTGAACTGGTCTGCCTCTTCTTGTGACCTGGCTCTCGAGTGAGGTCACTATACAGTCTCTTCTCTTCTGGTGTAGACCATGATCAAACAGAAAAGGGAATTAACACAAATAAATAGAGTTAGTAGGAAACAAAGGGGAATGACTTCCTCTCAGGATGTATCAGTATCTGGTCATCCCCTCAGAGAGGCACATTCAGGCAGTAGTCATCTGGGAAGCTCCTGCCTTCAGTCAGCCCTTCCCTCAGGAGATGAGATCTGAAGGTCTGTTCTCTTCTCTGATCTGCCCAAAAGTAAGTTGTTCTGCTCCTCCAGCCTGTACATGCCTTGCAGATGTGGTGGAGCAGATCTGGCTGACCCTTTCTCATTCAGTGTGGGATTTGTATACCCCATCACACTGCACTAACTTTGACTGAGCTACTGTGTAAAAAATAGAGTGTAACTGTGGTTGCATGAGAGACATGAGAGGCTAGGCAATCTGAATATGATTCCATCCAGGATCATAGATATGTACTCAGGGCAGCCAGCTTGTCCTGCCACTCAAGCCACCAAGGCTACGCTTCTGTTTTTAGTGTGCTAGCTCAGTCAGAGCTAGAGAGGGTTTGTCTCCTTAAACTGGAAATTATACCTTCAACTTAAAGTGAAGATTTACCCTCAGACTATGTTCCACAGACACTACTGCAGCTTTATCACTCGCAGCCAATTTGCTTCCTCTGCCCTCATTCCTCATTCAAAAGCTGCTGCGCACTCTCAGCTACAGAAATGTGTCCCTCCTACATAAGTTCCTTAATTCTTGCCTCATAGGGCTTTATGGGGCCAAGGTTCCTGGCAACCATAAAGTCCAAATTTACTGCATAGGAGCTTGTTGTGGAGTTGCTTGGGGAAACTGCAAGCACAACAAATTAGTTTGTCCGATCAAACTGCAGTCCACTAAACATTTTCTCTGTCTCATGTATGCTAAGGCCATGGAGGCTGACCTCTGTGGCAGTGTTGTGCCAAAAGAGCACTCGGGACTGTTTCAAGGGGAAAAGGCAGTATGCCTCATTTATTACCAGAAACTAAATTAATAACTATCTTAATCCTATGTACATCACACACATACACATGCCCAAACACACCAGGAAACATTCTGTAGTTGTATAGCTACCAGTCCTGATCATGGCTTGAGGTCGCAGCTTGGGTCCGTTGCTGGAGTTCGTGGCTTGTGGCAGCTACCTGGCCAGGGAAGCTGGGCACGAGGAGAGCGGGGTCTTTGTCCGACATGCACTGACACTCTTCTTTGATGGTGTGCAGAACGTTACTTCCCAAAGCCTTGCAATCTCACCCAGTCTTTTATAGGTTTTTGACTTCAGTGCAAACTTATGAGTTTGGCTGTGTCGCGTTGCTTCTCTGTGGCTGTTGTGGACAATAGCAGTCAGCTTGTTCTTGGTGTCTTGATTAAGTTTGTTCTTTTGTTTTCTGGGGTAGATTCTTCTCTTGCTTTTTAGGGATGTGTTCACACTCTTCAGCCGTTACGGTGGACTCCACACTTCATCAGGACAAGCTGGCAGTTTGGGTCTGATTCACACGTACATACACCCTCCATTCACACCTTGTTCAAATAAGGTTACCTATTCATCTAAAAGTTTAGAAAGAGTTTTGTACAAGACATTTGGTCAAAATGGGGTTTTACATTTAAAATATGGAGAATGGCTGAGAGGAGTTCAAATATTACAGACAGAATTGTGAGATGGTGATTATACATTCTGGATAAAGGGTTGAAAACAACTTTAATTATAATAGAAAAAGACACACTTATTACCTAAGGACAGATAGGTATAAACTTATACAGCAAAGCAGGCTGGGAGTGAGTGGCTCAGAGGAACAGACACGGCCTTCCCACCAAACCAAGAGAAACAAAAGGATAGTGGTTCAAGCCCAGTGCTCCCCAATACCCCACCAAAGAACAGATGGGGACTGCCTCAATTTGCAACAAAGTTGCAAAAAGAAGCAAATTGTTAATTGCCAATAAAGCCACAAATGAAAAGCAGAGAGGGACAAGCACCTCCAGGAATGAACCAATTATCAAATCTATATAGATATAAAGACACAATTCTAGGAATGATTTGATTATTAACTTTCTCTATATATAAATGAAGACTGACACAAATTAAGCTGTTAACTAATTAAAACCATATAGAGATTGACACAAATAAGGATATGAATGAACAAAGTTATGAAGAATCTACAGGGTTACAATTTTATTCCTACAGCAGGGGAAAATGAAACAGTAGTGGGTTTCCAAATAGATGTGTGTCCTCACCACACAAAAAAAGCTATATTTTAGGATAACATCTGGGAATCCCAAAGTATTGTCTCTTCTCCTCTCTACCTCTTCATTATCTGTTGGTTGGTCTTCAGCCTGGTAAGTTAAGATGAACAAATAATTGATTTTTCAGTTTGAACAGAAAAAAATGAGGGGAAAAAATTTGGTTCTGAAAATGTTCAAAATTTGTCAGCAAATTGGAAAAGTTTGTTTCAGAGCACCAAGCCTCATGCATGTGTTTCCCCCTTTATAGCCTTTATGCTAAAGCACATGGCTTGGAAGTCCAAGACCAGCACCTTGGAGCATGGAGTTGAGTAGCCTAACCATCAGACTATAGACTATTCTGCTCTCAATTTCTTCTATTGTAACTGTTCCACTTTATATAAACACATTCATTCATTTGTCCAAAAAGAGCAATTCTATAGCTTGATGATGAATGCAAACACTTGGGAAGTAGGAGATGTCTATTCAAATCTTATCCCTTCTTGCTATAGTGTGGGGATTCAAATCTGGATTTGCTACAACCTAGGCAAGTGTCCAAGCCACTGAGCTAAAGCTTACAAAGGATCTCCTATGCTTTCTCTCTGGGCTAAAGTTTATAAAAGGGACAGATGTGGTTTGCAAACCCAGAAAGTCTTTTCCCTGGCAGAAACTATCAGGTCAAAGTCCCCTGGCATCTTGGTAGGATATCATCATGGACTCTTCTCCCTGAATAGAGGAAAAGGCTAGATACGTGCTGAACAGCTATCCCATTCAGAATTTGGTTACAGCTCCATTTATGCAGGCTTTACTGGGTTAAAGAATTCTGCCTGGCTGCACACAAAGGAGTTAACTGTGTAACTATAGAGAGTGAGGTAAGTGAATTTACTTACCAATTCTGTGCTACAGAACTGCTCTATTATTACTTAAGGTATTTGCATAGACCATGAATTCATATCCTTGCATGAGACTACAGCTGGATTTTTTAGGAACCCTCTAAATACTAAATGTGGAAATTATAATAGAATTCACTTTTTTTTATTTTTAGGAATCAAATATCAGTCTTTATCATAAGATAGTTGCACACCCACACACACATCGCAGTTTAAAATGTCTTTTTACTGAATAACACTCCAAAGATAAACTGTTATAGTACTGCAATTACAATACACCCTAGCTAGAGTAACATCACTAAATAAGGATTTGTTATTTTCCTTTAAAATGAAGACTATAACACTAGGCCTAAACTCTAAAATATGTGTATTTAAACCTCACAAAAAAGTGCTGATTGTCAGAGGTCCCAATCCCTGTAATCTTCTGCTTTCATGTTGGTTTAGCCTGGGTATTATATTGACTACGTGACAAAACATTTAGTCATACTACATAACCAGTTGCTACAGTATGCACAATATTGAGCACATAAACAACTTCAAATAAGGAAAACTGGCAGTTATTGTAGCTTTTAGGCTCACACAGTGTCTTTGGTTCAATGATGTAATATAACTCATGAAGAAATTTGGCCTCCAATCTTCAATTCATCCTTTATGGTGTTTTTCTAGTCTCAATACCACTGACATTTATAAAATTAAAGAAAACTGTATTGAGATCCAAACTACAGATTGAGTCTGGGCTATCCCAGCGGTTCCATCTTCTCCCTGCAAGGCTGGGTGGGATCTGACTGCTGTTCTACCAGTCAGGGTACAGGGCCATGTCTTGTGTCTCAACAATATATATATTTTCACACAAATACATCTGGCCTAGTTAATTAATTCCAAATGTACTTCTTAGAATAACAAAAGCAAGGCAGCAGCCTTTTAAGCAAGTAGCAAGTTTCCCTATCTCCTTAACTATAACCCATTGCTCTAAAAAAAATACTTATTTTACTTCTTGGGACAAAGGACTTTACAGATCATTTATTACATAAAGGCTGCAGACCAAAAAGGTCCAACTAAGATGTAAAATTACAGGAAACTGTGTTGCAATCCAACCCACAGGTTCGGGCCTGGTCTACATTAGGAAATTAGGTCAGCATAACTATGTCGCTCATGGGTGTGAAAAAACCAATCCAACCCCCAGCTTAGACAGCAGTAGGCTGAAGGAAGAATTCTCCTGTCAACCTAGCAACTGCCTATTGGGGAGGTGGAGTACTTACACCAATAGAAGAAGCTCTCCCATCAGTGTAGATAATGTCTTCACTGAAGAGCTACAGTGGTGCAACTGCTCTGTTTTAAGTGTAGACAAGCCCTCAATCTGACTTATCCCTGGCAGCTCTATCTTTTTTTTTTAAATGGTGAGACAGACTTGACTGAACAGTCTGTAGCAGACATCAACTATCATTCCTAACTATAAAGCAGTTTATATTCTATCACTCTTCTCTGTGTTTTTTCAGATAACGTGAAAATGCCTTTCTAAAAATTCCCTATTTCCCTGATACTTTTACTATATAACATAATAAAACTTTTGTTACCTTAAAACATTGGTATTGCTTAGAAAGCTTTTCCTTTCCTTTATCAAAGCCCTTACATAGCCATAGAGTGACTAACTGTTTCTTCCACCTTACAGAGTGCACATAGTTCTTCTTTGTGTCTGTCTTCTAAAAAGATTTTTGTGTAAGTCACTACGGCCAGTCGGTACTCCAAACAAAATCACTTTATTTTTTATATCTAGGCCCTGAAATACATTGTTTTCCTCGCGTCTGGGGCACAATTAAAAAAAAATTCTCTTTTTTCATTAATCCAAAGTTTTTGGCATTTCTCTTTTAGATTTTTTCTGTGCTAAGCTTTTAAATTCTCCTTTTACTCAAGGTATTTCTATGGCAATACTTCCATTTCTTACAGAATCTTAGCTGCTTTGTTTGCCATTTCATTCCCTCTCATCCCAATGTCTGCTGAGATCCAAGGTAATGTCACATATATCTCCATCTGTACTAATATATATAATATATAATTTCCCTGATAAAAACCACTTCTATCTACTGAGACACCCCTTTTTTTCCATAAAGCCTAAGACCGAGTCCAAAAAATTGCACCATCCCTATTGGGCATACATCCCAGAGCCAATTTAGTGCTAGAATCATTGCTACTAGTTCAGCTGTCAGGACACTTACAAAATCAGATAATCTTTTAGATGTACTAATTCCAAATGTTGGTATACAATATGCTGCCTCTACTCTTCCTGTTTTTTCTTTTCTTTTTTGGACTTATCTGTATATATTTGACAAAACTTATTCCACTTTTCAACTGTATATTGGTACTCTTCGTTTTTATTACTCACTATCTTTTTTTACCCTTAAGTTTATAAAATAAATCTAAATTGACATTTGGATGTGCAGCTTTCCATCAATAACTATTTTTCCTATGACTAAAAGTTCTGACTTCATTTAGTTTCTTTGTCTTTCAACTTCTGCATCCACACTTTCGCTTCAATAGCATATGGAGTTCGAACATCATGTACTATAGTTCATCTATAAAAGTCCCAATAATGCTCATATATTTGTTTGGTTCTTTCATCATTGCAATTCCCATTAACTTTGGCCCAAAAAGTTTGGTCCAGATATTTCATTCATAGTGTAACTGGCATTTCACTAAAAGCTATCCATAGCGCATGTATGTGTTGTAATAAATGTACCACATACAATTTGAAGTTCCTGGCCCTGTATTATATCTAAGTTTTTAAGTTCCAGTTTTGAGGCTGACCCAAGAGCTTGGCAGACATAGTCAATAACTGATCTGATTAAGGCTCTGTAGAATATCAGCAGTGTTTTCTTATCTGCACCCCAACTAGTCCTAGCAAGACTTTTAAGTAGGTTAATGCTTCCTGTAAACTTATCTTTAATATAGTCTATGTGATCTTTCCAAAGTAATTTAGTATCAAATATTGCCCCTAGGAATTTAAACCTTTTAACTATATCTATTTGTTCTCCATACAGACAGAGTTTACATTCCTTTTGAAATTTCTTTTTTGTAAAGACCAATTCCTTTTATATTAGCAATGGAGAATTTGAATTCCCATGCATTTCCCCAGTCAGAGGTCTCTTGTAACTCTTATCAATTCTCTTTTCTGCCCAACTTCAATATTTCTACTCCTAACCTGTAAAGCACAATCCTCTATGAATTGTGTGACACTTACCTTGGCACACATTAGTTTTGGGAAATCATTTATAATAATATTAAATAAGGTCAGACTGATAACATTTCCCTGTGGTGTATCATTTTTAACATTTTATATAGTCATCCTAACTTTCCTAATCTCTGAACTACATGGTCCTTTTACTTGAAAATTCTCTAATCCACCCATACATTCTTCCCCTTATTCCTAGTGCATCTACTTTGTACAACAAGCCTTCCAGATACACCATGTCATACATCTTTTCAATATCTAGAAAGACAGCTATCATGAAATCTTTGTACCTCATACTCTTTTATATTTCAGTTCTACTTTAACCATGTGCTCAATGACACATCTTCCTTTCCTAAAACCACTCTGAGACTTTTCTATAATGCCATTGTTTTCCAAATAGTAAATCTTCAATTCACCATTCTCTTCATCGTTTTATCCAGACAGGTCATTGATAAGGTCATTGATCTACAGTGGTTCTCAACCAGGGGTACAACCCCTGGTTGTATGTCGAAGTCTTCCAAGGGGTACATCAACTCATCTAGATATTTCACTATTTTTACAACAGGTTACATAAAAAGCACTAGCAAAATTGGTCTAAACTAATATTTCATGCAGACAATGACTTGTTTATACTGATCTATATATAGTACACTGAAATGTAAGTATAGTATTTATAGTCCAATTGATTTATTTTATAATTCTATGATAAAAATGAGAAAGTAAGAAATTTTTCTATAATAGTGTGTTGTGACACTTTCATATTTTTATTTCTGATTTTGTAAGCAAGTAGTTTTTATTTGAGGTGAAACTTGGGGGTATGCAAGACAAATCAGACTCTTGAAAGGGTTATGATCATCTGTAAATGTTGAGAGCCACTGGTCTATTGGTATCCACTTTGTGGATAATTTGCCTGGTTTTCATATTGGAATCACTACAGCATATATCCACGTTACTAGTATCACTTCTTTTCTCCATATAGTATTATATAATTCTAAGAGAACTCTCAAACTGCTGTCAGAGAGATATTTAAACATTATGTTTCACATATTATCTTTACCTGGGATATATTCTTGCTGATATCAAAAGCTTTCTCAAGTTCCCACATACAAAACCATTCATTCAGTATAGTATCTCCATGTTTTCCCCAGCTACATAATAGTTCATGATTCTCTTCAATTAATTGCTTTTATTCTAGGGCAAAACTGAACTTTGATTTTCATCATTACTCATCCCTTGGAAAGGTTATGCTAAACCTTCTACTTTCTTGTTATCAGAGCTTCTATTTTGTCTGCCCCAATGATATCTGGGATGTGTCTACTTTTGGTTTGAACTCCATTCATTCATCTAATTTGCCTGCATATTTCCAAAGTCTTGGTATCTTTAATTATCTGCCTTCAGTACTTCATCCAACTCTCTTTGATTTTTTTTATAATTCTGTGTTCTATTGCCTTACTTCTTTTATTCTGTGTTAGATCTTCACTATTCATTGCTTTTTTTAATGCTTTGTTCCTTTCTCTATCTGCCATTTTGCACTCCCCATCCACCATGAAAGTGAGTTTTTAGGTTGAGGTACTTCAGTGTCTTAGATATCGCTACTGTAGCTGTATCTATTAATCCCTTTGTTACGTTGTCATTGAAATTCTGTATGTCATCACACACAATGATCACTCACAAATTCAGTAGATTTGCTTGTAAATAACTCCTAGTCTGCTTTCTTAAAATTCCAGGTGGGTAATTTTCCATTACCTTCAACCTTACCTTGCCTTTGAAAAAGTAGTGGGTAAGGGAAATGATCACCACTGATGGTTTGCTTTCTTCTCCTCATTTACAAATTAGTCACTTACTAACACTTTATTTTCTCCTTTGCTTTTTGTTATCTCATCTGGTCAGTTTTAATGCCACCCCATATATTACCCTTTCATTTCAGTCAAATACTTTTGCAGTTGGCAAATTATTTTAATTTATCTAAAATTTTAGTTTTTAGCAGTTTATCAGCCTGCTCTTTGGTTTTACACTCAACTGAAAGACCACCCCCCCCAATCTTTCAACCTCTCAGCTCTTGCTATATCCCCATGCTTTTTTTCAATCCAGTGAGCTACTATCATGCCACCTACTCTCACAGCTCTATCTTCCCCTTTTTTGCAGGGTTGGGCTGGATCTGATTGGAGTTCAAAATGGCTGCCAGTTTTGTACCCTTGACAGAACTCATTACTGTTTCATCAGGAGCTTCCAGCTTCTAACTAAGGGGGTATATGTGTACATGCAGGAATGTCTGCCCTTAATGAAGCTTTCCACATTAGCTCCAAAGCAGCTACAGAACATGGTTAATGACTTATTGCACTCCCTCTAGTATGATGACATATCAAGTGCTCGTTTCCAGTCACTCAAGCCTTTATATTGCCACTTTGTCAGGGAATGTTTCCATGTCAACTCAAAGCAAGTAGAAGCAGCAGTTGTAATTACAGCAACAAGGGTTTTTTTTTGACTGAATACAAGAAAAGAAAAAGAAAAACTATAAGTATATAGTTGGTTATATTTTATGGTTGCTATATTTTCCTGTCTTTCATGGAGTAATACAGAACATTTAGGTAAAATGACTGAAGTCTCAAAAGTATCAAAATATATTCAGTGTAAGGTTTTACCAGAGAAGTGAAAGACTAAAGGACAGGAAGGTAGGGGAAGAAGATTCCTCCATTTAGCAAGCAAAAATCCAACCACACAAGTGAGGAAGGGTTGAGAAAATAATCTATAACATCCAAAATGGTTTACAAAAAATCACTGACAAAAATAAAAAATATAAGATATTAGAGAATCCAAACACAAGTAAGCCCCATTTTAATACAGTGTGCATCTGATACCTCTCATCATATCTGTACTATAGCAGAAGCTGAAGCTCTGATAGTGTTTCAGTTTTAAACAGTT
Organism: Mesoclemmys tuberculata; assembly: GCA_007922155.1. Taxonomy (NCBI): domain Eukaryota; kingdom Metazoa; phylum Chordata; order Testudines; family Chelidae; genus Mesoclemmys; species Mesoclemmys tuberculata. Next base: position 60,278,248 of record ML675616.1, on the reverse strand, counting down.
TCTGAGGGGCTCTTAACTCACCCCAGAAAAATCACTCTTGCATGAAACTTGGTATACATAAAGTTCTCAACCTGGGAGCAATTTTTTAAACAAAGTAATACACTTTCATTTAAAAAAAATGAAATTTTACAGGCTGTTAACCTATAATCTTAAGTATAGTTATGACATTCTCTCTACATGTATCAAAGGAGTGTTTAATTACACATGGAAAATGTCGAGCTAGTTAGGAAAATGCACATTTCTGAATTTTTAAAGTTATGCATGAGATTTTAACCAGAAAACTCCTATTAAAGTCAATGAGTCGCACGACTGAAGGCCATTGAAAAAATGGAGATTCATGTATAATATTATGGCTAAAATCTATATCTTCATCACTAGACTAGAATGTGATATATTTGATCATAAATAATATCATTAAAAGGTTTTTTTTTTGTTAGCAGACAGTAGATAGATGGGTTGTAAGCTACGGCATCTGTCCTGCAGACACTTAGGGACATTCTTAGATTTACACTCTTGAGTAGTGCTATTGAGTTCAATGGGACTACTCATCTGCATAAAATTAATTGCATGCCTATGGTGTATACAGAATTTTTATTTACTTATTCATATTTAGATTATAATAAAAAGAAGACTATCCAAGACTCTAGATCCCACATCTTGAAAGCTACTAAGGTTCTTAACTTTCAATGATTTAAAGGAACCTAAATATCTTTGAGGATCTGTGCCTCAGTGTCCTGTTACACCATTAATACTGCAATAAAATCTCAATAGCATTACATTAAATTAATCATTTTCAGTAGAAATTCAGTCAAGCAGCCACCTACAAAAATGCCTTTCCATCATTTTATCATTGTAGGAAACTAAGGACTGGGACCTGTGAGACTCAGGGTGAAATTTTCAAAGGCTCCTAAATGAGTTAAGAATACAAGTCCCATTGAAAATGAAAAATCAATAGACTTGTGTTACAAACTCACTTTAGGTGCCTTTGAAAATTCTACCCTTAGTAGACCTGATACATGGAGTTCCGATTATCCCAGAAAAGGACTACCACACACCACATTGCAGAAATCTTGCTTATGACACATTTCGGATATGGTCCCAAAGAAAATAGTCATGGTTTTTAATACAGTGGCTAGATTATAGAGTTTATTTTTATGCAGATAGAACTACTTAAATGTTTTCTTAAAGTGATTGCAGAAAGCCCTAAGATAGACAGAATAAAATACTCCAATATATCACATACAATGAAAAAGATTGCAACTTGAGTTTATGTAAGACCGTTACGACTAGGACTGCAGAGCACCCAAGTTACCAATAGCACCAGGCTGCCACAGAGTTTGTGCTCCATTTTCCACAACCTTCTATAGGCACAGACCATGGGAATGACCACCTCGAGGATGTGATAGACAGCAGCCTCATGGCTCCTCATTCGCTACCTGCCCTATATAAACCCAAAGCACATTCCCAGTCATGTCTAGGCAACAACATGGCTTCCTGGTTCCAGCTTTGGCAACAGACTCAAGGAGCGCAATCTGTTTAGCTTACCAAAGAGAAGGTAAAGAGGTGATTTAATTACAGTTTAAGTATCTACACTGGGACAAATACTTAACAATGTGCTCTTCAATCTAGCAGAGAATGCTGTATCATGATCCAATGGTTACAAGTTGAAGCTAAACAAATTCAGACTGGAAATAAGATGAGAATAATTAACCATTGGAAAAACTTACTAAGTGTTATCACTAACAACTTTTAAATCAAGACGGGATGTCTTTCTAAAATATATGCTCTAGAAATTATTTTGATGAAGTTTTCTAGCCTGTGTTTTACAGGAGGTCAGACTAGATTATCAGAATGGTCCCCTCTGGCCTTGGAATATATGTTGTAAATGTTTTTTGTTTCTTCCTGATTCTTGACAAAGCTATTGGGATTGTCAGCAATAAAGAGAATGTAGGAAGATGCCTCAACCATCTCTGTTTTTTGCACGTGAAGAGTAATCAGTATAGATTTATGGAAGTCATTTTGCAATGATTTGAGAACTAGCTTGTAACAGCATCAACTTCTGGCCCCAACCCATTTTGCTAATGTTTTAGTCAAATTGAATAACTTTTCAGAAAGATGGTTTACTAAAGCTCTTCAGAACAGAAGTATTATAACAAGAATTTCAGCCTGATAAGCAAGGCTACTTACTGATGCTCTAACCTTCCTTCCCTTGTGCTTTATCCTGTATTTAAATAACACATTGAACTACAGATCACATTAAGCTGCTGTATATGGTATCCAGGAAAATACATGTTAATGGAAGTTCCAATTAATTATAAATAGTGAAATCCTAAATGGTCTGGATGTTTAGTTTGATTTAGATAAGAACTCAAAAGATAGGATGCCTTGATTAGGAAAAATGTGTTGGAAAACATGAAAACAAGATGTCTTGCAAGATTATGTATACAGTGTACAAGAATTTATCTATATCTTTGAGCCTCAAATATTCAGAACCAGATTCTTCCATCTTTTCTCAAATTAGGTATCATCTTATGCTAATTAACCTCAAAGAAAAAATGCCCCTATTTTCCACAATAAGGACCAATCCCACAAAGATTTCAGTGCTTGCTTAATTTTGCATTCTGTGAATAGTCCCATTTGCTGCAACCTACTCACAGTGCACAAAGTTAAGCATGTACATAAATCTTTGCAGGTTCAGAGCTTAAAGTACTATTCAGTGTGAGTAAAAGGGGCTGGGTTAAGTGGGGTCTTTTATTCAAATTATGTGTCCATCCCTCTTCACAAACTTCTGATCCATTAGAGTTCCATTTATTCAGCCCTTTATCCTCTCTGTCTTCACATGTTGTTAAGCTTTCTTTTATAGGCTAGGAGTGATAATAGTTCCAGGCATGAAAGTATTTTGCTGAAGAATATCCAGAACTCCACTCCTGAGAGTTTACAGTAACACAGAATCAGAAACCAATTTATATACCTTCGTCTGTATCTGTTCAACAGCCTTTCCAGTCACTGGAGATTATTAGCTGGTGGTGCATCAACCCAGTCTTCCATCAATACCAACTGTCATCACTACAAATGTAAGGGATACAGAAACACAGGTAATGTTTACCCCAGATAACCACAGCCATCAAATCCTTAATCTACTGTTAGATGATTTATCAATGTGCTTGTGTATGTGTGTAATTAGTTTTTCCAAGTTAATTCAAGACTTTCAGTATCTTTTCAAATTACTTGCAGGAAAATGTTAAGTTTCTGAAAATAGCCTAGTACTACCACTATATCACAATATTCACTCAAGGAATGTGATAAAGACATAACGACAAATCATTTCTCTTTTTAAAAGATCCTTCTAGTTTAAAATCTGCTTTGAACAGATTAACGTGAAGTTTATATTTTTCATTGTATAGAATTCACCATTTTTGCTTCATTCTTCCTTCTTCCTAATCTTGATCTTCCTTTCAAAGCAAATATACAAACCAACCATTCATCCCGTCTTTTTGCTATTCGTTATCTCCCTGGATAGCACTAGTAACTATGTAACTGGTACTGCAACACAATTAAAAATAGAATTGCAGTGAACTATTCATACCAAGCAAAGTCAGGTGAACAGGGACCTTTTGTCTGTCTGATCTTCTATGCTCCATAACATCAGCATACAGATACCCTCAGTTGCTATGATTTCACTAGCAGGCTGTCTCTATATTCCTTACCAATAATACTGTGGATTTGTCCTAGTGTTGTTGAACTTGCCTTATACTTCTCACCTTTGTGGGACTATTTATTGTCATCTTTAGGGCATTTTGATGCTGTTTTCTTTTGTATACCAGTGTTAAAAATCATGGCCACCCTCTCTTGATAAAAATTGCCTTTGCTTGCAGAACAGAGAAGACAACTTGTGATCTCAATAAGTACACAAAATAAAAAGGAAAGCTTATTTCAAAATACATGTGGTGTTTTTAAAGGGTCCATCTAGGTATCGGGACAAGCAAAGGAGCTGTAAAACCACCTTAATGAGCCTCAGAAATATTTCCATTATAGAGGGAGCCCCCAACTAAAAGGTCTATGACATTCTCCTTCCCAAGCACTGATATAACGATCATTTATTCAGGTACGTCAGAGAGCTGTGAAGCTCTGGCAAATCCAGATGCCAGAATGACTTGTGGAAATATGCAGCTAGGCACAATTTAAAGCAGACTTAAGGTTGTTCTAACTTACAATGAGAAGTGAAAAATTGTATCCTGGCCAGCTCCAGGAATGCAAAGATGGCCTAAAGTCACCTTTATTACCTTCCCAGGTCGTGTTCTAAGTACAGGTCAGGAAGAACAGAGAATCCGGGACTACAAATCCCAGACTGCAATACTTTTGAACTATAGCTTCAGTACCACCTGGGAAGAAGCCACAGGCCATAGAAGGTGAAAGACCTGGAGGTGAAGTCATGTTAACAAGCAAAAGTTTCTGTCTCTGAGAGCAGTGTGAACTAGTGAAGTTAACAGCAAATGAGCAGCCAGGGACCCCATCCAAGGAGTCTTGGATACATTGTCGAAACCCAAGTGACCCCATGGCCTGAGACTCACAGACTTAATACCCTTTACACTCCATCTTTGGAGGACAAAATAAGGAAACCAAGAGGACAGCCACTGAAATACTAATAACCAAGATGACAGATGCTTTCAGTCCCCTCCTCTTGCCTTATTTGTCTCTAAAAGATGATGTTTAAAAATCTTAGAATGTGTGAACTATGCAATAGTATTGCACTTTCATCTTTCCTCTTCTTTTCACCTCCTCTGTTCCTGAAGCTCACTTGTTGTGTCACACTGACTTCAACCTGCACATTGTTCAGAGTAAGAAGGATGTTTTTACCTCTCTTTATGAAACAAATAGCACATTTTTTGATACTTGAAAAATCCTAAATCTTTACAATGTTATGTTTAGAAAAGCTGCATTAGTCAGTGGCTTTTTTGCTAGTGAAAAGATTCAAGAACCTTTAAATACTATTTTCCAGAAGTGCCATGCTGATGGCATCATTGCAAACATGTTGATGCTTCCAGGTCAACAGTGAAAATACTCTGAAAGTAATAACCAGGAAAGGTTTGAAAAACTGCTAATATAGTAGGTCACATTTCTCTGTTCTGGAAAGAAAGCAATAGTGCAGTCAAGCTCCATCCAGCCTTCACTTATCTTTTTGGAACTGAATCAATTAAAAAGACGGGAAAGGAATATTATAACCATTTAGAGGAACATTTGAAGAGAGAAAATTAGATTTACTTGGCATGGTGTTCCCTTGTCAATGTACTATAGAGAGAACAAAGGACCTCAAGGGAATTGAGAGACTGCAGAAATGTTCCACCTTTGGCTTTTAAAAATGAGTCTTTCAAACAAGTGGGAACACATTTTAAATTAATGATCCCTGGATTTGATGTTACTCATTAATGATGAAACAAAGAAACTGGTAGTAAAGATTAACTTGAATTGCCAGAAGACCTTAGATCCAAAACCTGCATTATTTCAAACTAATGCAATTTTGGAAACATTTTGAGAAGAATTAAACATTTTTATAAAAAAGTCAAAACTCATAAAGAGGGACAGAGGGCGATCTTTCAAACATAGGTGCTTAAAGTCTGGAAACTGAAGTCATATTTGGAGACCTAAATAAAAGTGGCCAGATTCTCCAATGCACTGCAGTTCCCATTCACTTTGGCAATGAATTTGTATCTGAAATAAAATGAAATATCAGCAGGAGAAGTGGTAGACTACACAACTATCTGGATGAACTTAAGTCACTACAACTGTATTGTAACTTCAATTTAACTGCTAAACACTTAATACAAATGACACCTATGCCCATTTATTAAAATTGAAACGAGGGGTGAAATTCAGTGCAAAAGCCTAATACAAGGCCTATAAACCGCTTAAACCTTCAAAATGGAACTTAAGTGGTGCATACACTTTCTGCTGCCTCTGCATGTCACCCTCCAGTAAGGAAGAAGTGATGAGATTTTTTTTTTTTTCTTAATCCTAGAACATGCGTATTTGAAGAACAGCTTCTATCCAAACCAAAAAAACCCCATAGAGAGCTAGCGGGAAAAGAGAAGGAAAGAAGCAAGACACAACATAGAGAGGGAGACCTGTTACCAGTAATCATCTTTGTTATCCAGTAGGTCAGAAATTCCTCTGTCAATTCTCAGGATTCTGTAATAAAATCTGTCCAGCTAGTTTTTAAAACAGGTTACTGCTGCATTGTAACTTAAGAGTGAAATGTCAGGTTATTGGATTAAAAATCCATAACTTCTTCATATGCTTAAAAACGTCTTGTGATGGGTTAGAATTGGTAGTTGCCTTGTGACTGCTGCTCATTTGTTTCAGTTTTGTATTTATTGTTTGAGTGAGCACTCTGCAATGCTTTAGTTTTTTTATATTATCTCATTAGGAGTGCTCCATTTTAAATACATTTGAAAAGTCTTTTTATTTAGGTGGTGTCGCGGAGCTGGTACGCTCCATCACAGGCGTCAGGTTGCATGAGCTGGGTAGGTAGGGAAAAGCCATAGAACCACCAGTTGGGTCTCCCATTCACAACTCCAGACTATCCCATGTGGTAATACAGCCCAATGGCCTGGATCAATAGAACAGCCCTCATTTGGGGCAGCATAGCCTAGTGACCAGAGTCAATAAAGCAGCCTTCCCCTTCAAGGCAGCATGGACCAATGTTGCCCACCTCAGTGGGATAAGGCAGTCCATTGGCATGTTGGGGTAGAGGGGCACTGCCTAGGGATGTGTGGTACCATGGGAGGGGGCTGTAGGTACTCCATGCTCCTCTGAACCCCAGCCTGTGGCCCTGGCAGTGGTGGTGGTACACACTACTGAGTCAGTAGGGATTCTCCCAAAACATGCTGCCTGGCTGTCCAATCCTCCCACTGCAGCATTGTCCCAGTCCCCTGGGCTACTTCTTACCCTGTTTCCCTCAGGGACAGTCCACAATTATCTAGGGCCTCAGCTGGTGCCACTCCCGGTGGCTTGGTCCTTTTCCCGGCTTTGTCCGTCAACCTGGGATCCGCCTGTGGCTCATCGTGGCTTAGCTGAGGTAAAGTCAGCAGCAGCTCCCTACAGAGAGCAGGTGATGTGGATCCTTCCTCTTCAGCAGCCCACCCAGACTGAGCTGGATTGATTCCTCTTATACCTGAGTTCCAGGCTGATCTTGCCCATTGCCTCTTCAGCCTGCAGTGCACGGTTAACCCTCTCTAGCCAGGGCAGGTCTGGTACACCCTGTCACAAGTGGGTTTTAGGTTTTGGTCTTACTTTCATGTCTTGCCTTGAATGTAGTCTTGAGTGATAATATCATTGTAAGGTGAATTTAGGGCATCTACGAGCATGACGCGTTCTATGTTTCATAGTACTAACATTCAAAGTACTCAGGAGGTACTACTCTAACAGAGCCACCAGTGTCCTGGACTCACTTTCCAGAGATAGAGAGGTTCTGAAATGTACCAAACCAATGCATCATCACATTTCACAAATAGGCAATGCTGATTTCCATGGAAACTCCTGAGTTATAATGATTCCTTTTTCTTTCCAGCAAACCCAGCAGGTAGAATGGCATTTTCATATTCATATCAGTTTTATAAATAAAAGTTTTTTTTTAAAAAAGAAAGGGAGAGAATGCGAAAGGTCTGGTTTGAACTGACAAAATCCAGGATATTCAGTCTCAGACCTCAGCTCTATTCTTAACTTTCCCCATTTTGCATATTTTTTTCTGTGGGGACCCAGAAGAGCAGTTGATACTGATACTGTGGTAGGTATTATAATGTGCTATAAAAAACAAAAAATCCCCCAGGACAGATTGCAGTAAGTTAAAAGTGAACCTTCAGATTTTAATCAGATCCTTTCATTTGAATTGCATTTATTTCTTTTTCTAAATATATAAAGTAAAGACAAACTTGGCATACATTTCTAAAAAAAAGTCAGGATATGATACTTTATTGTACTTAATAGACTAACTGTCCTAACCTAACCTGTTTATCGGGGCCACTCGTTCATATAGACTTATTTTATAATATGTAGAAATCATGTCATATGAACTGAATTTTCAGCTATTTGTGTAGCTAATTATTAAAAAGCTGACAAGCATCCTTGATATTCTGGCGCCATGGTGTAAGCTCCATAGCTAATGTTGTGACAGTTTCTTTATGCAAGACTGTTCTTGTTCTCACCCCTCTTTTCCAGACTCTATTTTCATTTTTAAAGTATAAAACAACCTCATTAGTCTAAAATATCTTAGAAAAAAGTGTGTTTTAGATAAATTCAGAATAAATTCACTAGGTAGGTCACAATGAGAAGCCAGGCCAAGGAAAACATTTCTTAAATTTGGTCTCAAATTATTGCAGTTATTGAAAGTGAAATTCCTTAATGTTGGGATTTGGACAACACTGCAGAAGAGTCTGAACATTTGGAAAATCTTCAAATGATATTAAAAGGATTTTAATGTTATACATTTCGTTCTGTTGTTTTGATTATTTTATATGAATATGTTTTAACTTTACTAAAGGAGCAAAATGTGATATACTGGTTGTATAATTCAGTAGATGTTAGTGCTCACATGTTGTAGTTTGAAGAGAATTACCAAAGCAGAAAGCTTCCTGAGCATCAGGTGTTGAATATACTCAATGAGGTGGTTTTGAAGATGTCAGGGATGATAGTACTTGGCCATTTCACCTTCCACATAGATGATGACTCTTGAGATTGCTCCAGATATCATGGCTAACGTGATGACCATGAGACTATCCCAGATGGTTTCTGGCTCAACTCATCCAGTTAGCCTTACCTTTGATCTAGAGTTTGGGCTGAAATTAGAGGTGGGGAATTAGAAACTTTATCAATATCAAAAACCAATTATCACCTGAGCTTGAGACGGACCTCTCAGGGAGAGTTACATGTTTTGATGGCCCAACTTTGGAAGCTGATAAAATTTGAGCATCCTGGAGACCTCTGCAGTAAAGTATTTTCCTCCAGCATATCGCTGTATTATTGATTTGACAGGACAATGAGATATTTTGTCCTGAACTACAGAGGAAGTGGTCCCTAGATCTTGTCTTTCTGATTCGAGCTCAGCTATGAGCATGGTTTAAGGGTGACAGTTTAATGAATGAAGCAAAAGGAAAGAGAATGTCAATGTGCTGAAGTCTCATGCTGAATCTGACCAATGGGTTTTGTGAAATCTTGTGTCATGGCTGTGTGAGGACAGAGAATAGCTTCTCTGGCTCCATCTATTAAAACTCAGTCGACAGATTAATTCTGAGTTGTGCACAGCCTTATATGATAAAGACAAAATATCATCTTTCTATGACCAATAAGAATGGCCTCCATTCAGAAGAAAACTTCATGTTACTGTATGGATAAAAGCAAGTGAGTTGAGACTGAACAGCAGACAGATTCTAGGGGTACAGAATGACTTCTGGAGGAGACAAATGTCAAGTCATCTGTGGTCAAGCTGAGGCTTATAATTCTGACTGAAATACTCGAGGTGTGGAATAGTTGGCACCATAGCTTGAATCAACTAAGACTGAGGTGATGTTGATTGGCTGGGGAAAGCCAATGAGGAAGTCTGTGCCTTTAACTGAAGTTATGCATCCACAGTTTGCTACTCAAATTTGCAATTTGGAATACATTTGGATCTGTATCCAGGATGGATTTCTTTTCCCCTGTAGGTCGGGCTAGATGGTTGCAACCATTTCTTTTGGATGCTGACCTTGCTGCTATGTTTCATGTCTTTGTCATCTAGAGAGCAGACTAGTACAATGTACTGCATATGAGGCTCCACATTTAATCAACTCAGAAGTCAAAGCTAACATAGAATACAGCTGCTTGCTTCTGACATTTCTCATATGAGCACTTAACACCAGACCTTTGATTTGCATTGGCTGCCTTTTGGAGTTTAAGGTGCTGCTTTTGACCTATAAAGCTCTAAATAGCCTGACAGTTTGAGAGACTACTTCCCAACTTGTGCCATGCTGCCATCAGTTGGCTTAGAAGAGGCAGGATGAGGGTGTCCTCCAGGTGGATCTCTTGACTTTGGAATTCACTCTTTTCCTCTACCCCAAAGCTGTTGACCTTCAGGGCACATTGCAAAGCTCATATATTTCTACAGGGTTTTGGAGAGGGAAGGGGCACTGAGGGCTGGGATTTGTACATTTAGGGTTGGGATCTCTATTGGGAGTATTTCTCACCCAACCCCTTTTTTGCTGCTGCATTTATTTTTGTCGACTTGTATTTTTAATATAAGGTAAAGTTGCCTAGAGTTCTGGATGTTCCAATTTTAATAAATTGAAATATATAAATAAGACAAAATAACACTTTTTTAGCAGGCACCGGGCAAATATCATAAATGTCACTGTCCTGTCTACAATGTTTCTAAGTGCTGTTACATTGGACAAAATCACGCTAACATAAGGTCTGCTGATTAAACCACCAATATCTCTAAATGAAGTGAACCTTAAAGTATACTGTAAGCACTGTTACCATGGCGGGGGGGAGGAGGAAGACAAGAAATTTATGCTGCACTTAATGCTCTTCTGCCAAGTGGCTCTTCTGACTAGTGTGAGATAACATTGGAACACCCCAGGCAATTGTAAGCACCATTACCATTGATAAAAGTATTCTCAGCAGCTCTGTCACCCTGTTGCCAGTGGCACTTCTAAACATTTAAGAGAACTCTTAAATATTAAGTGTGAAGTGCCAGGCACAAAAGACACACTATAGAAATAATAGTAATGAATAAATACAGATGTGGGCTATTATCAGTGCTACAGGCTTGCTAGTAGGGCCTGTAAAGAATGTGAATTCTCAAGTAAGCAACTCAGTTTACAAGCACTTCTGTCTGAATGGAAGAGTTTGTAATAATCCTGAACATGCACTACATGATTTGCAGTGGTTACCAGTTCCACCAGCTTCTCTGTAGAGACTGCGTTAACTGTGTTAGCCCTGAAGTACATAACTCACAAGGTCTAACATTTTCCCAGCTATGTAGATAATAGCTGTGGAAACTGAAATATATGATGTGAATCTTACGGTACATTTCCACTGCTTCGTTACCACTGATTGCAGCCACCCTAAGTCACATACAATCTGCTTTGGCATCTCCATAAGCCTCCAAATAAAAATGACGTATACCGTATAGGGCCTCATATAGTTTCAATCTCCACCATCGCTAAAGGCTAATTTCGTCTTCTGAATTTATAACCACTGAAGCCAATGTTATATGATTCTTGACTGCACCCATTCTCCAAGAGTGCTTAAAACAGCTAGAAGCCTTTACCATAGATCTCTGGAACTTACACAGAAGTTTTTAACTATTAGGAGTCCTATAGTGCAGTGCTGACAACATTTATATTCATGACGTATAGGAATCATGGTATTTATAAGCCCTGCCATGAGACTCATAGTGGTTAACAGCTGCTGGCAGATCTTGTAAACTCCCTTACACCCAGCATCATAGGGCTCCTGGACAGAAGATCGTACAAATAATGGACCAGCTCTTCAGATGGTGTAAATCATCCTAGCATCGTTCACTTAAATAGATCTATGACAATTTACACCCGCTCAGGATCTGACCCAATGCATACAACTCCTTTTAAACACTGATTTCAAAGACAAAAAGATAAAAAGGGGGGGAGGAGAAGTTCTCAAGGTATTTTAATATATTTTCCCCTTAAACACAGAGCTACAAAATCCTAAGCATTATAAAGTCATGGTTAAAATCCCAGCACCATACTTAACATTTTCACATATTACTTCCCATGCATATTCTACCTGCAAGTCACAGACACCCTATAAATAGCACTAACATTCTGTTATCTGCCATTTTTCAGCAACAAAACTGTCAATAGCCCTGCTAAATGGTACTAGCCTACAACCTGCCAATCAAGCACAGCATGAAAGTGACAGATTCAAACCTACACCAGCTCAACCTCCTGTTCAAAGCTAAATAAGGACATTTCACTCACATATTACTGTCCAAATACAGGTTACAAAACCACTTTTGCTTCTGATACCAGCCAGTATAAAATGACTTCCCTCCTCCATCCTTCCTCATGGAGAAGAGGCACAACATCGTGCAGGATCGACACTGAACTCCTAAATAGAATAGCCACCTGAACTCTGCCCCTACACGGTAATTAAACAACTGCAAGGACAAAGGGTCCCCAAGTCTAGGCGTCAGCCTACGCGCGAACATCTACACCGCAGCTCAGCCACTAGAATCAGCTCCAGCCACAGGCGTTTAACTGCAGTGCAGACGTAGACTGGATAACTCTTAGGGTAAGGGCTGGATCATGCAGGTAATAGAGCACTTCATACATGCCTCTATCAGCCTGATGTGTTAGACAGACAGCACCCCCATGGAAGTTGGACATGGTGACAAACTTTACACTACTCCAAACACCACAGTTAACCAAAAGACATCTAATTGTTTCATGCGGCATTCAAATAAGAATGTAGGAAAATGATGGGGGTAAGATCTGAGGCACAAGAGGATAGAATTTGGCCCCATTAGGATATTATTTTGGTTGCTGTTTGTATACCAGGCGCAGTATATATGTAGTAGTATTATTTCTCTGCTTGGTTCTTCATGGTCACTTACAGTTTCTTGGTTGCAAGTGTCTTGAGATCTCTTCTCCTTTAAAATCATTCATGAATGAAGAGACCATCTGAGTACACTGTCTTTTTAATACTCTTCTCTGACCATGGCTAGCAGGATATTCTGTATGGAGAACATTCTGGGTCTGTTCACAACCAGCAACAAAGAACTGAAGAATCAAGTTTTTGTGTGGGATGTTTGGCTTGAAATCATTGCTTCAGTCATTATTTGGGGCTTATCGCTTTTCACTAGATAATAAATAAGAGAAGTCTTCCTGGAATCCTTGTTGGTTTTTTGTCTATTTAGGGCCAGCTGCTGCTTCCTTTACTTTCATAGGACCAGTTCCTCCTCTCATGTTAATCAGCATGCAGCCTGGAATGAATTTTTACATCTAAGTGGTAAACCTTGAAAAATGGGTTCTATCACAGACATGCTGGCATAAGTTTAACTAAAGTAGTATTAGCAATGTACATAAAATAGCAGCATGTACCAGAATCTATAATTTAATCTTCTGGAAAAAAACAATTTATCCTACAAAATTACAAGAGACATAATAAGGCTCTGTGTATCATAATTACTGTATCAAATATAATTTAAATTTTGCTGTAAGCTATAAGTTATTAGAGTATCAAAAGTCAAGCATTTCTGTGAGATGGGGAAGGATTCTGTTAATTACATATTAGAAAGATTTTTGCATCCTTGTTTACTCTTTTCTTCATTAATTTTGACCATTTTTTAATTTTCTTTTGCAGTATCAGGAATAAAAGCTCTGATTTTCAAAGCTTTACATAAAGCAGAATAAAATTAGATATTAATTCAATATACTTCAAGAATATTGATGTGATTTCTATAAACTGAAAGTCTTTTTCAAGACCCATTTTATATTCTTGTTATATTTCAGGATGGCCAGAATTATACATAATAATGTGAGTGGAATTTGGATTCTAGCTACATGGACAAAATTGTCCTATAGTCCCTATAAATACAGAAATTCAAGCTTCTTTCAGCTCATCTGATGTGGGGGTTTCAGATAAAAAATGAACATGGTTTTGGTTTTCCATTAGGATTAGTAGGTCTGACGTTGCTTTTCCATTAGGATTAGCCATCAACCATCAGATGTAATCCTAAAGAAATCGCAGTAGCACTATGATCATCACTGAACCAAGCTCTTGTTTTCAGGTACTTCTCTTGTATGCAATGCTAGCGGAAGAAAAAGGATCTCTCTTAGTTAAAAACTTTTGTCTGAGAAGCAAAAGCGTTCGAGGGCGAAAGGGTCATGGATCCAGCAAGCTCTGTTTTAATAATAATATAGACCTTACACTTTTGCTCCTCTGAGGTTTTCCCTCCACTAACTTCAGATGCTTCTTGTATTGGAAGCTCTTAACTTCCAAACACTGTTTGTAAAAGGCCAAAACCAAATCTGAAAGTAAGGGTTTCTTCCAGAATAGACCATCATTATTTAAAACTAGAGTCTTAATCACAGGTTCCCTTGCTCTCAGGAATGTGTTGCTAAAACAACACCTTTTTATAACTTACTTTGGGAAAGAATGAAACCAATGGCTAAAACACAGCATGGTCTTGTGGCTAGGGCACTGCACTAGGAGCCAAGACACCTGACTTCTATTTCAAGATTTACTACCTACCTTGTATATGTCACTTTGCTTCCCTGTGCTTCTGTTTCTCTTAGCCCCGTTGTCTGTCTTGTGTATTTAGACTATAAGCTCTTTAGGGCAACAGATATCTCTTGCTAGGCATGCAGAACCTAAAACAATGGGGGCCCTAATTTAGGCTGAAACCTCTAGCTGATTCTGTAAATATAAATAATAGCTTTGTTAGACTAAAGTATTGAGTAACTGCTGAGATGAAAAGCAAACCTTTGAGACATGATCATTGTTCAGTGAAGGCGTGCTCTGGGTATGCCCAAATGAAGTATGATTGCTTTTTTAGAAAACATGCGGAGTTTGCAGGACATTATAATTCCTGTAATTGCATCTGAACAGCTTTCACTGTTCGGATTTCTCTTCTTCATTTTTTGAATTACAGTGTCACTGGGTAAAGTCAATATCAAGAGTTTTTTAAAGGAAGGTGATGTGTAACATCACCGTTTGCATGTACAAATGTGTATTTTGCTGCAAAATCAGGCAGCTGTGCCCCTAACTCCTGTTTATGTGATCGTTGGACACTTGACCAAAAACCTTCTCTTGATGCAGATAACCGGAGAAGGTTTTTGATCAAGTCTCCAACAATCACTTCTCTGAAAGAGTCACCTTCAGGCTTTGTTTAGAAGCCCATCCTACATTTAAGAACCCATAACCACCTCCCAAGCCATCTTTTAGTTCATGCTGAGCTGAATACTGAGCCAGAGTCATCAGAGATAATAATAGCAATAGTAATAACAATATTACTAAAAGCTTTTTGTTTTACATACAAGCTCAAACGATCCAAATTTAGCCTCTTTTTCATGGATTCAGTTTGCATCCGCATTGAATTGTGATCAGGATTTACACCTGTATTACAATTGTGGGTATAAATTTGAGCGTCAGTACTTCTATTGGATTTGCACCCAGAGGAAAGTACTTAGAGGTTCCCTGTACCAGCAATTCATTTCATATTACCAGTGTGCTATTGCTGAAGTCATCTGTGCAGAATCATCCCTACAAACTAAAGGGGGTCAAAAATCCTGTTATAACTATAATTATAACTATAATTGCTTTATCAGACCAGTGCCACGCTATACTTCAGGTGCATAGGCCCTACGCTGAGTGTGATGTGATGTTGTAGTGCCTCCTGGAGTGGAAGGACTGCCAGGCAGCCTTCCCACAGCTGTCCAGCTTCATTAGTCAGGATCACAGAGACTGACCCTTGCTCGCCCTCTGTGAGTAACTTACAACCCTACAGGCCTGCTTGGGGGCTCTCTACAATCTAGTCTAGGTGTCAGTGTCTAAAATCTTCTGTCATCATTGCTGCGTATAGAAGGGCGCTAATGGTTTTACAGACCAGAAACGTAAGAGGATTATTGAACATTTCTGATGAAGACCATCATACTTGCAATCAGACAGAAGTCACACCATTTGTGTAAGTTGGTTTCTTCCCACTTTCCAACTTACATAGCATGGAATTCCTTCACTCCAGTTAGATACTTGATATGCACTCTGCCTAACAACAGTTATATACAAAGGCCCCTCTCTGAAGTCCTTAATTGTTTCTTAATTAGGCAAAACGCCTGTTACAGTCGGTGGGAGTTTTGCTTAACTATGGTGAAAAGTTCCAGAGGGGTAGCCATCTTAGTCTCTATACAGCAAAAATAATGAGAGTCCTGTAGCACTTTAAAGACTAACACATTTAATTTCTGCAGGCATAAGCTTTCGTGGGCTGCAGCCCACTTCATCAGATGCAACACTTCTTGCATCTGACAAAGTGGGTTGCAGCCCACGAAAGCTTATGCCTGCAGAAATTAAATGTGTTAGTCTTTAAAGTGCTACAGGACTCTTGTTTTTGCTTAACTATGGATTGAAGGGCTAGATTCACCAAGGGACTTAGGTGCATAACTGCCTCTTTTAGAACCTAAAGCCAATATTTAAGTACCACTGGCACTCACAAAGCCACTGCTCAGCTGCTGGTCAACCTGTATGCACCAGAAGTCTCTAAATATTTATTTTCTTCACTATTGTCCCCTAAGAGCCTACCTTTCTCTCAACTGCCTCAATCCTAATGCTGCCAAGTTACTTGGGACTCTAGCTAAACCCTGCTGGCATTAGGGTGACCAAATGTCCTGATTTTATAGGGACAGTCCAGATATTCGGGGCTTTTTTATCATATAGATGCCTATTACCCACCACCCGCAGTCCCAATTTTCCACAGTTGCTATCTGGTCATCCTTGCTGGGATCCTTCAATCTCAATGTTCCCTGATCTCTCTGTTCTGTGGCGCCAGATCCATTATGCATATTCCAAGCATACCTGGCCTGCACAAAAGACAGCTGGGGATGAGCAGGTTAGGGTTTGGTTGACTGGTGTGTTTGTCCCATTACACCTAATGGCCCAGTCAGGGCCAGCCCTAGGTGTTTTTTTGCCCAGTGTGGGAAAACATTTCAGGGAATGGCTGAGGGAGCAGGAGCATGAATAAAATTTAAATTTTAATACTTTTGGAGGGGCACATTAAACACAATGAAAGGTTCACATGATCCGACCTCCCTCGCCCCCGCAGCTTTCTTGGAACACTCTGGAGGGGATGCCCAGCAGCAAGGAGGCAATGGCTCCCCCTGGCAGCAGCACACTCTGTGTTCCTGCAGCCTGGGAGGGAGGGAGCATCAGGGCAACTGGCTGCCAGCTGAGCTTCTTCTCCCCCCACCCCTAGAGCTGCAGCCTTCTGCTTCTTCTTCCCTGCTGCTGGAGCCCAAGCACTGCTGCCAGCTTTGCAGACGTCTCATTTAGGTGAGTCAAGAGGTGGAAGCAGACTCTATGTATAGGACTCCATCAGCAGGGAAGGAGAAACAGCAGCTGTAGGGGTGGGGGGAGGAGGATCTCAGCCAGCAGCCAGCCACCCTCTCCTTTCTCCATCTCCAGGCTGCAGGGGAAGCACAGCTCTGCTTGACCCCCGTTGGGGGGGGAATTTCAGTTTGGCACCCTGCATTTAACTGTTGATATGATGCCCCTGAAAGTTATTATCCAGGGCCCCTGTGGCCAGCCCTGAGCTCAGTGGTTTGGGTATGCCCCTAGGCTGTAGGACACCTAGGTTTGAATCCCCCCTCTGCCTGCTTGGGAGCGGGTACTTGAACCTGGTTATTCTAGCAGCTGGTGACAATAGAAAGTCTACCTCCATTCAAATGAAAGGGCTGATAACCTGGTTTAGATGTCTAACTACAAAAGAGGGTTCATGGTTGAGAATCTTGAGCAGAAGTAGGGCTTTAAGGATCTGGGCCCTAAGCCCCATCCTTTTTCTCTGTATTCCACTTAGCTTAGGTGGCTCCCTGCTCTGCTTGCTGGCTTCTGAGAACCTCTTCCTTAGGCACCAAGCTCTCCCCATGCATTGTATAGGAAGCCTTTTTACCTACCTCAGAGCTGTGGCAGGACATCTAGGAATTAGGCTTTGTAATACCTAAGTCCCCTTTGTGAATCTAACCCTTAGTTAATTTTTTAGGACAGAACTTCAAATAAGACAAGCTCCCTGCTCCAAAACTAAACAAACCATGCATCACTGTAAGCAGTAGTTGCATGCAGTGTTGCAGTAGCTGTGTTGGTGCCAGGATATTAGAGGGATAAGGTGGGGTGATGTAATATCTTTCATTAGACCAAATTCTGTTGGGGAGAGAAGCAAGCTTTTGAGTTTATTCAGAGCTCTTCAGGTGACTTGAAAGGGAGCTCTGTGTAAGCTCAAAAGCTTGTATTTCACCAACAGAAGTTGGTCCAATAAAAGATACTACAACATCCATCTCGTCTCTGTAAGCAGTAGTGTTATTTTATATCAGATATATTGGATTGGTCAGTGTCGTGCTTACTTTATTGTACGAGTATGAATGACAATAGTTTTCTCACCTGTGAACTTCAATGAAATCCGACTGCACCTGGTCACAGCATGATATGAAAACTGATTTGGTTCTAACCAGCGCTATCTGTCCCTCACTTTAAAGAGTGCTAAACTCCTTCACAATTCCTTTCAGAAGCTAAAGAGAAGAAAAATAAATACTTAGAGATTAAATGCACAATTTTATACACCATTACAACTTGAAAGGATGAAAGTCTAGTTTCATCCCTGATGTTTTCTTGAACAAAATTTACAGAGTTCTATTAATTAAAGACATCATCTTCTGGCAATCAATGTCAGTGATGAATTCTTTCATTTGCATAAGAGAATTTGTAGCTTCTCTGACTGTCTAGTTGGAAAAGAGAACATTAAAATGGGCAGATATAGGCAGAAATTCTTGATATTTTCAAAGGAAGAATTTTATATGTACTGTACTGTGTATAAGGAATTTTGCAGTAGATTTAGAACCGTTATTTTTACAAAGTGCCTTCACATTAAAAATAGTCTCAAATCAAAATGCTCAGAAGATGATGTAAGGAGTTTTAGTGAATCTACTCTAAGCACTAAAAGAAATTTCAAAACCACAAAGCAAAGAGCTTTAAAATACATTGCTGACTTTTTTCTTTTATTGCCTTTTGTGAATACTTTGATAATTTACCACAATTAAGTTAATGTCGAAGATAGTCTAAAAGGGCATCAAGTACCGGTATGTTGTTAATGGAATTGATTTCATGGAAAAGGTTATTGCATCCAGATCTATGATCTAAACTGCTATTGTGTTACAATCATATTACAACACAGCTCATCTCTTTACACAAAGTTTCCAGTAGGCCTAATGACAGTTGTGTATTTGTTTCAACCTATTTAAACTATTGAAGATAACCCAGAGTAAGTACAACAACAGACATAAGTAGACAGATGAGGTGCAAGCCAGGAAAAGTTTTTAAAAACTGACAAGATCCATTTATCTCCTAGTGATGCTACAGGAGATAAAAGATGTCCTACTATAGTTATTAGCAAGACAGGGACAGTATTGTATATAGTAATCATACACAACATAGACTGTTATGGTGGAGACATACTGTTTAGTTATAGTAGAAGCTAATGGAGATATTTACTCAAAGTTGAAGTTTCAGGCCACAACATGTGGACAAGACACTAGCATTTATTAAATGTTGGAGAATTCTGCACATCCCTAGGTAAATTGTGCAAATGGCTAATTGCCATGTCTGGCAGGGTAGTCTGTCCCTTAAAGGCAGGTGTTTCTTGTGCTTTGCCCACTCTACCATGTGATATGGCCTTTTAAGGATTTCAAAGTTCCAATATAAGGACCCCAGGAGGATGTGGAGAGAGACAGCTGTCCTGGGAATGAATGGTGCTTGGGAGCTAATCCTTTCATATCTTTATGATCCTGAGGACAGGAGCTTTGCAGAGTGGATGGGGTAAGACTCCTCTCTGTACCAGATCAACTAGGAAAGAGCTGGAAGGAGATCAGTATATTAGGGGAGATGCTAGCACTGTAAAGAGTAAGAAGGCTCTTGCAGAGCTCTGAATGAGCAGGTAGAAGACATTAGGAGGAGAAGGCTGCTGGATCCTCCCAGCCTGAGGCTTAATGGCAGTGGAATGAGGGGAGAAGACCAGCTGAGGGAAGAGTTGGCTAAGGCCCCATAGCTGGCTAAATTATCAACCCAGCCACAAGGAGGAGGGCTGAAGCTTCTGTGATGAGAAGCAAGAGTGACCATTTGAAACAGGATCCCAGCTCCTGGAAGGAGTCTGTGAGGGCATCGCCTGAATCCAGGGCCAAGACCTGATCAGGACTATTATAGGGACCCAGAGTGGGGTGATCTGGGACAACTAACAACGTACGTCATCCTGTGTTTTAAAAAAACCCACCTTAATAAATCAGATCCCATAAAGGGATGTTCTTGGTCTTACCTAAGTCTGGTCACTCATTGAAAGAGCTTGAGGGGGTTGCAGAGAGACAATGGGATGTGCTGGAGAGGCTAAAATCTTGATACTCTCAGTGGTAAAAATTGGTGCATTATTTCTAGTTGGAATTAATCTAGCCTCTGCTTCCCATTATTGGACCATATTCTATCTTTTTGTGCTAGCTTAGAGCCCTGTACTATCAGAAATCTCTTCTCTATGTAGGTACTTGAAGCCCATGATGAAGTCACCTCTTAGCTTTCACTTGGATAAACTAAATAGACTGAACTTCTTAAACTTCTCACTATAAGCCAAGTTTTCCAGACCTCATATCATTCTTCTCCTTTTTTCTGAATCCTTTCCATTTTTTCCACATCCATTTGGAAGTGTGGCCAACAGAACTGGCTACAGTGTTCTAGAAATGGTCTCACCCATAGGTGCTCGGGTACAGCTGCACCCGCTGGCTTGAAGTAGTTTCCATTGGTTTGGATAAAAGGCTCTCAGCACTTCCACTATAAAAATTGTTCCAGCACCCCTGGTTTCGCTAATGCCATAGACAGAGGTAGTAACATTCCTCCCTTCTCCTACTTGGTATGCACCTGCTCATACATCAGTCTAAATACAGGCAGAAATGTAAGGTAGAAATCCATGCTGATAGTTTAATTTCCAAATCCAGACTTTAAACTTGTGGCAGTCTAGAGTAAGGGATTAAACACATTTGTTACTTGTACTGTATCTTCCTTACATTATATCCTGTCCTTTGTTCCACGCTGACCCTTTCAAATGCGTCTTCCGCAGAAAAGAAGTGTCTTTAAAAATACTAAAGAAATTCACGCTGGAGGGCAAGAAATCCCAGTTAAGACAAGGAGTTTTAAAGCTAGTTAGAGAGTTGCCATGCTGTGTTACCAGATTTGCCCGTCACTTTGAGGTATGCTTATTTATAGGGTTACCTTCCTGGAAGAGGGGGTGTGATTCTATTAATGTGCTGCTTGTGTTACTTGTGTGTTCATATGGCTACAAGTCCCCTCCCAGTGGAGCTATCCTGTAGGACGTAAGGTTTTCAGATT
This sequence comes from Mesoclemmys tuberculata, assembly GCA_007922155.1. Taxonomy (NCBI): domain Eukaryota; kingdom Metazoa; phylum Chordata; order Testudines; family Chelidae; genus Mesoclemmys; species Mesoclemmys tuberculata. The sequence goes on along the minus strand of ML675616.1, from coordinate 60,257,110 downwards.
CAGATAAACCCCCACAGATACACACAACCATTCCAGATTAACTGAGTGCGTCTGAGCAGACCGGGCTATCAGCACTCTCAGCTGACCCCTTATACGTCCCTGAACTCAGCAGGCTGGGTGACACAGCACTGTCAGCTGTCACCCTCATGTGCCCGTTGCACCGCACCAGAATGGAGCACACTTGTGAGCAGGCTGGGTCCAAACAGCACTTTTCAGCTGCTCCCTTTATGTGCCCCCTGGACTCCGTAGGCTAGGCAGAGCAGCACTTTTCAGCTCCCCCCTTTATATGCCTCTTTGCAACACAATTGTTCTAGCAGTAACCCCCTTGATAAGCAAACCCCATAGGATTTTGGGCACTCCAGGGATCTTTGGCTTAGGTAAAAGAAGCGTTGCTGCAGAGCAAGGTAGGGAAGCCAAGAACACAAAGGAGTAAATGCATTTAGAGAGAGAGAAACTGGGAACCAGCTTGATTACAATAGTTAGTTTATTGCCAGGTGTATAAAACTTATGATACTAATAGTGATGCCATACAAGGAGAGGAAAACAATCTAACACTACAATACAACAAAATTACAGTAGGGGTATTGGAGAAGGATAGCCCAGGTTTGATTACAAAAGTAGAAAGTTATACCTGGATTAAAGAGAGAGAGAGAGAATTGGGAAAGATGGGGGGGAATCTCACCACTCCTTGCAGCTCAGAAGTTCCCAGGAGACAGGCTGGTCAGTTTAGGGTCAGGAACACTTGTGGGAGAGGCAAAACCCACAAAAGGATCAGTCAGGAAAGCATTTGGGTCCAGGCATCAGAAGAGGAGAGCAAGAGAGAGATTTGAACTTGGGTAGGGGTATTTTGTAGAACCAGGTTTGTTTGTGGGTAAACAATGTTTCACTGAAGTACCCCAGGGTGGTTTTCTCTATGCTAGACAATAGGAGCTGATCACTCCCAGCTATGGTCAATGTTCCTTGGGGAAGCTCACAATGCAACCAGGCAGATTCAGTGTTTTGCATATCAATACTAGAATGGTCTGATAACTGCGGAGCTGGATGGGTGTAGGTGTGAGTTCATTTACATCAAGAGCAGAGATCTCCCATAATGCAGTGTGTCCCTGCCTTGCCAATCCCAGAATTCAGCGTGATTCCTGCTTTGGAGCTTGGTTCTCCATTTTTCATGCTAAATTCTTGTTCCATCTTCGATGTAGATGAGGCTTCTGTTCTCCATTCAGTGTGTTAATTGAGATGCCTCTTTTTACATCTTCTATGTAGATGAGGCATGGGGAGTTGTCTCAATCCTATCACCCTTGTTTGGAGGGTTTTAGGTGTGTCTCCCACAGCCTTGTCATAGCTTTTGTTTCTGGTTCAAGCAGAGGCTGGGGGGGATTCAGGTGAGCCAGAGAGAGAGTAGGGGTTTTTCACCCTGGTTCCCCAAGAACACAGAGCTGCCAGGTAACAGCTGTCCTAATCCTTAATGGCACAGCCTCACCACCTGGTGACTTCTCCAGGCTCACGGTTATATATATATATATATTGGTGTAGTACCCTTCAGTCAGCACCTGATGTAGAGAGGGGAAGGGTCTGGCTGGTGCTTTGCAGAGTAGTACAGACGTTCTGGATAGGTCTCACTCTAAAATTATAGAGAAACCAGTCTGTTTTGTAGGCATAACAGTCAGTGTCCCGGGGAGCATCAGGCAGAAGTAAGTGAATTATTTTACTTAATCAGCTCTTCTACTGGTAAAAAGTTCCAGAGGGGTAGCCATGTTAGTCTGTATATAGCAAAAACAACCAGAGTCCTGTAGCAATTTAAAGACTAACAAATTTCTGCAGGCATAGGCTTTCGTGGACTGCAACCCACTTTGCTGTTGTTTTTCTTCTACTAGTAGTTCATTTATAAGTTACCTTATGTTTGAAGGTTCAGGTGCTGGTCATCTCAGAATAGGAGACGATTCCTTCTCTCCCAGTGACTTGTTCATTCTCTTCCGCTCCAGCACCCACCCTACTCCAGAGACTCTGGGATATTTCCTAGTGACATATGGGCTAGCTGTGTGAGTGGTTTCTCCATGGACTACGATACCTTGCTAAAGTGCCACATACACAAGCAAAGGCTCAGATGAACCATCTGTCTCTCTTTTATTTAAACCCAAATTATCATGAGTTCTGCTGAGGCCGATACAGAAATAATGTGTACCTAAACGTAGCTATTTGTTTTTACTCTTGCTTTACAAATTTAGTTAAATTTAACATTTTTGGTACTTTGAAATGTCTTTGTGTTTAAAAAGAAGTCAATATTAGTGCATATTATGTAATGGGCCCTTTGTAATGCTACTGGGTATATAAATATTAGAGTTCCCTATAGGATTGCTATGGTTCTCCTTTTAGCAACAGCGCCACCCTATATTGCGTATTTGTCACACAGTTGCAATTTGACAGTTTATAGTAATGGTGGCAGAAGATTTCAGAGTACTTGTAAATGGAGCATTTTATCTTAAGGGATAAATGAGTTCTCATAAAATACCTGTTCTACATTTGCCTCTTTTATTCACCTGGTGTCAATGCTTAAGTGAAATTTCCAAATTTTGAATGGAAATTGGTTTCAGCTACTTTTTATAAAGTAGCAGCGGGTTACACATTAGTATTGTGACTGTATAAGCAAATTCAGCAGTAATTATGCACTCAGTGATAGCTTGCAGTTGGACATGAAAGGTCAGCATATTCAACATGGCCTCCTAACTAGTGTCCACAATCAGTTGTGAATGTGAATATTACAACTTCTGTCTAACTCATTCGTAAACACATATTATTTGCATGCTTAAATTAGGTAATTCCACTATGTTGAAATTCTATTATTTGTACCCACAAATTACGGAGGGGGTGGGAACTGTGGGTGCAAATTTAGAAGCCACCTGTTAAATCTGGAAAGATAAGAATGACTCCAGTACCCTGATCAGTATTGCTTTCTCTTTTGGAAGAATGCTATGGGAACTATTTCTTTCCCGGGAGAGTCTTAGAGATTGGATGAAAGTTAATGTCTCATTCTAAGATGAAGAATTCCTTTTACCCTCTTTGGTAGCAGTCCTTTTATAAATAAGGTTTCAGTACCTGGAAGTTAAAAATTTGATCTCATCACCTTGAGACGAGCTGATGGTTTCCCACCTCAGTAATGACCCATGGAAAAACAATTACGTAAGTTATTAATTATATTACATATGTGCTGGGAGCCCCAGACACAGACCAGGCCCCATTGTGTGCCAGGTGCTGTACAAACAGAACTAAAAAGATGGTCCTGCCCCCAAAGAGCTTACAATCTAAGAGTCAGTTTTTCCCCCTTCCTTTAACTCTGTCTTAAGGTGTGGGTTTCAAAATATCATGGACCACTGGAGGATAGAAGTATAAATTTCTGATCTATCTTCCTAAGTATTTTTTGCTGGCAATGCTTTAATCAGAGGCCTTGTCCTGATGACTTTTACAACAATTTGCAGAGAGCATAGTGCAAGTGTGAATGAATTTACCACAGTTTGCTTTATGAGAGTGTCTATATATTATTAAGAATGGAAGACTACTTCACAGAGAATAGCTGAGCCCATAAACTTCCCCTCCATATTCACAGGAAGCTCATGATACTTTTCTAATATTTTTAATTATTTGAAATATTTGCTAAATTTCTGAGTAATATTTGGTCTGTAGAGTGTTCATGAAAAGCTCATTCAAGTTTTTACTTTTCATTGGACATGTAAGTCACATGCCAGAAACCAGCCAGGGGTTGGTTAGCCCTGGAACCTGAGGAATACAAGGTGACTTTAAGTCACTGTTTGTTTGGATCCTTCTGTGCTGTATCTAGCACAGCTGAGGTGCTACTCAGGGTCTGGACCCTAGTTTCTGTTGTCCCGCCAAGCTATAATCAGCACTCATATAGGATTCCTTCATGCTTTATAGGCCTTGCCTCACTTTGCGGTCAGAGTGGATGTGCACTGCACCAGATGGAGTTTTTAGAAGCATTCTCTCTCTTCTGCAATCCTTCAGGGGTAAGGATAATTCCTTCAGCCTGTGCAGCCGACTCATCCCCAGCATGTCTGGTCACCTCTACTGGTTAGCATGGGGAGGACAAGAGCATACTCGTGCCTTCTCCCTATTCCCTTTGGTTGTCACACAAAGGCAGCAGTCCAGGAAAGAGGGGGACTTCAAATGTGCCCAGCAGCTGCAGAGAGGTGTAAAAGTCAGGGGTTCTTTGTACCATTCTTATATACCCTCAAAGCTGCTAGACTCATCATGATGATGGGATAATACACTGATAAAATGAAGCATAAAGCACTTCAATATAGAATGTATTTCTGTATTACATTCTGTCTACAGAGGAAGATATTCCATGTAGGTATCTTCTTCTGTAGACAGAATGTATCTTCCATACTGGAATGTAAACTTTAAGTACAGTGCTAACTGATCACTACCATTAGCATAGCAGACTTTAACTCAAAATATTAGCAACAGTTACTACTGTTTATATGCAATTCACATTTTTCAAATGCTTACAATGGGCAAGGAAGAGTTAAGCCTAGTAATCTGAAATAACCCAAAATCAACTTTTAAGTACATGTTTAAAAGTATTGAAATGGTAATTAGAGCCATTCCTTGTAGATAATTAGTCTAGCCAAGTTAGTAGAACCAAGCATTTGAAATGCAAGTGTGTACTGTTAGGAGAGAAACTACATTTGTCTTTGTTTACCTGTTAGAAATTTCACAATATGATTTTATTAGCTGGTAGATACTACACTACTTTTCCTGTCTATTATTGTTCAACTAATTTAGAGATCAAAAGAATATATTAACATTTAGATGGAACTTGAGTGTAACAATACCATTGTTTTATGCCTCCTTAAAGGGTATAGTGAGATACCTTTGAATGGATATATACCTTATGCTAATCACTGCAGCTAATTACCATGCCTAGGAAATAGAAAGGTTACTTCAAAGCCAATAGTAATTACTTAGTCTGGATCCAATGAATGCCTGCTGTAATGTCTGCTGTCAAGTGGCCATCATAGCCTGCTAGAGGTATATAAAAGACTCTAGGGTCCTGAACCTATTTATCTTAGGACTGCTTGGATTTCATCAAGGGGGGTTCAAGTCACCAGCTGAAGGTCCCAGTTATAAGACTGGTTTCTCTTGCTATTTCTTATGGAAGAAACTACACAGACGTTACATATGCATTATCTGTTGGACTATAACCTGTGAAACTGATCCTGAAAGAACTTTTGCAACTCAGTTTAAGATCTCTGCTATGAAACTGACCTATGGACTTTACTCTCATCTGTATGTACAATGATCTTTTAACCAATATTCTCTCTCTTTTCAATATTAGTTTAGTTAATAAGTATTGGCCATAAGCGTGTATTTGGGTAAGATCTGAAATATTCACTGACCTGGATGGTAATGTGCCCAATCCTTTGGGACTGGTAGAACCTTTTTACATATGATGGACAATCAGTAATCTCCATCATATTTGACTTGGCTGTCCGGGTAGAAGCCAGAGGACTGTATGGCTTTAAGGGAACTGTATTTTTGGCTTCTGGATAACTAGTGAGATGATTAGAAACCTTTTGTTGCTAGCTTGGTGAATCTAATTTTTAGAAATAGCCACCAGTATTTAGTGGTTTGCCTACCCCATTCTGTGCAGTTTTGCCCTGTTTAAGCTATCTCAGTGCGGCTCCCTAGAGGCCAACCTCATAGTAGACATTTTGTATTCTTTATAGAAAAGAAATTTAGGGGCTAGCTCTAAATGAGAAATAGTCAAATTGAGCAGATCTTATGTAAAACACAGCCTTTTCTTGAATTACTGAGTGTGACACTGATCCTGAAACTGAAATCAAAGGGGTTACCCAGCCCACAGGGAATTTCAGGATCCAGAACTACGGGAGGAATAAATCTTAAAATCCACCTGGTGTGTGGTTCTCCTGCCCTTCTCCCCACCACCACCATAACACACAGCCACAAACTTTCCATTTCTTGAGAGATATGAATACATTTTGTTCAGCTATTCAGTGACAACAACAAAAAGCCACCACCAGACTGAGGCTAAGCAGTCTGGAAAGGGATTTTTTAAGAGAGTTATGAGCATAGGGAAATGGGTGGGGGGGAGGTGGAGTAAAAGGAAAATACTGATGTGACCTTACAGAAATGCCCTCTTTCTCTGTCTCAAAAGTTAGAACAGCTAATATACAGATCATAACAGTAGTAATTATATCATTATTGATGTAATGCAAAAACAAGTTTTAATATTTATAATAATACTGTATGTTCAAAGTGTACTGAACATGTTGGCTCTTTATTAGACATTAAGATGCAAAGTTCAGATCTCAGACTATATTTGTTAACATGTGAAACACATGATTCATTTACAAAGTAATTAAGATTATCTTTTTTAAACTTGGCCCCACTTCTTTCAGCAATAACTCCCATAGTTTAATTACATGTTGTGTAAAAAGACTCCCTTGATTTCAATGGGATTTGGAGCAGGACCCAAATTCTTTCCTTCCTTTAGCCCCCTTGTATAAAATTCAAGCTTCTACTCTTCAACTTCAAGGCTTTGCGCACCCCAGCACCACTTGCATCTCTGCTGTCGTCTTATTACTCCCCCTAACTGCTCCCTGGATCTGTAGTTAAGTTAAATAATTACAATCCCTGCATCACTTACAGAAGTGGGTGGCTCAATGTTTTTGAAGGCATTTAAATCCATTGAGAAGATTAGATAGGTGGTGTGAGCAGCTTCTTCTGAGTCTCTAACACTTGCTAAAAATACCATATAAAATCTCAGTCTGCCATACTGACAGCGCCATACAGAAATCTATTTTTATTGTCTGTCAATTTCTAACACCACTCCTGAAGGTATAACTTTCAAAGGGTGAGTTAAGATATTGGACTTGATCCTCATTATCACCTGCTAATTACCTACTGTGAAAGATGTTACTTGATAATGACACTGTAAAACATTGATTGCAGTTTTCTTCAGCATGCAGGGTAATAGTGTGAAAAAAGTTTGTATTTTTATCACCTAGTAGTGGCACTCAGCAAAAAGAGAACCTCACTGTTGATACTAGGTATATGCATATATAAGGTTTCTTATTCCACTTTTGTTTAATTTTCTGGCTTGATAGCCTTGAGGTATTGTTGGGACTTGGAGACTTTGGGAGTGTCCTTGAATTAAAAAGTAAATACATATGCTGATAAACTGTGAGAGGAATACTTAAAATATAGACAGAGTTTTCAGTCAAAGTTTCAGGCTGAATGGGACAATAGCTTTCCTCCCGTTGGATTTGTTCTGAATTAAACAAATAAGCAGCACCTGGTTCTGATCTCAAACTGGTTTTACATTGGTGTAACTCTCTTGACTTAGTGGAGTTACTCCTAATTCTCATGAGTGTAAATGAGATCAGAATCAGGCCAGGGTCATGGTCCAGTGGCCTAAACACAGGTCCTACTCCTTAGTTGTTATCCTGGTTTAGACACTGATGCCTTCCATGGCCCTATGTCTTGTAGGGCATACCTACAGGAACATTTAGCTTTCAGCCATGTGAGATGTCAGTCTACCCCATTCTAGCCTGCCATGGACCAACTGTCCATGTGGACCCTGCTGATGAACATTGTCAGTTTGTTAATGTGCTTTGAACAAATCTTCTTTGAAATTGGAGTAGATTAAAGCACATTAACACACTTTTAATGTACATCACCAGAGTCCACATGGATAGCTGGTCCATGGCAGGCTAGAGTGGGGTAGATTGACATCCCAGCTTGCCACAAAATAAGTGTTCATATAGACAAGCTCTTAAAGTCTCTGCCTCAGCAATCTTATATTCGTAAGTTGTACTTCCATAGGAGTGCTGTGGGGTCCAATTAGCCACTTTTTAAAAAGTACTTTGAACATGAAAAATCTTAAGTATTGTTATTACTATATAAAGGAGCATTACTATGTTAAGGCGTTCCCACGGTAGGAAAGTGTGTATTATAAGCACTGGACATTGATGACATATAAATCTATAGACAAAACTGACATGACAAAAGTATGTAGTCAGTAGTGCTATCTGTGTACCTGTATATCTGATTCCTACACTAATGGCCAAGAGAAGCACCTCAGTTCTTCTCAGGTGGCAGAGTCAAGGAATCAGGAGCCAGACCAGGTAGTTGATGTCGCAAGACATTAAAATTAAAAGTTGAGCTTTAAGATTAAAACAGCCACCTTCAATTGCGCCTCAGAAACAGAGGTGAAGCAAACAAAGCACAAGTGTAGTATGGCTGACATTATTTGCACCACTAAGATGATGTGCTGCTGTGACTTAAACTAGTTGTTGCTGAAGTGCTCTTCAAAGCTACCTATTAAAGTGCATTACTGTAGTCCACCATGGATGTCTATGGCAAGGACTCCATCCTATAGGAAAGAATGTAATCACAGGTCACCTCTTGGCCAGTCACAGACAGAAGAGTATGTCTGATCACCTCCAGTACCATGGAGTCCAAAAGCAGCTGAGAGTCATCATTCATTCATTAGTTTGTCTAGACAGCGGAGGTCCATTGCGACATTCCCCTATGGCCTATATGAATAGCTTTGTTCCATTTGCATATGATGCTAACAGATAAGCCATCACCAATTTGTTGCAACCAGGTTAGCTGTGGGTGACCAGTAATCTCTTCCAGTTTAGGGGTGGCCGTTGACCAGAGAGTATGTTCCAGGCACACTTAATTGCTCTGTAGGCTGGGATGGAGCTGTCCATAGGAGCCATGTGTCCAAATAGAGAGGACTGACAATGGCAGATGATGTCTTTGATGCTAGGGAGTTGAGTTCTGGAGGTAACTTCTCTGTTTCTGACAAAATCAAACGAGTTTATGCATAATAGTTGTCTTTGACAGCGCATGTGGAATGCCTCCAGAAGCTGGATATCATCTTTAAGTAGAATCCAGGTTTCATAGCCGTACAGAAGAATGGGCATGATACATGACTGATAAAGCTGGACTTTGGTGCTATCAGACAGTTTTTGCTGGCGCCAAGCCTTCTGGAAGGATTGCACTGCAGAGGCCACAGGTCCTATCCTCCACATAAATGTCGGGCTGGTGCTGTCCACTAGAAGACTGCTTGCAGACCAAGTAAATGAATTCTTTAATAGCATCAAGTGTGTTTCCATTTACTATTATGCTGGACGTACCGTTACCAGTACCCAGATTTTAGATCTTAGTCTTTGCCCAGGATATCTGTAGTCCAAGTGTCAAAGACTCGTATTGTAAACTTGCAAGCAGTGACTGAAGCTGAGAGGCCAAACATGTTATGTCAAAGAGTGAATATAAATTCCCTTAGTAGGTGGAGCAGACAAAATGCCAGTCAAATTATCCAGATGTTTCCCTTTATTTATCTCTTCTTTGTCTGGATTTCAGTTCAGCCGAGTCACTGCCATGCATAACTACATCTCAATCTGACACCTGCAAAGCAAAGATACTACCAGGTCAAAGGGTCTGAGGGGTGGGAGGGGAGAAGAGAGCAAGCTGATGAGACTGAAATCTATAAAGCCTCACAGTCTCCTCCAGCAGCCTAATATACATACAGAACCGAGGAGGTGACAGAATAGAACCTAGGATGACCTCATAAGGGAGTCCTTGAGGTGGATGAGCCACCCCTTGAATCCTCTCAAAGGAAAGAGGAAAACACTTAGGAGTAGTTTCCTTTACTGCCATAAGCATCCTCAGGTCAGTATTAATATCACATGTTTAGCAGTAATCAAAGGCTGCTGATAGATGCATGCAACAGCTCTTGACCTTTTCCCATCGCTAGGAAGAGATTATTAAGTGAGGATGCTACTGAAGTCTCTATATAATAACTATGCTTAAAATCATAAAAGTTGAAGGAATGCAAAGATTTCAGAAGATGCCAGAATAGATTTGCTACAACTTTTATGATCAGAGTGAAGATTTGAAAGTATGTGACAAATGGAGAGATTTCCTAATGTGACAAGTGGCTGGCTTCTCCCTAGTGGGTCTCACACTTTTGCCTCTTGTAGTGGGACAGGGCATCATCGGTTACCCCGTCTCCCCAGGGAGGGGTAGGGACCCGGGCCCGCCCGCTCCTCTGGGTCCCAGCCCAGGGGCCTTATGAGTAGCAGCTATGTGCTGCTGGCACCATACTTGCAGCTGCAGACTTTTCCCCTGGGCTATTTTACCCCCTCTGTCCTTCTGGCTTCTTGAGCCCAGTACCTTCCTCAGGACTCCACCTCTCTTCCACACACCGCTGTACTCTGTTCAGCTCCTCTTCACAAGTCCATACACACCCCTCTTCTCAGTAGCACAGCACACCTACTCCTCCAGTTCATGCACTGTATCTCAGGAGCAGAGGGTTTTTATCAATCACCTGGCTGGGCCTTAATTGGCCTCAGCTGCCCTAATTGCCCTCAAATGACTCTGGCTACTCTACAGGGAATAAAGCCCAGATCATTCTAGAATTTACATACTTCCCTTCCAGGACCCTGCCCCTTTTGTGGCGTGAGGGAGACCCTGGAGCACACCTACCTGGAGTGCTCCAGGCTGCAGCCCCTGTTCTGGCTCCTCCAGAACCTCCTGTTGAGGTTCTGGCTGCACTTTTCCCCTCACCTGTTTATTTCTGCACACCCCATCCGGAGCCCCACAAAGTCATGGGACCTCCTCGTCAACCTCCTCCTGGCCCTGGCCAAAATGGCCATCTACAAGACCAGGGAGAGGAGGTTGGCTGAGGGGGTGCTCTGCGACTGTGGGGCCTATTTCCGTTTCTCCATCCATTCATGAATCCAGGCAAAGTTCCTCTGGGCAGTGTCCACTGGTTCCCTTGACACCTTCTGGGAGCAGTGGGCGCTGTCTGGGGTTCTCTGCTCGGTGTCCTGTTCTGGCTCCCTCCGTTTGACCCTGTGACCTCCACGACTCTCCCTGTTTTTTCATTAGTTGTCCCAAGGAATCTGTTGTATCCCGGCTCAGTGATTCCTCCCCTTAGGCTGGGGGAGGGACCTTGAGCAGTGGGTGGGCTTACACCCGCCCACCTCCCGGTTTACAAATAGGAGTACTCACCTACTGCCCTTGCTATACCACACTAAGCAGAGAGTTTGCTGATCAAAACTGTTAATGTTCTTTTACAAAGGCTTCCCCCACCCATTACAGGAGAATACTACCCACTGTGGCAAGCAAGGAGAAAATTGTCACCTATAACCTGAAAGAAACAAGAAAAAGTACCCTTGTTTAATTTCCTTTTTAGATTAGCCCCATCTCTTCAAAAGGTTCATCAAGGAAAATCTAGAGCAGGTCAGTGGTTTAAAATAAAGTAGATTAAACTGGGATATTTTCTGACATAGTGGTAAAATCTTCCCATCCTAAGAGTCATCCTACATGGTCAAATGTTTATCAGGATGTACATCACTTTCTCTTTTTTGCTACTTTTAAAAATAAATTGTGAAAGAGAATGTCTGCTCTATTTTCATCTATTTGCCCATCAAAGTTATCTTATATTTTCTTTTGCTTCTCATCCAATAACTAGCCATACTGTATTATAGAATTAATACAATTTAAAGTAAACTCTACTGAAAAACTCTATACCAACATTACTGATATGGCCAGCATTAGTGTCAACCACAGTAGCTAGTGCTCTATCTGTTTCCAGGAATTGATGATTTTGCATGTTGGAAGAATTATGCATATGTAATTATGCATTATGCAATATCGAACCAATAAGGTCGCTTTAGTAGGTATCTCTAGCTCTTTTTAACATTGACATATTTTAACTTTAGACACTAGGGTTGAAGTGTGACCCTGTCAGACAGAGTGTTAAGGGAAGGGTGTGTAAGTGACTGGCTGTAGTAGTGTGGAGTAGGTATTCTACTAAACGTCCTCCCTGTAAAGTAGGTGCTGACAACATAGCTCAAAGTGTTACTAACCTCATTATTTAAAGCTAAGTACTTGCTTCCCCAGCGGAAGGAAGTTGCTTTCAATGCTCTCTAGCACACCTGCACTGGACCAGCCATAATTTATCATTTAAAGGCCCAAGGTCAGTGGATTTCCACCAGAAGGCAATTTTAAAATGGCAGGGTTCAGTAAATAAATACATTTAGATTTGACCCTTTTTTTAAAGCAATAGTGAAGAGTGGTGGCACAAAATTAACTTTCAATGATGTAGAACAATGCAGAACAACTTACAGTACCCAAAATGAAATCAAACAAATAACATCAAACCATATTGGGGGGAAATTCCCCAAAGCTTTAGGTCTTCCATTGTGGTACATGTTTGTGTGTGGCAATAGAAATCTTACTTTTTCAGGAAATAAAGATTGAAAATTGTCTGAAATTGAGGATCAAAAGAGGAGATGCTGGAACAAATTGGTAAATTAAATGCTGACTGGTCACCAGTACTGGAAAAAAATTAATTTAAGTGTTTTGAAGGAATTCAAGAATGAAGTAGATGAGCTGACAAAAATATTTTATGAAAAATCAGCTATTTTATTTTATCTGGAATTTAGTAAATTTTGTACCTATCTTTAAAATAGATGCTATGGTTGATCATGGGATTTGCAGTCCACTAAGCCTGCATTGGTATTTGGAAAATTGGGTGAAAGGATAAAAAATATATAGGGTTGAATGCTCAAAAAGAATTAGGCACTTGAAGCCCAGTTATGACTGCACTATGATGCACAGCCTTTTTCGCCCTCCCCTAAATCTGAAGGCACCTAAACTCACTCATTGCATAAGTGTGTGTATGTTTGTTTGGTTTTGTTTATTTCTTTGTTTTTCAGCAAAAGTTCCCTAGGCATCTATGTGTCTGTTTCTGAGCATGTACAGAGAAACAGAACACACATTCATGAGAATGACTCTATAGCCTAGTCTTTACACCTCTGACCCCGACTATGGGTGACCCAGAATCTAGTCTTCCTGTTCAAATTACTCATTAGCCAGAGTGCAACATCTTCAACAGGAGTGACTGAGGGAGCCTTCAACCGAGAGGTGATAGGATTTGAACAGGGATCTTTCTCCCCCTCAGGGGGAGAGGGAACTCAAACTGGGGGCCTTCCAGGTAGGAATCCTATCCTGTGGCCTAAAAGTTATGAGAGAAGTTGTCATCCTAGCTTATTGCTAAAACAGCATAAGATGCCTAACTCCAAAAAGGGGTCCTGGTTTTAGAATGACAAGCAGAGATAGGTACTTCCCTGCAGCCTGCATTTAGGCATCTATCTCCATGAGAGAGGTGGAGTTTAGCACACACACCCCCATGTCAACATCACCCATTGGCTCGTTTAGGCAGCTCCCTGACTTGTGTGCTGGCTTTTATAAATCTCGGTTTAAGATGCCTGTCTCTCCCCATTCATTGTATAGGAGCTTAGGCACTTTACTCAGACTTTGTGAATGGCAGGGATTTTTCCAGACACCTAAAAATTAGGCTTTGTGATGCTGAGTAACTCCTTTTGAGCATTCACCCCAGAATGCGTAAGTGAACAAGAAAATGATAGGGACAAGCCAGAAAAGCTTCTGTTAAGGAAAATTGTACCTCATTAATCTATTGGAATGCTTTAGGGTTGCCATCAAAATGAAGGATAAAAGAGGATTCAGCTAATATCTGGACTTTCTAAAATCTTTGACAAATTCCCTCACAAGACGCTATTAAGAAAGCTAAGTAGTAGAGTGTGGTCATGGATCAGATACTGAGACAGAAAACAAAGTTTAGGAATAAAAACGTCAGTTGCCAACTTGACAATTAAGAGTGGGGAAGCAAGGATATCCTACAAGAGTAGGTATTGTATATCATACTTATAAATGACTTGGTAAAAGGGGTGAATAATACTGTGGGAAAACTTGCAAATGTCCCTAAATTATTTAAATTAGTCAAAACTAGAATCTCTATAGTCTTCACAGTTAACAAGGGCTTCTTTGGATTAGCAGAATTACTTTTTCATGCATTAGCCAAAAGTAAAAGATTAGAGACAGGGCCTTGTGGTACGTGAGAAGGCCAGCTGGTAAATCATGATGAATTAATCCAAGTTAGTTAATGGAAATGGAAATGGGACTTAGTGACAGCTAAAATGGTCTTTAGGGATAATTCATTGATTAAAACAAATATGGAACTAGCAAGAGGTTTGTCAGCTGACACTTTTACCTCTTGAACTGTATAGTTTCCCCCATCTTCTGTCTGTTTTTATCATTCTAGATTGTAAGTTTTTCAGGGCACGGAGTGTCATCCTATAAATCTGTACAGTGCCTAGCATATAATGGGCACCACTGTCACATAAACATGTTAAGAATTAATAGTAGCTACTTTACTGGAAGATCATGATATCAGAAAGGCAGAGAAGTGAGACACCTCCCTTCTAAAATAAAAGCTGCTTTCAGAAAGGAAACGTTATTAATAATGATGGCCCACTGAGCCCTGAGCAGTGCCACTCATCACAGGTGGAACTGTATCAGTTCCATTATTGTACTTTCATGCCCACAGAGCATGGAATTGGATTTTCCCCTCTCCACTTAGCTCACAATCCCCTCCCCCCCCCCCAAGGTAGGAGAAAAGTTTAACTCCACATTGAGGCACATGGGATTAGATGCAGTTCCCTCAGTGACTTACAATGAGCAATGGCTATGCTCTCTCTCAGGAGGTAATTCAGAGTGACAGTAGGGCAAATATAAAATCTGAATGAGAAATTTAAGGCCTGATCCAAAGCCTGTTGAAATCAATGGAAGTGAGGTACTTGCTGACTAAAATGGTGTTGCCAGCTGCTTAGGTGGTCAGCAGGGGTAAATGAATCATTATGATGTATTAATATTGTTTGTCTTAATAAAGATATATTTTTTAAAAGACCTCAACCTTGTCTATGTGGCTGGTCTATATCATCACACATCTCCATCACTGTTACCCTCATAATTTCCCTCCTACGCACACACTTATTGGCTATTCTCACTTGCTACATCTTGTCTTGATTTAAGTCCAGTCCTGTTTATTGCTCTCTGTAGCCAGATCCCTCAGCCAGGTGTAATTCTGACTTCAAAGGGATTCTGCACAGGGGTCAGGTTCTGTGATCAGGGTCTTGGTAAAGTCTCCTGGACAGATCTTTTCTCTTATTATGCATTTACAAAGTGACTAACACAAGGAGTGCTTTGAAACTTATGTTATTTATGTTACAATTATAATCTACTAACTAACTCCTACTAGGAATATCCTAAATAGTAGTTTCCATGATCTCTTTCCCTATTGAAAAGCATGCCAGGTACGTTCTGCATATACATCCTGGTTGTGATTCTGAATGTACAGTACCTGGCACCTGAGGAAGAGATTCCAAACCTAAAAAAGGCTACTGGAGTTCAATTTCTGCTCTCAAACCGCAGGACATTGCAACATTTAACCTGAGGAATTCAGCACAAACTGCTACGTATTTGTGTAGATAAGAGGATGGTTATTAATAGCTATTTTAAATTAATTGTTACATGCTTAGCAGGACCTAAAACACAATTTGTTTTTCTGAGTATGAATTCAATTTGATCAAAAGCCATTAGTAATAGAAATAATATGTCAGCTTGTCTTGCACTTTGAAATGACTTCAGGGAATTCTTCATATTCATTCTATAGTTTCCTACAACTAATACAAATGTCTTTCACTCCCCTAATGCTAGGAATAGGACCAAGAAAATTAACTTCTCTTGGAGACTTCTAAATAAGCTGTAGGAGTTCAGGGAAAAGATTAAACTTGACTCATTCTTGGGGATAGTGTCACCAATTATCTCATTTTCTACTTTTCAAATAAAATAGTCTAAGATGTATTGCACGTCACACTAGTATCTGCTGTTTACACCTTTTACTTCTGTGCGAGCCCATCACCTGGTGTAAGATACCAAAAATTCCCTGAAGTCAACAGAACTATATCAATTTGCATCTAATGAGGGTATGACCCTTGATCTTCAGTCCTTTCATTGTCCTTGCAGAAGACAGGTAATTAGGGGACAGCTATGACTCTGTGTCTAATGGTTCAGTTTTGTTTATAACAAGGTTTTCCAGGAACAGAGGCTGGGATTCAAAATATATCAATGGGAGTTAGGAGCTAGGTTCACACAGAAATTTAGGCATGTCAATGCGCAGTGTCACCATGCCTAACTTTTAGGCAGCTAGAAAATCACTGGGATTCACAAAGCCTGAGTTAGGTGCCTAGGATCTATTTTTAATGAATGGGGAGAGACAGGCACTTCAGAATGGGATTCACAGAAGCCTAAACTAGCCAATGGGTGATGCCAACAAGAGGGGTGTGGGCACTAATCTCTGTCCCCATGAGGGAGTTCAGCCTAAATTCTGTCTGCAGAGGAGTGCTTCCCTTGGCTTCAGATTCTCAGCTGCAGTCCCACTCTTGGGGTTAGATGCAGTCCCACTCTTGGGGTTGCAAGAGGCTTGTGGTGCAGGGTGGAGATAGGGAAGGAGGGTGGAAGAGAACCTCCTTCATATCTTTTAGCCCAGTAGTTAGGGTACTCACTTGGGATGGGAGGACCTCCCCAATTCCAGTCCCTTCTTTGCCTGAGGTGACAAATGGATTTGAATAGGGCTCTCAGGTAAGTTCCCTAGGCACTGGGCTGTGGGATATTCTGATGTGGGGCTCCCTTAATCTCTATTGTTTGAAACTGTTCTATTGTGGCTAGCTACCTAAAAATGAATTGGACCAGGGGAAGTGGACCCTGGGTCTCTCACCTCCCAGACAAGTGCACTAACCACCTGGCTACAGAGTCATTCTCATAGGCTGTGTACCCTCTCTCAGTGATTTTTTCATTATTAATCCATAGTGGAACAGCTTCAGCAGAAGAAACTGAGGAAACCTGACATCAAAATATCCTATAGCCAAGTGGCTAGGACACTTACCCAGGCAGAGCCCTGTTCAAATGCCTTCTCCTTATCAGGTGGAGGGAGCACTGGAGTGCTTGAACGTGCATTCTTCCACCTCCCAGGATAATATCTTATTCCTGGCCTACAAAGTAGGAGAGGTAAGCTTTCTTTTCCCCGCCACCCCCACGTTTTTTGTAAGATCACCTATAGGGGCCCAATCCAGGAGGCGATCTTTGAGCCTGCATACCAGATTGGGTCCTGTAAGCAAATTAGGCGGAAGAATGTTCGTCTTCCACTGGTTTGTACATCCCTCTCGGATTTAGGCATCCACATCCCTACAGGGAAAGAGCAGCGTGCACGCTCACAGGCAGAAATGTATTTGCTGAGGGAACTCTCACTGCAAACACTTAGGTGCCAAGCAAGTTTAGGTGCCTACAGGGTTCAGCAGCAGCTGAGCCGGGTTTTGGGAATCTCAGAGGGGCCCAGTTCTGGGATTAAGTGCCTAAATCCTTTTGTGACCCTATCCCGAGATGCCTAAATACCTTTTTGGAATTCCACCCTAAAATCCCACACTTCGTGGTGCTCCGAAGGCTCTGCTCAGTCTGAAGCCGTACAGAGTCACTTATTCAGATGCTCTTCCTAACTGCATGAGATTTACCTGTTCTTCTTTCCTAGTTTAGAATTATTTTAAATTAAAAAAAATAAAAGCTTAGTTAATTAAAATAATATAATGCTACTGAACTACCACCTTTTCATTTTCAGACACATTTTAAAGAAGCTTGTTCAGATAGCGGGATGATTCACTGAGCAGCTGTGGTGTAGGTTATACCATTTTTCATCTGCATAACACAGGGCAGAGGGCTCTTATAGGTGGATGCTCCACAGCTGTGGTGAGATTTCAGAATGCCTGGAGCCAGCTAGGGCGGACTCAGAAGACGGTAGCTCTGGCCAGGGACGGAGGTGGCCAAGGTGTCTATGGATGTACTAAATCAGCCCATCCCCTGAAAAGACTCTACCAGCAGTGCTCTCGTTGTGTCCACACTGCTATTTTTCTAGGCACTAGCTTGAGCAGAGCTAGCACGTGTATGTCTGCCCAATTACGCCTCCCAGCTGCAGTTCAGTCATACTGGAAAGCTGCCCTCCCCTGCTGTAACCTGGAGAAAGGCAGCAGTGCAAACAGCACCACCAGCAGTTTGGAGACAGAGTGATTGTGTTTGATTGTGTGAGAAAAAAATGTGGCTACTGAGGTGGTAGAGACAGAAGTAGATCAAAGTAAACAGTGGGGATGGAGGGGGAAGTGGTATATTTAGGGGGGAAAGGGAGCTAAAGTTGATGAGAATAGACCAGGGGGAGAGTAGAATAGGTCCACACTCAAGTTTTGTATCAACCCTGTAAATCTTCAGAGACCATGGATGCAACACTGTCTGCTCTCCATAGTGATGAATTTCCACCTACTGCTCCAGTGACATAGAACCCCCAGTGGCACAGAAGATACAGTACAATTTGCACCAACAGGAACAAACTGATCCTTGCAACAGCATATATTATTTCCTTAGGCTTTATTAACTGGAATAGTCCCTGTAGATTGAAATTGTCCACCGCCAAAGAAACAGAACATGCCACAACAAAGAAGCAGTTGAAACACAGAGCTACAATCATTTCATTTCTTAGCCTTAACTCTAGAGTTAACATTTGTCCAGAGAGCCCATTTCTCTAAAGCCGTATTAGAAAAAAGATTGGATGAATCAGCCAATCTCATTATGATGATGTGTGCAAGATAGCTCTTTTTCTGATTTCTAGACTGAGGATGGCATTGTACACTTCCCATTGTACAGGGATTGATATTTTCAGCAAAGGCCATCTTCATCCCAATCTGTGCCACCTCAACCCACCTATTTTAATTATCTTTATTCTGTGGATGGAGGACCTCCTTTTTTTTTTTTTTTCTCCTTCCCACCCCTGCCAAACCTGGACTTTGAACAGCCTTCTTCATTAATATCAGTTGCCACTGAGGGCTGTAGGTGACATTGATTAATTGTCAAATTAGTTTAATTATAAGGTGGAGAAGATGTGCAAAGCAACAAAACAAACATAGCAGCAGTGTTTAATGTACCACAGAATCTAATCCAATAAGAATTTTTTTAAAAGCTATGCAGACTAGTAAGTATAGAGTTGTTTTTTTTATTCTTCACTCATAATATGCACTAGCAGGGAACATTAAAGCCTCAACTATAGAACTTCAGGGGGAAATAGTTTAATGTTACTTATTTCTGAGAAATCTGACTGTATGGACCATAACAAAGGAAATCCATTTAAAATATTTGAAAGTTAAAGCTGTCCTGAATATGTCTATTTTTGGTGCCTTCACAATATTTTTTGTTATGAATTTCAGTGATCTTTGTGTTCTTTAAAAGATTGTGATGTACCTTTAGCAACACTGCAGGAAATAGAGAAAAATCATAGATTTTCTATTTTCATTGGTAATTATAAACAGGAGGTTGTCACAGTTCAGATACCTGTTTGTGGCTTGTGCTAGATTTTTTTTTCTAACTCTGGTGGAGAAAGAAAAGCTATTATCCATGGTAAGAAAATGCCACCTACGACAGAACTAAAATTCTTCCAATTAACTCAAGTAATTAGAATTTGGATAATCTCCAGTGAACTTCTCATACTCAGTCTAAACTGAAAAATAAGCACAGAAGACAGTGGTGCTCAGAAAGGTGTAAAGAAATAGAATAGACATTGCCCAATGAAGATGAGACCATACAGATGTGTTCCTGGTGCTGTCTGCTAAGTACAGAAGAATGTTCTACAGAGCCACATATGGCACAGTAATAACACTGATGTTGTATGTTTATATAGCTAAATACTCCACCCACCATGCTTTTAAAGCCATACATCAGGGTGCAGTCCTGTCCAATTTAAACATATCTCATTGCTCAACAAACAAACAACAAAGAATAGTGGCACGAAAAGTGCTACACTCAACAGTTTCATTTTTCAGGGACATTTGACAACCATTTTGAACTTCAATTTACATGGATTTGCAATAGTCTCTCAAACTCAAAGAGAAATTCAGTCTGCCTTAGGCTCAGAAACACTTGCAGTGTCCAAATTTAATGATTTACACCTAAAAACATAAATCAGTCATGGTCCCTCTGAGACTCAATCCATGTTGTTCACAGGATCTGCAAACCTCATCCATATTTTGGACTGGTGACAAAAACTCAAATAAGCAAAGTTACCCACTAAGTTTTCATTCTTTTCACGACAGCTCCATTAGTTGCTCACTGCGATGTGTCCTGCTCCTGCTCCTGATGAAGTCAAGAACATAACTGCCACCGAGTTATGTACTGGCTCCATTGAATACAATAGTGAAACTCCCATGGACTTCAGCAGAGCCAGGATTTCACCCATTGACTTTGATAGGGTAGGGACAGGGCCTAAGAATGTTGTTACTCCCGTTATATCAGAGGGTATCTATGGGCAGGCACCATTCTTCAAGGAGCAGGGTGTCCTCACTTTGCATTGATATCTGTGGATGTCAAAGGGGCTCAGCACATCACAGGAACAGGCACGCTAATGAATTGCATTGTCCAAGTGCAGTATTCACAACTACATAAGAATAGATGGGCTATTCTTAAATTCAGTGAGGTCAGAGCAGGTAATGAACTGATAGAAAAATTCTTAAAAGCATGTAAATGGACAAAGTTTGCCTTAGGGTCAATAGAGTGGCTGCCCAATTTATTCATTTTAGGAAGAATAGAGTCTCCTGCAATTTTTTCCCTGTAAATCCGAGTTATGAATGTTACATGAATTATGTACTTTGCTATATTGTATACATAGCAAGTATACTTATAGATAGCAAAATGTAATAGCTTTTCTGGAAAAGAGCTGATTGCACGATAAGTCGTATTTTGTATTTTCTGATACTGTTACAATTAAAAAACATTTCACATGTAATTGACTTTCCCCCGTGATTGCTGATTTGCTTTCAGTGTTTCACTGGAGCAGGGTAACAAACTTTTTTGTTGCTTCAGGAATGTGTCTCAGGGCAGTTTCTGGTTCTCGTACATGAACCATGTTTTATTTGGGCTCCAAACAAACAACGTGGTGAGGGAATGTCCAAATGGAATTAAAATAGTTCATGACATTAGAATGATAGATGGAAAACTTTTCAATTGATATTAAGATTTACAATTATTTTTTAAAAAGTTTTATAAAGCCTTAGCATTAGGCTTGAAGAGTTAAAGTTTAAGGACAAAGCATGCACCAATGGATAGAGTTAGACAGAGAGTCAGGAGACCTGGATTCTATTCCTAGCTTTGCCATTATCCTGCTATGTGTTCTTGAACAAGCCACTTCACCTCTTTGCCCCCTTCCCCTCCCTCCCTTTGTCTAGTCTATTTAGACCAGCAGTTCCCAAACTGTCGGTTGTGATCCCAAGTGAGGTCACTTCATCAGCAGATGGGGTCACAGCAATCCCAAGCATGCAGAGGACAACATTTTATAAAATGGCCTCCTCTACACAGTGTGACCTCAAACGCAGCGTATGCGTGAGGTCACGTCGCCAGGAAGATGTTATTTTGTGCTACGAAAGCACGCCCTCCATGCAGCATGACCTCGCATGCACCATATGTGTGTGAGATTATGCAGTCCAGAGGATGCTGTTTTGTAAAGCAAAATGGCATTCTCCTTGCATCATGACCTTGCAGGTGCAGTGCGTGTGAGGTCACACTGCAGGGAGGACACCATTTTTAAACTGCAACTTCCATGCTGTCTGGGATAGTGGGAAACACCACATCTGAAAATGGGGGTCATGCAGGGAAAATGTTTGGGAACCACTGATTTAAAGAGTAAGCTCTCAAGGATAGGGACTCTATTGTTCTGTTTGTAGAGTTCCTATCCCACTAGGCCCAGTGTCAGTTTGGACCTTTATGTGCTACAGTAATACAAGTAAGCAATAAACACAAAAGTCCTAAAGTAAGCTGGCTGTGTCCCTTTCAAGAGCACATCGTCCTGTTTTCCTGCAGCCAGGATAGCTGGGCTAGGCTCTGGACTCCAATGAGAGTCTGGCGGTGTAAAATATTTGCGTCCTTCACACAACTCACAGTAGAAAAGTCACTCAGTGTTTGCTACATCAGTTTCCAATAATTCTCAGGTGAGACAGGCACATGGATCCATGCATCACAGAGCCACTGTCCTCCCTACTCCAGCCACCTTCATCCAGCCAAACACCAAAAGCTCCACACACTGTCTCTCCAACAAAGATTCATAACAACCCACCCAATTTTAAAACTGGAGACTTAGATCTGATGCCATGTTACATGGAAGGAATTTTGTTTATATAACATGCCAAGATAAAGATGAAAGAGTTTTCTGTCTTAAAAACCTGAGCACCATTAAGTAATTTTACCACAAGAAATGGAGAATGGATTTTTTCTCATTCTATAGAGAAAACTATACTATATGTTTATCAGTGTTAAGGTTTGTGGGAGTGAAAATTGTTATAATTTTTTGGCAATTAAGGCTGTGAAACAACAAAAAGATGAAGACCGTAGATGTGCTGAAGAAGTGCAGGTAATTTTTTTGTAGGAACAGTTGGCTGAATCTAATCCTAGACAAAATACAGATTGTGTTGGTTGGGAAAGGAAAGCACTTGGATCATCTCACCATGGTTAAAAAATCATCCTCCAACAAAGGTTTCTGCTTTCCTCACATCAAGACAGTCTCTGAGGCGCTCAGGTGCTTCTGAACTCTGTTACCTATAGGTACCTGAATAGCATGACTGCCACTAAATGCTCTCTATCTGGCTGTTCAGAAGATAAGATAGGATGCAACCTGATTTGGGTGCAGTGACCTATAATTTCTGATCTCCAGGCTTCATTATTTAAATGTGTTGTGCTGAAGAATGAAACTGCTGATCAGGAATTTCTGGTATGTAGATGGCCTCCTCTGCCACCCAATCCCATCCATCTATCACTCTGTGGAATTCTGAATCAAATTTCACAGCTTTTGTCTAGATATTTAAAAGCCTACTCAGTATTGGCCCAAATTGCCTGAAGAACTACCTCCCATTATCCAAATGATGACCCAGGTTTTCTGATGGAAAATGAACAGTCAGTCTCAAAGGTGAGACTGACGAACACAGGAGGGTGTGGAAATGGACACTGATTCCAGTGGGAGTTGTGGGTGTTCACCACTTTCACAGCCAGGTAGGTACCTAAACATGGATTGAGCAACCGAGCTTTAAACTCCTATTTTTGACAATCTTGGTCCCAGAGTTTTAAAACTTTTTCTTCTCCTGCAGGAGACTTCAATTCCTGTCAGGTGAATTCCACTGAATAATAGTGAGTTCCAGCAGAACTAATGCTGGTGTTGAAGCAGAGAGAGGTGATTGATGTTAGTGATCATCTAACCATGTCACCATGGATTTTTCCATGAAGAGAAAGTTGTTTTAAACCCTAAAATGAAGTCTCAGAAGCCTGGAAGAATGTATATACATAAAATGATGTATTTTGAAAGTAAATGCATATTAAGCCATGCATACCACCGTCAGAGGCACATACAGTAGTAATATACTGCATTTAATTTTGGAAAGAAACATTTATTAAATAGGGCTTTAGGGAAATCTTCCCAGAACACTTTATTTTTAAGTAGTGCGTTTGTTATTCTAAACCACTGAATAAAAAATGAAAATTCACTTGTCAAGAGAAGTAACCTTATGTGCCTCTTCTGAAACTTTATATACTAAATTTTACCTCTACATATAAAAAAAGTACTGAAAATATTGTTGTAGTAACAAAGGAAATTTTCTAAATGAGGATCACATTTCTCTATAGATGGTCATTGTGTGATAATCATTAACACCAAAGCAAGCCACAAAAATAAGAGTGGTTCCTAATTTGGTATCCACACCAAATACATGCAGATAAAAAAATGGAAGGTAACACCTAAGGGGGGAAAGAAACAATCTTATACCATTTGTCACTCCATTCTGTCCATTCCAATATGTATTCTAGAGCCATGTCAGAACTGCCTAAGGGACTGAAATAGCTAGAGCTAATAAGTAGAAAAGTAGATAGCAGACACTGAGGCAAATCACATTATTTAAGAGTAATATCCAGATCACTGAGTAACTAAAATAATACCAGTTACTTGACTACAGAATCCAGAATAATTTAACCATCACATTCAAACTATCCATCTAGCAGTATTAAAAACAATTTTCCAAACTGAACAGTTAGAATCCAAAGTAAAATGCAATGCCAACAAAATGACATCATTCATATTTACCTTTCACTGTCTGGGAGTAAGATGATTGGGAACAATGGAAGGTGTAGCTAATTACCATAGAGGATGACCGAAGAAAATGGCAATAACAACTTTACCATTTTTGTTTTTCTCTTTGAGACTCCTACCATTCAAAAACTAAAAACTTCATCTGTCCCAGACCAAGTTTAGGGGAGCAAAAAATTACCTGTCATTATAACATTTCATCTGTCCCTGCTGCACCGCCTCCTTTTACTTACTTGAGCCAGCTGGCTGTCCAATTGCCTGCCACATGTGGTTGTATGACAGAGCAGAACCTACATCCTTGTGACAATTCCTTGTTTCTGATGGGCCTCCCCACAGTATGGGACATAGACTTAAAAATGGACTGTGCTGATACCAATAAGAATCTCTTCACTGGGCAGATGAGAAGTGCTACTCCAACTATGCTACAGAATTTGACATTAGGAAGTCAAGGTTAATACTCTTAGTGTTTTTTTATAATTGATTAATATCCCATATAAAGGAACAGTGTCAAAAAATCTCACCTGCAGATTACTCATGATTTTGACTGATCCAACTCTATCCCTGCTACTTTTCTAGTGTTTTATGGAACATGCAAAGATCTGTCATAACCTGGCAAGTCAGGCCTCATGGGTGAAGTCAGAGTCAGGCTTAGTGAGTAAGGCTGGAATCATGAGTCAGACATGGAATCAGAAGCCAGGAAACAAAGAAAGGCAAAGGAGAAGAGTCTGTCTTGGCAGCCATCTTGGAAGCCATCTATTTACACAGACAACTTCCTAGTTCCCCTTCCCTCAGGTTTAAATAGTGTCTGTGGACCAATCAGGAACCTTAAGAGCACTACCATTCAGGACTTCTGTGGTTGGCACTTCCTGTGGTACTTGGCTTCCACAAGAGTCATAGACCATCAATCACTGCTGTGCCAGATGGATTGGGGTGGTAGTGTGGATTCAGCAATTGCTCCAGGAACAGCAGATTTAGGGTCTAACCCCACAGATTCTCACAGGAACATCTGCTTTCTATCAGTTTATTTGCCAATAACTCAACCTTGCTCTTCAGTCTGACTAGACAGGCACATATTGGGAGCGGGATCCACACCACACAGTGTTGAATTTTAGAACTGTCACCTGCTCCCATAAAAGCCTGATCCACTTCCCTCAGCTGAAAGCACTCCTCTTGAAATGTTAGTCTGAAAGCAGAACAAACGAAGGCAATGAAGTGAAGGACAGAACTGGAGATTTGTGTTGTGGTTCATTTGACGTATTAACTGACCCAAATCTTCACCCAAAACTCATACTGAATCTGAGCTATAATTTTGAGATTTAAAAACAGAGTCCTGCTAAATTTCCCTTGAACTTCATTATTTTTGCATTTTGACATGACATTGCAATTCCCAGCAAGGAAGAGAAGTATTAAAATGGCTCAAGAAAGCCTGTCCCCATGGTATTTCTGGCTTTACTGGAGTCAGGAAATATTTAATATCTTGTGATGTTTTCAGCTTGTATTTACAGACTCAGGAGGTTCAGACAAGTTCAAGTAAGGTTCAGAAAAATATCTGAACTTTTGAGTTCTTAACTGGACAGAATGCCTGTACCTCTTAATCTGAGCCCCGTATTAGAGACAGCAGGCATTCAATCAGTCGCACATGTGGTTCCTCTCCAAACAGAGCTTCTCAGAAGCCCCATGAGTTTTTGGTAGTTTGATACACATACTACCTTTTTGGTTGTCACTATTTTGCTTTCCCTAAATCTGTGAGGTAACATGGCTGATAAGGTATGGGTCTAGATCCTCCACTGGGGTAAACTGGTGTAGCACTGTCGAGCTGGCTCATGATGTCCACCCAACACACTAATATTTCCAAAATGTCTGACCTTTCTTTAGAAGTATTATTCTGATGGGACTATTGACCTCAGTAAAACGACTGATTCTCACCAGTGTAAATCTGGACCAGAATCTGGCCCATATTTTGTAAAAATGTCACATTCTGAGTATGACCATACATGTGGAAACATAGATGTTCCTATTGGGAGCACAATATCGTTCCTTTTAAAAAGACTAATAAAGAACATTGGCAAATAAGAAACATACCAGAATGTAATATATTGGCTATTAAAACAGCATCTCAATCAGTCAATTATGATAAACCTTTATTAACTAATAAAATGATAGAAAAGACAAAGAAGAGACTATATATACACAAAATAGTTTGTATGATGTAAATATCTTGGGAGGATAAAGTACTTTATGTTGTGGTGGTGTTTTTCCAGCATGTTAATGATCTGCTTGTGTTAGCACCTTAGGTGATGCCTTGAGCTTTAAATATATTGAGACTATATATACCCTTAAAATGCTACAACTGCAGTACTGCAGCGCTGCAGGGTAGCCACTAACTACAGCGCCGGGAGGGGTTTTCCTATCACCATAGTTAATCCACCTCCTTGAGACAGAGTAGCTAGGTCGATGGAAGAATTCTGCCAGTGACTTAGTGCTGTCTACATCGGGGGTTAGGTCAGCTTAACCACATCACTCACAGGTATGGTTTCTCATACTCCAAGTGATGTAGATGGATCAATGTAACTTTTGAGTGTAGACCTGGCCTTAGCCATTAACTAATGTATTAATATAATGATAGCACATTTAAAAAAAAACCCTCTAAATAGATACAAAGCAAAAGTAAATTGTGTACAGCTTTAGGCCAATCTTCATCTTGTGAACACAACAAATAGTTTTCATTCCAATGCACTTTGAGTATTGCCACCGTATTCTGTAACTGACAAGCTGTACTTCGTGTGTTTACAGTGTTTGCTTCGTGGAAGGACGTAACAATGGTTACTTTAACCCAGATTCTCAGCAGCTGTTCCTAACTTCAGTTAATTTCAGTGAAAGGACTTGGCCATAATTTGTAAAGACATTCAGCAAGCAAAAGGATTATGACTGGCCCAACCTGTCTAGCCATGTCTAATTAGGTCACCATCCCCATTTCACTGTTCAACCAACATAGGCAAAACTGTCTGATTCCAAGGGGATCCTCCACCAATAAATGTTCACCATCCTGCCTCTGCCTGCCTCCACAGCACTCTCCAAGGGGATCTGTAGGATTAGATGATAAGGGAAGTTTGAAATGAAAAAGAAATCAAAATAAGATTATACCAAGTAGTAAAAGAAGCATTCTGGAAACAGGAGCTAACACTTTTCTCACTGTGACTGATGTATATCAGGAGAAACCTCATTGAATCCATTGAGTTACACCATTTTAACACTGGTGGGAGAGGAGAAGCAGGACCACAGTCTACAGTTATGTTGGTAAGGCAAGCAGCTAAATCTATAGTAGAACCTCAGAGTTACGAACATCACAGTTACGAACTGACCAGTCAACCATATACCTCATTTGGAACCAAAAGTACACAATCAGACAGCAGCCGAGATTAAAAAAAAAGAGGCAAATAGAGTACAGTCCCATGTTAAACATAAACCACTAAAAATAAAGGGGAAGCAGCATTTTTCTTCAGCATAGTAATATTTCAAAGCTGTATTAAGTCACTGTTCAGTTGTAAACTTTCAAAAGAACAGCCATAACGTTTTGTTGAAAGTTATAAACAGTTCAGAGTTATGAACAACCTCCATTCCCGAGGTGTTCTTAACTCTGAGCTTCTACTATATGTACACTTAGAACACCACAATGAGAGACGGTATGAAAGAGAAAAGATACTGTAAAGGACTTGTTTAGGATCAAAAAATCTCTTTGGAATGCTTAGCTCAGCTAAGAACTTTTGCAAATATTGTTCCTATTGCACCCAGATATTTTAAAAATATCTTCTTTAAAGATATTTAGGCACCTAAGATTCAGATAGGTGCCTAATGGGATTTTCAAAATCACTTAGATCTCACTGAAATCCAGGGCATTTTTGAAGGTCCCATTAGGTCACTATCAGTAATTCCAAGTGCAGCAATAAAGTTAAGAAACTGCCCTCATACCCCAGCTTATACTGACTCTCAGTGAGTTAGGTGCCTAACCAAACTTTGGGTATGTCTACATAGCACTGTAAGCCTAGAGTTAGTGCGACTTGAGTCAGCTGACATTTACACGGGTAGCCCTCACTTTGTTGTGGAGGAGGGGTGAGGGTTTCCATTAGAAAAGGGTGGAAGAAGGAAGGCTGAAGAGTTGCCCTGCCCAAGTGCTCATGAGTCCTGAATGTGTGGGCTTCCCTGACATGGAGCTGTGTAAACTACTGCTGGGCTGCATGCCTATCAGCATATTGTTTATCCTGTCTTTCGCTCCTCTTCTGGTACTGCAGCTGCTGATCTAGTCATCTCAAGTTCTTTACAGAAACACTTCGTTTTGGAATGGTCTGTGAGGATACGCTGGCCCAGGGACGGAGTCCCTGAAGAACACCAGGGTTGAGGTGTTGAGTGTAGGTTGAGGGTCCTGAAACAGGACAAGAAAGAGAGGGTTACTGTGTAAAGCAGCTCTATGGAGGAGCCCAGAACTAATAACTGTGGCATGTCAAGGGCATGAAATGTAACAGTTTTAAAGTGAACCTAGACATATTGTGAAGGGGATGCTTCTGTCCTTGCACTGTCTCTTCACGCAGCCTTGTTATGTGTAGTTACAGAAGTAATGGTAAGTTTAAATTTAAAACCTTTACTCTGCTTCATAAACGTTTCCTAAGAAATTGCCTTGGGGTGGAGGCATATAGCTGCTTTACAGCAAAAGGCTTTTTCTCTCATTTCAAACCTTTCATATTTTGGAATTGTGGTGCCCTATTGACAGAAGGAGATGTTATTCCAAGCTGCTGGAGGGAAACCTGTAGTCTATGCAGCAGAAGTATTTAAACCAATAGTGAACAAACAACACATTCCTGAATGGAGTGGAATAGTCAGCTAAACAGGGGGGCATGGAAAATCTCTCTTCCCCACAATGTAACAAACTATCTAGAGTTCCTGCTTCATGAGAAGTTTGCAGCTTGCCAGGATTGGGTCTGAATCCATGATGGAGCAAACAGGATGCTGTGTTAGAGCCTGCATGTCTTACCCTGTTATTTTTGCATTCCAAATTCTCTGAAATTTGCAGCTTTAATCCTTTCCACGGAGATTCTCTCTAACTGAAATGGGCTACGTTTGGAAACAGAAGACAGTTTCCCAAACTCACACATTCAATTTGCTGTTCACCGGCAGCTGCATAAGCTCAGGAGGAATGATTGCAGACTGGCAAATTCCCAAACACTCAAAGGAAAACGAGAACACCCAGAGCAAATCTCTGTGACTCAGCAGGTAAAATAACTTTTACAGATGTGTGCTAAAGTGTGAAATGCATATTCACCATTTTGAAGTCCACGTGGTTGGTGGAGGGGGAGAAGGGGGAGGAAAAGGCCTAGATACTGTAAAACAATCCTCCGTTACTGACCAAACACCCTTAGCTGGGGCTTACCATTCTTGCCTTGTTAACCAGACCTCCCTCCCATTACAGCAATAGTAAGCTTTTCATTTGAATCATACACGTACTGGGCTCTGGGATGGCTTTTCTCTCCTCTGTGTTCTCAGTGGGCTCAGCAGCAGACTGTTTCTTGATTTGGGTGAGGCTGAAATAGCTCCTCCAAGCAGGGACCAAGCTTTTCCTGTTGAGCTTGATCCACAGCCTGCTCTGGGACTGGTGTCATTACAAGAGTCTCTTTGTGATATCTGCTAGGAGCCTGCTGCTCACTGCAATCAGTCCCCTGGCTGGATTTGGGGACCAGCAGTGTTCCATCACAGCTCCCCAAAAAGCACAGTAGGCTCTGTGTTAGGTGTAGTGTGTAGGATCTAATCAAAGTCATCCTAAAATGGACATGTTGCTGGCAAGTTGCCGGAGGTGCGATTCATATCCTGGATCTTTCTGTATTCACTCTTCAGTCCCTTCATTCATTCTCTACACTGATCATCAGTCTGGAAAATCTGAGCTGCCAGCTTTTTAGCTATCTGCTGATATACACAGTTGTTCCTTATGCTTTTATGGTGTGCTGTCCTCACACCAGAGATTCACCAAAATCTGGCTGCTCTCTTTTGACCAGAAAGCAGTTCTCTTTGCAAAAAGCTTCTTCTGATCGGTCTCCACTGAAAACCTTGCAAGCTCTCTTATAGTGTACTTGCAGACTGGTGTTCAGTAGACAATGAATTATCCCTCTTCTCAGCTGCTGCCATTTGCAAAGGGAGGTGTGGCTTTCATTTGCAATAGAGTGCAATAGACTGCACCACAGATTGTCAACATAGAGAGGACTAAGGAAGTTGCCCCAAGAAACTCTGGAGTACATCCAGAGGACTTCCGGGACCTGAGTCAGACAGGAGCTGTGTGCACACAGGAAAGCAATAGGGCTTGGATCCTAGGTCCCAGCTTAACACAGACTTGGATCCTCCAGCCCTGCAGGGTCCTGGGATCCCAAGTCTGAGCCCTAGTTTAACAAAATTGGTATGTGGATGAAAGGGGCAGTTAGGCTTGAGCCTGGGCTCAAACCTGGGTTTAAAATGCATGTAGACATACTTTTTGTGACTATGAAATCACCCACTAATTCTAGTAAGAGTTTCAAAAGCCCATTGGAACCATGATCTTAACTTTTACTATCCATGACATGAGTAAGCAGGGTGCCTTGGTAAAGGCTGTGAGATTATAACCCTTAGAGCTTTGATCAGCCCAGCTGTTTGAAGTCTTTGAATGGTTAGCTGTTCTCCGGTGCTGCAGGTGGAGCTGAGCTGAGCTAAGCCAGGAAGACTTGATAGAAAAAATTACTTGCTACTAGGCAAATGTGAGAACAGTGAACAGAGGAATTTCAGAGGGAGTGTCGAGAGGGAGTGTGAGAAGCTTTCCTTTTGACTGCTGCACTACGTGTGATATCAAGATGGCCAGTGACGGAACAGTGGTGGTGACTTCAATGGCACATATATTTAAAGGCTCAAGGCAACACCTAAGGTGCTAACCCAAGCAGCTCATTAGCACACTGGGAAAATAAAAATACAAGATAAAGTACATTATCCTTCCAAGTTATTTACATCATACAAACTATTTTTGCATATTTGTTCTCTTCTTTACATTTTTAATAATTTTTTTAGTTAATTCAGACTTATGGTAATTGTGCAGTGTTCTTTTTCCTGACTGAAGACAGAAAGGATTTCCTGTGCCCGAGGAGCAAGTTGGTGCTGTGCTGGAGGACAAGGTTCTTGGATTGGAGGTGCAAGTTGAGATGTTGCTGAGAATTGGAGAAGCTGGGGTGTTCCTTCACAGACAGGTGTGGGAAACACCAGTATCTCAGGTTCAAGGAAGAATGGAGCTTGTCACTAAGGAATTGGAGAGAGATCAAGTACAAAGGAGGCCTGTGGTTCATAACCATCTGAGGCAGGAGGTTACGCTGGCATACTACATGGAAACAGATGAGGTTTGGCAGGCTTAGATACTAGAGAGAAGAGGAATAGGAGTAATTTTACATAGATGAAAGTTTCAAATAATACCTTGTCCTCGGTGTGAAAACTTTGGAAGATACCTCTCAAGATCCAGCAGGTCCAAGAGAATGGAGAGATTTATGGCCTACACTTGTTGATGGCAGTTTGGCCCAATCTGTATGAAAATCAAGCTTGCCCACAAAG
Organism: Mesoclemmys tuberculata; assembly: GCA_007922155.1. Classification (NCBI taxonomy): domain Eukaryota; kingdom Metazoa; phylum Chordata; order Testudines; family Chelidae; genus Mesoclemmys; species Mesoclemmys tuberculata. Next base: position 60,225,384 of record ML675616.1, on the reverse strand, counting down.
GGTTCTCCAATTGTCTCTGGAAGACAGATAGTCCTTGTTCAGAGATCCAATACTCAGAAAAATTGAAAGAACATTCCTCAAGGGAAAGGTGGACAACAGGATAGTGTTCCGCCTCCCTGGAGCCAAGACATCAGAAGTTACTCTGACTGGGTCAGCTTCTGAAATCAACAAGCAGGGATCCACTGGTGATGGTTCAGACCAGCACCAATGACACTGCACTGCAGAATATCTCACAGATAATAGATGACTTCAGGGAACTCTGAAGCACCCTGAAGAAGAAGACTGTCCAAGCAATGATCTCTGAGATCCTTCCTGTCCTATGAGTGAAGAAGACAGAAGGCAGAAGAGCCTGGAAGCAAACAGCTAGCTAGGTAAGTGATGTAGAGTGGAGGGTTTTAGTTTTGTGGAACACTGGTCCACCTTCTATGGTGAGAAAGGGCTGTATAGTTTGGATTGCCTTCACCTCAGTAAAAGGGGCGCTGCTGTCCTTGGAACAGGCTGGCTCGAGTCATCGGGTAGGGGATAAGCTAACAGCAGAAGAGGAGAGTAAAAGGGGAAGATATGCGCAATCCGCACAAAATTGAGATGTTGGAAACAAAATTAATCAAGGAACCAGAAGAGCAGAAACGAAGAGAAGACATTCTTGAATTGCCTATACACTAATGCTGGGAGCCTAGCTATCAAACAAGAGGAATCTGAATTGCTCATTTATGAGCATAAGTTCAGTCTACTTGATATTACTGAGACCTGTTGAGATGATTTGCACAACTGAAATGTTAAAATCAATAGTTATAATCTATTTAGGAAAGATAGAGTGGATAAAAGGGGATGGGGAGTGGCACCCTGTCAAAAATGACAATACTTGTTTCAGAGTCATTGATAAACGAGAAGAAAATGTTCTTGAATGTTTATGGATCAATGTCATAACAGATAAAGCACAAGATGGGATATTAGTAGGTATCTGTACCAATCACCAATTACACTAGGGACTAGGAAGACCAGCTACTTATGCACCTATCTATAATGCATAGGAGGAAAAAACTGTGATCATGAGGGACAACAATTTGAGTGACATATGCCAGCGATCTCATCTTGCTAGTACTAAAATATCCTGGGAATTTCTCAACATTATAGATGATAATTCCTTGATTTAAAAAGTATTGAAGCCAAAAAGGGAGAATTCTTTAGATCTTGTCCTAACAGATAAAGAGGAACTGATCACAGCACTGAAAATTAATGGCAGTTTAGGTACAAATAATCATGCAGCTCAGGTAATTGTGCAAACAGGATATATACACTTGGTGCTTTAAGAGGGCCAATTTAATAAAACTGGAAATAATTGAGCTAAATCTGCTGGGAAGAAGAATGTAATCAGAAAAATGTGAATGATAATTGGGAGTCATCTAGGAACACCTTGCTAGAATGCCCAAAGAGCCACAATGCTGCAACTGAGGAAGAAGGCCATATTGGTTTTTTAAAAAAAATTGTTTAGGGAAGTGAAGGAAGCTATAAAATATATGTATGTTTGGAAAATGGCAAAAATGGTAAAAGGGGGAAATTGATATAATAAAAATAAATCAGAAGTTAGGAATTGTAGAAAATTGATAAGGGAAACAAGGAGAAATCTATGGTCGGTAGAGTTTAGGAAAATAAGGAGTTTTTCAAATATATTAGGCGCACAAAGAATCCTATCGATGATGGTAACACTCCTTCTGTTCCACTGATATCACTGGAAGACGTTTAACAGAAGATACTAAATTTAGAAATTTTTAAATCAACAGGTTCAGTTACCTTACAACCAAGAATTTTAAAAGAACTGGCTGAGGACCTTACTGGACTGTTAATGTTGATTTTCAATAAGTCTTGGGGAACTGGGGAAATTCCAGGAGACTGGAAGAAAACTAATGTGCCAATTTTTGAAAAGGGCTTGGATAATTATGGGCCTGACAGCCTGACTCAATCCTAAACAAGATAATAGAGAGGATGATACAGAAGTCAATTAATAAAGAATTAAAGGAAGGCAAAGTAACAAACACAAATCAATATGGGCTTATGGAAAATAGATCCTGTCAAATGAATTTGATATTTTTAATGAGTTTACAAATTTGGTAGATAAAAGTAATAGTGTTGATGTACTATACACAGGCTTCTGTAAGGCATGTGACTTGATACCACATGACACTTTGATTAAAAAACTAGAATGATATAAAATTAATATGGCACACAAACCGGATTAAAACCTTGGTAACTAATAGGTCTCAAAATGTAATTGTAAATGGCGACTTTTCATCAAGTAAGTGTATTGCCAGTGGAGTCCTTCATGGATTGGTTCTTAGTCCTACACTAATTGATGACATGGAAGAAAACATAAGATTGTCACTGGTAAAGTTTTCAGATGACACAAAAAGTGGGAACGTGGTAAATAACGAAGAGGAAAGGTCACTGACTTAGAACAATCTGGGCCACATAGTAAACTGTTCACAAGTAAACACTAGGCATTTTAATACATTTATACATCTAGAAGCAAAGAATGTAGGTAATTCTTATTGAATGGGGGACTCTATCGTGGGAAGCAGTGACTCTGGAAAAGATTTGGGGGTCATGATGGATAATCAGCTGAACATAGCTCCCAATGTGATGCTGTGACCAAAAACTAAGGCTGTCCTGATGTGCGTAAAGAAGGGAATCTTGAGTAGGAGTAAAGAGATTATTTTTCCTCCATGTTTTGTTGTTAAACTAAATAAATTGAGCTCCTTCAGTCTATCACTACAAAGTGTATTTTCTAATCCTTTAATCATTTTCTCCTCTCTCAACCCTCTCTTTATCAACATCCTTCTTAAATTGCAGGCACCAAAACGACACAGTATTCCAGCAGCAGTCACACAGTACATGTGGTACAGTAGGTTTTGGGGGGGAGGTGTTTACAATTTCCCTTGCCTTTTCTCAGCCTTAGGGCAGGTCTACATTTAAAATGCTGCATAGGTGCCAGCTGTGCTGCTGTAGTGGAAGCCAAGTGGAAGCAGGGACCTTAGCAACCACTACAGAGGCCACAAGAATTCCACTAGCTCTCTTAAGATCCTGTGGTTTGGGGCTCCAAGCCTATTAGCCATACAGTTGGGGTAATGGTAGGCAATTATATGGGCTGGGGGAATGAGAGACCTTTGACTTCCCCATGAAACACCATGGAGAAAATTTTACAAGCTAACCCTTTCTGTGTTTTCCTCCATTCTGGTTCTCTCTAATGGATTCTATTGCAGCAATGAGTTGGAACAATTTACCAAGGGTCACGGTGGATTCTCCATCACTGACAATTTTTACATCAAGGTTGGATGTTTTTCTAAAAGATCTGCTCTGCGAATTATTTTGGGAGTGTTCTCTGGCCTGTGTTATACAGGAGGTCAGGCAAGTTGATCACAATGGTCCCTTCTGGCCTTGGAACAGAGGCAACGCATGGTTTTTCCCAGGGGTTGCTGGTCCCTTTCAGTCACATGGTGCGGCTGGACCCCTCCCTACGTGGCAGCTGCTGGAGATAGCAAGCTGAGAGCTGCAGCCACAGAAAGAGGCAACAGCAAACAGCTGGAAGTTGCAGGGAGGGGTCACTGAGGGGGGGCATACCTGGGGTGTGTGTGACTCAAGCTGTTGTGGGGTGGTTAAACCTTTAAATTGTGCCCCCTTCCCCCACTATCAGCAGGCATCAGTCATCTCTGCTTGGAATCTACGAATCTGACCCATAGAGTTCTTTGAAATGGGCAAGATACAAATACTGAGGAAAAAGCAGAGAGTGTGTATCATGTTATATTGGCCCCCATTAATGTGAATGAAGTTTTCTCAATGCAAATGGAGATATTATAAAGGATTGTTCACACCCCATGAGGAAATGCCCAAAAGCTGTCAACTCAGGGGTCTGATTCTCAGTTGCCTTGCATCTTGGGTAGTAGAAAGAGAGTGTAAAGTGATTGTAAACTGTTATCATTCTAATTTAGTAGCATTTAACACCTACTTTGCACTCTTGTAAATGATCATTAAGGTGCAGAAAACTAGAGAAAATTGACCCAGGGATCATAGGGCTGGGGGGGGGAAGAAAACAAGAAAAAAAATCAGAAAAATACTATGAACCTGGTAGGAGAATGCCCGAACTGCCTGACTCAACAGGCAACTTGTAGTAGCCACATAAGCATCAACGGGATATAAGTTTTTTAATCCTACTTATCAAAAGGTTGTAATTATGAGGCTAACTAGCCCGGCTGCCTAGATGTTAGTTGTGATTTATTCTGCTTACATTTAGTTACTTTGATTTTCTCTCTATTTTCCATTACCCTTGTCAAATAAGCCTTATTTCATTCAATCTAATTGTGATTGGTGGCTGTTATTAGGGATAATCACTGGTAGGATATCCCTGAGAGAAGAAAACTGAAACTCAGATTGGTTGGCAGGTTGGCTAGAGTCAAAGGTTTCAGCCTGCGTACTCAGTCAAAGGCCTGGCTCCCATAACTCCATCTGTAAACAGGTGTAACCAGGAGACTGACTGTAGTTAGCTGGAAAGCCTAAAAATCAGGAGAGAGACCAAGCCCATGAGACCTTGGGTTCCAGCTTTGTAACTTATTAGGACTAAATTCAGTTCTGGCATAAGTGGGTATAACTCTTTGCCAAGGTTGAACTTGACATGCATTGAGGCCAATCTCTGCCATGAACCTCAAAGAAAAGGAAAAAGGCTTTTGCAATTCAGGGAAGAAGCAGCAGCACTGATATAATAATGGCTTTTGTGTTCCTTCAGAGAGGAGAAGTTGTGATTTTCCTTTCCAGATGGTGCTGTTAGGAAAGAGGACTAATGGCATAAACGAATGGACTACTGCCATAAGCCATTGGGGCACAGGGAGAGCCAAATGACCTGAGAGATGCTAGCCTGATTACAGTTTTTGTGTCTGATACTGTCATGGAACAAGCATTTGAAAGTGTTATGCTTGTATAATAATTTTGGTGTATATTTTTAAAGCTCTCGTTTTACTCAGATGTGCTAGAGCAATTTTGCAGTCAGCAAACATTGAAATACAGAATTTAGCACTGATATATAAAAACTGGGGGTCTTGCTACAGCTTTTAGTTTCAATGTGCTTTACCGAATAAATGAGGCCCTGGCCATACTATTTACTTTAACTGAGAAGCTCAACATGCTAGCAACACCACCATAATTACTCAGCATTCTAAGGGTTATCATAGCAGCCACAAGGATCTATGAGCATCTAACTCCTCTAAATGCTACTGATCTATCCAGTAATTTAGCAGCAACTCATGCTTGCAAGGAATAAAAGAATAATTGATTTTGTCTCCTCATCTCTTTTTCAGTTTCTCAGGCTTCCTATCCACAAGAAGCATTTACTCTCGTAGCATTTAGTAGGTTGAATATGAGCCTCCACACTTAAGTGGGGTTGTATTTTGCATGTACAAAAGTTGCAACTCAATGCATAGAACTAGAGTTCGTCAAATTATCCTTGCAAATATTATTAATTTATAAATGAGTCATTTTTCTTCTATTTGTGCATTATTTGTGATCCAATCCCAGTTCATCATTTGTAACTATTCTATGACTGGGCAAAAGTTCACTGACAGTAGACTAGAAATCTTCAGCCTGTGGATAGTTTGTTAATTGTTCTTTTTGACTACTTGATATGAAGGGTGTCTGATTGGTCACTTAATTCATAGGGTAGAGTTTTTGCTGCCAGGCACAATGGCTGACATTTCTAAAACAGGAGAATAATGGATAGTAAGCAAAGAATACTCTTTTCCATGCATGAATGCCCACATTAGCATTCTAATCGGGATACTTACACAAAAAAGACATCCCAGAAATATTCAAACAAATAAAAACACATTTCGTATGAATGTTCACAAATAGCATATAACAGTGGAATATGAATGTCGCTGAACAAAATGAAATGTTCACAAGCACTGCAGGATTCAGGATCATTCACATTTCCCTCCATGACTATTTAACTACTTTTTTTTATCAGTTGAGCTTCACATCTGACTCTAATTTTGATGTGCTCTTCGGTTTATTTTTAGTTAATCCGACAATTGATAGAAAATAAACCCCAGTTGTCCCATCCCCCTTATTTTGTCATTCAAACTCTGAAGTAATAGTGTCAACAGACATTGACGACTTGTTCTGAGCCAGTGAATAAAATGAAAGTAATGGTACCTTTGGTACATTACATTGCAAATTGTGTCGCTTTGCTGCTCCCATTTTTGTTATATCCATTAATTTGCCTGTTTAGTCTGCCAAAGATCCAGTTCTACGTCCTGCTCTTCATGATGCTACTATAAATAGCAGAACTGTAAATGCTGATAGCCATACCTCAAAAGGGTTAGTTTCATTTTGCATAAGCATCTCACAGTTTGGGGCCTAAATTCTCTGCTTCTGTAAACTGGCACAGGTTTAGTGTTTTGGCCCTGTTTATTGAGCCCCAAAATATTTTTAAAATATTTAATATTTAGTAAATGTAAATTAAATTATCCAAACCTTTCATGGATGTCACTGATGCATCTGGTGGTAAAGTGTAATTGAATGTAAATATGGCACCATTGTGGCTTACTGCTGTGGCTACATATTGATAAGTTCATTGACGTTCTAACCTTCCATTTTAAGACCCAATGAGACTGGAATGTAGCGTCACAGCCTATTTTTTGCAAATATTTTTTTTTCTACATTTCATTTAAATTACCTTGTTTTCTTTGGTATTTAAGCAGTAGTGCAGAAAAAAAATAGTATTTGAATAAATATAATGGATTCCAAAGTTGAAAGCTACAAATATCAATTAGCATCAAAAAGTGAAAATGCCTCATTGATTTTGTATCTGTTTGAAAATAGTGCATAGAATTTATATACAGTGGCACACTTAAAAAATTAATTCTGGTTTTAGAGGTATTGCAGGTTCCAGTGATATTTCCTATACTTAAAAAAGGGAATATGGATGAAGCCAGTAATACCTCTAACCTGGAATAATTTTTTAAGCGTGCCCACTATCACCGGCAGTTTTTGCTCTAAGAAGAAAATATTGCTAGAGAAACTTCTGCAGGGCATTAATTCCTTCCATCAGTTGTACCATTCGGCCCAGAATCAGTCTTTTTTTCCCCTTCCATTTGCTTTGGTTTGGTTTTTTGTTTAGTTTTTGGTTTGTTCTGTTTTTTGCAGTTTTCCATTATGAGCCTCAGCACTGGTCTATCTTATGGATCCATTCCTGCTACCATTATCACAGCAAAGCTCTCATTTTCAACAGGAGTAGGACCAAGCCCTTTACTTAGAGAATACATGATGCTGTAGATTGTATAAATATTTTCTTGTCTGAGACGACTCTTTTGAGTAGCAAAGTCACAACTAAATTATACAGGTCAATCCAAATGAGTACCAATAAAATCTTTATAGACCACTACACTATCCTGTATTCTGCGTATCACATGTGTTACTGAACATCTTTTGAGAAATGGTTTCAAGGCTTTTAAAAATATTATTGAGGCCATTTTCTGTTATCCTCAGCCTGTAAAGCAAAGCTAGGTTAGTAATATGTGTTCAGCTGTATGGGGTTTGGAGAGAGAAAAATTACAACTTGTACATTTTAGAAATCTCTAGAAATTGCCTAATCTAGGTTTCCCTAACATAATAGAATGATTTAAAGGTTTAATTTTTTAAAAACCTATCACAGCTCAAAATAAAACTCAGGAAAGTCTCTAATTTCTAATGCATAGGGCCTGATTCAGTTCTCACTAAAAATCAATGGAAAGATTTTCGTTGACTTCAATAGGAATTGGATCAAGCCCATAAAGCATTTATTGCTAGACCCTGATGGGTCATGAGCTATTAGATCATTAAAACTTCACTAGTCTAACAGTGTGTGTTATCCACCATAGTCCTTGGGCCTTGTAATTTTGGGAAGGCGAGATTGTATGATTTGGGAGAAGAGAAGGAGGCAGACTGTTTTCTGAAGATCTCAGAGGTTTGGAAAGTAAGAAGAAGTCCTGTTGGAAATGGAGTTAGGGGGCCTTATTTTGAAAAATGCTCAGCACCCAGCTGCTCCCATTGTTACACTGATGGCCAGATTTTAAAAGAGACCAAAACTCAATGTGCTGACCTCTTTTAAATACCCAGACATTTGTTTTGATGCCTCAGTGGGCCTGAATAGGGACTTGGAATGGTTACTTCATTAAAAGAAGTAATTGTCACTGTTCACATATTCTCACCTTCTAATCAATGGTTGTGAATAAGCCTCATCTACTGTAACTGAATGGATTTTGCTAACACCTACCCTCCCCGTTGTTGTTCCTGTTGGATGTATATATATATACCCCCTATCTGATTTCTATTCTTTGCATCTGATGAAGTGGGTTGCAGCCCACAAAAGCTTATGCCTGCAGAAATTACATTTGTTAGTCTTTAAAGTGCTACAGGACTCTCCTTTTTGCCGTATACAGACTAACACAGCTACCGCTCTGGAACCCTTTTGACAATGTGTGGATGCTGAGCTCTGTTGAAAATTCTTGCCTAAATGCTATAGGGAATAAAAAATAATTGAGCAGTGGCTTGAACTGCTAGAGATTCACTGAAAAACAAGATGGGTGAGATAATGTATTTTACTGGGCCAACTTCTGTTGGTGAAAATGTCAAGCTTTTGTGCTTACACAAAGCTCTTCTTCAGACCACTGGTCATTCTCATAGAGATTGCAAAGGAACAGGGATACTTCAGCACTGGCTAGCCAAATAGGGTGGAAATTGGAATGCCATGGGGAACATTTTAACAGGTTGAAAGAGGCAAGAGAATTGACTTTGCCATTCAACAACATCTAAAGCCACACTACAAAATTCACTGTAGTGACCAATCCTGCTTTTAGAGGGAGAGGGGCTGTCTGGTCTAACAGGTCCTTTCTGTCTCTGTGGATTTCTTTCTATGATACTTTGACTCTGTGATAGATATTATACAGGCCTGAAAGCTAGTCAGGCAAAAAAAAAAATGTAGAAAACAACGTATTTTCTCAGAAGCTTGGCTTTGGCTTTGTGAAGCAAAAATAAATAAATAAATCTTAAAATATCTCTTTGAGTGAAGCTTATATGACACGTTTGCCTCAGGCTATATATGATAGCGGCTAAATTGCCTTCTTTCCATTTAAGTGGTACAAAAGTAAGAGCAAGGATGATTATTCAATACAAAAGTAGAAGCAGCAGTGATTTAAATATGCTTCAGCACACCTCATGCCCAATTTTCATAGATGTGCAAGTGGTCTTGAACTGATGAGAAAGAACATGACGGCTGCATTAATCATTTGGAGATAAACTCTAATTCATAAATGCTTCTGTCCTCTTCAGCTTTATATGCAGCATTTTACCAATATAATGGAAACTGGAACTCAGTGCAACAAGCAACTACAGACAATATTTTATTAAGTTAATTTTTAAAAATATTTCTACACCCACAACTTTTCTTGTACATCCAATCAGTCTATTTATCTTAGATTTTTCTAAGGTAGACATAATATCATCCTGTTATCTCATCATATTTCTCTCCAAAGCCTTTGTATTTAACATGTTTACTATGGTAATGCCTAAGTGCCAACTATTGTGCTAGGCACCGTACAAACACAGAGTAGTAGACGGATCTTGCCCCAAAAAGCTTACCTTTTTAGCAGCCTCTTTCTGTCACCAAAATTATGAGTCTCCAAGATGATGATCTCTGTGGTTGGATCACTGAGATCCATACCATTTATTTCCTGTCCTGATCGCAATACAGAAATGCTGAACAAAGGCAATCACTCCGTCCCCTTCTTTTTACCACTCCATCGTTGTCCTTCTGATTCAGATAAATGTTGAAATTAAAAAGCTACCTATCAGTCTAGTAGCTTATATCATGTGGCCCTCCCAGATGAGATCATATGTCGCATGTTCTTCATGCATTTATACATTGCTTTAACACCAGCCACAGTAACTGGTATGAATATGAAGACACCCATACCAATCCATCCCCAGAGTGGATTACTGATACTAGTGGCCTGATGCCTCTCTCATTGAAGCTGATTTTACACTTCTGGTATCTCCATTGTGCCTGATTCTCCTCTGGCTTACATTGCCTTTACACCATGCAGTGCCATTGCTTTTAATAGTTACTTTTGATTTACACCTGTCCCAGTAAAATCAGACTCAGACTTCTTGTTTAAGCTTCATTTTAGACCTAAAATAAGTTTATCACTCTGCCTGTATCCCGCTAATAAAAACTATGTTAATTGCTATCTGAATTATTATTTCTATCTTGCACTCAATGCACAGGACTGAACAGTCCTAGTTTAAGCAGGAGAGTCCTATGTTTGGAAAAATGAGTTCCTATGATCCCAGAAACCATCCCAGTACTACAGCCAGAGACAGCTATTGTGGCATGTCTCCTAGCTGTTCAGTGACCCTTCCTCTGGCACAAGCCAGCTGTTCCATTCAGCTGCAGCAAGGCCCTGCCCCACTGCCTGTTTCATCGTGGCTGGGCTCAGCATTGAACTCCAGCTGGAAACTGAGATGCAGTGGCTGGTAAACTAGGGGTTGAGATCTTATATTTCTTTCTGGGGAAGAAGATCAAAAGCATGGAACAGAAAGAAGGGAAGACAGAAGAGGAAACTAAGTAGGGGGCAGAAAGAAGGGAGCACCATTGTACAAGGTGGAGAGAAAGTGGGAAGCTATGTGGGAGTCAGAAAGAGGGGGAGCCATGAAGAGACTGGGGCAAGGAGGCACCAACTTTTAAAGCACTTTTTTAAATGAGCTAGGCTTCCTTGTGTGTTCTCAGGAATTTGTCAGTTATTTCACTCTTCTTTGTCTCTCTTTCCTTCTAAGAAGAAAACAACCTCGTATTGGCCAGCATGTGCTCAGTCCTGCTTTGAACAGGGGGTTGGACTAGATGACCTCCTGAGGTCCCTTCCAACTCAAATATTCTATGATTCTATGATTCTATGATAAGAACAGTGTGGTGCCTCCACATGCCCCCACGTATCAGAAGAGTAATTCTTGGCAAAAATTGTCATACATTACCATCTATTTCTGCTATCTAATCAGAGGTATAAAAGAAACCCACAAACACAGGGGCCCTGATTCCAAACTTTCTTACACAAATATAAAGGCAGGACTATCTCCACTGAAGTTAAAAGAGGTAACAGCAGTGTGAAACCAGTGAAAGTGGAATCAGACCAAAGTATCCAAGGGGATGTACAGTAGCTTTTAAAGTTAAATTAAGCTCTCAGTTTAGATTCTTGACTTTGCTCTGAACCCTGAATAACTCTTCCTGATCCTAGTGGAATTGCTCAGGATTAACACTGATGCCAGCCTCTGGCCCTTTGAATTAGCCTGGATGTGAGCCCTAGACTGTCCCTTGTTTTAATCCTCTTCTCTCAGGCCCATGACATTTGAATCAGAACAAAAATGCTATTTTGAAAACTCATCCAACTGCTCTCTGGAGGATTTGGAAATGAGAAAAATATCACTTGTGGGTGCTCAGTGCACATTTGCCAGTGCTTAAGCCTAGGCTCAGACACACCACAAGGAGCATCTTCAATCTGAATGCAATAATTAAACCTCGATCTAGTTCTAAACATTACCATATGGGATCAGCAACTACTTGGTTTCCAAGCACAGTGCATGGTGAATTCCCCAGTGGATGGGAGGCATGATTTTCCACTTAAGGAGTATAGTGCAGGCTTTTTTCAAGGCTTTCTACAAAGGATATAGCATTACTGGTAGAAAAGCAGTGAATCTACACCAGAACAGTGTGCTTGTGAGCGCTGAGGAGGCTTGTTCTTCCTAATCTGAATTTCCAGCAAAACACACTTCAGCTCTAATATACATTGAAAATATAAAGAGAAAAATAATAAAGTACCATTTGGGTGTTTTAAGTTTAGTAGATCCACATTAAAAATACATTGAATAAAGCTATTTATTCTAAAAAGCCAGTGAAAGATGGCATCAGATTTTCTCATTTATATTCATTTTTATGGAAACTGTTAGCAATTTTCCTGTAGCTTGGTGTTTTCTTTATTAAGCCTAAGAGCCATGATTGGCTCATTACTGCAGAAAAAGCCAGCATTTGTCTGCATGATAACAGTAGCCCTGAGAGATGTCAAAGATGTATGAACATAATACTGCCATTTACTAATGTCCAACTCAAACGTTCATTGTATGGGTGTGATTTTTTTTGTCTTGTAGTTCTTGAAATTACAAGCATGAAAACCGCCAAGTAAATCAAATAAGAAAGAACAATAACTGTGAAAATCAGTTTGTTGATTTAGCTGTCCTTTGGCTGCTGATATTGGAAATGGAAAACCTTGTAGTATATTTATAAGTGGTCTGAACCTAAACTAGAGGAAGCGGGAGATTATCAGAGCCTTTTTTCAGAAAGAAAATGAAAAGGCCTTTTAAAATTATTTGTTGCAGAAGCTGAGACCATTGAGCTATAAGTAATGCTAGCAATCATTTCTACCAATACTGTTTACATTTTTGGCCATGCAGTACATTCCCTGCACTCGCACATTTGTAATGGTTGGTACTATTTCCTTTAAGCACTTCATACTTTAAAGCCATTTATGTGTCGTGCATATTGCAAATATTTTCCTTTTTTTTTAATGCTGGCTGTGTTAGCACATCAGAGATATCCAAATGAATGAGGTGAGAGGACATAGTCCTATTATCCAGCAATGCTTTAATGCAGCCAGAAGCCTTAGAAGGCAGGGCCTATCTCCCGTAGAACTGATAACAGCAACATCCTTCCTAAAAAAAGGACACTCGGTTTTACTTTCCATTTCCCCAGGCCTCTTTCAAACCAGGCCTGCTTGCATCCCAGCTAGCAGGGAAGGGGATACTCATTACAATAATCTAACACTTTTGAGACCCACAGATGATAATTGAAATACATTTCTGAATTTGGTGCTGGAATCATGGAATTGTATCTTGTAAATCACAACATCCAAGAAAAGAGGCCTACTGTTTCTTTAGTCTCTGAGGAGACATACTGGTACGTTTCCATCATTTAAGTTAATGCAATTCCTTTTCCATATTCTGTTTCTCCTAGTACTGTTTGAATCAGTTGTGCACACTTTCTGATAAATTGTGTGGCTGAGCTTGTCATTCGTATACCCATATTAAAGGAGTTATCACTAGTTTAGCATTTGTTGTGGATTTTTTTTGTTTCCATTTTAAGATATTTTATACCTCTGAATTTTCAGCCTTTTTGCAAGTATTTTTTATTTGACTCACATAGTTGTTGTTATGCTTGTTTCCTGAAGTTTAGTATTCTATATGCAGATGTTGTTAGTGGTGCAGTCTTACTGATGCAAACACATTAATTTTGGGAACTAGATAGATGCCATACATTTATATTGAGTTTATATCAATAAACCATTCTCCTTAGACTGGATCTAAGTGACAAACTGTGAGGGGGATGCCCAATAAGGGGGAAGAGTCCATATGTAATTGAGGAAAGATTGACAGAGCTGTGAAATTGTTTACATGATGAAAGATAAGTTATATGAAAAACAAATAAAAAAATGCAGCTTGAATTCTTTGGCATTAGAGAAAAGAGGTCTGTGGTGAAATAAAAATAGCTCATCCTGGGAAGATTTAGACTCTAGGGCTGAAAAGCTAGCAGGCTTAAGGACAGCAATAGGAACTTAGGCCATGGATTTTGTGCTATGCTTCAGTCTTCAAGGAGAGCTTCTTGTAGGAGACATAACTAGTGGGAGGAATGGCTGCCAGTAGTCGCAGCTTCCCGTTAAATGACAATGGACCAAATTTTGTCATCACTGGGCAGAAGTGAATTCAATGGGGGTTGCAGAAATGTGTAAAGAATTTGGCTCCAGCTTATTTAAAGGGATCAATTTTGAGGCAGCAGTTGAAGGGGAACTGGTAAAGGGAGGCACAATTTCCTTTGTTAAGACTACACTTTCTCCTTTAGCAATCTGACTTGTGAGCCTGCAATTTTCCCTGCATTACCTACCGACCTTTAAAATTCTGTTCACCACTTATATTTTTTGAGTTGTCAAATGTCAGGGATTCAAAATTCCCCTCAATTGATGGTAGTTTCCCTGGATCTAAATATAAAATATTGTCTAAATATCAGATAGTGTTCATTGACGTCAGCCATGTTAGATGTTATTTCCTCTTTTTATTATATAACTATTGCTACAGGAACCTACTAAAGAGCTGGAATCTATGTCATTACAGGGAGAATAAGAACAACACAGCTGATATAACGGTAGAGAATTTAATCACACATGCAACTGCGAGGTAAGAAAGTAAAAGTCACAGACCAGTGTTCAGCATCAAATAGGAGTCGGCATGAAGAGTAACTATGGAATTTGGCCTTCCAGCCCCAGGGACTTCCTGAAATCTGCATGGATTGTGGAGGACCCTCAAGATTGGACCACTGCATTAGCTCAAGAGCCCCAGCTGCTCTCCTTGGCTCTCACACAGCAATCATCTACTGGTTCCAATGGTCAGGAACTTCCCAGCCTCCAGGACACCATTTTAAAGGTGTGTTTCACATCACTGTATTAACTTTCCTGTGGGGTTATGTGGGACGGGGTGGTTGCACAGTGGATGATGTGCTGGCCCTCTCTCTCACACTGTTGGTCTCCCATTCTGCATATGCACATCTCTAGGCACGCAGAGCGCTCTCAGCAGGTTATGCGGAAGGGAGCACTGCAAGACGAGGGCAGATCAGTGTACAGACAAGCTTCTCTCTGTGTGCAGATGAACAAGGCACAATCAGGCGAAAGATCACACAGACCGGTTCAGAGAGAGCAATCTTTGGGGACCTAGCAACTTTTCATGAAATTAAAATAGAAATGAATTACTCAAAGACTTTACTTGTAAAAATAATTGAAAACAATAAAAAATATGAATCAATATATTCACTACTCTGTATTTTTTGCAAATTCAACTTTTCTTAGTTTGGGGAATATAGAAGGAGGCAGGCTTCAGCCAGCAAGTAATTAATGTGATAGTTCTTGTTTAACATTGTCATTTCCCAACTTTTTTATTCAAAATCATTTTATGGTACTAAAAAGTTTGGTAAAATTGTATTCACTGCTTTATCTCAATATTGGTCAAGATTTTTTGAGGAAAATCACTATTGCTTCTGCTTAAATGGCAGAAAGTAATTAATTAAGAATTAAAATAAAAATATATGCTAAGAATCCCATTTTATTTTATAATCTATAATCCATTACGTTGGTGCAATTGGTTTGTGCTTAGTATATTTATTCTGTACTATATCCATTCCACTAGGTAGTCAGAAATCAGTAACACATATTTTAATGAATAAATCAGACAGGAGTAATAATTACTGTACATTAACCAGAGTGTTATCATAGCTGAATAGGATACTAGATGTCTAAGGGGATTTGTTTACTTCACTTTCTGTTGAGCAGTTGTGAAATTGAAAACTTGTGTAGCTCACTAGTAAAGCGAGGTTGCTGTTTTTAGTCTTGTAACTAGTTTGGGGAGCAGTGCTAATCTGTCTGTTGTTTCCTTCAATATGTATCAGGAAACCAGGCTGGGTAGGTAGGGTTCTAGGCAGAAACTCTATAGTGAAGTTGAGAGAGACAGAGTAATATTACTCTAATATAATGCCATTGAGCATTATTCTAATATAATTCCATGTTCACTGTTAAAAGAATGACATTGCGATTCTTTATTAATAGTTCCTCGCAGGAATGTCCAACTTTTTCATTCTGTGGACCATTTTGTGAGACAAAGATTCTCTTATCTACTACATACTTCTTGTCCCCTCTCGCTACCACCCCCTAGTTTGGTTCTCAAAATGCTGATTTCTGTGTGCCACCAAAAAGAACCACTGGTAACCAACAAACTATACTGTGATAACTACTAACTGAGAGAAAGCTAATTTTTGTTATTAGCAAAAAGGGATGAATAAGAGATGTTATTCAGAGTTTATAATAATAATGACAACAACAAAAGGACCTAGTTCTGATATAGCCCTTTTCATCAGTAGATCTCAAAGTGCTCTGCAAAGGATGTCAGTATCATTATCCTCATTTTACAGATGGGGAAACTGAGGCCTCAATAAGTGACTTGCCCAAGGTCTTTTTGAGAAGTGGCATTATATCAGTGTTTTTCATTGAACTCATATCTTCTTCTTCTTCTTCTTTTTTTAATGTAATCATCCTGCTGATGGGAGATCTTTCTTTCAAGAATATGAGTGGAGGACGTATCAAAGTTTTTAATAAAGCCAAACTAATTTAACAAATATTGCAGAGGTAAGACACTTTTCTTCAATAGATGTATTAAAAATACTACATAAGAGATGTGAACCACCATTTGCACTAGGTCACTGGTGCACACAGAGGACTTCAGAGGACTTTGCCTGTAACCAGTGACAACCATTCCCTAGTGGTCTTTTTCCATCTTGAACTCTGAAATTTTATTTTAAATATGCTTCCACTGGTAAAGTTTTGTTTGTTTGTTTAAAGTAACTGAGTGATAAGGTTCTGGGCTTTGACTTAGCCCAGTCTATGTGTGTGACAACCATGTTATTTGCACTTTATTGAAATTAGGGCTCTACAGCATTCATACTAATGACCATTTATAGCCATAAACTGACAGTATGTATTAGCATCAAGAGTAAGTGAATTCATTTAGCTCCTTCACATTGGCCTTGCCTTCCTTGTGTGCTCCTTTAGCAGCTCAATCATCTAGTAGTCCCACTGAATGTTTGGCACCCTCCCTGCTTCTGATCTACTTACAAAAACTTACCATTAGATTTTGTATCTCATTGCTAGTTGCTCTTCAAATTCTTTTTTGGCCTGCCTAATTATATTTTTACACTTTGCCAGAGTTTATGCTCCTGTCTATTTTCCTCAGTAGATTTTGGCTTCCAACTTTTAAAGGATGCCTCTTTTATTCTCTGGTTTAGCCAGGGTGGCATTTGGTTGGTTCTCTTGTAATTTTATTTATTTATTTATTTGGGGTACACATTTAATTTGAGCATCTATTATGGTGTTTTTAAAAGTTTCCATGCAGCTTGCAGGCATTTCACTCTTGTGACCCTTCCTTTTAATTTCTGTTTAGCTAGCTTTCTCATTTTTTACGTAGTTCCCCTTTTTGAAGTTCTGTGGCGGATTTCTTTGGTATCTTTCCCATCCATCCCGAGGGATGTTAAATTTAGTTACATTATGGTCACTTTTATTGAGCTGTTCAGTTATATTCACATCTTGAACCAGACTCTGTGTGCCACTTAGGACTAAATCAAGAACTGCCCCGCTCCCTGTGGGTTCCAGGACTAGCTGCACCAAGAAGCAGCCATTCATAGTGTTTAGAAATGTTATGTCTACATCCTTTCCAAAGATGACATGTACCTAGTCAATATGGGGATAGTTGAAATCCCCAGTTATTATTGAATTGTCTATTTTTATAACCTTTTTAATCTCACTTAGCATTTCACAATCACCATCACCATCCTAGTCAGGTGGTTAGTAGTATGTTCCTATAGCTATAATCTAATTATTCAAACATAGATATTCTATGGTGTAGTTTGATTCATTTTTTACTATATTTTACTCTTTGTTTTCTTTCACATATAGTGCCACTCCCCCACCAGCATGACATATTCTATTATTCCTATATATTTTGTACCCTAGTATTACTGTGTTGCTTTAATTATCATCATTCCACTAAATTTCTGCAATGCTCCATATATCAATATCCTCATTTAATACCAAGCACTCAAGCTCACCCACTTTAATATTTAGCCTTCTAGCATTTTTATACAAGCACTTATTAAATTTGTCAGTATTTAGTTGTCTGCCTTCTTTTTTATTTGACGGTTTCTCTTCAGTTCCTACTTGTACTCTATCAATTTCATCTTCTACTCCTGTACTAGTAGGATACAGAGACTGCCTGTGAATAGGTCCTTTTGTAAGGGATGTTTCTGTCCAAACCATATGCTCTTCCACACCTGTCGGCTTTCTACCAGCCCTTAGTTTACAAATTACTCTATAAACTTTAAATTGTACATGCCTGGTTCTGTTTTGGTTGAGGTGGAGGCCATCTTTTCTGTATAGGCTTCTCCTTTCCTAAAAAGCTCCCCAGTTCCTAATAAACCTAAACCCTGGTGCCCCTATACACTTCTCATCCATACATTGAGACCCTACTGTTCTGCCTAACTGGCCATGCATATGGAACGAAAGCATTTTAGAGAATGCACCATGGAGATTCTAGATTATACTCTCCTTACCTAGTAATATAAATTTGGCCTCCAGGATCTCTCTCTTACCTTTCCATATGTAACTGGTACCTACATGTACCATAAAAATTGGCTCCTCTACAGCATTGCTCCAGTCTGTCTAGATGTCTCAAGAGATCTACAACCTTCACACTTGGCAGGCAATTCATAACATGGTTTTCCTGGTCATTACAAACCAAACTACCTATATTTCTAATAATTGAATCCCCCATTACTAATTACCTGCCTCTTCCCAATAACTGGGGTTCCCTTTCCCAGAGCAGTCTTCTCAGTATAAAAGGATACCATGACATCATCTGGAAGGAGGGATCCATCTATAGCATCATTTCCCTCCATTCCAGCTTGCTCTTTTCCTTCCCCAAGACTTTCATCTTCCTCAACAGCACAGAGGCTGTCATTCTGGGGGTGGGAACACTCCACTGTGTCCAGGAAAGTCTTTTCTGTGTACTCCTCTGTCCCCTGTAGCTCCTATAGTTCATCTACTCTGACCTCAAGAGCCCTTGCTCAGTCTCTGAGGGCCATGAGTTGCTTGTACCAAATGCACACATATACCACCTGCCCACAAGGTAGGTAATCATACATCCTGTATTCAGTGCAATAAACTGAATAGTCCCCACACTGCTGCTGGACTTCTGTCTAAGTTATTTTTACTCTTGCAGCTTTTGGGCATGGACGGTTGTATGTGTGGTTTGGGTTTTTTTGTCAGGGAATGTTTGTTGGCCTACATTTAGGTGTATCTGGCTCTCATACTACCTCACAAAAGCCCTGTTTGTGACTCCTGTTCGCTAGCTCCTTTGCCTGTTTAGGAGCTAGCTTTTTAATTCCTTGTTCTCCCTCAGTAGCTCTGTCCCCTTGTCTATCCTTTGTCAAAGGATCTTCATGGGGTTAGGGAGCAATGTATGGCAGGCTAGGGCCTCTTTAAGAAGCTTTCAGCCTTGCCTAGCAGGCCTCTAGGCTCAGCACACACTGCCCCAAATAAACCATGTTAACAACTTCAATCAAGCAGGCGCATGGCAAGCAGCAAGCACACAACAAACAAACAGACAACAAACACCCTGGTAGCCTGGTTTTCTGGGAATCATTGACAGAACTTTGGGCAGAGACACAATTTTTCAATAAGAGTTTGCAAGTGTTCGTCCTACAAGTGGTGCATGAAGAGTAATTTCCTTCTGGCCCCAAAAGCCCAACCTCTTTCTACTGAGATGTGGCTGAGAGAAGCTGATCTTTGTTTTGTTCTAATATTGTCTTTGTGTTCTTCAGCTGGACCTCATTAGCCTACATTGCTGCCGTGCCATGCTGATGTAGAAGTAGAAGCAGCATAGCTACACAGGAATGGGAAGTTCTGTGGGCACAGGAAGCATCTGGGAAGAGCCAACCCAATGCAGCTTTGCAAAAGGGAGACAACAGCAGAAGCTAGTGTAGGAATCTATCCCCATTGTAAAATAAGTATGTTTGAAACCAAGACTGACCTTTGACAAGGTAACCGTTCTGGTTGATAACATGAAACTGTAGATGTGATATATCTTGATTTTGGTAGTGCTTTTGACACAGTCCCTCATAAGCAAGTGAGGGAAATGTGGTCTAGATTACATTATTATAATATGGGTGTACAACTGGTTGAAAAACCATATTCAAAGAGTAGTTATCATTGGTTTTCTGTCAAAGTAGGAGGATGTATGCAGTGGGGTTCCTCAAGGCTCATTCTTGGGTCCAGGACTATTAATTGGTTACTTTGCTAGTGGAGTGGAGAGCATGCTTGTAACACATTCAGGGAGTCCAGGGGAGAGCAACAAATATGATAAAAGGTTTAGAAAACCTGAACTCTGAGGAAAGGTTAAAATAACTGGGCGTGTTTAGTCTTGAGGTGTAGGTTGGTGGTTCCATCCAGTCAGGGCATCACAGCCCTTCCTCAGGCCCTGGCTCCAAGGAAGGCCACAGTGCCTTGCTAACGGGGGAAAGTTAGTGGGTTGGCAAGAGTCTGTAGTCCCCAGCCCCCAGGCAGGGCAGGTCTGGCAAGGAGTCTGTAGTCCCAGGGCAGTGTGGGGCTGGCAAAGAATCTGTAGCCCCCAGGTGGGGCGGGGCTGGCAAAGAGTCTGTAATCCCTGGCCCCCAGGCAGGGTGGGGCTAGCAAAGAGTCTGTAGCCTCCAGATGGAGCCCCCAGGCAGGGTGGGAATCTGTAGCCCCCAGGCAGGGTGGGGCTGGCAAAGCGTCTGTAGCCTCCAGCCCCCAGGTGGGGCGGAGCTGGCAAAGAATCTGTACACAAAAACACTTGGTTTCCTCTGCAGCTGCGGGCCCAGAGGAGACAAGCACTCCCAACATGGCTAGGAAAGGGGGGACAGGGATGCAGGCCTACCCGACTCCACTGTGTCCCAGCCCAGGGGCCTACCAGCGGCAAAGGGTTCTGCCACTGGGTCAGCGGGGCTCCAGCCGCAATGTGCTGACACTGATGCATGTTCAGCCAGACCCAAGTCAGCTACCCCTGAGCTACTTCCCCTGGGCAAGTCAGCCCTCTGGGCTACTTCCTCTCACCCTAAACATGGGTACCTCCACCACTTACAATTTTTCTCTCTATAATAGCAATAATGACCTATTCATAAGACAATTGCTGGCGAATAATAACCAAGTCCCCTTGCTGTACCTCAAGCCATCAGTTCCTTCTTGCTTGTTCTTTATCCCCAGGGGACCCTTTGTGCTTTGATTGTTACTACCTTATTACCCTCCACAACCTTTTAGCAGGTTGCCTGCATGTACTTAAATCAAGGGCTGATGTTTCACCTTTTTCACTGATGATAGGAGACAGTAGAAGAAAGCTCTCCATTCCCCTCCAAAGCAACAAAAAAGACTCCAAAGGGATACATTTGCCACCTGTAGAAATAGTTTGAACATCTGGATCTCAGTCCCACTGTCAGCAAAACTCCCATTGTTTTCAACAGGAATTCTGCTGATTAAAGAGTGAAGAATCATTCTAGTGAGCCATTTAATAAATTCTAGCTCGCCAGCTCTGTCCCTTAATCCATCATTTTTGAAGTGACAACCCTGCTCACCAGTTAATCCATTACACATAGTACAGATGGAAACTTCCCACAAATAAGAATGAACTTGAAAGACACAGAAAAAATATAGAAAAAGCTGAAATTGACTAGTTCTAGCTAGTTCAGGTTTCTGGTCTCATTTCCTTTAAAAAAATTTTTTTTACATTTCCCTCTACTTTGTTTTCTGGCTGCCAGAGATAGAAACAAATCTAGTTTATCACTAGTGTTTTTTGTATTTTTATCAAAAACGCTTTATATTAGACATTTTCCAAGCCATCATTAAGTCTCCTGCAGTGTTATTTTTTTAACATTCAGATTGAATTTAGAAAGCTGAAGGAAAACATTACACTGCATTCTGTCCGATGCAAAGTTAACTGACTGCTGCTGTATATAGTGTAAAAAGTTAAAAAGAAAACCAGAACATCCTTTCCCAAATCAAGCTCGCTTTCTGTCGACAGCACATTTGAAAATAAAGCAATATGCTTTTTGGTGTTTTAAATGATGCTGTTCTTTTCAATCATCTGTGAATTTCCCTGAAGGGAAGATCTCGATTTACAATGAAAATAACACTTCAACTTTCTGAACCTCTGCTAGCATCATGAGATATACAGTCAAATAGGCAGGAAGGGAAGGAATCATTCCTATTCCCCAGATTCATGTGCAAGAGGACTCTTTGTTCATTCATCCTCACACTCCAACATAGAAAGGAGGAGATCATGTGCCTCTATAACACTACCTTCCACTAGTTACAGCTCCATGAGGAGCTCTCCATGAAAAGAGATAAGGGGAGTGCTGAAAATGAGAGAGAAAGGGCTGGAGAGAATGTGCATAAGTTTTCCACACCAGCCTGGCAGGAATTTGTGAAAAGATAATACAGACCATGGCACTATTATCTTTTGCATGAACTTCATCCCAGTCTATGGAACCTCTTTGCATTGGATCCATCCCCAAGGTTTACTTAACAGCATGGATCTAATGGGGTTGGACTTCCAGACATTTGGAAAGAATGCACAGGACAACAGAACTAAAGCAGAGGTACAGATTCTCCAGTTGCCTCAAGAGTATAGCTTGATACTTAGAGATATTGAGGGGTCTGCACAATTTTCTTTCTGACTCACCTCTGAATGAAGAATTTGGTGGTACCTCCAAGAAGAAGCTCATGGAAGTTTTCTCCCCTGACACATCTGTGTGGATTTTCTCACAGAAAGTACCATTTGATCCAGTATAAGCAAGTGTTGGAACTTCACAAATGGATTTCATTTGGTAATGTCATCTCTGGTGTGGAGTTAGACCAGGGATGAACTTGTCCTGTTTAATTTGGAAGTGGAAAAGACCAATTCATTCAACTAGTTTGTCCCCCTGTCATTGCAGAATTGTTCCCTACAGAATAGTTTCTAAAGCTGAGACAGATCTCCTTTTAAATCTTCTCCCTGTTCATTTGGAAGGCAAATCTTCACCCTAACAGATGTCACTATATATATAGTTACTACATTCTGCCTTTCTACCACCTAGACAATCTCTATATCTTTAATTCTTTCCTTATATAACAGGACTTCTTTGTCCCTTAGTTAGTTTTAGTGTTCTTCCCATTTATATTTCAGCAGCTTCAAAAACCAAACTCCTGGGGAAAAATAGTTTGCTAAGGAAAAGGAAAAGTTCCATTAAGTTTTCAGAAGCCATTTTTGCATTTTAAGTGGGATCCCTGAAAGGGATCTAGGTATTGCCATGCTGAGTGTCACAGCACCCAACTTTTAGGTGCCTAGAAAATCCTGGACCAACACTGTCATACACAAAGCCCAAGATAGGTGCCTAGGCCCCTCTACATAAATGGGGAAAGATAGATGCCTAAGAAGCCAATCCACAAAATCTAGCATGCTAGGTAGGGAGTGGCCTCAGATAGCCAATGAAAGATGCAGCCCAGAGGGACATGTGCTAAACTCCATCCCTCTCACTGAGATAGGCACCTGAGTCCAGGCTTCATAAAGGCCTTTAGCTCTGTTTAGCAATCAATGAATGGGAACCATCTGCCTGCAGTCAAGTGGCTTAAGTGCCTAAAACACTTTTTCACACAACATAATCAACCTGTGGAACTTGTTGGCACATTGTCAATGCCAAAACTATAATAGGGTTCAAAACAAAATTAGATAAGTTCATGGAGAGTAGTTTCATCATTGGCTATAAGCCAAGATGGTCAGGGATGCAACCCCATGCTCTGGGTATCCCTACCCTACAATTGCCAGAAGCTGGGAGTGGATGACAGGGATAGATCATTCTATTATTGCCTGTTCTGTTCATTCCCTCTGATGCACCTGGTATTGACCATTGTTGGAAGATAGGATCCTGAGCTAGATAGATCATGAATCTGACCCAGTATGGTCATATGTAAAAGGTTTCTTGTGGGAATGAGTTAAGCACCTGCCTCAGTGCACACAAAATGGCTGGAGGTAGTGGTGATGGTGCCCATCTTATAACTTTGAGCCTCATGGCTAGAGCAGTGACCTCAGATGTGGGACACCCGTGATCTAATACCTGCTCCAATCACTCTTTAATTATTTATCCACAGTGGAACAGCTTCCACAGGAGAGACTGAGGATCAAAATATCCCATTGCTCAGTGGCTAGAGCACCCTCCTGAGACACGGGAGACACCTCTTCAAATCCTTTCTCCTCCTGAGGGAGAGAGAGGGGAATTAGACTTGGGTTCCCACATCCTAAGTGCCTGCTCTCACCATCGGGCTGAAAGTTATAACTTCAACACCTTCTCCTCCAGCAGGGTTTTGAGAGGGATGCAGTCTAGTAGGCACCCTCTGAGCACGCCTACAGGATCACACCCCCCGTGTGAGCGAGGCAGCTGAGTGCCTTTTTTCCCCTGGTTTATGGATTGCTCTGGAACTTAGGCAAGAGACGTGGGTCCAGACGCCTGCTAGGAGTCAGCAGTGCAAGTGCCTGGAGGCTGAAACATAGGCAACCAGGGAAATTTTAACCTAAAAAATTTAGGTGACAAGTGAATTTAGGCACCTACAGAGCTCAGTGGGAGTTTTGTGGATCTCAGTGGAGCCAAAACTGTGACTTAGGTGAGTGCGTTTTCCTGGGTGTTGTGTGTTTTTTTTGTTGTGTTGCGATTTTTTTTAGTTTGTTCAGTTTGAAGAGGCTGGTGGGGGGCAGTGCACTGTGAGAGAAGTAGAGGCCTGATGAGAGGATGGGGCTTCCCTGATTAAGGCACCTATACAAGTCGACAAATAGACAGCCAGCAGCACAGGAGACAGCAAACAGAGCTGTCAATAGGGGTTATTTGAGTGGGAGTTTGGAAGGAGAGTTTGAGGGAGGGGGAATGTGTGGTGTTCTGGTTTTGTTTTGGTGTTTGTTTGTGTTTTTGTTTTGCTTTTTATTTTGTTTTGTTTCTGTTTTTTCTTTTCCCATGACAGGGCTTTCTGTGGGAAGGCTATGACAGACCCAGAGGCAGACCTGGTAGTGACCCACGCAATAGAAAAGACAATGAAAATGGCTGGATGTAGAAGCTGTGGGATATACATGATCCTGGAGTAGGTAAATGAAAAGAGCTTCATTTGTCTTACATTGCACCTGATAGAGCTGAGAGAAAAGAAGATCTAAGGTTTGGAGAAACAGGTGGAAACTCTGGTTGAGTTTTGAAGTGGATTTGAGCAGATTATTGGGGGAAGGGAAGAGGAGGCTTAAGGGAAGCGCCAAGCTGTACATTGGATTGAAGAACTCTGAGAGGGAGACTGCTGGGTGAGGAAAGTGTCCAGTGGAAGAACGTGACTATGAGAACCAGGTCAGTGATGGATAAATAGAGCTCAGGACCAGGTTTGCTGAGTTGAAAAATGAAGAAGGGGGACAGCAGGCAGTAAGTGAAGTGGAAGGATAAGCAAGAAGAGAAGATTAGCTAGTCCTATTAGTAGAGGAGAGGAGTCAATGGAGATACCCACAGTTCAGAGCCCCAGGAGGGTACAGGATAAATCACAGAAGATTGCAAGACAGAATAAAAGACAAGAGGACTTGCAGAAAGAAATGGAGGAAGGCTGGATAATTATACCATCACTGGAGAAAGGTAGATCTATGTGATTAGTGACTCCCTACTAAGAAGGATAGACATGCCTGTCACCAGATGCTCCAGAGGACAGAAATGTTAGGGTGTCCATGTGTCCCATTTTGGCCAGGACAATCTCTTTCTTCAGCCCTGTCCCTGACGTCCTGACTTTTTTGTGGCAAAACTGCGCATTTGTCCAGTTTGCTTTTGCCAGCTGATCGTTGGGGCGCACCCCCACCCGGGGAGCACAGAGGAATGTTCAGGGGGGTGAGCAGCAATGTTGGGGGCAGGAACAGGAGCCTGACCAATGTGTGTCTGCTATACCTTGTCCCGCCAATCAGGGAGCGATGGGGTGTCATGTGCTCACTCTGGAGCTCAATCAGAGGGCAGTGTAGTCAGGGCCCTAATTCAAATTGTTCTCCAGCAGGGCCATGGAGCCACGACTCATGGACTCTGAATGCTACCGGGCAATCTGGCTGGTAAGTGACAGATGGGGTCCCGCAGCATCTGCATGTGTCAGGTGTGGCATGGCCTCCCTGACAACCCCCTGAGCAGTCCCGGAAGCCCCCACTCCAGCACTGTTTCCTCCCCAGCCACCGTCCTTCGGGGCCAGTCCCCTGAAGCCGCTCCAGCCCCACCTCCTATCCCAACTGGCTTCTTTCCCTCCCCAGTCTGCCTCCACTTGCCCACTTCTACCACATCCCTGCAGGGGTGCCATTTGGGGAGCGTGGTAGGAGCCAGGAGTGACATCCACCCTCTCCTCCTCTCCTCTCCCCTCTGGCCAGGAGTTTCCTTCAATACCAAAATCGGAAATGACAGCTCTGTATCCCAGCCTTCCCCCACCTTCCCAGGGCTGCTCTCTCTGGAGTCTCCTTGGTCCCTCTCACTACCCAGAGCCTCCTTCCTGCCTCTCTGCTATTCCAGCCCCCAAAGAGGTATCCCACTGGTAACTGGATCATAGTCCAATAGCTTCATCGATTGGCTCTCAGATGAAAAGTACTCCCACTCACACACTCACCCTGCTTTGCTGCCTGGATCGCAGCCCATACCCATTCCTCTTCCACCCTGCCCCCATCTCATGCTCAGTTGGGGCATGAAGGAATGTTCACAGGGGTGCAGGGGATGAGTGGCCAGCGCCGCCTGTCCCATTTTCAGTTTAAGTAAATATGGTCACTCTAAGAAGGAAGAGCTGCCTGCCTAGAGCTAAGATTAGGGATGTGGACATGAGTCTGAAGAGAACCCTCATGGGAACAGGGAAGGATCCACTGATTGTTCTTCATGTGGGAGCAAATGATATGGCTAGATTCTCACTGGAGCGTATCAAAGGAGACTATGCCAGGCTGGGGAAGACACTTAAAGAAATGGAAGGTTCAGGTGATTTTCAGTGGGATTCTACCTGTCCCTAGGAAGTGGTGCAATAAGAAGGGCTTTGGGATGTTTGACCACAGGGAGACAATCATGGGCAGAGGACTGTTCTCAGTGGAGGTTCCCTCATAGGGAAGGAAAAAGACTTCTGGGATGGAGGTTGGCACAACTGATTAACAGAGCTTTAAACTAGAAACTCAGGGGAAACAGGTGTGGGATGCTCATGTAATTGCCGTGCCTGATTTTGAGATTGAGAGGGAGGAAAATCTAGTGAGAAAGGATACAGCAACTGAGAAAGGAACAGCAGGGAGTAGGAGAATGCACATTAAAAGGAAACATAGCTTCACTGGTATCAGAACTAACAATCAGGTAGGCGATACTGGCAGTAGAAACACTGTACGCAATCGGGTGACAAATGTGAGCAAAGCCAAGCAGCTACACTTAAGATGTTTGTACACCAACGCAAGGGGCCTGGGTAACAAAATAGAGAAACTGGAACTACTGGTGCAGGAAGTGAAACTAGATATTATAGGGATAGTAGAAACATGGTGGAATAGTAGTCATGACTGGAGCACACATCTTGAGAGGTATGTGCTGTTCAGGAAAGACAGAAATAAAAGCAATGTGGTGGAATAGCATGATGAGGTTGACTGTAAAGAAATTAGAAGTGAAGGAACGGATAAGACAGATTCTGTTTGGGCCACAATCACTTTGGGGAAGAAAGCAGCTAGAGCTTCCCCTGAGTTAGTGCTTGTGAGAATGCTACAGATCCCCAGGAACCTATTTGTATATGGATAGAGACCCCTTTAATGTTTTTAATGAAATAAATACTACTGGGAATTGTGTGATTAGGGGAGACTTTAACTTCCCAGATATAGAGGAGGACAAGTGCTACTAATAATAGTTGGTCCAGATTTTCCTGGATGTGATAGCTGACAGATTTTTTTCACCAAATAGTTGCTGAACCAACAAGAGGTGATGTCATTTTAGATTTGGTATTGGTGAGTAGTGAAGATTACATAGAGGAAGAGGTTGCAGGGGACAACCTTGGTTCAAGTGATCATGAGCTAATTCAGTTTAAAGTAAATGGAAGGATAAACAAAAATAGATCTGGGACTAGGGTACTTGATTTCTAAAGGACAAACTTAAAAAAAAGAAGGAATTAGTTAGCTAAGTGGACTAGACCAAAGCACTAAAGGATCTGAAAGTGGAGGAGGCTTGGAATTACTTTGTCAACACTGCAGAAACTATATGAAGCCTGCATCCCAAGCAAGGGGAAAAAATTGCAGGGAAGGGTTATAGACCAAGCTGAATGAGCAAGCATCTCAGGGTATGTCTTCAATGATGGTAGCAAATTCAACACCTTCAGATTGATCTATCCAGATCGATTGCGTGGTCAATGAAGACCTGCTTAGTCAATCCGGAAGTCGATGCATTAAAACCACCCCCTCAAGTGGCATAGCGCTGTGTTGACAGGAATGCATTTCCTGTCGGTGCAGCACAGTGAAGACGCCACATAGAAGAGGAGTTATGAAGTCGATGGAAGTTATCTTTGAAAAGATAACTGATTTTTTAGACAAAGAAAATGCAGTAGATCTAACCTACCTGGATTTAAGTAAGGCATTTGATACAGTTCCACATGGGAAATTATTAGTTAAATTGGAGAAGATTGGGATTAATATGGCTGGAGGGAGGTTATAAGTGGCGTTCCTCAGGAATTGGTCTTGGGACCAATCTTATTTAACATTTTTATTACTGACGTTGGCACAAAAAGTGGGAGTGTATTAATAAAATTTGAGGATGACACAAAGTTGGGAGGTATTGCCAGTACAAAGTAAGACCAATATATCATACAAGAAGATCTGGACAGCCTTGTATACTGGAGTAATAGAAATAGGATTAAATTTAATAGTGCAAAGTACACGGTCATGCATTTAGGGATTAACAACAAGAATTTGTTTTGAATTTTGAATTGGAAGCAACAGAGGAGGAGAAAGACCTGTGTGTATTGGCCGATCACGGGATGAATATGAGCCACCAATGTGATACAGCTGTGAAAAAGGCTAATGCAGTCTTAGGCTGGGTCTATACTGACGGTGGCAAATTCGCTGCCATCAGATCAATGTCTCTGGATTGACTGAGCAGTCTGTGTAGACCTGCTCAGTCAATCCAGAAATCGACGGAGGAAAACCACCCCCGTAAGTGGCATAGCGTTGCATTGAGAGGAACGCTGTTGCCGTTGGCGCAGCACAGTGTGGATGGTGCGTGGAACAGACGCAACGAAGTCGATGGGAGATACGCAAGTGTTTTACATCACTTGCATATCTCCCATCGACTGGTGCCTAATCCGGAAGGGTAGTGTAGACCAGGCCCTAGGATGCATCAGGCAAGGTATTTCCAGTAGAGACAGGGAAGTGTTAGTACCATTATACAAGACACTGGTGAGACCTCATTTGAAATACTGTGTGCAGTTCTGGTCTCTCATATTTAAGAAAGATGAATTCAAACTGGAACAGATGCAGAGAAGGGCTACTAGGATGATCTGAGGAATGGAAAACCTTCCTTGTGAGAGGCGACTCAAAGAGCTTGGTTTGTTTAGCCTAACCAAAAGAAGGATGAGGGGAGATATGCCTGCTCTTTATAAATACATCAGAGAGATAAATACCAGGGAGGAAGAGGAGTTATGTAAATTAAATGCCAATGTAAACACAAGAACAAGTTGATATAAATTAGCCATCTACCCGTTTATGCTTCAAATTAGACAAAAGTTTCTAACCATCAGAGGAATGAAGTTCTGAAACAGCTTTCCAAGGGGAGCAGTGGGGGAAAAAAACCTAACTGGCTTCAAGACTGAACAAAATAGGATTATGGAAGAGATGGTATGATGAGACTGCCTACAATGGCATGTAGCCAATCTGTGACTGCTAGCAGCAAGTATCTCCATTGGCTGGTGATGAGACACTAGAGGAGGAGGGCTCTGAGTTACTACAGAAAATTCTTTCCCAGGTGTCTGTCTGGAAGATCTCCATATGCTCAGGGTCTAACCGATCACCATACTTGGGGTTGGGTCAGATTGGCAGAAACCTTAGTGGGGTTTGCCTTCCTCTGAAACATGGGGTAGGAGTCACTTGCAGGTTTAAACTAGTGAAAATGTTGGATTCTCTGTAACTTGAAGTCTTTAAACCATGATTTGAGGACTACAGTAACTCAGGCAAAAGCTAGGGGTCTATTGCAGTGGGTGAGATTCTGTGGCCTGCAATGTGCAGGAGGTCAGGCACCTGCAATGTTCAGCCAGATGATGATAATGGTCCTTCTTACCTTAAAGTCTATGAGTCTATAAGTGCATGAGTCTAAAACAGGGACTTAGGCATCTAAGTACTTTCATGGATCCTATCCTTTGTATCTGCTGCATAATTTTCTGCATTATATTTTTTGTAAATATGTGTATTTATATGGTAATGTCTACCCAGCACTGTGCTAACTGTATAAACATGTGAGGTAACTAATTGCACCAATCCATATTCTGTGTAAACATCCGTGGCTAAAATTACAATATAATTACATGTACATAAATGTTTCATTAACTAGGAATTTTGCATAATTATTATCATGTTTCTGATGAAAGTGATGTATGGAAAAACCTTTCTGATATTTGCAGCACCATGAATCTGCCTTTATGAGTTATTTTTGTTTAAAACAGTTGAGTTACAAAAGATGACAATTGTTCAGCTCATGTCATTCATCACTTATATTAACCTGCTGTTAAGTTCCAACTCTAGAACATTAGAATGGAGTTAATATTTTATCAGAAAGTGCTTGAAAAAAGTAAATGTTCCTAAACTCCTACTTCAAAAACAATTGCAAGAAAAGAAAGGTGATCATTTAGGTCTCGATTCATCAAACCTTATTCATGCTGAGTATTACTTAGCACCCCATAGAATTCAATGGATTAGTTAATGTGAGCATGAACTACTTATTATAAGAAAATCTGCCCCCTTCTTGTTTATACATTGTTTAGTAAATGAAAAAACTTTCATCTTTGTCTCTTAGTTTTATCATGTGTATTGAACATACACTCAACCGTTCCAGATATTAGCCAATATAAGACCTAGGCCCAGATCCTCAAACATATTAAGGAATCTAATTTCAAAGAAATTTTGAGGACCATGACCTACAATCTGTGGCCCAAAGCATCAGTGTAGCTTCATTAACTTAAATGGAGCTATGCCAATTTGCACCAGCCAAACATCCGGCTCAAGAGAGGAAGGATTGTCCTCATCAATGGGTAAAATAAAGAGATGAACTTGAGTTGCTTGGGTTGGCCAGAGGCAAACAGCTCCCAATTTTGAGGGTGTTTGAGCTCAATGGATTTAATTCAGGCCCATCAATAATAAATAGAAAGTATTAAAATGTGATTCATGGTTTTAATTCTATGAATATTCCAGTTTAAGAAATAAAAATAACAAAACACCACACTGACACCCTTAAGCTGTTTCAAAGCTTACATCTTTTCTCAAATTGTTTGATAAGAGAAAGTTCTCTCTTCACCAGAACAGAAGCAGAAAGATCAGAGGGGTCAATACCTCTCAGCAGACAGCATGATTGTTTCTAATTTCTGTCATAAACTCTTAGCTCTTAGCAAATGCTTTATGTGGAGAATAATTATTGTGAACTTTAAAAATCATAACAAATACTACTATTTAAAGGAAGGAGAAGGAATTTTTGAAACAGTGCTAATCAGAAATTGTATAAAGGCAGATATAAAAAAAATACCATTTCAAAGATCAGATATATTTATATATATACTATATATACTATATATATATATATACTTTTCACTGTATCTGAAAAAAAAGAGGCTAGGGGGACAATTACTTGTGCAAAGCAGAGCTGTAAATCCTTGGCATACTAGCCAGACTAGGTGTATATCAGGAATACTCAATCCTGCCATTGTTTGTAGGCACCCACCTTGCCCTCCTATGCATTTCAAGTTTGTAGTACACACATCATGCAAAATGACCAGAGAGTGGGTGTGCCATGAGCCAGCTCTCTAACTTGCCATCTTTGATGCAAAACTCAAGTATTTAGCATCCATTTGGTTGAAAATTACTTACTCCAGCATGAGTGGGGTGTCACGCGGGCTGCATTAGGAGGGGGGGGCATTTGTGTTATTTGACCTTAATATGTCACAATCATAATAATTCATGTAAGACATGCCATGTCAGGTACTGTTAAAAAGGTTATAATATGCTGAATAAGATGGTAATATTTGTGTTCATGTGTAATATGTGTGAGGAAAGTTATGGAGATCTTTGGTGTCCCTGTATTTCAAACTGTGCTGTAGAAGACACACCCCAGACAGAGAGGCCGCAGGACAATAGCCCGCTTAATGGCCCATCAAGACCTTTACAGAAGCCAGAGGCCCGGGAAGAAACTAAAGGCATACCTGAAGAGTTACCAGGATTGGTCCATGTGACTATGGACTTCATTTTGGTTCCAGTAAAGTTCCACAAGCCACATGGCCAGAAACAGAGGGTATATAAGATCAAACCACAGAAACCATTTTGTCTTCGTCTTCGTCTTGGTCTTTGCCTTGTGTCCTTGTTCCTGTCCAGCTGCGGACACACCTCTGGATTAACACACTTTGCAACTGAACTGAAGGACTTAGACCCATCCAGGTACTGGATGTATACCAGAGGAACTATACAAGCCTGCAACTCCACAATTGTTCTAGAAACCTGATGTATATGGACTTTTAAATCATCTGTATGTATCTGATTGCTTTAAGCCTTTAACACTTCTCTTATTGTTTGTTTTTCTTTTATCAATAAACCTTTAGTTTTAGTTACTAAAGGATTGGCTGGCAGCGTGGTATTTTGGGTAAGATCCAAACTTATAGTGAACTGGTACTGTGGCTGGTCCTTTGGGATCAGAGGGA
This sequence comes from Mesoclemmys tuberculata, assembly GCA_007922155.1. Taxonomy (NCBI): domain Eukaryota; kingdom Metazoa; phylum Chordata; order Testudines; family Chelidae; genus Mesoclemmys; species Mesoclemmys tuberculata. Next base: position 60,192,730 of record ML675616.1, on the reverse strand, counting down.
ATCTTTTAGTAAAGAGCATAGAGTTAAAGCAACTGGTCTCTTTACTGGACCTAGTGTCGGTTTTGGGAGCCAGAGACTGAAATGCAGTAAAGGGGGCTGTGTGTATTTGCACAGTGGCTTCTTGATAACCAGTGTGGGGGAATCAGAAGCACTGTTTGTGGCTGGTTGGGAAGTCTGACTGTGGTGTCACCCACCAGTGTTGGGAGAATTTGCTCTCCTTTTGCAGCCTGCCCTGACCCTGGCATTATCAGTGGGCTACCCTGGGCACGGACGGGTTACATGGGGTATCAGGAGACATGAATCTGAAGCAGAAGACAGTGAATAGGGAAGTAAGGCAGCCAATCAAATGAGGAGTAACGCTGCTACAGGCTCAGAGTGTAACTTCTCATTAACTTCCTTGGGAATGACTGGTGTTCAGCACATTTGTAAATTAGGCCACTTACTGAAATGTGGCCTTAGAACCCTAACTTTACATTCTTGAAAAATGTTGTCCTTAATTCCTCCAAATAATTTCCAAACAGTATCAGGCTAAGGGAGGGTGAAGAGGACAAAGCTAAGGGAACTGCAGAGGAATTACACCAGCGGTTGCCAAGTGTACAGTAATTTCATTGAGCAGAATAGTCACTTACGGTATATAACATGGATATTGTAGAGGGCCACCAGACTTCATATGCTTTATAATTTCTCATAAATTCAGACCATTCTAATATGCATATAGGGTTTTTAAAGCCTTTTAAATTTTCCGTTGTTAACCTGAGAGCGGTTCAGAAATGCTTTTCCTTTCAGCAAGTTCTAATGGCTGTCACTATGATTTAAAGCCTTCTGCAGAATCTTTCAATAGGGTATGGCTGCCTAAATTACTTTGGCCCTAATTTTAGATAAACTGCAAAAGCAAGTGTTGAATAAATGCATGAGTAAGCAAAGAAAAGCAAAACAGATATTTAACATTTGTGACTGGAGTTATCTTTCCAGAGTGTTTGAATAGAAGTAGTTTAGGTTTGTTAATTAGGTTCCACAAAAAAAATTAATGTTCAAAGACATTATATTACATTCATCATCTCGCTAAAAGGCTTGTCACTGTATTACCACTGGCTAAAACACAACTTAACGCAGATCAGTTCCAGATGCGTTTCTCTATAAGACACTTCCTCTTCCTTTAGCATAATACTGCTAAAGCATGAGGTGAACTCTCCATGTTAAAATACATTTAGGCCAAGAGTATTATTCTGGGGAAAAAATATTAGATCCATGATGTAAAAGATGCTGTCTTGGTAAAATTTAATTCCACCGCAGAGATGTACATTCAAATTGTGGACATCAGTTATTTTCCTATGCTAGCGTTTTTGTTAATACATTTGGGGGAATTATTAAACAAAGACTTACTACATGACGTTTGTACTCTTCAGCCTGATTTATGAAACAATAAGAGCAATATATTGCAGCTATAATAAAATGTCCTATAAATTCCAGGTTCGATAGTTGTTTTACAACAAATTCCGGAAGAGAAATAGAAGACTAAAGCAAATGGTCACCTAGGAACTGATTCTATATTCCTTGAATAGCCAAAACTCCCAGTGATGTCAGTGTTAGTTTAAGTGAACCAGAAAATGAGCACGAGGCCTTTATTATATATAATAATAAGAGTAAAGTTTAGGTGACTGTACAATGGGTGTATAAAAACTGAATATGCCATGGAAAACTTTTTGTTTCAGTCACATGGTCACAGAAATCATTACAGTGCTTACATCTAATTTCATCACAGATTCAATTCAACCATCTATTTAATCCAGTCAATAACTAAGGAATCATGTAAATTGTACTGAAAATAACACTACTTTAATCTTTTTTCTTCTATAATTTCTGTTGATTTAAGTAGATATGCTCTGATAATTTGTTCACCAGCCATTGAAGATGGTTTATTAGGGCCTGATTCTGTAATTGTTCTGTGTGCAGAAATTCCATTGAAACTAGTGGTATTTTGAGTGCTGACTGATGGACGGATCACACCTTTAATCAATAGGAAGGATAAATTTCAAAAGATCAAAGGGAAAAAAAGCTATAGGAAGATCCATAAGATGAGTGATATTAAACATTATTACTTTCCATCTGGCATCTTTCAAAAGCACTAAAGGCATCTAAAAAAATTAAATGAAAATCCTAACATCTCTGAATAAGTAATGGCTGCTTTTATGATCCAGAACACTATAGGACAGTTCCTAGCGTTTGGCTAACTGCAGGTGACTCATCACAGAATGTGTATTCAGAGGTGGCTTACAAAAGTGGCATAAAGCTCACCTTTATGCACCCCCAATCTTGAGCCTGGACTGTATTAAGTCAGTGCCTAGGCATAAGTTAAAGCAGTCTAGAGGCTACTCTGATGATTGGCTGTCAGTGGCCTTAGGGGCCAAAATAGGAGCCATGGCTCAGCAGGGCAAAGGGAAGCCTTGTCCATGTCCCTTTCGTCTAGCCATTCTTCTTATGACAGCACCTGAGCATAAAGAGGCAACACAGCAAGGGATGCTTTGTGAGCTGGGGAAAAGACCAGGTTGTTGCTGTTGTCTTTTAATCTCCTTCCTCTAAAGCATCAGGCATGGGTATGACTGGAAATGGAACAAGGGATGTGCCAGGACTCTGAGGTGGCACAGAATATTCTCATTCTCTCTCTCTCTCTCAGGGCTTTGGCTGGCTGGTTCTTGCTCATGTGAACAGGTTCTAACTGATGGCTATATGTGGATGGGGAAGGAATTTCTACCCCTATGGGAGGAGCTCCCTATATGGAGGAGTGTCACAGAAGAAGAAGAAAAAGAAGAAGAGACAGGGTGACAATGGAGCTTTAAGAGGGAGCAGGGCCAGTGCATTTGTGCCAGGTCAGCTGACCCCAATTTGGCTATAAACTAAGGCACGTGAGTGGGACCTAGAATGGGGAAGCCTGGGTGAATCAGGTATGAGAGTCAGTTAGGAAAGGAGTAGAGAGAGCAGACATGGGTCTTTCATTGCTGGTTCCCTGGGAATAGGGAGACAGCCTGAAAACAAGAATTTCCTTGGGGGTGACTTCCAGAGTCCCCTGGGAGAGACAGGGGGAACCTAGGAGCTATAGCGTGGGGTGGGCTGAGGAAATGTTTTTGTTTGTTTTGCTTATGTCTGAGAAAATGCAACTGCCTGGATAGAGACTCTGGATGGGATAATGGGTTCTTTGTGAGACGGGGAGAAGACAAGTTATGTGGTGGTGGTGGGAGGGGGGGTTGTTGCCGTTGTCTTTTAATTTCCTTCCTCGAAAGCATCAGGAATGGGTATGACTGAAGATGGGACAAGGGATGGGCCAGGGCTCTGAGGTGGCACTGAGCAATCTCATTCTCTCTCTCTGTCTTTCTCTCTCAGGGCTTTGACTGGCTTGTTCTCCTCATGTGAACAGGGTCTAACTGATGGCCATCTGTGGATCAGGAAAGAATTTCTGCCCAGGTCAGATTGGCGGTTAACTTAGAGGGTAGAGGGACAGTCATCTTTCCATGCAGCATGTAGATGCAAGTCACTTACCAGGATTATCTGGCTATATCTCACTTAATTAGGCCCTGCCACTACAGGGGCATCAGGAATTGGTGCACCTCAGTCCCTCCTGCTCGCTGCCTGTGGCATATAATAATCTAGCCTCCTGTGGGCTGTAATCATTTGAATAGGTGATGGAATTAGGGATGTTGGGGGTGCGATAGCACCCCCTATCTTAATGTGGTTTCCATCATAGACTAGGTTTGCAGTTTCATTCAATGATTTTCAGCACCGCCATTATCTAAATTGTTCCAGCACCCTTGATACTTTGGTCTAATATTAGCAGTTGGGTTTACTGTGCTGGGTGGTGTTGGAGACTTATGATATGCAGGGTGTCAGACTAGCTGGTCTGGTGGTCCCTTCTGACTGTAAACTCTGACTTTATGTTGCCTGGAGTAACATTCCTCTGGCTAACTAAACTATTACCATGGGTGAAATGTGCCAATGATAGTGCACCATTAGGATTTTGATATTCTCAGTCAAATTAAGGCAGACTTCTTTATTTGGAGATATTTTGTGTCTGATTCAACCTGTGTTATTCCAACTTTTTACCAAAGTAACTTCATTGAAATCAATCAAGTTAAATTCATTTGAAACTAGAGAAAATATATAAATGAGTTGGGCTCGCTGTGATTTGATTTACAGGACCAGATCCTCAGCTGGTGAAAATTGGTTCCATTGAAGTCAATGAAGTAATGCTGATTTACACTAACTGAGCATCCATGCTAAAATCTGAGCGAAAGTGCTAAAACTTCAGCTAACATAAACAGGGAGTGCTCTATTGAAGTTAAACACAAGATGAGGACCTGAGTCTCTATGGTAGTGAATGGTTAGGATTCTAGAATTCTCTTTCTCGTTTACTTAAAACATTGAAATTGATTAAAAAGTAACAGACTGGTCTGAGTACTATATAGTATTCCATTATTCCAACCTTCATCATACATATCTCTTTTTACCAAATTTTGCAGAGTTCTGTATGGGGATTTTGCCCTTTGGAGCATGTGATTCCAATACATTTTTTATTTAGCTTCAATAAATTACTAAGCGGCTCAGGTGCTTAGGGGCGGATGATGTACAACTGTGGAGGAGAAAGTTCTGTGAATTGCATGGGCTTTGGGCAGTCTTTGAAATTTTTTGAGTAAAATGTTTAAAGTAATAAACAAAGACATTACCCAGCATTGCATACCCTGCATGTGAGCTACCCCTGCTAGGATGGGAAATCTAAACATTGATTGCCATTTAATTTCATCTACTCCACATTCACAAAGGCTAAACATTCCGTCATTATTACTGCAGGCATTTACTGTAGACTCTAACAGTGTGGTAAGTGTTTCATTGAAATAAGAGAAATAACCAGTCTCTGTCCAAAAAGAGCCTACAATCTTAGGACTGCAACTTGCCAAAGTGTGCATGCAAGAACTTTAGCTGCATGAATAATCTGATTGAACTCAAGAGGATTACTCACATGAGTAGAGTAACTCATGTCTATAAGTGTGTACAGGTACAGATTGTGAATGTTAAATTTGATATCCTGGGTGAAATCCTGAGCTTTTGAGGTCAATGAGGGGTTTTCACATTGATTTAAATGGGGCCAGGATTTTACTCAATAAGTGAGAGTGACAATAGGAAAGGTTTAGAGAGACAAGACAAAGGTGATATCAATATGGTAACATAGTTACTCGTCCTCGGGCATGTGCATTTCTTGGTGGTTCTGTTAAGCATTTTTTATTAAAGTAATTGGATAAGACAAAGTGAGTATGGATGACTTTATTGTGGGAACCATGTAATATGTTAGTTTTCAGGCAGAATTGAAGTGGGGAAGGGAGTAATGAGTAGGCAGACCAGAGGAGGGATCATGGCAGTGAAGTAGCCAGTTACAAGTAATAGATCCTTGTTTCCCTGCTCAGTGGTGGGAACGGTGGCATTACTTAAATATACTGTTGTAAATTTGGTGTATGCTGATTTAGCAGTTTAGGATTGATTCCATGGGGCCAACTCATTCCAGTTATTAATTCATTTATTTATGGAATGCATTTGCTTCATTTGCTTGGAAGGCTAACACCTTCTAAAGCTCACAGAAGAAGAAGAAAGGGACCTTTCAGAGAGATCAGACAGTCACACAAAGTACATCTTGATCCCATAACATCTGTGAAGGTTAGAAATCTGCTCAGGTATGTTCTTCTGTCTTTATTCATGGAAATATATTAGAAGCTACAATAATTGAAACTGGTAATACTTGAATTGTCCCTCACAATTACTCAGTTTGGCACATTTAAAATTCATGCTTGTATATAATATGTTTTAGCCATTTTTCTATTGTACTTGTAAAGTGCAACACACAGTAATCGTATTCCAATTCAGCTTGACTCAGTAAAATACAACATATGGCTGTATCATGAAATAACTGTTGCAAAGCGATACTGCTTGGAAAGTACATGGGATGGAAAATATTTTTCTCTCTACAATGATGAACTCTGCCACCCATAATATCAGCTTCAACATCTAACATTTTGACATCCTGATGGATTCCAAGAGCAACTGCTAGAATCCATTGACAAATCAAACTGGGAACTGGGAATGTTTTTGGTAGGCTCAGTCAAATATTCCAGAGGGGCGCAAGTAGTAAGATGTCTGTGGAAGAGGGGCAGCTCAAAAAGGCAGGCAGAGAAAGGAAAACCAAATCAAGCTACTACAATGCACACACTTCAAGTGATTTTTCTCCCTGCCTTCCACTCCTTTTTTGACAGTTTTGCTGTATTTGTTTTTCAATCTGTTCCCTCCCTTTCATTTCACCTTATTTTTAATCTCATTTTCTCTGGACCCCTTGGCTTCTTTTTACATAATCTTTTCATTAATAGATTGCAAATCAAAAAATATCTGAGTTGAATTCTCAAACCCATGATGTGAAGACTAAGTTTGACATTTCAAGCTAGTCTGCTCATTGGGCCCAATTCCGCTCCATTGACAACAACACAAAAATCTAATGACTTTGTCAGAAGCAGAAATGGGCTCCTAGTAAGGTCACGAAGCCATTCTAGGAGCATCTGTTCCCATATCTCCAGGCCTCAGGCAAAGACATGATGACTGTGTCCCAGAAAGGATAAATTCATCCTTTTCTCCAAAGAACAGGTGCAGATTACAGTCTTGTTAGTCAGTCCTTGCTACCATTTCTCACTGCTCTGTATGGTTTGACCTCACATTCAGAGGCAAAATATCAGTGCAAAAAACCAAACAACAACAAAAAAACCCAGGTGTGATGAAAGAAGGAAAGAAAATAGAAGGAAAAATCAATCAATAAACTGAAATGGAGGGTGGTGGAGAAGTAAATGATTCTCTTTGTTCTGTGTGTGCAGGTGTAGCTATTAGAAGATAATCCCCAATTGTTCTCTTCTTTGACAGTTTGATATGTGTGAGGATTTAGACTGTAGAGAATGAAAATGTCACACATATACCTTAAGGCTTGTTCTCATATGGCTGAGTTTGATGTGATTTGATGGCTCACAAGGCTGGTTTAGAATTATCGTAGGCATGTTCAATACCTGACCTTCCAAGGACTTGCTGGTGGCCTGAGAGCACAAAACATACTATGTAACATTCTCCCCTCTCCAGTGCTGTCATCTGTCATGTTGGCACTTTTTTGAAAAAGAAAACAAACTCAGGCATTAACAGGTATTTCTTTGCAAACTATTCTGAAATATAGATATGAAATATTTATATGCAGAAATAATAGAACTTTAGTTTTAGACAAACACTGTTTATTTTGGAAACTTTTACTAGCTTACTGGCCATTTGTTGTAACTTGTATGCTATGTAGTAAGCGTATTAACATTGACTTTTTGATACAGGGTAAGAATTTTTTCTGTAAGGACTTAAATATGCAATTGACCTTACATATCAGGAAGTCATTCCTCCTAGGATAATGAAGGGCTATCCTGGATTTGCCAGTTCTAGTCTACTTGACTTAAAAATATCTCATACACACAACTGTCAGAAAAAAATCCATTAGTCTAGTGAACAATTGGCTTTGTATTATATTTGAGTGTAAGATATAATCAACCTGATTCATTTCAGCTCCCTAATATAAGACAGGGTCCCAATCCTGCAATCACCTGTACATGTGCTTAACTTTATGCATTAATCAGTCCCATTGAAATCTCGATAGGAAAGTTAAGCACATGCATAAATGTTTGTAGGATGCAGACCCTAATATGAATCAGTCCCAGTATTTCTAGACCAAATGCAAGATACCTAAATGACGGCTGCTTTGATGGTATTTTTAGTATACGCATGTTTGAGATATTGTGTAAAAGGGAGCCTCAAAGAATTTTGTGTCTTAAAACATTTCTGACACAGATCATTCTGTTCCATTAGATAGAGGAAGCTGCAGGGAAAAGTTGTGAATCTGAAAAAGGAGGAGAAGAAGAAAGGAAAACAAGGTGGAACAAATTAAATTTGTTATGTTTAGCAAATTGTCCAGAAGCAGGCCATCTACTTCTTGCTACAACCACTGGAATAAGACATAACGTGTTAATCTATAACAGCGCTTCAAGCCTTTACAGTGGTCTTAATTAAAAAGCCAACATTACCTAACACAATTAAGTTATTTCCCTTGTAAGGCCTGGAGGAAACCATGATGTTACCTCTAGGTAGCAACTGCTGCCAATGATTGCTGTTTAATTTCAATGACTGTACTTGAACAAGTAGGGGCTGTCTATAAAATGTGGGTCAAATTCATCCTTTGGAGTACATAGGCCTTGTGTCTACTGCTTATTTCCCTTCCCCTGCTGCCCCTTGGCACATTACCTATCAAGAAACAATTACCTTTGCTGCAGATAATAACTTTTTATAACTTTGAATATTTCTTTTCAGTAGCAAAAGATAATTTTGACTCAAAGCTCACAAGTCTTATCTACATCTATGATGTATTACAGCTCTGTCGGGCAATTGCCTATATATAGGCGGAGACTTTGAAAGCTACAAAGGGCAATTAGGTGCCTAAATCAAGTTAATGGGAGTTGAGTGCCTAACTTCCATTTATGCTACTGAAAATTTTCCCCTTAAACAGCACAAGTTGACTTCAGCTTGGTTAATGTACCTAGAATGACATACTGTGCTGTAGAGTGAGCACCTCCACTCAGTAGTGGAAAGGTAGTAGCTAAAAGTCGTTGCCATCCAAAGGCTAGTTGGTTTGAAATATGTTTGTAGCTCCAGCCCATATCTTAGAAGCCAAAAATCCACAAAACAAAAGTCATCATTGCTGGATATCATTTAGAAACTGATGCAAATTCTAATTTTTTTCAGTTCTCATTGTACCGTTGGGGTCAGTGCTTGCTGGAGCCATCAACTGCATGATTTAGGAAATAAGCTTCAAACAAAGAAATACTCCTGATCTCACTCAACCTGATTTCAAAAAAGGTGAGACATTTCTAGTATAGTTCCAGAGGGAAAGCCATGTTAGTCTGTTTTCAGCAAAACAACAAGAGTTCTGTGGCACCTTAAAGACTGACAAATGTATTTGGGCATAAGCTGTCATAGGCAGAAACCCACTTTGTCAGATGCAGTGGGTTTCTGCCCATGAAAGCTTATGCCCAAATACATTTGTTAGTTTTTCAGGTGCCACAAAACTCTCATTATTTCTAGTATACTGTTTCCAATCCAATAGTTTCCAGTCTCTAAATGTAGATGAATCTAGCTCAAGAAGCTCAAATCCTCTTGTTTCCCATTCTCACAAGTGAAATGGAATACTGAGAATTCTGTTAAAAACAGAACTTTCGAAAATATTTTAAATTGTCCAACAAAACTTTCAGCTCAGTGGAGTCTTGCCTAGCAGTATTTGAAAACTGGGGATTTTGTTTAGTTACCTAAACATGAATGTAAGGGTTTAATTTTAGGCATTCAACTTTGAAAAATTTGCTCATAGTTAACATTAAAATTACTACATTTTCCCTTTGTCTTCTCACAGATTATGTAGATGTTTGGCACTAATTCCTAGAATTTGTAATTCATTTAAAACAAGACATCTTAATATGCTACAGAACTTTTGTTGTTTAGTAATGTATTTGCTTAAGTTGTACAAAGTTTGTGTCTTGCTTCTTCTGGAAACAATAATTAAGAAAATATTGAACTTATTCCTGTAAATACTTCACAGAATACTGGATCCTTAGTTACAGAGATAAGTGAACTGTGTTAATTTTCCTGGCAGGCTCAATAGAGAGGCTACTCCCCAGAAGCTGCAAACACTTAATGTGTTTAACTTTACTTACATGACTAATCCTTTGGAAGCCAAATGGATCATTCACGTGAGAAAAGGCTATCCATCTAATTATATATATGCAGTACTGTGGCCTAAAAATTTTAGTGGACATAGAGGCTCTGCCATCCACACACCTGTACAGATGTTTCTTCCCTAGCACTCCCAAATATCTCCAATTCAGAACAACATGTAACTACTTAAATTTGCACATGCTTAAGTTTCCTGCTAAACTAATAAGGAGACAAGGTGGATGAGAGAATATATTTTATTGGCCCAACTTCTGTTGGTGAGAGAGAGAAAAGCTTTCAGAAGAAGAGCTCCAAAGCTTGTCTCTCTCACCAGTAGAAGTTAGTCCAATAAAAGATGTTACCTCACCCAGCTTGTCTCTATAATATCCTGGGATTGACATGGCTACAACTACACTGTATACAAATTAATAAGGCAGCACATTGGCAGAGCAATGTGAAGAAACTTTTACTACTAATGGCTGTAGTGCGAATGGTCTATGGATGAACAGGAATGCCAAGATCATCAGACCAATATGTTTAATGAAAACTAAATCTGAGGGCATGATTTCAACCTTATTTTTAAAAATATTTGTAAATATACAAAAAACGGTATTTCCAAGTTGAAATCATACATTTGGCTATAACTGCATGGCTGATTCTGCATACCATTGCTGAACGCAGGAGTGAGAATGCATTTTCAGGAGTTTTGTATAAATATGGCCTCACCAAGTATTTCAGGTACATTTTGTATTTCCAGAATACCTCTAGGCATTTACATGGCTTAGTTATGTCTGCACCCAACCATCACCAGTATTGAAACAGTCTTCCAGTCATTCTATCAATTCTGACAGTTTCTTCTAACCTACTGACCTACATTGAAATAATTGCTTATAGAAAATGCAGAGCATTTAGCTTCTCAAAGTTAGTTCAAATATCTTGTAAAGATTGGCACTGCATGTAACAGATGATTACTACAAATTCTGACTTAATAATAACCTGTCTGGCTACTGGAGGCAAAACAGTATCTACACAGAACTCTGGGTGATCTTGTCTTCCTTTTGTTTATAGTGGCATTTTTTCAATATATTTACATACAACTATAAAAATTAAACTTGTCTTGCTGTAAATAAAAAGAGACTGTGCCTGTTATGAAATTAGAGTGAATCTGTAATCTAACTCTTAAGGCAAGTGCAGAGTTTCAAATCACTAAATTTCTCTCTAAATCTGGCCAGTATTTTATTGTTAATATACACATGGTCTTGTTTGGACAAACTGATTCCAATGTTATCCACATACTCTAGAGCAACCCACCTTTACCCTTCTCTGGGCTCAAGACATAACCCAGTTAATTTAGATAACCCCAGCCTTTCCCGGTTCTTAGGCTTGGGGTGAAAAGAACCTTCCTTTACCCAGTTCCTAGGACTCAGGGCATAATCTTCTGCAAGTTTGTGGGTCCTTTTCCTAGTAAAAGAGCCGGACAGTTATCTATTTGTTAGCAATTACCAAGCAAAATACACATTCTAAGCCTACAATGTCATGCTCACCATTTCTGATCACACAGTTGGATTTTCCCTGTTGGCCAGGCAAGGCTGGTCTCATCTAGGTTCTGGTTGCTGCATATCACTGGCATGCAGAGGATTCTAGCAGCTCTGATCTTGGGCTGTGTCTTGGAGGTAAGTTCTTTTTCTTTCAGTTCTTGCCTTATTCTTTTTTTCCAGCTGGTCTCCTTGGATCCCAGTTTACGTAGTGAAACTTGAGTCCTGCTTAGCTATACCTTAACCAATCATTTCACTAAAGCATTGCAAAATAATTCTTTGACCATTCCTAATAGATCACGAAACACTTCTTTAGCCAATCATACGCCACCACCTTAATTCATTTCAATCTTGCAAAATTAATTATGGAACAGACAGAAAGAATCAGAGACTATACAGATAAACAACAGAGAAGTAGAGACCATAAAGACAAAACAATAAACAAGTATAGATTTCACAATCAGAACTGTTAAGTGATTCATTGTGAGACAGAATGCTAACAAACAAAGTTTTCTTTAAGCATCTTAAGATCTGTTTCTTTAGCTGGTGATGGTGGGTACTATTGGAACAGGAACACCTCATTGTTTTGATGCAATTTAGATGGAATGGAAGGATGTGACTGCTTCTTAGCTCATGTCTGCTGCTGTCCTACTGTGGCTGCTGCAACTTATTGCAGAAAAAGGCCTCAATCCTTAAACCACTACCCATAAGTATTGGCAGCTTTTAAGCACACAGCTATTCTTTACTCTGCAGTCAAGCTGACTGGAGAACAACAATTCAATTTCATGACTCTTTGAGGTTTTAAAATGTGTTTGCATTCTTCATTGGAATGAAAATGAAATATTTTCAACATTGTCAAAATGTCAATTTTCCTCCCAAAGGTCAGGTTTTGGCTACCTCTCTCACACATCAGAAGTGATCACTTAACCCTGGACCTCCGAAAACCTCTGATACTGATACATCTCCGTGAATTGTTTCTGCTTCAACGGAACAGTCTATTCTGGAAAAAATTCATTTTGCCAAAAGTGTTCTGTGGCTGCTCTACTCCAGAGTTTTCTACTTTTAAACTGACTTTTTTTTTTTTTTTTTTTTTTTTGCACATTGTGGGCCTAATTCAGCATCAGAAAAATCTCTTTGAAGTCAATGGGATGATTCATGTAGGAGAGTACTCACTACTGTGAGTAAAGGCTGCACAATTGGGCCCTATTGTTTTTCTTTGACTTTATCTTGGTTTCCCTACTGATCTTCAGAATTGAATTCTTTATTTGAGATCCTGTTTAGGAGTCTGACTTTCTTTATGAGTGCACGTTTCCCTCAGTTAGCAGATTTTTATTTGGACTTATTTATTTAGATTAGTTAACCTCTTGTTTCTCATGTTGCACTGTCAGCAAGCAGAGCCATATTTACTACATATTCACTTGGCCAACAAGCAAATGCTCTTATTCCCCATATTTACTGTGGGGTGACGAGCTGGGTCCCCTACTCATCTCACTTGTAGGCAATCACTTGATGCAGGACCTATCACTTGAAGTCAATCTGCTGATAGCAAAGTGCTTGCAATCTTAGAATTGCTTCCTCTGAGGATGTTGCATCTACTAGCAGGCTGCTAGGATTGGAAATTATTCACATAAGAGCTACTATAACCATAGAAGCAGCTCAATGGGCTGGGAAACTCCTAGCCAATTTAATTGGCAAGTAAAAGGCTAAGTCTATCTAGAGTGGGTGGGTGTGGGTGTGAAGGAATACAGCCAAACTACGACAGAAGGGTCTTATAGGAGAAATAGTATAATTATATTCTTTTCTCCCAGAATTGGATCCCATTTCTGAGTGCCTTTGCTCTTTTCTTCCTCTAGTGTTTTGGCTTCTCTGCCTAGTTCTGCTTGCAAAATCATTTCACAGTGCAGCAACGAAAGCTGAAGAGCGTGCACTGTCCGTCTTTATTTGTAGGAAGTGGAGGTCCATGCAGGTTCCCTCTAGGCTATCTGGAGGACAGAAGCAGTGTCTTGTGAAAGAAGGTATCCTTAAAGAGACTTTGGGCCCTCGTGGCCCTTTTGGGGAGGAGAAAGAAAAGCTTCAGGTCTCTGCAGTCTGAAGAAAGGACAGAGAGGTGGGTAGTTTCAGGCCTCCATAACTCTCCATGGAGTACTATGTGGGGATTGGAGGAGAGTGAATTGGGGAAGGGGAGAAATCAGCAGGACATTTCTAATTGTTTTGTATTTGTGGTGGGTTACAATTTCAGAGCTTTTAGCTGAACTTTGCTATTCTTCTCTGAGAATACCTTTAATATCATCCTGTCACTTCTGCAACGAGCAAATATGTAACCAAATGTTCTTATTCCCCTTCCAATATAATAGATCCTTTTGTAATAGACTCCTTTCACTTTCCACATACTGCTCTACAATTTGTTTGGATTTTTGCTGTTTGGGGGAAAAGTCTGTTTAAAGTCCAACATAAGCCAAGATTTGCGCAGGATAGCTTAGGTGCTCCCCTGTGTTTTGTGGAGTGAAGAAAATGTATGCTCTTCCAAATGAAATGTGACTGGGGAACCAATGAAGAGGGAACAGCAACAATGCCATCTGTTGTGTGCGTGTGTGTGTGTGTGTGTGTGTGTGAGAGAGAGAGAGAGAGAGAGAGGGTGCCCAGTAATAAGAATATGAGCTAGGCTTGCTTTTTCAGTGCATTGCATACTCCAGAGTAGCCAGCCATAACTTACATTAGAAACTGGTGCACAGATTAATACTGCTTGCTTGCTGCATCATTAACTAACATTCCACAATATTCATCAATATCAAAGGGAGAAGAAGTGCACAGATATGATAGGAGAATCAATGGCAGCATGCCAACGATCCAACAAAGCTCCCAGTGGAACGGGAAAACACGGAAAGCATACTTCAGGGTAGGTATTCTAGACATATGTCTCAAGATCCATGGGTCACATTCCTGGGGATATTGACAGGTTTAACAATAATGGCAGCATACACTGAGAAGGCCCTTTGGATTGGAAAAAGCTAGAACCTTAATGTTTTGAAAATGAAATCTTAGGTTCTGTAGAAAGGAGTAAAAAAAAACCATTCATCAAGACTCAGTGTTCATACTTGGCAATGTTCTTGAATAGAGCACGTAAAGTGTTCTATAAAAACAGTTTTAAATGAAAATGGATTTTTTCATGAAAACTTTTCACAGAAAATGTTCATCTTGGTCAAAAAATGATCAAACACTTTTTAATGATTAAGATTTTCCTTGAAAAACCAAAAGTAGAAACATTTAAGTTTAAAAAAAATCTTTTGATAAACTGTTCCACCTAATCTCCTTTGGAGTCCCTGATTTATACAGTGGAGATTAGCAATGCACAAAAGGAGCACAATGTGTACATTTAAAACAAAGATCAATTTACAGAATGTACGTACTGTATCCCACTTTGTCACTCTGTACTTTCACTGTCTTCCATTACAAAAATGCGACATACAGTAACAGTGATCATAAATGTCAGTCCCTGCCCTGCAAATCTAACTATTATTTACTGATTGTATTGTACCTAGCAAAATTGGTCCTCAGATCAGGGGGATATCAAGGATGTGAATGGGGAGATGACCAATAGGGTTGAGGGAGGAAACTCCCACACCTTTTGCCTCAGGTAAAGATTTGGATCCTTGCTTTGCAATGTAATACATAGTTGGCCATGGGACTCCAGATGAGTTAATGGATAACTGACCACAGTTCCCTTTGATATTCTTTGAATGCTGAATTCAATCATACCATCAGAGTTGGAGGAACTGGACCAGTAAATGCAGAGGGCAAATTTAGAAGAATTCATCCATTGAGGATATTCCTATTTTTCCTATCCACTTTGCACTTCCAGCTCTCAGAAGTCTATTTCAGTGAAGAGAGCTGAATGGAATTTGTTTTGGAGCCTATCAATACTGCTTCCAGTTTAGAAAAAGGGGTAATTATAGAGTGAATCATTTCTTCTCTCACACACAAAGTACTGAGTATCTGTGTCCAAGACTCTTGTGGCATGTTGCTTGTATTATGTACTTTGAGATGCAAAAGTTCCGGTGTGAATTGATCCAGAATCATAGAAAATTAGAGTTGGAAGGGACCTCAGAAGGCCATCTAGTCCAACCCCCTGCTCAAAGCAGGATTAACCTCAGCTAATGCCCCAATGATCGGTATGCCCTCTGGTGATGGTGCCTTGCCCGCTGTCACTTCTGCTCCTGGACCCACATCACTCAAGAACCATGGAATCTTCTTCATGACACAGCCTGCTGGCCATGTCATGATCTATGCTCCCACCCTTTCCAGAGGCTAGTGTTGCAGTCCAGCTGTCCTACCACTTCCCCAGTAGTAACTGGGGGTGTCCAGGTCGACCCACTACTCTGGGTCCTGGTCCAGGGACTCTGTAGATGGCAGCCACATTGTGTCCCCTCCAACTCCTCAGTGCCTTTCCCTGGGCCATTTCCCAACAGCCCCAGCACCTTCTTCCCCCTTGCCTCAGCCTGCAAATCCCAGTGGGCAGTCAGGAGTTCACTCTAGCTCCCCTAGTTCCTGCTAGCAGCTCGGCTCCAGCTCCTTGAGCTTCAGAGAGTGACTGACCCTGCTCTGTCCTGCAGCTCTTCTTATATGGGCCTGTCTGGCTTGACTGGCTGCTCCTCTCAGCCCCTCTCTAATTGGCTGCCTGTTGTGCCGCCTCGATAGGGCTCTATTAACCCTATAAAGACTAGTGTGGGGCCAATGCCCCATCACACTGGCTTTATCTGGTTTCTTTCACTAAGTTTAAAGGCTTTCCCATATTTGTCATGTTAAATATTCTTAATGGTGTCTTTCTTCTGTATATTAAAGTCATTCTGTCTTACTCTATTTCTCTTCCTCTCATCTCCAATTACATTATATTTGTTGAAATCTAAGATGCAGGCTCCTTAGGGAACATTAATAGCAGTATATTTTATTTCTTTTTTTTTAAGATTCAGTTGACTATTGTACATCAGAATCCCAGTCTCTCATTGGATATATTGCTGATATACTCTTGTGGCTTATTGCTTGTATTATGTACTCTTGCATTTCTGAAATAGTATATAAAATATTAATAATCCAAGTAAAAAGGCTTTAAATTTCAATACTGTAGTAGTATCTATAAACCAAACTCACTATCTACTCAATTATATTTTTCAAAACTATCTGTGGTTTTAAATCAAACCATTTCATTTAAAACTTGCTAATGGTGTACCTGATGAGAATTTAGAAAACATGTGGCTTCTTTCACGACTAATAGATAAGAATTACCCATAATTTCAAACCTGATACTAATACTAATAACAGCATCACATCACTGAAATGAACTCCCAACTCATGAAGCATTATCATTGTAGGCATCTGGCAAATTGGTTGTTAACTTCTAACACAATTGGTATGCCTTTTATTATTGCAATATTCTGTTTCAACAAAAGATTGCCCATTTTCTTTCTAGCAATGAACCATTTTAATGATTTTTATGTAGAATCTGGCTAATGAAAAATAAAGATAGAGGATGCTAAATTTACCTCTTTATCCTCTGTTCCAGCAGCATTCATTACAATAGCACAAAATAGTCGTGAGGGTGTCATGGAGGTACTCTCCAGTCCCTTTATAATGCTTTCCATTATAGCTGGAGAGATGAAAAATTATCCTAATATGAGGAGAATATCCTAAAATTTTGCCAACCAGATAGAAGTGTTAAAAGAATTTATTTCCGTTCAGCTTTGAAAATGCCTTTTCTGATGAAGTCATCTCTCCCATTTACCATTCGCCCCTGATTTGAGAATCCAAATGAGAGCCCTACATAGGCTAGGAAATTCTGAAATAAGGCCAATAATATTTCCAGCCTAAAAAGATGCAAAAAATACCACAAGTGTTACGGCAACCCATTATTACTACAATTGCTTTATTATTTCTTCATTGAGCATCAATATGTGCCAACTGACAACAAGAAGAAATATAGGAATTTACTATGTCAGGGCAGATCAGTGGTCCATTTGGTGGACTAGCCTGTCTCCAGCAATAGCCAGTACCAGATGCTTCTGAAGAAGGTTCAAGAAACCTCATGAGAGAGTTTTTCTTTCTAACCCACATCAGTTAGGGGTTAGCTTATCCTGAAGTGCAAATATAGTTTATATATTACTTAGTAACTTATTATATTATTATTATTATTTTATTATAATTATAGTATATTATAATATATAGTAAATATATATTGTATAAATACAGTTTAGCTAGAATAAATTTCTTAAGTAATATGTAATTGTGGATCTTATTTTCCATAAACTGTCTAATCCTATTTTTAATCTTACCAAACTTTTGGTATCAGTGATTTCTTATGGCAGTGAATTCTATAGGTTAATTATGAACAAGGTAAAAACTATTTTCTTGTGTCAGTAGTAAATTTGTTTTTCAGTTTCTTTGGATGACCTTTTGCTGCTATGTTACAAGTAAGAGTATACTGTAGTGTCTGGTTTACTGCCTTTGTCACTGGTTAATTTGTATGGCTATCATGTCCTCTTTTTTTTTCTTTTTTTTGTCCTTTCAAACTTGCTGAAATGATTAATAAGTATAGAGATGAAAAAATGATATGACTGGAGCAAACTAGAAGAGGGCAAATTGTGCCTTAAACTTTTGCCATGTTGACAATTGACCACTTACCCTTTTTTAGTTTTCAGACTCATGACAGTACTTTACCATTCAACCAAATAACTACTTAGTTTCCTTAATAGCATTTTGTGATGAGGAATGTTAAAAGTCCAAATAAATTATACCAATAGGTCGGTTTTCTTTATACTGACACTCTCAAAGGCCCAGATCCTCAGTCGGTCTAAATTAGCACAGCCCCAATGAAGTCAATGGAGTGATGTCAAATTTACATGAGCAAGGGATCTGGCCAATATCTGAAGAAGCATCATTTTCTATATGCTAGTTTACTCCAGTCATATCGTGTTATTCTAGGTGTTTTTTTCTTTTTTAAAAGTCTATCCTTAATTTTCAGCCTGTTTAAGTAGCATTGAAGTAAGACTCAGTGATCTGTAATATCCAATGTGGTTTTAAAAAGGGATATACCTCCTATCCTCCAGCCACCTACAATCTTTAATGATAGTGAATATTTTTGCTGTTAGCTCAGCCACTTAATTTTTTCAGAACTCTGCATACCGTCCAGATTTGGAAACTTACTGTTTATCAACTTGTTCCAGAACCTTCTAATAAAGGAGCTTGTAGATTCTGTGAACTGAAATATAGGGGTCTCCAGGATAAAGTCCAGCATCTTGCTGAAGTGGCTTGGAAACACAATAAGATTAGAATTTCTCTACTTATAGAAAGTATGTAATTGCCTCTTGCTGTAAGAAGCATGCCGTACAGTTCAAACACAGTAAATGGCATGCTGTTCTGAGTTGCAATTAGTGTAAGAATCTTGTAGCAAACCTTTTCAGGTTTCATGGAAGAAATGCATTAGAAGGGTTTTGAAGGAATTAGTCTGGAACCCAAATAAAAGAAGAATTCATGCAGAAGGGGTGACATAGAACAAGGTTTGAAATTAGCAATGGGAGAAGGATATTGTGGAGCTGTTAGGCAGAAGGTTTAAGCTGACTGAAAGTGTGACAGCTACCTTCTTGGCCATCACAAAAGGACTGAACTAGAGCTTAAAAACATAAGCTGCTACAGACTGCGCTAAAGAGCCAGATTCTTGTAACTGGGAACCATAAAAATTCATTACCTTTGGGGAGCAGTGCAGAGTGGGACCTGTAACACACACTCACCAGTGGGTTTACAAAAGAATCAAGGGAAATGATGTGCGGCCTGAGTTCATATCGAGTAGAGAAGGTTGGAAAAGAGGGGAAAATTTGTGTGGGGAGTAAATGAGAGTCCCAGTGGATCTCCCCATAAAAATACACTGTAATTAAAATACTGCTGATTTTTATAAAGAATATTTTGACCTTTACTATTTAGTTTTAAGTGTCGTTTTGGTGTGTGTGTCTGTGTGTGTGTGTGTATATATATATATAAAACTGCATAAAAACATTTTAAATAACAGATGGCCTCCTACACAAGCATATTTTCCTGTGTATTGTGCATATAAAGATAGGTACAGATTATTTATTTTTGCTTTGATACAGCTCCACGGAACTAATCATTAGCACATCTTTCTTAAACTCAGTTTTAATAATAATGGCACTGTGTCTTTTTGTGACAGCAGGAGCAAGCACTTTGTGTTTAAAAATATTAATAGGCCAATTATTTTTCTTTACTTTGTCACAATTAACTGACAGAGTAATTCTGTTTTGAATAATGCAGCAATTAAAATTTAGTTGAGATTATAATCTAAAATAGTGAGCAATATTAGCATAAAGACTGTTTTCTATGCTCATCCTGACAGAGTACAGTACTAATAAAAATGAAAATGTGTGTTAAATGTCATCTGTTGGTCTCTTAAGACCATTGCCCTATTCTGCTGACTAGCAAGTCCACCAACACAAGGTCTTAAATCATATGTAAACTGAAGATGATACCCTGAAGTCTAACCCACAGTGGCTACATGCAGTAAATTCTATTAACCTATATCATGTTTCCTAGATGATAAAAAGCACTATACCATGAATCTTTTCCTAAATAGACGTTTCAAAATTGCAAAGAAGGTATCAACATTGTGAATCAGTCAAAACCACATTAGGAACTGTAATACAGTTCATTACTCACGAGATGTTACACTGCGTTTGAGATTTCCATAGGCTTAATTTGACATGAAGCCATCAAACTAAAATAAGTGATAAGAAAACAAACCTCAAATACCTTCTAAACAGATATGAGTTTGTACACAATGAGACATGAATAGGTGGACTGTGATGACAGAAGTGATGTGTTAATTTTTCAAAAAGCAATGTTAATGTCAATCCTCGTTTCTTCTTAGTCATTTAACTCCTAATTAGTCAAAGAAACAGTAAAAAGGTTCAACCCCATGCAGCATACATTGATACTGACTGCTTATTTGAGCAGGAAACAAACAAATAATTCCAATTCCTTTTTAATATTATGCATAAATATGCAATTTACTATTGCATATTACTAAAATTGCATATTACTATTAGAACTTCATGAACAATTTGCAGCAGTTTATTTAGTGAATTTAGTCCTATTTCCTGTCTGAAAATTGTCCACAAACTATTAGTAAGAATGTATTTACTATTCAGAATATTTTGATTCTTTTATGTAAACACATTTGAGCCTTGGGATGATTTGGAGAATCTGTCCATAAACAATTTCTGACTTCTGGCTGATGTTATGAAACTTCTGTTTCATTCTGTTTCATATGAAACTTCTGTTTCATATGGAATGCTTCAGTGTGTAGTGAGTAAGCCATGAATCGACGGGCAGTATCACATATCTGCCAGATCAGGGACAATGAGGACGAGGGAGGGGAGAGTCATTAAATCTTAATGTTCACCAATTCAGATGGAAACACTTTAGGACAACAGGTTGACTAAATCTAAAAGACCTAGAATTGGATTTAAAAAGCTATTTACATGCCTATTTTCCATTGATTTCAATGGAAATTGGGCACCAAAGTATTCTTGTGAATCCCACCCTTAGTTGCTAACTTATCTGTTTTAGGCTGGA
>ML675616.1:60139112-60161758 GCA_007922155.1 Mesoclemmys tuberculata | reverse complement strand
CTCTGCAGCATGGGGCATGGGTCGCTTGCTGGTGGATTCCCTGCATCCCCCATCCTTACCCCTCCAGCTGTAAAAAAAAAAGTTAAATATAGAGGAAAAAATCTTAAATAAACACTGACAGCAATCATCAATATTAGAGGAAAAAAAATTAAATGGTGCCAAGTTTACTTCTCTTGGTGTTAGGCCAGGATACACCTTAAAGTGCAGTTCTACTCTGAACAGTAAAAAACAAACAAAATGGCACCTTCTTATCAACAGGTCTTCTCCTCATGCATATTCCAAGTCACTTCTGCTTTGAGGGAAGAAAATAACCTTCTACTGTCTTTTGCTCCTGTTATCCCTGCAGAGCCAACACATCTCAGACAGAACGACTTTAAGTCTATTTCTTGTCCAATCACACATTGTTTACCAAGTTCTGATTACAGGCCCCATCTGAAAGACCTGTGCAACTGTATTGAGGGCAATAAAGGAATGCTACGTCAGGCAAAAATTGAAGACATCGACATAGCACAGGCAAAGTATGGCTTTCATGGTCTCTCTTACTAGTGATGAGAAGTAAAAATTCAGCTTGATGTTGAGCTCTCAGATCAAGTTTGCAGGATTGGCAGTTAAAAAAAATCTTTGTTTTTTACTGGTCAACAGAGAATATTTGCCCTGGAAGCCAGACAAATATGGAACATTATGATGTCACTTTACACAGCCATTTTTCAGAGTAGAACTACACTTTAAAGTCAAATTTGTCAAAACATCAAGAAAGCAATGAAGTCCCCACACAGAGACTGCAAAGCATCAATGAAAGCCACACGTGCCATTAAGCAATACTAGTGGTCATAATCTATCCCTTTTAAAGTGTGATAGAGGATCATTGTAATCAGTTTCTGCTGACAATCTTTTTTACCAAAGGTAGCTTAACCTCCCTGGCTTAGTTTATCAGTGCTCAGGAAGACAGGCACCAAAGCCTGTGAACTTAATGTGAGAGCGACTAACTGAAAGAATTTTTCATATTTCCCCATTCGGTAAGTATCAAATGCACAAAATTGACCTTTTGTCCTATTGTTTTCAGACCAGTTCTTGAATTGCATTTTAAGCAAATTTTATCTGCATTGAAAGTATGAGATGAAATGGAAAAGTATTACAACACTCATGTGAAGTATTTCATATTTTAGCA
This sequence comes from Mesoclemmys tuberculata, assembly GCA_007922155.1. Taxonomy (NCBI): domain Eukaryota; kingdom Metazoa; phylum Chordata; order Testudines; family Chelidae; genus Mesoclemmys; species Mesoclemmys tuberculata. Next base: position 60,160,590 of record ML675616.1, on the reverse strand, counting down.
GACCATAATGGATATATTTTGAGTATACTGATTATTTTGATGATATATTATACTATAATATAATTATAGTATATCGGTCATATATTATATATTATAATATAATTATATTTATGTATAAACTACACCAGTTTAGAATCCTTCAGACTGAGTATAGCCATCCCCTTAGATAGTTCAGACTTATTTCCAAAACTGTTATAGTAAATATACTTTTAAAATGCACAGACTCAATCATATGAGGTATAAAAGCTGGAGACGCTCCTAGTTCACTTGAACAGAGATAGGCAATGTTTTGATTTAGAAAAAACCTCAGTTATAGCATTTTGGTTTTATGAGGAAATAACTGAAAGTAAGTGAATAATAGAGCATTTTATACTTTCCAGTTTCCTATGTTCACTTGTGACAGAGTACAGCTAATATAATCTCCATTTCAGATAATTCTTGTTCTGCTTCTAGCAGAATAGAAGAATAACATTTTACAAAACCCTCTAAACATTGGGCTCTGCATTATTTGTATACATACTGTACAGAAGCACTCAGTAAACCACAGCCCAGTATAAACAAGCTTCACAGAACAGCATGCAATAAACCATCTTGCAGCATGAAAGAATATTATAAACAGTGGGTGCCCCTGACAAGGAACACTTACTGCATCATGCTATATAATTTTATCTCTGGTTTTCCACTATTTCCTATACAATACTTACAATAGCAAATGTATTTCTTCATTATAACGCTCATAACCACAGTGACCTACTGACCATCCTCTTCTTCCCCCTTGGCTAGTGGAAAAAGAAGTGGTCTGGAGGGGAGAAACTGGGGCAGAAAGGCAGTTCCTGAGATAAAAGGTCCATTCCATATTGGTCACCCTGATCTCTGCTGGAAAGAAGGGAGCCTTCCTACTTGGACACTAAACCACAGTAGGGAATGAGAGGTTGGGGTGAATCCCTTACTAGGGATTCCAGTCCCTATGGAGGAGACTCGTCCCCAGCATGGAAGAATGAAGAAAGACTCTTTTATCATCACCTCACCATCAACATCCTGGGAGATGGGAGAAAAGGGACACTCCTAAAGCCTTCTTCACATGTCTTATGATGGGTGAGCAGCTATCCATACATACACACACTTTTCTGTGTGTATTTAGCTGAGGATAGTCCTGCTTTGAGCAGGGGGTTGGACTAGATGACCCCCTGAGGTCCCTTCCAACTCTAATTCTATGATTTTAAATCTATTCTATAATTCTATGATTCTATGACTCTGAAGCCTCCAGTCTCTTCCTGTCACTGACTGAGGATAGTGAAGGCAATGTAAGGTGGGAGGAAGATAACCACTTCTCACATACACACAAGCAGGATGCTTCCCTTGGCCTTAAATAGAAGATAACCTCCAACTGACACAGTAGGCGTGGAGCCACACCATCTGGGCTTCTCCACAAGAGCCTCTACAGTTATTTCTGTGAGATAACTACAGGTTGGATAGTTACCCACACTCTGGCTTGGAGGATCCTTGTTTAAGCCATGTGACCTGAATCTGTAGAGGGTAAGGAGCTCTTGGCTGTCATCTCTTAGTGAACAGGGGGCAGAGTGGCTACAGAGTTGGTTCATCTGCATAAGCTATTTAACTAAATAGGCAGATGTTCCAGAGGGGAAGGAGCTCTCTGCCACCATCTTAATGGTGAACAGGGGAAAATATGGCTTCAAAGAGTTTATATTTGCATAAACTTTCTTCTCAAAATTCCTCCAGTGACACGTGGGAGTCACCATAATTGTACACATATTTAGAAATCATTGTGTAGTGCAACTGAATTGAGAAAAAAAAGCAGGGGGGAGGCTGTTACCTTGTGGCCAGAAATGCATCTGTTGTGATAAGATAGCTCAAGGGTATATGTTACTTGTTCCTCTCTGCTTCACCATTGAGAGGACCCTTGACAGGAGACAATACAAAGAGGGCTTTTTCCTGAAACTACAAAGGGCAGCAATAAAACTGTGTAAACTCTGTTGAGGCCCCTTGTATCCAGTCATTAAATCACTAATGCCTAGGTTAGATAGTGGATCCTTAGAACAGGACATCCCAGGGGACTGGAAATACGATTACCAAACTGCACCTCTGGACTCTGTGTCTACGTCACCATGGACACCACACCGTAAGTGATGTTTAGCTGAGGGAGAAGGGTGAAGTGATGTGACAAAAGGACATTTGCCTATTGAACATTCACACAAGTAGGTGGGGAGCTAAGCTAATGACCAAAGTTATCATGAGAAAATGTCTTATTTATAATTCATATAGCTATATTGTTGTGTTTTCTCAAGTTGATGCTGTGTTCCTTTTTTCCCTACTAATGTTTTTCTTGTTTCCATACACAAGCTCAGAGCTTGAGAGTGAGGAAGTATTGCCTACTAAGGGAGACCACAGCAAGTATTTAGTTATCCCAGAAATTGTGGACAGGGGCTTAAGTTGATAATATTTGTTATTTTAAGAAGGGACCCTTAGCTATTTGAACTTGGCCCTTGTTGCTGCAGACACACTTCTTAGCAGAAGATTATGCATAGGAAGCAGCCTATTATAGTATGCTATATTTTTTGTGTGCACTGCAACACTTTTGGGCCGAGACACTCAGGTATATTAATTCAAATCTTTATTTGAACCAAAAGCATTTCTTGCAGTTATCAACTACCATTAAAGCAACAGATAGCAACAGATAGACAGAAAAAGATAATGATCAGTTTCATTCTTGTGAGACATGGGCGGGGCCTGATGAATTTCTTCTACAATATTCCAGCTAAATCCTCACATTCTATATTTAAACATATTCATTATACTTCTAATCAACATTAAGCATTATATATCTTCCAAATAACATCAAACACACTGGAATGGGGTGGACTTGGCCCAGAGGACCCCTGCTGTAAGCCATGGGATCCTGCCACATCCCATCCCAGAGAGGAATAGAGGAGACATCCTTCAAGCAGGCTAGAGTGGCTTCAGGGGAAGCAGCCAATCAGAGGGGCCGCTGGAGCAGCCAGTCAGGTGCCAAGAAGGCCATATAAAAAGGAGCATCAGAGACAGAGCAGTCAGTTGCTGTCTGAAGCTACAAGAGAGAGGACCAGGTTTCTGTCTGGAAAAGCAGCAGAACCACAGGCAACTCAGAGTGGGAAGAACTGCAGCCAGGGAAGGCTGCTGAAGACTGACAGAGCTAAGAAGGAACTCCTGACTGGCTACAGGGATCGAGCAAAGACTGAGCCCAGAACCTAGCCAGATCAAGTGAGTGTATCACGATGGGTCCTGTTGGTCTGGTTAAAGACTGAGCCCAGGAAGGGCTGATGAAAAGGATACACCAACTGAACGTACCATGATGGGCCCTGTTGGACTGTTATAGAAGGCACTGTCTCCAGGGAGATAGCCGTGGTGGTATGACCCCACACCAGGGCCTCAAGGAAGAAGGTAGAGACTGTATGCCCTGGAAGGGGTTTGTTTGTTGCACCTACAGATGGAGCATGTGAGTTGGCCAAAGGGCCGAGCCACTGAAGATCTGCCAAATAAACCATCAGCCAGGCATGGCACTTGAAAGAAATGGATACCACCCTATTCCAAGAAATATGAGACAGCATGCTTACACCAAACTAGAAGGGAGCACTTATGAGAGGTGAGTGCCGACATTCTTACTCATACAGCCATACTATTAGCCATTTCTTTGGTTAATTATTATCAAGCATATGTAACTCATATATGGTGACCTTGCCATCTAGTGGCTACTTAGCCCATGGTTGGTTTTCTCTACTATACTTTTCTGTTTGCATCAGTTTCCCTGTCCTTGTCCTTAATGGTACTTTCTTGTTTATTTCAATTTCCCTATTTTTGTGATTACCAACCTGGGTTGGGACAAACTATCACTTATCTAGAAGGCAATTTACAGAACTTCTAGCCTGGGTACATTTTGCAGTTTTAACAGAAATTTTCCTTCCTAGAAAATAAACCAGTTCATTTAGAAATATTTGTCAAACCTTAAGTCACACTTTGACCTTCAGCAGGCTTAGGCCTGACCGTTATTGCTTCTACCTAATCCATATATTTTAGCTCTCTAATATACTACGCTTATGACAGGTCATCTTGTGCAATCAACAACAAAGGCATCAGATTGTCCCACAGTACATCATGCCACACAGTCTGTGAAGTCATCACACAGCACAACTCTCATGATTAGCCACAAAATACAGGACAAAGTATTGAAATTTGAAGGCAGGACACATCGTATATTAGATGGTCCCCAGTCTGAAGAAAAGCTGAAAGACATAAATGTGAAACATCTGATACCACAGTTTACTGATAACGGAATTATACTGAGATTCAAAAATATGACACCTCAGTAAGATAATGTCATTGTGTACCAGCACCCTCCTGTTGTTTGTGACAATAGAAATCATCTCACTTTTCATTTTATTAAACAGTACAACAGAGTTAAGATTTGGAACATGCAATGTGAAGGAAATTGCCTGGATACACTGATAACAACTCTATAGCTGTCACATTTCAATATCTTTTACAAAAATTTCAATAATATAGTCAAATAAACTAATGAACAGCACAATTGAATGGATTGTACACACAGCAGGATTTTAATTTGCACACAGTGAACATGTCTAAAGGATTTTTTATGAACTATTCAAAGTTGTTACTAGTTGGCTCAAAATAATAAAAATCCTTACGTTATCTTGATTACATGATAGAAATAAAAACACTTTAATATCAGGAATTTGCTGTGAAAATATGGCGTTCCCTAATCCAGTACTATTCACCATTGCATAAATCAGATGTTCTATTTGTTTGTTACTTTTTGTATATTCTACCATGACTGTGCATATGTTTGCTTTAGTTATTTAAAGAATAAATATCTCAGATATTAAATTTTGTAAATATATTGCATATTGTCTAATGTGCTATCAGCTAAATACCTTTTTTTAAAATGTCAGAGCAATTGCCCTTCAAATCACTGAATGCACTATCACAATCTTTTTCTTTTCCCAAAATACATAACAAGCATTGAAATGCTAGAGTTAGCATGTCTGCAGAAGAACATCTTTCATTATTTGATGGTTTGGCTTCCTTTTTATTAAGTACTCAAGACTCTCCTATTGCTAGACATGCTAGCCTCTTGCCTTCTCTGTACTCCACTTAATGCAATATTCATTTAAATGAACCATACTGTCTATAGATAGTAGAACTGGTCAAAAGGTGCTGCTGAAAATGACAAATCAGCACAAAATAACAAGGAGAATTTATTAACATCTTAAGGATTTATTTTTCCATCAAGCTCTAATCAAAACACCAAACTGTATATTAAATGTACACTTCACAGGTGTGGAATTGATAGCACACTATTGAAGTCTTCTATCAATTCTTAGGAGTACAGTTAGTACATACTGGTTGGTCAATGTGCCCCAATTCTTGTACGTATGGACTACCTCACACAGGTCAGATGTATAAGGCCTCACAGGTCAAAAACCCAGGCCTGCAGGGCTGCCAAGAAGCTAGCATCTCCATGCTACCACCTCGCTGCAGCTGTAATCAGCTTGCATTCCACTGCCCAAGACTCACTGTGGACATGGGACATCCCACCTCAAGGGGTCTGACAGACAGTGGCCCCATGGCTCCTGATTGGCTCCCTGCACTATATAACTCTAGGGGGCATTCCAGGAAGTGTCCTGGTGACTATGAATTGTCTGTTGCTGCCACGACTATTCATTGCTCCTGAACCCCTGGCTTCAACCTCAGCTGGATTTGTACCTCGCCTTTTGACTCAGACCCTGAAATGTGACTCAAACGCTGACCCTTGATATCAACCCTGGCCTGGAACCTGACTATGCACACCTCTGCTACTCACTGCCTCAGGCGTGCCCCTGTTCTGACCCTTGGTCCTGACTGTCTTTTGGGATCCTGACAAGATGGTACATCAACCTCCACACTGATTCAATACTTAGGCCGGGTTTACACAACAGGCAGCCATTGACAGGATACACACAAGCTATGTACTTTAGTTTGCATATTTACTGTCAATTTAATTATGGTCCCTTACCATGGCATCTCCACTGTGCTGCTTTGACAAGAGATGCCCTCCAGTCAACGCAGTTTTACTCTTTTTGGGGGAGGAGATGGATTTATTGTGCTGATCGGAGAGCACTTCCAGGATCGATTGAGCGAGCCTCCACTGCACGTTCAGTTGATCCCGCTGCATCAATCTGTGCAACCCCGGCAGTGTAGACATACCCTTAGTCTCTAGTGAAGCTTTCAACTGGGTACTAAACTGTAGTAGTGATTTTTGGACTGTAAATCCCTGTCCTATAGAAACAGAACTGAGATCTCCATTTCATTTCACATTGGTCTGAGTCACATTGTTCCGACATACATCGGATGTGAATGAATAATTCAAAGGTGAAAGGCTCTGTAGCCCACTATCAGTTGCCTGCATCATCTAGTCCCTAGTGCATGACAGTATGCCTTTTCAATGTAAGGATTTAGGCCCCAGTATTGCAAACATGCACATGGATAATTTTATGTGTCTGAGTAGGCCTATGAATGTTACTGGAACTGCTGAGAGTAAAGTTGTGCACTTGCTTAGGTACTTGAAAGATTGTCACTTAAGTCATTTGGCTGGGTCAAACTGTGATCCCATTGAAATCAAAAGGAGTTTTGCCAACGATTTCAGTGGGACCAGAATTTGCCCCTCGGTACACAAGCTGTGATTCATAGTTAAGGTTATATGATCACATTGGAAATATATTTGATAATCATGGTCCACATGCATTGCTGGTGTGATTTCACTGACATCAAGCATAGGGGTTGCCTTAGACTCTGCAGTAAAACTAGGCATGCAAATAACCTTGGCAGCAAGGAATACCAGCTGTGGCTGGCCAGAGGACTATGCCTAAACCTCTCAGACACTGATCAGGGCCCTTTGGTTGGCTTCTATTGAACAGAGATGCATTTTCAAGGTCTCCATGCTGATTTTCATAGCCCTGTGTGGTAGCGGCATTAGCTACCTGAGATATTGCCTCTCCTTCTAGGATGATGACATGACAACTTTATTCCATTGGAATAGACATATCTGTATACAAAGAGGGGAGGACTCAGTGGCCGGAAACATAGCTTTCACAAGAGTGGGACACTAGTAAACTCATTCTGGGATGGAATAAGAATGATCCCTCTGTAGAGAACTACATGTTCAAACTAGATGTTCTGTAGTAAACTCTCTCACCGTCATCAGCTCCTTACTTCAGTGGGTGTGACTATATATATAAACAACTGTTAAGTGTGTTGGTCAGACGGAAGGTGTTTGGATGCTAAGGCAATGAGCAAACTTCTAAAAACAGATCAATGGAGTAAGGACAGTGATGATTTTTAGCCCTTTGTCTTATTATAACATATGCATGAAAATAATACATTTTTAAAAACCGTCTAGCTACAATGGACTAAATTTTGTACTGGCTCATACTCCTGGATCCTCATTGACTTTAATAAGCCAAATTCATCGGTCTCATGAGATATAAGACTGCAGAATTTGGCTCTGTATGTTTCCTTTTCTCTGCTGGATTCTGAAGCAAAACCCATGATGGAACAATCGGAAATGATCCACTGTGCAAACTTCTGATTTCCTCAGCTGTATTAAATACTACTTTTTGATCAGTTTAATAATTTGTTATACCACTCTACCTTCCAAGCTCTTCCATAAATTTTCTGATGCCCTTTTCTTATGGAAAATAAAGATGTGCTCAGTTCAGATTTTCTTTCATGTTAGGAGAATTATTAGGCTTCTGTGATATAAATTACAACCAGACTGAGTTTTTAATTAAAAAAAAATCACAAATGGAAAAGTATTGTTTTTGCTGTATTCCAGAGTTACTCTGAAACAGGGTTTAAATGAGAAGGAAAATTTGATAAAGATCTCTGACCTGGCTGCACTATAGATTTCATTTTTATTATAGATTTGTTATGCTTTCTGGGTTTGTTTGGCTTTGGCAATAACAAACAGAACACATTAACCACATGGAAATTTTCATCTTTTTGATGAACTAAACATATTCTTCTTGTTTCCCTTTCCCGCATCATTGACAATAGGCTTTTGTGTCCAACTGTGATAATGTCCTGTGTTCAGAACATACACTTCTCTATATGAATCTAACAGGCAATTGACATCTTGATAGCTTTCTTGTCCTCCATAAGGGCATAAACAAACATAGGCATATGCAGCTCATGCTTAACTGAAGAGGAAAAACTTGTTCTGATTAGCTGTGCCTTAATACACCTGTTAAGCTTAATACATATGTCAGGCACCATCTGTTGAAAAGTTCCCCCTTTCCCTCCTCTCCCCCTGCCCTCCATGCTTTTAATAAGGCACACAAATAAAATGTTAAGATGCTCAAATATTTCAGAGGTAAAGAAATTCATTCTAATGGCTACCCCTCAAGAGTTGAGATTTTAACATAAAAACCACATTAGAACAGAATGAGATTTAAATCAATGAATTGTTCTGTTTAATAGTCACTCACATTATTCACAGAATACCTCAGTGAATTCACATTACCCGTAGGTCACCCCAATAAGGCAATGTGACAATATTAATTGCTTTAAAATATTGTGGTTAAATAATGTATCCAGAGTTATTTAAAAAAAAAAATCATTGCAGTTGTTAAGTCTTTGTCCTCAGATCTCTTTGATGCAATGATTGTCATACGTGTATTGCTTAATTGTGGATAATTTTATAAGCCTTTTGCCACATTTAAAATATTTTATATTCAGCTACCGTGCTATATTGATAACCTACATCTATTATGCCTACATCAGCTATTGATGGAATTTCTTTCTAAAGTGTGACTTCGATTGACTTATGATCTCTAGTGCAACTGGCATTATTGTCTCTGTGCTGTGTTTTGCTTAGAATAAATTTGGATAAATTTAAATCCAGTGGTCTATCTCAAAGCTATGGTGGTCTGTCTAGGTGATGGAGTGATAGTGTTTTTTCTAAGCTAGTGGATCAAGAACATTGGCTGCAATATGTCATTAATACTGCTTTTTAGACTCCTGACTGGGCGGAGTGTGATGTAAATGAATCTTTGAATTTGGCCATGTCCGTGAGCTTTCGCTGTCAGATCACGGTGATTATTTCTTCTTACCAGAAAATTTTTTATTTCCACCTGATGTAGACAGTGCAGGACGGAAGGGTAGTTCTTTCATTTGTGGGGGAGCTTAATTTTTGATACTTGAAATGTGTAGACCTGATTTTTAGAGCTCCCCAGCTCCTGCTGAGGTCAATGGGAGATGAAGGTGCATAGCACCTCTGAAGAAATCTTTAGGGGCTAGATCGACAGGGGGGACGTAGATCCTACTGCGTTGGTTTCATTGGAATTAATGGGCTCAGACTGTCAAAAGTGTTAACCATGACCCAATCATGCTACGAAACTAAACAGTTACACGTGGTTTGGATTTTAAATACAGAGAACTGTCTCCTCAATCCAATGGCAAACAAACCATTAAGAGCTTTGGGGGATATTTTTTTTTTTTTAGCTTTTTATTGAAAAAACAGATGAAAAAGGAAGAACTGATAAAGTTTGAAGTAAAGTTTTCACTCTAACAACATCTTTTCCCCTTCGCTGCAGAGCTCTCATAAGGAACTCCACATGACAGTCTTTTTGATGGAATAAAAAATGCTAATCACTTTGTCCTTTTGGGGGGAAACGGTGAAATTAGTCAAGATGGGCTGGACCTTTCATTGCTGTTGTTGTTAAAATCTGATCTTGTTTCCTTGAAAACACAGCAAAACCAACATGCACAAAAGGGAAGAGAAAGGAACAGCAACAAATCAGAAGTGCCGCTTCTATCTGCAGGGCTGGGTTTCATTGGCGACCTTGCTGCTGGAGAAACACAGACCCAGCAAATGAGTTTATTAGCCAATTTGAGGCCTGGCAATCTTTTACCAGCATTGAGCTGTTGAAGGCATTGTTGTCACTGATTCCCTGGTCACAGGCTCATAGCAACTCATAGCAGCAACCAAAGTTTCACATCCCAGGAGATGATCTGGAATTAGCCAGAGCCAGTGGAGGTGGCAGCATCTGGTTGCTGTCTCTGGCCTGGTAAGGACAGGATGATGTTGGCCCAACAGTGTGATGGTAGATCCTGGCGGCTCAGGAGATTGTGGTGATGGCATTCATGATAGTTAAGCTCACTCCTTTCAGTCCATCCATTTCCCAGTTGCTTTGATTGCCCCTATGACTCACTCCTCCCCCCCCCACAATCTGGACTGGTGTGTAGCTGTGTCACCCCAATCCCTCACTCCTGACCTGGCTCACTCTGCTTTGCTCTGTGAACCACCCACTCCTGATTCGGCTCACGTCCAGTCTTCTGTGAGTAATCGGTCCCTGACCTAGTGAAGGAGCGCTTCTGGCCAGCCGCTCATGGGACTGACCCCCTGCAAACACCCCCAGCCCCAGATGCAAGGCCCAGGAACTGCTGTCTTACAGAGTTCGGTTTGGTACACTGCATCCTGCAAGCTCATTACAATAGTTCATCAATTTATGAGAGAAATTGATATGCAGCAACTCAATCACTCTAAGTGAAGTCTCTACACACACTCAACCCACATGCACTGCTTTAGATAAAACAAACAAACCAATAAATTTCTTGACTACAGCAAGATTTTATGTGATTATAAACCAGAAAAATATGAATCAAGGTTTAATCGCAATTAATTAAAAGACAAATCGAATTCTAAACTCAACTCAACACTTTAGTAGCCTTATAGTCCCAAATAATGCTCACCATAGGTTGGCTGACTCCTTTTCAACCAGGCTTCCACCACCACCTGTGGGCAGTCTGTCAGTTGCTTGTTGTTGCTTTGTAAATGGATTCCAAGGGAGAGCTCCAGAGACGAAAACGCCTCTGTCTTTAACATGTTTCCTCATCACCCCCTGGGGTCAGTTGATTGGCCATGTCCGGCAATGGACATGATTTCCTCCACTTGAATCAAAGGAGCGTCACCTTATCAGGTGTTCAGGCCAGTCCACTGTTTCTGTATGCATGCCTCTGCAAGGCAGGAACCCTCACTTTGCTTGGTGTTTGCCTGGATGTATTCAAGGCATGTGAGACCCACCTTTGGGACTATTATATAGCTGAGTTTCATATCTATACATATGTGACATTGCAGGAAACATGCTATCATAACAATAATGTTCAGTATGCCATGAGCATTCCAAAAACACCTTACATGGCATACTTTGCATTAGACAACACACAGTTGGTGAGCATGAATAATACACAAATCACATCATAAAGGTGGACAAGGGGTACATCATGTCACAGCCCCCCATCTCTTATTAAGGACCCAAAAGGAAGTGACAGACAGATAAGCACACCCCCTAATTATTTTATCCACCAATCAGGTTCAATTTCCAACACACTACTTTTGATTTATGAATTTCTACTTTCATTCTTCTTTTGTTTAACATGATCTCAACACCATCTTCGGGCTGTGTGAGCAACCCTTTTTTGTTTTGACTAATACAGGGTTTCAGTTCCCCTTTTATACTTTGTTCTAAACAATTTTATATAGCAGTCTGAGCTGGGCTTTTGCTATGTTGGACAAATTAGGTACAGGCAACTGCACAGTGGAATCCACTGCCCCAGGTTAGGCACCCAGGCTTCCTGTGCAACACCTGAGAAGAGAGACACTCTGAAGAATGGGGTCCACCTAAGCAAGCCAATAGGAAATATGGAGGAGAGGAGCAGAGCTTAAGCCTCATCAGTTAAGTGCCTAAATCTGGGCTGCATGGACATGCCTATCTCCCATCTGGGATTCTCAGCTATGAACCTGTTCCTAGAGTTAGGTGCTGAAACCATTTCTCATTAAACAACAAACAGAGGCAGTGCTCCCCTTTAGCCCCATGGTTAGTGAACTCAGCTGTGATGTAGGAAATCTGGGTTCAATTCCTCATCCCAAGACTGTTTACATGAAGTGGAACAGTGTTAATAAAATATCCCCTAGCCCTCTGGTTAGATGAGGCTCAAATCCCTCCTCCAAATTACACAGATTGGAGATTTGAACCTGGATCTCTTTCCTGCATCCTGGTTGAGTTTTCTAACTCTAGGCTAACAACATGGTGGGGTTGCCACTCTAGGCCCAATCTAAAATGTGGCCTCTAAGAAAAGCTACCAGATGTGGCCTCACAGGAAAGATAGGGTCCCACTGAGGCTCAAGTGTGTAATAGGCAACAGACATCAGGACTTGGGTGACTGTGTGCAAGTGCATGTACATGGGCAGATTTTTAGGTGCCTAGGGAAATTTACCAGTGTAGATAGAGGCTTCTATGCAATTTAGGCACCTATAAGTTTAAGTGGTAGCTAAGCGAGGGTTTTGAATCATAGGATCATAGAATCATAGAAGATTAGATTTGGAAGGGACCTCGAGAAGTCATCTAGCCCAACCCCCTGCTCAAACCAGGACTAACCTCAGCTAAATCATCCCAGCCAGGGCTTTGTCAGCTGCAACTTAAAAACCTTTAAAGATGAGATTCCACCGCCCCCTAGGTAACCTATTCCAGTGTTTCACCGCCCTCCTAAAGATCTAAATTTTGGACTTAAGCACCTAAAGTGGCAGTCAGGCACCTATATCCCTTTGTGGATCTAGCACTAGGTGCCTAAATATTTATGTAAAGGTTAACTTTAGGCACCTACATTTGAAAATGTTAGCCTTATGCTTTAAGTTCTTTGTACTTCAATATCCATATCTGTATAAGAGGAGTAATAATACTTATACACCTGTGAACTTTGTTGGTGAACTCAGACAGGAAGTATTTAAAAAAAATCTACCAAGGAAGATGCATGTACAATCAAATTATAGTAGTTATTTTATGAAAAATATTATGTAAATTTATACAAAAATTGGATGAGGGTCCCTAGTTCCTGGCATGTTCCGAATGCCGATGAGTGTTACAGAATTTAGGCACGTCCAGGTTTTTTTTTTATTCTCATCCAAATTGAACCTTCAAATCATTTGAGGTAAACCCTGCAATTACAGCAACCTAATTAAAGCCGATCAAATACTATGGATTTATGTCTCTCAGCTTTGCATGCTGCTAAGAGTGGAGCAAAGTGACACATACCTCTCTCTGAAGCCTAATCAAGTCCAGGCTTATTAACATATAAAATATCTTCTGCAAGATAATAAGCAAAATAAATGAATACATAGTTTGGCTAGATATATCATTGATGGGATGGACTTTATCATTGCTCGCAAGGATCAATCAATAAGTCACATGATTAAAAGCAGTTAAAAGAAACAGCACATCAGTTCAAGAAATGCAAATCAGCATAAGAATAAGATAGAATGGTATCCAGTAATAAATCAGTGCTGTAACCATGAGAAATAAATTCCAGTCTTTTATATTCAACTATCAAAGTTCTGATGTGAGTTGGTGCTAGACACAATGTTTTTCCAGGTTGCAATTTCATTATGGTTACAATTAAATAGGCTATTGCCATGTAGCACTTTATCTGGCCAAATGTAATTCAACTGACCAAACTACTAGATTTCTAATGTCAAATTTTAGATTTTCTAAGAATACATTTCTCAGATTTCAGTGTTGGTGCTTCCCCTCCCAAAGATCTCTTACCCTAACCCTGAACAGGAAATTGTCTTAATCCTAACCATACCAAAAATCAGTTAATCCATGTAAGTACTTTGATAGTTCCCTTCACCATGGAATCTATCTGGATTCTGAAAAACTCCTAGGAGAAACCTGAAGTGTAGAGATCCTAATGCTTTGTGAACATATGAATGTTCAAAAACTGAACTACAATTATGAAGGAGTAACCAAATTTTAAATACATTCATAATGTAATTGTCCTTATAAAAAATAAGGACACTTGTTGAATAAAATATATTTGATATTCAACTCAGCAGCGTCTTCTGAATTAGCCCCTGCATAGTAATGGTTAAATTTAGGGCTTGTCTTCACTGCAGAGTTAACTCAGCATCTTACTCATGTTTTCGTTAATCTGGCTCCCATCCACATACAGAAACCTCCCATCCAAGTGTGTTTGGTGCTTTGCACCCAAGCTTGCAGGCTGGCCTGGGGATATAGACTAAAGCCTGAGTGCTATTTATAATTCAGCTGGTTACCGGGCTGCCTTGCAGAGTGGATGCAGGCCTAAGAAACTCAAATGCTGATAGTCCTCTGATGCCTTCCCACGATTCCTCCTAGGCTGGATTGTCTTCCAATCTACCTACTCCCTTCTTTTGCACCAGAAGCCACCTACTAGTCCATATACACTCATTTGTCACTTAAAGCCTGTAGTGCATATGGCTCATTGTAGCTACAACACTTCTCCTGAGCTTTTACAGGACTTGAACAGATGAGATAGCATCGAGACAATAGTCCTCCCAGCTTGATGCTTTGGCCAAAGGATGACTGTAAGGTTTTGGTGGACCTATGGTCTGAGAGCAGTTAGAGCCAGAGCTCTTCCAGAACTACTCTGTTCTACAATGCCATCTCCAAGAAGATAGCAGAGGGAAGGATTCACCAGGTGGACCCTGAGTGCATGGAAAAAAAATAAATCCTTCAAAAACATGCACTGGAAGAGCAAAGACCAGAATGCTCCATCCAGCAATTGCCCAAGAATGTTACTATTGTACAAGGAGCTGAACCAGGTGCTCAGCCCTGGTCTGAGCACAGAGCCCATTTTCGTGCTGGATGGCTGAAGTTTCTGAGTAGAGTTAGCACTCAACCAGATGTGTAGGTCCCAGAGGAGCTGGAGCAGACCCTAGGAACACTGGAACCGAAAGACACAGAGCAGAAATCAACTGCCTCAAGGGACAGCCAGACCAGAGCCCCAGGAATTATCCAGGGAGGAGACAAAAGAACAGATGAAGAAAGGGTGGCAGAGGAACCAGCATCACAGCAGCTGGGTAAGGTGGAAACCGCCATCTTTGTAACTTCCATTTAATCTAAGTGGCTAGCCAAAAATTCAAGGTCTAGAAGATTGCTTTTAGGAGGAGAAATTGCTGATAGCCAGGTATGTCTTTGATACATTATTTACAAATAATGTGCACAGTCCTATATCCGAACACAGAAGGGATCAAAGAGCAGAACAGAGTTTCTTTTTCTCCAAGTACCAAGAATGCTTTCTTCAGTCCTACCTCTGTTCCAAAAACCTCACCCCAGGTTTCCTCCAGGGGTCAGCCACCATGCTTTCAGCTGCTGTCAGGCCTCTTCCCCACCCCCACCCCAATACAATGATCAGCAAAAGCTCCTGGATGGGTTCCCATGTACCTTTTCGTCTGCGATGGTTCAGGAGAGCAAGTTATAGGTGGTCAGGCCTACTGATCCGAGGCCAAATCTGAGAGCCCAAGATCAAAGATCAGAACCATAGTCAGATACTGATTGCCAGTGCTGAGGGTCGAACAGAGTCCGATCTGAGGATTAGAACCAAATTACCTGGAATGAGGGAAAGCAGGAGCAGGGCTGTTTCCGAGGCAGGAGGAGGGCTGGAACAGGACTGGACCAAGTCCAGGTGCAGGGCATTGCTGAGGCAGGAGTAGAGCTGGGAGTGAGATGAGCAGGGAGGTAGAGAATCTATGGGCACGTGCTTTGAACAGCCAATTATTATGACAGTTATTGGAACTACAGAGGGAGATGCTGGAGCAGGACCACCAGAACCAGGCTTCAGCACTAGCCAAGTTGGAAATGGGCACATCGTTGGCAGTGGATTTCTCTGGGCACAGCTTGGTAATGAGGAAGCAGGACCACCCATTACAGCAGAAAGAATGACAGCAGCAAAGGAACCTGTTCTAGTGGCCGCTTGGCATGGTGGCCAGCAGGACACATCAGCCTAGAGCGTCCGCTGGTCCCACGTCAGCCTGCCTTCCACATTATCACAGCCTTCAGCTACCAAACAATTCTGGGTGGGGAATGAGCCAGTCAATGTAGTCCATGCATGTTAATATAATTGGGCAGGTGTACCCACTGCATCCCTCCATGCAGCCAGAGTGGAAGAACAGATACACTGACGATGAGCAATTCTGCTACATGACACTATTTCCCAGTTGTATTGTTTTCTTTGTTCATTAGTTTTGATTTCATTTGCACTGTAGTTTGGGATTGCTTTGCACGTTCTGTGCTTGCATTTTCTTTGTGGTAGCTGGAGTGTGCCTGTGGGTTTTGCTTCTTTTCTAAGAACTGGTTTTGTTGTTCAGCCCCTGGGTATAGGAGCACATGGCAATAAAGAGACGGGAACTTCAAAACAAATATTTTAATTTAATACATAAAATTGATTATCTTACAGAGTAATTGACACAGCACACTAACATATTGTGCTCATGTTAATTTGACCCTCTTCTCCCCTCCAGGCCAAGGATGGGGAAACATGAGGCATCACTGCATGATTCCCACCCACCTCCCACTTTTTTTCCCTTCCTCTCTCCTGGAACCAGCACCAGTTATCAGTAGCAGTTATGGCTGCTTATAGTAAATCAGAACAGGCATGGACCTACTTCTAGCCAAAGTACTCCAACTTTTCTTTACATGTACCATGCAATGCACTGCATGCCTCAATACCATGACTGGCATTACACACATTGGCATCCAACTTTTTTGTGGGCAGCACCCTCTTGCCTTTTCTCAGCAAAAAGGCACATGCCACCACCCTCCTGTAACTACTGAGCAGGCAACTAAACCTTCCTCTCCCAGGTGCTCTCATATCAGACCAGGACATCGTGATAAATGTGTGATCGGGCCTCATTTTTAGGCCTGCACCAGATGCAAGCTCACCTGCTCCAAGCCCAAGAGGGTAGAGAAGTCTTCTGACCCAGTTCCAACCCTTCATCCTGAACCTGAGTCAGCCCTGCCACGGTCTCCTGGCCATTGGGTCAGCATGGCGGTGGCCACCTGCACCAGCAGATGCATGGCCTGTTCCTTCTGTCTACAACTCCCTGCTCTGCTGTGTGTCAGAGGCGCTGTGACTCCTCAGCCCAATAGCTCTGCAGCACACACAGCACTGTGGGTGGTGGCAGCTTACAAGAGCAGGACACGCTTATGTACCCCATGGGCAGTGGGAGGAGAAGAGCCCACTTGACCTGAGCCTGAGAGGGTCTGGTTCCCTTCTCACTGGACCGGACACTTGTAGCTGGGTCCCATTAGGTTGCAAGCTCTATGTCATGAGCCAGAGGCATAATGGCAGGGCCTCCCCAATAACAGTGGGCACAGTCTCCCCATCAGTATCCATATTATGGAGTGGGAATAAAATCCCTGCTTGTCCAAATTCAGAAAATGTGGATGACCACAATACGCTGGCTGAGTGCATGATGTCAGTGCATCCCATGTTGGTGTCCATCAACTTGCCTCTGTGGGCCACCAAGGCCTGCCTACTGATCAAGCAGTATATTTTCTAATTCACATTCACATGCACTGAGGTGAGGGCACACTAATAACACCAGCACAGTTCAGGGAACACCATTCAAGCAAAACCTTCTGTCACAGGGTCAGCTCACTGCTAGGACTGCCTCCTTCTCGCTGCTCTGAGGAGTAGCTCCTTCCAGGTGCTACGCCTGCCTCTGGCAGTCTCTCCACTTGTCATCCTCTTTCATCCTGCGGCCCCTCTTTCTCCAGGAGCTACAGCTTCCTTTTCATGACTTGGCCTCCAGCTAGGTCACAAGGGTCCTCCCCTTCTGGGGTATCAACGTTTTATAGGGTGAACTGTCCCAGGATGTCTGCTCTCCCCTGCTTGGTCTGTGCTACTTGCCCAGTGGATGGTAGTGGAGCCCATGCTCGCCCTCTAATCTGAGTTCCAACTCAGGGACCTGCTAGTCAGCATCCTAGGTCTGCCCTATCCTATGCCTTGCTTCTTTTCCCCTGAGTCTTTAATACCTTTCTGGCTGCCCCATCTCTCTGGGTTTGCCAGCCACCCACCTCCCATCTCCCAGGGAGTGACTCCTAAACTACTTCCCAGCTGATCTCGGCTTCTGAGCTTTATACAGGCCCTTCCTCTTCCCATACGGCTGAGCCTCATCTAATTAATCCCTGCTCCCTGGCTCCTTCTCCAGGTTCTTCTTGGGCAGCTAATTGGCCTACCTAGCTACCTTAACCCTTTCAAGCCTTTGTGGGGTGGACACCCCATCACACCTGCTATTCAGTGACACTTCCATTCTGCACCAGCTGTGGGTGAAACACAGCAATAATTGCTTTATCCATCTCCAAAGCACCAACAGTTAAATTACCAATGCCAAACTGATTAGTCGTCAACCTGTAGCAGTCTGGGGAAGCCAGCTTTCCAGATGGCAATGGCACCCAATTCTGGATTGGTAGGGTCTCTGTCATCTGTAAATCCTGGTTCTGAAGGACTCTTCACACAACTCCAGAAAAAGGTCCTTCCTCATGCTGAAGTTCTGGACACATTACTTGTCATCTCATATCTGCAGGATGATTTAGTCCTTCCCACTACTCTGTACTATTGGTCTGCTCCAGAACCACTGGTTAGCCACAGGGAATTCCACAGCTATTAAAACTTGATTCAGCTGTCTCCACTCCGCCATTTGTGCATACAGTCAGGATGATCTTCTTCATAGAATACACTGCTGCCTACTCAGGGTGACCAGTTACTGCTGAAATGCACTCCACTCTGACTCATGCCTTGTATCTGTGTTCTATTTCCAAAATGAAAGTGCCATTAATGCCAACAGCTGGAACAGGTCACCATTACAATTTGGATCCACACTTAGCCACCAGTTGGAATGGAGGACGCAGCCCAAAATCTAGAGCATGCCAAGCTGAAAGTACTTTAGTTTACTGAGTTGATGAGCTAAAGCCACTTCTGTACAGATGCCCAGAAAGGACAGACAAGTGCTCCCACAATATACAATAAAAGCATTCATAGAACAGCTCAATTTACTGCAGCATTAAAAAAGATGGGATCTGACCCCAAAAGTGAGTACAGCAACGTGTGGATGTAATTGAGTAGACATACTCATGAATGGCTTTGCAGTGTGACTATTCAAACTCAAGCAAGGCCAATCTAGGTGCTCCCATGGAGGTTCCAATCACTGGAGTTAACTCAACCCTGAAATAGAAGACGAGTTAGACTTACCATCCCAGGTACTTCTTCTAGAATTCATTTTTTTTATAGGGAGATTAAAAAGCAAGGACATGGGAACTGATATGAAAACAAACTCTTTGGGGGTCATTGTTTTTTTAAACTCCAATCCAGCAAAGCACTTAGTCATGCATTTACCTTTGAGCATGTAGGTAGTTCAGTTAACTTCAGTGGGACTGCTTATATGCCAAGCACATGTGAAAGTTCTCTGGTGAATCAGGGCCTTTGTTCTTCTCTCACATATCTTGATGACATATCTTCCTCTTCAGATCAGGGTCACTGGCTGTTCAGCATAATCTTCCATATCTTAGCTATATGTTCAATGTGTCAACTACTGTAAGGCTCATCTTCTTAGCACACCATGACATGATGGATCTGAATTGCTCCTGTCTATTTTTGGGCTAATTCTGTTGGTAAACAATATCTAGAAGTCTCATTTCCTTTCATCTGTTGTGGAAGAAATTTGTATTCGGAGGGCTAGGTAACTCAGAATTCTCTATCATGGAATAATTTAGAAAATTAGTTTCTTTTTGTCAAAGTGATGCTCCCTGAGACTGGTATACATAGTTAATATAACTACCTCCTGTTAACATTGTAAATAGTTAAGGAAATAAACACATAATGGATTAAAATCTCTTCTAAGTGACGCTTTTATATAAACCAAAATTAGCTGAACCATCCTTGATATTTTTCCAGGATCTGTTTAAAATAAAAATGCAGGCATTCCTTCCAAGTTATAATACTCTAGACTCTTATGCTTAATCTGACAGATGCATATTAATAATGGTGAAATTTCTTCCTTTAACTTTCATGGAATCAGTGTATTACTATTAGATGCAAAGTATCTTCAGTATTGGGAAACTAGCTCATTAGATAAATTCTTCTTCAGCCCATTCCTGACAGAAACAATGGCTTCTGATCTTAGTTTGCAATTAAAAAAAAAAAACAAACAAAAACCCTCAATAAATTCAAGTATCAATATACAGTGTTAAAAATTACTACCAATTCAGTTGGTTACTACATTACAGAGTAACCAAACTAATTCTACAGAACATTGGCTGGCATGTCTACAGAGGTCTATCACAAAAAGGGGATTTGAACCTTCATATTCTTCAGTTAAAGAGAAAAATTCCCTAGGGGCAAGAGGAAAAATATATATTTTTAAAAGCTTTACCAACTTAAAAAAAAAATCCTGTGCCATATCTAGTGCTGAGTTACAATCCCGCCTATAAAGAGTAAGTGTAACCCGTCCGTGCCCAGGGTAGCCCACTGATAATGCCAGGGTCAGGGCAGGCTGCAAAAGGAGAGCAAATTCTCCCAGCACTGGTGGGTGACACTGCAGTCAGACTTCTCAACCAGCCACAAACAGTGCTTCTGATTCCCCCACACAGGTTATCAAGAAGCCACTGTGCAAATACACACAGCCCCCTTTACTGCATTTCAGTCTCTGGCTCCCAAACTGACACTAGGTCCAGTAAAGAGACCAGTTATTTAAACTCTATGCTCTTTACTAAAAGATTCCCTCTGATCCCAAAGGACCAGCCACAGTACCAGTTCACTATAAATTTGGATCTTACCCAAAATACCACGCTGCCAGCCAATCCTTTAGTAACTAAAACTAAAGGTTTATTAATAAAAGAAAAACAAACAATAAGAGAAGTGTTAAAGGCTTAAAGCAATCAGATATATACAAATGATTTGAAAGTCCATATACATCAGGTTTCTAGAACAATTGTGGAGTTGTATAGTTCCTCTGGTATACATCCAGTACCTGGATGGGTCTAAGTCCTTCAGTTCAGTTGCAAAGTGCGTTGATCCAGAGGTGTGTCCGCAGCTGGACAGGAACAAGGAACAAGACAAAAGACAAAATGGCTTCTGTGGTTTGATCTTATATACCCTCTGTTGCTGGCCATGTGGCTTGTGGAACTTTACAGGAACCAAAATGGAGTCCATAGTCACATGGGCCAATCCTGGTAACTCTTCAGGTATGCCTTTAGTTTCTTCCTAGGCCTTTGGCTTTTGTTAAGGTCTTGATGGGCCATTAAGCGGGCTATTGTCCTGTGGCCTTTCTGTCTGGAGTGTGTCTTTTACAGCACAGTTTGAAATACAGGTATATCAAAGGTCTCCATAACTTTCTTCACACATATAAAACATGAACACAAATATTATCATCCTATTTAGCATATTATAACCTTTCTAACAGTACCTGACATGGCATGTCTTACATGAATCATTATGATTTTGACATATTAATGTCACATAACACAAATGCCCCCCCCTCCTAATGCAGTCCGCATGACAGTAAGTAGTAGACTCATAGACTCATAGACTCATAGGTCAGAAGGGACCAATA
>ML675616.1:60085750-60125450 GCA_007922155.1 Mesoclemmys tuberculata | reverse complement strand
TCTTTTCTTTTCTTTTCTTTTCTTTTCTTTTCTTTTCTTTTCTTTTCATTACTGCATTTACCCAAACATCACTTGTGAAATTTGCCCAGAATATAGGAGAATAAGAAGACAGGTAAAGCTAGCAGAGGCAGAGTTACAGAAAGGTTTAGAAAGTGAGTAAAGGGAGACTGGATTTGATGAAGAGAGAAGAACCCAGTGAGGGATTTAGGGACTGAGCCAAAGCCATGGCCAGACTCTCACTGAGTTAAATAGGCTTTGTGTCAGGCCCTTATTCGGTAGGACAGTGAGCTACAGTGATATGAAAGAAAAATATTTAAGGTAATGAGCTATAAGGGGACTGTTCACCCAAAAGTTTAAAAAGAAACCAAAACACTCAGTTCTAGCATAGCACCTTTTTTAGCAAGTTCTTGGATGTCACTTAGGGCCTGATCCAAAAACCCATTGAAACTGCCCAGAGGATTCCTATTGACTTCAGTGGTCTTTGGACCAGGCCTTAAATTATGAACTAATAATCCCCAAATGTTCCTCAAATTTCCCCGAAGCAATGCATTCAGAAAGAATAAATCTATTTCAGATGAAAATATCTCTTTTTCAGTTGAGGAAGAGTCTGCTATCTTCACATGCAAAATCCAGAAGCTCTACTACTTGAGCCAAAGGAGACTATCCAGTAGTGGAAAATACCTCTTTGCGGGCATCTAGTCACTTACAAAAAAAGCCATCAGCAATTGCTGCTAAGAGACATATTCAGTATCAGTATTGCTGCTTATGTCCGCTGTAGTTTGAAACTCTTTTCCAAGCACTACTTTGAATTAAGTAAATCACAGTAGCATTCCAACAGCTCCATAATCTTTAATGCAGCACTTTACCAGTATATTTAGACTCCAAATATATTCATATCAGTACCATGGAAGCTATGAAACCCAATTGCTATAACATGACTTCCAAGGAGAATGAAAGCTTTTACTTTTTTAGCTATCCTTTTACATCAGAGACTTACTGTGGCAGGGATTTCTTTAGTGTAAGGCAAGCCCAGGCTGGTAATAAAACCAGCTTTCATTCATTGTATTATGTGTTCACTACTACTCAGTTTTATTTTAAAAAATCTTGTCTTTATGGAATATGTTGTTCAAATGCCTGAAGTAGTAATTATTGAAATTAATATTGATATTGATGTTCCTATATTTCAATTCATATATCACTGTAAGGAGAATTCATTAGTTCTATGTCATGGGTATTAGACATCAGGGAGTGTTTAAGCTGAATTTAGTGCATTTTATTGTTATGATTAATTGTATTTTTATTAATTAGTATATAAA
Source organism: Mesoclemmys tuberculata (assembly GCA_007922155.1). Taxonomy (NCBI): domain Eukaryota; kingdom Metazoa; phylum Chordata; order Testudines; family Chelidae; genus Mesoclemmys; species Mesoclemmys tuberculata. The sequence goes on along the minus strand of ML675616.1, from coordinate 60,124,134 downwards.
ACAATCTACTAGGCCTCTTTAGTTCTATTTCTTTGTTGCATTGGGTTTTGATACGACAAGTACTCATGTGGTACAAAGTGCTTGGTAGACAGCAAAGCTAGTATTACAGTAGGAAGCTATGAGCACGCACAAGAATGATCAAGCATTTAGGGCCCAAGATTTCAATGGAAGTCAGATCAGGCCTTAAATGTAGTTCACACTGAGTAGATGTAAATCTCAAGATCACTGCATGCCTGCCACCTTACACACAAGAGTGCAGTGAAGGTGCAGGGATAATGTGTGGATGAAAAATGGGCCTGTTTGAGGAGGCATAAAATGAAATATGATCTTCAGCATAGCCAAATTAGGGATTTAGCTAAGCAGTTCCACTTGGGTCTTATTCCTGCTTCTAAACCAGAGTAACTTGAAGACAATACAGCAGCACTCTCATTAGCGCAAGATAGTGTTTACCTACATCACTTGTCTTGCGTATGATTTTTTCATTTATACTTATAGTCACAGCACTCTATGCCTTTCCAGTGTTGTGGGGTTTTTTTGGTTTTTTTTGCAATGACTAAATTAAGTGTATTCTGTTAAGCACATAAATAAAATATGTTGGGAACAGGAATAGGACCTCTCTTTAACTCTTTTCAAACTATTAATTGAGTGTATAGAACCAGATCTTTCATTCCTTCTAGCAGTTTGGGGTACTTACAAAGTGCTGAATTAGGCTTCCAAGTATCCTTTTGAAAAAACTCTTCATAATAAGACATTATAAGATTAGCTGAAGCAATACAAATTCAGACTAGAAAGAGGGGATGCATTTTTAGCTGTGAGAGTAAATAATCTTTGGAACAGCTTCCCTAGGGATGTGCTTTCATTGCTTAAAGTCTTCAAATCAAAAACATGTGTCTATCTAAGACTCCCAACCAGAAGTTGTAAGTTTGATGCACAAATCACTTAGCAAAATTCTATGGTCTGTGTTATGCAGGAGGTCAGACTAGATGATCCTAATAGTTCTCTGAAAACTTCCGCTCAATGCACAGCAGTGGTCAAAAAGGCTAATAGTGTGTCGGGAACTATTGGGAAAGAGAGAGAAAATAAGACAGAAAATATCACAACCCCACTATATAAATCCCCCATGGTACGGCCACACCTTGAATACCGTATCCAAATCACTCCATCTCAAAATGCATATAGTGGAATCCAGAGGAGATTCAGAGAAGGGCAAGAGATGATCAAGGGTATGAAACAGTTTCCATATGAGGAGAGACTAAAAAGATTAGGGCTATTCATCTTAGAAAAGAGATGACTAAGGCAAGATAAGATAGAGGTCTATAAAATCATGAATGGTGTGGAAAAAATGAATAGAGAAGTGTTGTTTAACCTTTCACACAATAGAAAAACCAGGGCTCACCCAATGAAATTAATAGGCAACTGGTCTAATACAAACAAGAGAAAGTATTTTTTCACGCAATGCACAACTTGTGACCAAGTCAGGCCAGAGCCATAGCTCAATTTACTTGCTATTAGTATAAATCAAAGTAATTGTTCAATGTAGAAGGGTGTGTGGGGAGTTCAAACTTCATGAAAACTAGGGGAATGTTACTTGTATTGTTTTCATTTATTTGTTCCTGTTGTAATGTAACAGCAAATATTTACACTGCATATACCCCTGTAGCTAAATAACCCACCAAACATGAATGAAGCCTTAGAGAATGCAAATGAAGAAAAGTGCTAATTTCAAAGCAAGTGGCCATTATGCTCATGGTTGAAGGCAATGACTCAAAGGGCATTCCTCACTCGTCATCATCAAAAGAAAAATCTGTGTGAGTAATGACACCATCAGCTTGGATTCTGTGAGAGAAAACTATAAATTGGATTAATTAAAAGATCCTTTATCTCTGAATTGTTTGGATTCTAACAGGGAAGTGTACCAGATGCAAAGCAGAGATCCTCAGAGACAATCTGGGTACTCTGAAAGATTTTTGGGAAACTGACAGATTATGACCTCAGAGCCACCATTTGGAATTACAAACTTTGACTCACCTGTTAATATATTTACAATAACTCTCATTCCCTTTTCCTATCTAATAAACCTATAGTGAGTTTACTATAGAACTGGCTGCCAGCGTTGTCTTTAGTGTAAAATCAGGAATACCAATTGATCTGGGGTAAGTGACTAGTCCCCTGGGACTGAGAGCAACCTGATGTTTTGTGATTTTGGATTTGAGTAACCTATTATCACAAAATCCAGTTTGTCTGGAGTGGCTCACAACTGACAGTGCCTCCCTCAGGGCAGACTGTTAGAAAAACAGGGCAGACACCCCAACCTGGTGGTGTGTCCTATAATTAGATTTCACCAAGCCAATAACTAGATCGCTATACTAGTCTTACTACAGAGCCACAGACAGTCCCCTTAGTCTCTCCAGTGTATCTTGCCACTCAGACAATGTGACACAACTAATTTATGGAACTCATTGGCATGGGATACTGTGATGGCCAAAAGTATAACCGGGTTCAGAAAAGAACTAGGTAAGTTCACAGAGAATAGGTCCATCAATGACTATGCTCCCTGCGTGGGGTGATGCTAAACCAGAAACCAGGAGTGGCAGACAAGGGTGGATCATTTCATAATTGTCCTGTTCTGTACAGTCCCCTGAAGGTCTGGTAAGAGGGCAACTGTCAGAGAGTATTCTGGGCAAGATGGACCACGGTGTGGCAGTGCTTACGTCTTATCCCGTCTGACTGTAAAATTTATGAGGCTTTCTTTGACTTTTGGTCTGATCTAAAACCCATAGAATTCAATGTGAATATTCCTACTGATTTCATTGGGCTTTGGATCACATCCTTACAGAATATTTTGTGATATCTGAACTCAGTTTTCAAGATAGTGAGAAATGTAATAGGTAAGAATGGTCTTTAAACACAGTACGGTTTTATTTGAAGTCAGCTCATTTTGCAAGACCCGACTAAGCTGCTTTTCTAAGGAGAATCCCTGCTGCAGAGTTGTTTTCCATTTCATCGTGAAGGAGAGGGGACAGCAAGAGCAGCAGATGTTCAGTGGTAGTTCCACACACAAGGTGAAATTTACCCCCGTGCAGAGGGCTAGCACAGAGCCTACGGAACAATTAAGTCCCACTTATTCCTCCAGAGTAAGACTTATTTACTGGCACAGAGGCCCATTGCCGGGTGTCTGCATACGGCTGAATTTCACACAGGCAAGCTTGCAGGATTGGTGCTTTGTTATATTGCATCTATGTGGTATTTTGTATTCCAGTTTTCTTTATTAAACATTAATATGATATATTATGTTGCTACATGTATACCACAGAATATACAGAATATGTAATGGGGCCAAGTTATCGTGACATTTGGAACCTAATCTTTTGTATTTCCTGACTTTTCATTTTAACTGTGCAACAATGCTGAATGAGCAGCTTTGGGTTTGTTTCTTTGTTTCATTTTATGTATATCTATATATGGGGCCAAATCCTTCTTGTCTCACACACATAAGTTGTTCCATTGGCTGTAGTGAGATTGGCTTAGCAAAACAAGCAGGATTTGGCCAATGGTCTGTAAAGTGCTTTGGGATTTGGGAGAGGATAATTTATTACACTTGTTTCTCAGATTTGCTGTGTAGATGACTCTGCCCATTTTCCAGGATCTCCAGACTGTGGAGAATAGTGTTTTATTTTATTGATAGCTCGATCATGATGGTGAATCCATTTCAGTATGCTGTACACTGTGTTACCTGAATTTCAGTTATCATGTGGCTTCCCTAGGGTTCTTGGTTTTGTTCATTCAAGATTAATGAGACATTGGTTTTCCATTAAGAAGCTATTTAAAAATATATTTAATTAAAATGAGTTATGTACATGAATTAATACCATTTGCCCTTTTCAGTGTATTGGGGATACATTTTGTCTGTTTTACTCTCAAGCAGGGGCCTAACACTGGCAATTTTATACTGATGTTACTGGGTTCCGATGATTAAAATAAGCCTAGATGCATAAAAGGCTGAATTTTGAGAATAACAGTCTCCATTTTGTGGGCTTAATCTGCACGCATATTTGTGTACCTGGAGTTGAATTGTGGGTACAAATCAGGTAGCTGGAGGCACAAATGCTCAGATTTCTATTTGCAATTTATTTAATAGACAAATTTTGCAGACTCAAATTGTACCCACAAAAAGGAACGGTTTGAAAACATAACCCAATCTGTGCTGATAAACTATATTGTGATTACACTGTCCATATATATGGATGGATAGACATATATAGACACTTAGTCAGTGCTAACATTTTAAAGCATTTTGAACAAATCATATCTGTCTCATTTTGCTTAACTATATTAGCATTGACACTAGGCATAGAAAACCAGATAATGTTTAGATTTTTGGTTCTTTGGGTCAGCCCCCCTGCTCCCATTGAAGTCAGGGGGAATTTTGCCATTAACTTCAATGGCACCAGAATTAGGCCCATGTTAGTTAACTCTTCTGAGCAGAACCCACAGAGTGGCTCCTTTCAATTAAATCTGATAGCACAGGTGGAAAGTCAAAACATTTTTATTTTCTCTCTGTTCTGAAATGTTTCTGTAGATATTTCTCAGAAAGGTTTCTTATTAAAGGTGAAATACTTTAGCTTGAAATTGCAACATGTGTTCTCTTACTAGCATTTCATTTTGCTCTTCATTCACAGCTCTCAAAAGGGCAGCCATCTGACTGCCTCGATGTATATATCACATAATGTTACGACTTCACAGAGTGCTTTACAGGAAATTAATCCATGACGGGATGCACACTAGCTGCAATTATAATAAAACTCACTAAAGAACTAATTCACAATTAAAAGGTAAACCATACAATCAGGTTATTGGTTAAAACACTGTAATCTAACGCCTGGTCTATACTGCTGCTGAAATTCAGAGCAGTCAAGAGCAGTCAAGAGGAGAAATGTAAGCTACGCAGAGTAGCTTGCATAACTCCCGTCCACTTTGTAACTTCCATTTAGTGCACCATCTCCACTTGGCTGTGCCAACAGTAAATGCGTACCTGTCGACGCAGTGCTATGTTTTTTTGGAGGTGGTTTTAATAGGTCAATTTCCGGATCGATTAAGCGGGTCTTCACTTCCACTCAATTGATCCGGATAGATTGAGCTGACAGCAGTCAGTGTAGACATGCCCTAAGTTGTCTCTGTGTCATGAAGTTCTGTTGAAGAGTTCCAGTGACAGGGACTATACCAGTGGAAAGCTCTGTAACCATGAATACATGAAAGAGATGCAGCCATTAAAAAGGCCACCACAAGTAAGTAGCAATATTGCACCACCTTCTCCCCATCCAGATTTCACCTCTAAAAACACTCGTTGCACCTATATCACGCTATGCTCCTCCCCTTATCTTGTCTTGTTGCTGCCCAGATCTCCTCCCAGAAACAACTCCATCTCCTTTCCTAGTCACATTCTTCCTTGTGCACCATACTTCCCACTTCTTCAGACGCAGATTATTACTTCCAGGTAGCCTTCCCTCAAGGACCTCCAAACCAGTCTTCATTCTAGTCACTGCTGCCACATGTTAATATATTGCATTTTAAACTAAATTAAAGAAGCTCGGCTGCATCAGTAACAATAAGCATAACTCATGATCTGTCCCTGTTGTAACCTTCATCCTCCCAAACCACCTCCTTCCCATGCATACTTTGATTTTGTATAAAAAATAATTGCACAGTTGAGACCATGTAGAAAAGTCAGTAGTGTCTGGCAGAATACCCAACTTTAGCAGTGCAGCAGTGACAAAGAACAGCAATTTTATGATCAACCGATTATGCCTGAGAAATGGGCTCAGTCATTTGCTGTTTAACTGTACTCTTGCCACTGCTTTTTAGACTAAGTGTAGCCAGCGTGGTGCCATGCCAGACAGATCTGCCAGCCCAGAAGTAAAATAATCTAATCTGAGGTCATGAGAACATGAATCTAATGAATCTAGACTAATAATTACAGCTCATTTAATTACCTCTGAGATAATAGCAGGAGCTGTAATTTTTTGTAATTGATGCTGCTGACATCTCTGTACCTTTTCAATTGTATTAGTTGTAAAATCTGCCATGTTAATGTTGAAGTTGATAAAAATGTCACAAGGTAAAGAAAAGATAATGCAACAGGAAAGTCTCTAAATGTCAGATAAGTGTAAAGGTGTTGATAGATGGAGACTTTATTGCCTTTATGCTAGCGCATGAATTCTGAAACAAATGCCAACTCTTTTGATCAAGGAAATCAGGAGCACGGCATTTATTGATGAATTGTAATTGCCAAGGTTCTGTTTGGTTGCATTTTCCAAATACAATTTTAATTTTTTTATATTTGCCTTAGGCCTTAATCCTGAAAGAGAATCAGAAAACTATGTCCCTACATCGGACTCCACATGGATGCAAGGGGTCTATGTTAACATATCAACTTGCCTTCAGCCCCAATGCTGCAAACATGCAATCACATGAGCCACTGTATTGAAGGGAGCAGTCCCACTGATCTTACATGTTTGCAGGACTGGGGACTTAACAATAGTCCCTTAAAAACTGGCCCAAATATGTTCTTGGTTATATATGTATGTAGTGATGTTGTAGCCATATCAGTCCCAGGATATTAGCGAGATAAGGTGAGTGAGGTAATATCTTTTATTGGATGCACTTCTACTGAAGAGAGACAACCTTTCGAGCTTACACAGAGCTCTTCTTCAGGTGTGGGAAATTAACTCAGAGTGTCACAGCCAAACCAGCTGTATTTAGCTCTGACAGTCTGAGTTAGTTTCTCACACCTGAAGAAGAGTTCTGTGTAAACGCTAAAGCTTGTCTCTCTGACCAACAGGAGTGGGTCCAAAAAAAGGTATTTTCTCACCTGCCTTGTCTTGTTTTCATATATGGAACATTGATTATTTTCTGTCTGTGGAATCAATCGTGCACCACTGCAGCCAATTAGAGTTTTACCATTAACTTCAATGGGAGCAGGAGGTGTTCTGGGGCTAATAGAGTTTGAAATTAACACAACTTCTTTATATTTTCACATTAGCATCCTCAATGTCAGCAGATATTAAGAAGTCATCCTGCTAAGTAACTCATTCTCCCTCTGCAAACTCTTGGACAGCAGAACAGAAAAATAACACTCAGATAGGCCCTACATAACCAGCAGTTACTTTTCTTTATTTTTATTTTATTTTATTGACAAAGGGGTGTTTGCATTAGTGAATACATGTTTAGGAAGAAATTCTCACTTTCTCCATCTCCACACCAATAAAAGCAGACTTTGGCTCTTGGAGGCACTCATTTTATTATTTAGTTAAGTTAGCCAAAACATAAGGAAGAGGGAAATCATGAAAAACATATGTAGGTAAGTTTTTCCTGAATTTGTTTTCAAAAATTAAATGAAAATGTCCCTCCATTTTGAAATTAAAAAGAAAAATGTTGAGCAGCCATAGAGGCCCGAGAAGGAGGATGGATTTTATGGTTAAGGCACTGGACTTGACGCAGGAGATTCATGTTCTATTTCTAGTTCTCCATAGTCTTCCTGTGTGAATTAATCTCTCTGTTTCCCATCTGTAAAATGAAGATAATAATATTCCCTTTTTTCAGTTATGTCTATTTAGATGGTAAAATCTTTGGAATTTTCTTTTTCTATGCATTTGTTCACCACCAACCACAACAGAATACCTGTCTCAGTTGATTCACCAAGTCACTACTGTAATAAAAATAATAATTATTATTATTTATTTGTATCATCCTATGACCAATTATAGCAATGTTAAATTACATTGCCATAGCTCATGAGTAACGAAAATACATAAATAGCCTGTGGAAAAAATACACACTCAAAATACATATCTTACCTCTTTTTAAAAACAAGATACTTTTCTGTTAGCAAAACTATATTAAAAATTGACCATTTTTTAAAAAAAATGTTACCTTGAATTCATCAAACTGGTTGAATTTTGTTGTCAATCTCTGAATGTTATGTACGCTTTGATCAGCATTCATTTATGCATCAGGGCAAAAATGAATTTTGACAATGTTTATAGTCTAATAGGCAGTTGAATACTGGTTCCTGTGTTTGCAGAATCACACATGATGTAGCTATGAAGCTTCCCCCGTCGCTGGAAAAAATAGAGATGAGGACCATACTTCTGGAGGTACAGTGTGAAGAGGAAACAGTGAAAGTCATGCAGACAGCAGTGTCTGAGCAGCGACAGCTTTTAGAAAACCATAGCACTCCAAGACGGAAGGAAGGAACTAGTTATTCAGTCCACCTTCTTGATCTCAGATTATACAGCAGAGAACAAACATCGTAGAAAGAAAAAATCTGATCATCTCTCAGAGACAAAGTATAAAATGTAAGAGGACTGCTTGTTCTTGCACATCTTAGGTGACTGATATGATTCAGTAACTTTTAAAACTCACTGACAATAATGTTTGGAAAAAGGACAAGTCATCTGGGCACTTCAACCTACTTTAATAAGCTCAAATAATTGATGCAGCAAGTAACATCTTAAGAGTTATATATATAGAAAGACAGTGCCTGCTACCAGATTCCAATATAATGTTTTAAAACATTTTTTATTTTATTGTACTAAAGAATTAAAGTGACTGTAAGATCATAGCTTTGAAAGCTCATCACTTTGAAAATATGGAGGACTCATGGGGGCTGTGAGACCTTAACCCATTGCACCAAGAAAGTTCTGTACCTGCTACCTTGCACCAGGGTTGTATTTATTTATTTCAGTGTGTGCAATGCCTCTGCTATCTTTAAATGTCTTTAAGCAGTTCCTCAGATGGAATAAATTGTCATAAATCCTTTAGAGAATGTTAGATAATGTGGTGAGTTGATGTTATTTGATATATGGGCTTGTGAGAATTAAAACCTGCGGTTGGACATAAGACAGTGATTTAACATCTGAGGGCTCTGTTAAGATCCGTTTGGTTGCTTACAGTCACCATGGAATGTTTCAAATGTCAGCCGTTAGGCAAGGACTGGTGGAAGGGAGAGGTAAGTCTGACTGGCTAGACATTTTTTTTCCTGGGATCTGGCTGAATGTGCCAGGATTGGACTTTCAAGAGATTAAAGGCTAGTCCATCAGAATTGTTGGGGTATGTCCACACAGCATTTTGGAGTGAACAGGAGCAAACCTCCTAACCCAGGTCAATAACAAGGCTTTTATTACTGCTCTAAAAAGAGCTATGTAGGCAATGCTTAGAAGTTGTGACGTGTGCTGAAGCTAGGTGTCTGAACCTAAAGAAGATGTGGGCTTCAGAGCACAGCCTGAGTTGCAGCTTCAAAGACTGTCTAAACAACGATGTTTAGAGTGCTAGCACTAGCTCCTCTAACCCATGTCTATTGACCCAAGCTGAAAGGCTCGTTCCTGTTCACTCCAAAATGCAGTGTAGACATACACTACAAGTCCGTGCTCCTGAGAAGATGTCTTTAAGACCAACTTCAGAGAACACAGAACCCAGCAGCTTCTGCCATCTGAACTGGCATCAGTAATAAGACTTACTTGTGCTTCAGAGGGTAAAGAGTGCACCTCTAGATGAATGAATTATTTCATGAGTTTAGATGTAAATAAATAAAGTAAAAGTTTGTTAATTAAGTTTGGCATGGAACTATGGTAACTGGATTTTCCTGTGGTGACCTTCAACGAGCACCTACCATGTTTTTCAGTGAGCACCTCTGCTCCTGGGGATAATGTCCTTGGAATAAGGGAGCAGAGTGGGGTTTGACACAAGGTAAACTTTCCAAGTGCAAAGGTTGGTGGTGGTGGTGGCAGCAGTTACCTGAGCCCACATCATGGAAAATGTAGGATTGTGTCAGTCCACCATCTGAGGATCTGTACCCAAATGCTTGAACAATTCTATCTATAAAAATACATTACAACCATTTCAAAATGAAACATGTCAAGACAAAGAAATTACCCATCCTACAAAAATTGAGAGCATCTCTATTTGACCAAACCCCTTTGAAAAGGAAGAAAAGAGCAGTTAGAGCTAATGAGGAAGGAAAAGGGTAAAGGGTAAGTGGAACTGGAGTAAATGGGAGAGTGAATATGTGTGGAAAGGAAAGGGAGAGACAGGACTAAATTAATATGAATTAGGTACCTTTTAGTTCATGCAAGCAGGGATCTTAATGGGACAGTTATTGCATGCACTGCAACTAATATGCCTATAGTCCACACAGTGGAGCCATGTAGACCTGCCCCATGTTGCAGAGAAGGGAAATGAAGAGAATGACTTGTGAGAAGCAGCTGACCATAACTAGTAGTTAACTATATCATAAAACATTTAAGCACAGAATCAGCTACAGTACCGAGCAGTTGTGAAAAGAATGAGTTGCATAATTACTCAGTTATGATATACAGAAAAAAATGTCTCTCTTGGAGAGTCAAGGGACACTGCCCTGCAGCAGTACCAGAATTGTGGCATTACAGCAAGACATTACGATAACTGCATGGGCTGTGTCTGTGTACACTCTAGTGCCAATGGAGGTTATCAGAGGTGAAGGGCTGTCCAGGAAAAGGGTTGCCATGTACTTTCTTAAAAATCACATCCTTTTATAAGTTAAAAATATGTGAATTTGTGGTTATTAGATGCTCTTTGGTTTTACATTGCAAGATATTGTAAATGTGAGTACCCCATTTGCCTACTATATACCATTCATTATTTTAGATAACTATATCACGTCCTGCTTTTATGCCCTGATCTAGCAATACTTAAGTGTTTTGCCAGTTTAGAGTCTTATTTGTCTCCTCTTTTAATGTTTCTACTCTTTTCAAACTCTCCTCATCTGGAAGCTTTTCAGTGTTGCCAGCTCTGGTAATATTTGTTTTGTTTGTTTTTTCTTAAAGCTCTGGTGTTGGTGTGACCTTAGCTTTTAAACAAACTAACTTTCTACCCTCAGAGTTGAGGATAGCCTCAGGGGCCTGAAACCACAAAGAAATTTTAAAAACCCCCAAATTTACTATTTTTAAAATCTTTCATGGATATCAAGCTAATGTCACGAGGCTTGTCTCATGATTTTTGAGTGTTTGTGGTTGGCAGTACTGAACATCTGTGTCTGTAGGACCCCGTAGTCTTCAAAGGCTTAAAGATAAATATGTGCTGAGATGCTTCACAGAAGAGAATGCTTTCCTGAATTATAACCCTGACAATTACAAAATTATGTAGCAGCCCAATCTACGAGGATCAGTTCATGGCTCCTTGAAATGCATCTACCTCTAAGATGAAGGAAGCAGCCGTTTAACAGTGTACAGCAACTTTATCAGCAATTAAGGACACAGGGTGTCTAATTCCTTTCCCAGATGAAATTCTAGGGGGCAGCTGAGATAGGCACAGTATAATCCAAAATAGAATTTACCAGCTACCGTTACATTTTGCTGTGTCTTTTATCTCCCTTAAAATGCATGAAACTTGGTGAGGATTTACTTTTGGGTGATATAGCAATGTATTTTTCTTGACATTCCATATACTCTGATTTTTTTGTCTTCTTTCTTTCGTGAGTTTTGCTGTTCTCAACTTCACAATTACAGTATTCCCCCAGCTTTGATAATTCCCTTATCAAACAAACAAACAAATAAAAATAAAACAACTCTAGAACATAATATGCTCATTCGCATGCCAAATTTACAAGAAAAATAAATACCAAAATGAACAGCTGGACTATAACAATTGTTTTTCACTAGTTCTAGTGAATTTTATATACAATTTTCTCTAAATATTTCCTCCACACCTGCACAAGCTCCCTTGTTCTCCATATCCTCTCAAGTAGGAGTGTGAGTGGTGATAAGATGGGTACTGATTCATCTGATTACTCTGGAAAACCCATGCTGCAAAAAGCACAATTTATTCTACTCTTTGATTTTAGCTGTCCTCCCCTTCTCTCTTCTGTGATGCATAAAGGCATCAGTGAACCGTTACAATACCATAATGAAGAATTTTGGCACGGGGAAACACTTTATTTTTAAAGAATATTAAGGGACAGAACCTCAGCAAGTGTAATTTGAGGTAGTTTCATTTATTGCAATGGAACTACATCAATTTATGCCACCTCAGAATCTGGTTCAGATATAAAATAAATTCTAGGCCATATAAAAACCATTGACCATATATTTTTAATTATTTTTTTTAAATTCAATATCTTCATAATTGTGTATGGTTATGATTATTCTCTGACAGCAGCCAGTTCATTTGTATTTTTCAGCAGGAATTCCAGCCTGATATAGTTTGAGGAACAGGAAATGCAACTCAGCATTTGTGGCCCCTAATTAACACCGCATTTAAGCACAAGCTTAATATTAAGTACATGCTTAAACCCTATTGACTTCGATAACTTTAAAGTAAAGCACGTGTGCAAGCGTTTTATGAACTGTGGCCTTTATACAGAAAAAAGAAAAATTGTTGTAAGTTCCGTCACTATCATAATCAGATACTATGAAAAGCAGATGTTAGTTCCTATTAAAATGAATATAAAGTGATATTGACCCAAGAGGTTGTGTTAGAACTTACTACAACAAAGCCAACCTCAAGATGTATCTCAAGGGAGAATAAATCTTGATATTCACCAAAATAAGAAGTCAGTATAATCAGTGTTAGTGTTTTTTATACTTCTCATCACAATACTATATAAGTACTGTTATATACATTCATTGTTAAATTACTCCAACAGCGAGATAAGGCTATGAGCAACTGTAATTGACTACATTACTAAAAGGTTCTGAGTTGTTTGTTTGTTTGTTTTCCCCCATTTAAATTAAATATTCTAAAGGAGAGATGAAGTTAGAAAATATTTACCTCCTGAGAGGTAAATAATAATAGTTTTCACTGAACTGAGAAAAAACCAATCAAGATATCTTTATTCGCAAATGCTGCCCAATTGACTAACATTTCTCCAGCCCTCAGTATTTATCTCTCAGGAAGTAAATAAGAGAATCTTACAGACATCATATGAATGTATTCAGTTAATCATAATGAGTTACAAATGTCTTCCAGAATATTATAACGGAACTTGCCTTGAAATACTATGAAAGTTCCTTCATTTTCTGTTCAGGCATTTTTGCCTGTACCATGTATTACAGTGCTGAATTTTATTTCCTGTGCCTTGAACTATGCCTTCAGAAGATGACAGCTTCCTATTGGATTGTAAATGTATATATTTTTACTATATCTAATAAACTTGATACTTACTTTTTTTTGTAATTTTACATAGTGATTGGAGTATCTTATGCAGTTTCCCTTATGATAGAAAGGGGACGGTCTCAAGAAACCTGAAGCCAAATGAAGCTTATGGAAGGAACCCCACTTACTTTCGTATGCTTTGGATTGGGTCCTAGCTGAATAGAACCTAAGATGCTTAGTGTATCTACACAAGATCTTCCTTAACCTTATCGTAGACTCTCGAGTTATGGAAGGATCTTCTGTCTGTTCTATATTCTTTATGTTAAATTACACACCATTGATTTGTTTGTTTCTTTCTTTCTTTTTTTGGATTTTTGCCTTGTTTGGGGGAGCTAAGATAGAGCTTGCCAGATTGAAACTGCTGACTGAAAAGACAAGAGAAACTAAAACTGTGAAAAAAGTGTGTGTGGAGGAAGCAACCTATCTATTTGTGAAAGAGATAAGTTTCCTTTTTTTGCTTTTCATGAAAAAGTTTTTCTCACCTCCTTCCACAAGAACATCCCCTCATGCAGAATGGAGTTTCCTCACAGCCAACATTTTGCACATTGTGCTGAGTCGCAAATTAGTTCAGAGGAGAGAATCATTTTGTGAGTAAAAAATACAGTTGGATATTGTGAACTTGCAAAGACATCAAATTTGACCAGATGCATGAAAATATCTAACCCATCATCATCGCTCTGACAATCAGAATGAAAACAAGGCAGTTTTTCTGAATGTGCAAAATCATAAAAGATAAAGCTCATCTCACTTTGACTTCAGATTTTTTATTTGAATTATCCTTGTATTATAGTCAGGTTCCAGCCTTATCTGCTACCTGCTGAATCAATTAACTTTCCTGCTTAAACAATTTTCTTTAGTTTCATGTTTTAAACTGTGTGATTTCACCAAAGCAACAGCCCCTGACTTTGCTTTTATTTTATCTTATTTGTATTTGCTTTTATTTTCAAATTAATATACACATAGTTCTCTGCTATAAAGAAATACAATTTAGGAGAGTAGTCTTGTTAAATTAGGGTAACGTGTGCATCAGGTGCTAGAAGGATTTTTTAAATATGGTTTTTATGAATGTGTGTACATTGGGAAATTTTCTTTACATCAAAGATGGTGTAACTTTATCGTGCATGCTGTACAAAAAAGATTTCAAGCTCTCTTTCTCCTAAAAATGATCCTCCCAATAGCAGCATAAGGGAAATATATACCCTCCAGTAGTTAATTAAATTATTTTAACTAAAATAGCTGGATCACCCTGTTTTGTTTTTAAGAGCACTCTTTGCAAACCTAGCATCTTTATCTCCAATACCCCCTCAGCTGAATAGGGAATGTAAAGTGGACTGATAAGAGTGAGGAGTATAATTAAACAATCCAAAATTGATCTCTAGTGGGGGAGAGAGTACTTGCCCCTTTGATGTGCCTCTCTCAAATTAGCAGATTTCATTAGTTTTACTGTTAGTGCCATAATTCTCCCTATGGATACTGGACTTTTAGTGATCAGTGTGAATACCAGTGAGACACGGTATGCCCGATTTGCAGATCAATAAGGTTTAATGTGCAAGGTTTTCTATAGCTATACTAGCTGAATACAAAACCTAAAATTAACTACAATATATTATACTCACTAAGCCTGAAGATCTAAGCAGTCACTCAGAAGGCTGTATACAGGAATGGCTTTCTTCCGAGGCCCCGCCAGGGAGTCAGTGGCCTCTGGTCTGACTGGCAGCACCTCCTGCAGAGTCAGGTGTTGACGGAGCTTTGTCTAATTAGTGACGTCTTATACCCTTCCATAAACAGCTTTCACCTAATTACCTCCCTACTCATTATCATATATGCTAATTGACTACATTGGGTTTTCACCCTCAACTACATTCTAGTCTCACCATGATAATTGGGGTCATCAAAACAACATCAGGTGATAGGAGGGGTGGTGTAAAAATATGCCTCTTGGCAATGAAAAAGTGTACCCCCAGACATTCCAGGATAACTTGCTCCCATCACTGTTATCTATGTGCACCTGCGAGCGTACATGTTGTGTATTTGGTCTTGTTATGTGCCGTGGTGTGCAGAAACTGAGACATCTGCAAGGTCTATTTATCTCTGCCAACTGGAAGATGTCATGCTACAGGGGTCAGAATAGCCAAGCAAGCAACTGAAGCTATGCTAGGCCTGTAGGAGAGTGGTCAAGCAACTCATATAGTACTGGTCCTCCAACACTCCCCATAGGAACCCCACTAATTAAGAAGGCCTGGGATAACCTTAGATGGTATCCAGCTTCTTACATAATGAGTTTATAGACCTCATAACTTGTTTCTTCTATCTGCTTTCAAATGAACTGACAGGGAGGAGAACACTCTAGCTTCAGTCCTAGAAGGCTGAGTTCTAAATGAAGCAATATCTCATTGTGATTCACATTGAAAGAGAAAAGCTTTTTGAGGTCCTAGGCCAGGACTTTCATAATAATCCCATGTAAGAAAAGCTCTTGTTTGCACATTTTCTTCCTAGTATTCCTCTGAAGCACCTAGATCATCCTCATTTTCCTAGGAGGGCTGAAGAAGGACAGACTTGTCCCACATACCCCAATAAAAAGAGACAGATGGACGTTGGCCATCAAGGCCACAAGGAGTTACTGCGACAAAATCCCAGTCAGTTCTCACCACTTAGTCACAAGATTTTTTCAGTAGTCAAAAGTCTAAGGCTAAAACCTGTCCCATGATCCCATGGAAATGGAACTTCTTTCTATATCAAGATTCTCTACCTTTCTCCACCTTTCTGTCATCTAACATCAGTTTTCTTCTCTTTGTTGCTAATCTTCTTTTCCTATTAGCCAGGGCCATTACCTCTGCCAGTAGATTAGAAAACGAACTATCCTTTCATGTAACTCTCCTGTTTTATTCTTCTAAAATAATACAGTGCCTCTGAATATCTGTACCCAGTTTTGTGCCTAAGGTCAACTTCAGTTTTCATAGGTATCAACTATTCATCTCCCTCACCTTCTGTCCGGATTCAATTTTTCCTAACAGCAATGTCATTAGGAAGGGCTCTTAAATGCTCTCACACACACAGGACCCAGGAATTTAGATCCTCTGTGTTCCTGTTGGTCTTGTTTTAAGATACAAAGAAGGCTATAGATCAGTTCTGGCAAATATGAGATCTCTGTGCATTAAAAGGTTTGTCTGGCAGTAAGTTGCCAATGTTCTTAAGGAATCAAGGTTCACTCTTCTAGGCCAACAGTAGCTTCATGAGCTAAGAGACAGTAGGCTTCCAAGCAAGAATTCCAGCAGGCAACATTTTGGTGATCACTTCTTGCCATTTCACGTCATTATTAAGTAAATGATAGTTATTCCTCTGACATTCTGATGTAGATCAGTAGAAACCATAGATCAGGTTTATATGCTGCACTTCATTTTACTTTACCCCCTGTCAATAAATTTAGTGGGTATTGCTAGGATTAACCCACAAGACCAAACTGGGTGAACCTGGGGCAAAAAAAAGGAATTTGGATGCCACCTGCTGGTTTCTTTTCTGTCAAGGACTCACCAATGCAGGCTGCCTCCTCTGCTTTTATAATGTCCTTTAAATGTTCTTCAGGAAGCTTCTCTGTTATCCCAAATACTCTGAGTGCTAAGGAAGTAATCAATTGATTCTTTGGAAGAGAGGGCTGCTGGTAGCTGGCAGCAACAAAAATCTCAGACAAGGTGGGTGAGGTAATATCTTTTATTGGACCAACTTCTGTTGGTGAGAAAGACAAGCTTTCAAGCCACACAGAGCTCTTCTTCAGGTCTGGTAAACACAGAGTGTGTAGGGAGGGGGATGAAAAGGCTGCTGGTGGGGGCATTCCCTACCTTTCCCCCCTATGAATACAGGGGTGTTAATTGGCCACTTCATCTTAAATGGTCCCTTGAAATATGTGTTAACTACTTATGCTAAACAACCTCTTCCACTTGAATTTGTCTGTGACATGCTGAGTATGTTTCCCAGACCTGAAGAAAAGCTCTGTGAAAACTTGAAAGGTTGTCTCTCACCAACAGAAGCTGGTCCAATAAAAGATATTACCTTACCCATCTTTCTCTAATATCCTGGGACCAACACAGTTACAACAATATTGTCTGGGATGCTGTCTCAAAGGGCCTAAGTGATGTCAAATGAGACACCCCATTTACAATGAGGATCTGATCTAGAGAAAGCTGTGTCAGCCATGTGCATTCTCTGGCCCAGTCTACTCTTACCTTTGCGATTTGGCAGCAGTTGATAGGAGATACACAAGTGACGGGAAGGGAACAGCTACGCCACTTACCGGGGTGATTTCCTGCATCGCTTGCTGGATCAACTGAGCGCGTCTACACAGACCGCTCAGTCGATCCAGAGCAATCAATCTGACGGCGGCGAATTTGCCGCCGTCAGTGTAGACCTAGCCTCAGTGTTACTTCTGGCATCAGAAGTAGAGGCAGAGAGGAGCTGGCTAAGGTGGTCATTCCTGTTACCCAGATGCCATGCCTTCTTAACCTCAGAGTGTGGGAGGATTTCTCAAGGTATATCCACTCTACAAACCCACCCCACTACCACCACCCTTCAGCAATGAATCTCAGAGCCCACATCAACTGACTCAGGTGTGTGGTGCTCACGCTTACAGGGCTAAAACCTGTGGGTATGGACATTCCCTGAGACCTACCCTCTCACTGGATTTCAGAACCTGGGCTCCAGCCTAAGTAGGAACATCTACACTGCTATTTTTAGCCCTGTCAGATGAGTCCCACATGGCAGAATCAGATGACCCACGCTCTGAGACTCACTTCCATAGGTTGGGTGCTTTGGTTTGGGGTTGGTTGATTTGTTTTTTGCAGTGTAGATGTACCATCAGCCCTTAGAACCTTCAAAATGTCAAGCCTTCCCATAGCACGGCTGCTGTGCTTGCTGCATGTGCCATAACCACGACTGTGACGCCGAACAGGAGGATATAGGAGAAGTAGAAATATGAGTCCGATCCAGGCAAGCTGCTTGAATCCCACTGTTGTCTGGATTCACTTAAAGTAGGAGATGTTTTCCTGATTAAATATAAAATGCTTTGATGCCAGTTTTTCTTCAAATAGCAAGCGGAACTTAGTGTGCAAGCTTTTCCATTTCCCATTGCAGGCAAATATATTAGATCCTGGAATATCAATCAACCTTGTCCCCACAATGACCTCCCTCAAAACCCTTTAGCCATGACCAAAACAAAATGAATATGGCAGCCATCAATAACGCTAGGCCACTTCCCTTACCTCTGACCGACTCTCCAGAGGGCAACCTCATTCCTGAAGTGGAAAACCCAGGCCCACTGGCCTTTTCTCTCTCCTACTCCTTGCACAGTTTGTGTTTATACCTCTCCTGTGCAGTTTCCTCCTTATGCCACAGCCTGCCTGTCTTTCTATCCCCTTCCCACATCCAAGTCTCCTTTCTCCTCAGATTCCTCACATCCAGGGCTACTTTCTTCCCCACAAGTCTCCGCCTCTGCCCCCAACGCCAGTCTCCCTCTTTCTATCCTTACCCCCACCAGCATAGTTTCCAGGTTCGGTGAAAATACCACTAACCACCAGGACCAAAAGGTCTGAAGAGCTTCTTCCCTGCTGGGCCTGTTGACGTGCTGGAATAGACATGCTGCAGGTGGGGACACTGCTTAGCTCACAGAAGTGGCATCTGAGAAGACAGGCAGCTGCCCACCCATACTGAAAGATGACCAGATCCTTTACTAAAACTGGTACAAAATCCCACATTCGATGAAACTGGTTGGGACACTAAGAAGTTCCCTCTACAAGGACAATACAAGTTAAAAAGGCCATCTGGTCACCCTAGCTGTCCACAATTACCTTTTGTATTCTCCCCATCACTAACCTATGACTGTTCAGAATAATTTTATCAATCCTGTCCCCAGTCTCATATCAACTGAGAATTACTCATTTTGGAGTGACAAATAAATTCTACATGAATGTCGCCCAAATATTCACAAGTCCACATGTCAGGTGTTCATGCTATTCGGTAATTGCTATTTGCACTTATACAGCATCTTTTTTTCTGCTATAAATCACAAACTGTCAGCAGAGAGATAAAATCTTGTGAAATTTTAATGGTGGCACTCTACCATGAAAGTAATGCAAAATGGGCTTTTTCTAATTTTATACTGAAATGCTGTTTGGATTTGTATCTGTTATTTTTATCTCCAACTTTTTGGTATACATTAATGTGCAACATCTGGAAAGCAATCCTTTTACATTTGTATTACAGCAGAAGACTTTCAGACTTAGCTCCATATCTAGGAATTTGGTAAATATTAGGGAGGGCAAACGAAAAAGTGACAAAACCACCAAAACGTAAAATGTGTAAAACTGTGAACAAGATTTCTATCACAATGACTTGTCTAGATAGCACTCACCACTGGTACTTTTGTATCTATACTCGAATATACAGTTAAGGACAATTACTTTCTCAGAGATTTCGTTTAGGTAGTATGCTCTAAGCAATATTATTATTTGGGCACATTTTGAACTGACTGATAAGCATACCTAGGGGAAAAAACTAAAAGCATCCTGACGAGCATTTTCTTTAAACTGGTCTCTGGAGCTTTGTCTTGGTGGTAAATTGATGCTCTTATCTCAACCTACAGAAGTCTATGCAAAATATGATCTTAATGCATAAAGAAGCTAAAGTTTTTGTATTAATGACTTGGAATAACAGGGAAACAAGCAAATGATATGATCTCAACAGGTGCAACAGTGTTAAGCTTTTCCAGTACTTAAAGGCTGATAATGAACACAAAGACATAAGCCTCTTGGGATCAAGTTATTTTTTCAGCATTTTT
Organism: Mesoclemmys tuberculata; assembly: GCA_007922155.1. Taxonomy (NCBI): domain Eukaryota; kingdom Metazoa; phylum Chordata; order Testudines; family Chelidae; genus Mesoclemmys; species Mesoclemmys tuberculata. The sequence goes on along the minus strand of ML675616.1, from coordinate 60,104,123 downwards.
AAATGTTTCTTTTATGGGTTTTGATTACATTCAACACAGTGATATCTGAGAGCCTAGATATTAGTCCAACTCTGCAAGGAGTTATTTATTGATTTCCAAATTGAATGTAAATTGTTGACGTTAACCTATAAAGCTCTGAGGACCAGATTTTTCAGTGCCTACAGATGCAGATAGGTTTCTAAGCAGTTCAAAAGTACATAAGTAGAACTGGTTGGGAATTTTCTGACAAAATATGTTTTCATTGGAAAATGCCGATTTGTCTAAACTGAATTTTTTTGCAGAAACATATCAGTTTTGAGGAAACTCCTTCAGGTCCAGGATGAAATTTCTGGTCTAAAAGAGCATAGATGTCCAGAATAGCCAGATGCCAGATGGTTAGGGCATTCTCTTGAGGTATAAAAGACTCAGGTTCAAGTGCCTGCTCTGACTGATTTAGAGCAGGACTTGAAATTAAATCTTCCATGCCCTTGACATTTACCTGAACCACCAAGATATTGGGTCGAGTGGGTCTTTTTCTCTCTTAATTTTTTTTTAAAGGCCTGACTCTTGTTCCAAAGAAAGAAACCAAATTCCAAAACCTCAACATTCTGAGTGAAACAGAATTGTTTCCTCTTCAGTCCTAACCCCAGCACCTAATTCTGGAGTTAGGCACTCAGACCCTTTTGAAAATCACACTATGTGCTTATCTGCATCTTTAGGTGCCTATTTAAATGTAAAAATCTGGACCTAAATGCCATGGGAACTTCAGACTTGGGCGAATGCCTCTCTCCTTATGCCATAATGTCACCACTATGATCAGTAGAGGCCCTCAGACGGGTTTCACCTTCATTCAAAAGAGCCAGAGATAGAGATAGAGCATTTTCAGTGATGGCTTTCGGCTTTGAAACCTGTTCCTCTCCATGGTGTGCTGACTGTGAGGGCAAACTGAAAGGCAAATGTATTTGAGCAGGCTGCTGCGGAGGGTGTGTTTTAATGAGGAACAGATTTGTAGGAGGGGAAAAGTTTTGTGTTCTTCTGACTGTTTAGTTTTGTCTCTTTTTGTTATTATTTTGCTGGGGTGCCTAAAGCCTCATTGGATAGATGCCCCTTTCTGTACTTTTGTTCTAATCGAGAAAGAAAGAAAGTCAGTCCCCATTTTCCTGTTATATTCAGATAGGAAAGACTGGATTTTTGAAGCTGGAGTTGACATACAGTGAACTATAGTTTATAAAAGAAGCATGAAAAATGGTATTTTTCAATATGAGAGTGTAGTGAGGTGGTGTGGCCTCCCTCCAGCCCAGTGGGGGAGTAGCGAGCCACCCTACCCAAAAAGTCGGAGCCAGTCTAGCCTTGCCTCTCCCACCAGAAGCAGGTGGGCAGGACGGGAAGTACAAAAGGCCAGGCCTTTAGCTCAGTTGGGCGGGAGCCACTGAAGGAGAAGGATGTCTCTCCCCCAGTGCTGGGGCTTGAGCCTGACCGTTGCACCCCTGCGGAGCTAGTGGTTGCCTGTGGCCGGGAGGAGTTGCCAGAGCTGCCAGCTGCCTGAGACGCAGAGGACCTACTAGGGCTGCCGCTGGTGATTTACGCTGGGGAGACTGACGGCAATGCTGAGGTTCAGGTACTGTCAGAAAAGAGGATAGGAAGGAGCCCAGGGGAATCACGATTGTCCAGTTGTGTTGTCGCCTACAGCCAGCTCAGCGAGTTTCGGCTGGAGTCCAGCTGACCCAGGGGCAGAACGCTCCACCACTGTCAGGGCCTTGGGCTGGGACATGGTGGAGTCGGGAGGGCCCACGTCCCCCGCCCCCCTTGCCACCCCAACCCTGCGGTGACAGCTCGCTTAGACTGCTTGCTTGCCCTGTCCCGCCCAAGGGCCTGGGCTTTAGACTACAACCAGTGGCTGATTGCCTAATTCCCCTTGCCAAGAGTGAGTGAGTGAGATGGTGTGGCCTTCTTCCGACCCAGCAGGGGAGAAGTGACCAGCAGCCCTCGACAGAGAGCTTGCACAAATGAACACATTAGCTACCAGGACAGAACCTCAGCCCTGCTATAGCTGCTTCATGCTACTCCAGAAGCATAAAGCAGCCTTAGTGCTGTTGTAGCTGTCTAGCAGCTTTCTTGCCACCGCTCACAGTCAGTATTCCTAACTTGGGGGAATACGTGTGGCACAGAGCCACCCTAGTAGCTTTCTCGCCACCACTCACTGTGTAGCAAGTGTGATCAGAAAGAAGGGGTCTAACTGGTGTGTGTCTATGTCTCGATGATTCCAGGCTTAAAAAACTGCCTTGTGAGCACATAGGATATAAGAGCAGCCTTGAATCTTCACCAGCAATTGCCATGATCCACAACTATCCCCAGAGACGTGAAAGGGTGCTGCATAGCTCCTTATAATTAACCATCTGAACAATTAATTTAAAAGACTCCCTAAACAGCTCACCTTGCTCCTAGGGAAACTATAGCAGTTGGAGCCTTGGATAAGGCACGTAAGACTGAGATGAGCAATGAGATATGTGGAAAGGGACTGGGCTTAGAGATAAAGACTACAAGCCAGAGCTTCATCCAGTATAAATTGGCTTAGCTACGTAAGTCAAAGGAGCTATGCTGCTATAAGCCTGCTGAGGGTGTGACCCCACATTTTCTTTCTGTTTCCAGACAGAGAGACATGAAGTTTTCAGGAATGACTTTGTGGGGGTTTGTTTGTTGTAGTCACGTGATGGGTCTTCTGGGTAGAACAGGTGAAGCCGTGTGATGTATGTGGGTCACACAAACTAGATCCTATAGGCTACGTTCACAAAGCTTGTCAATAGGCCAGCACCCACAGCTTTGTTTGGAAATTTTGGATTCTGCAGAATAACTGGTTCTCCACTAGGGCTTCCTCAAAAATACAAAAAGCAAGCTGTTGCTGGGGTGATCAATCTGAATTTCAATCATTGACTGGGATCGAAAACATCAGGATAGTAGCGGGTCACCCTGCTGTTGTGTCAAAGCCTAATGATGACAGTGAAGGTGACGGAAGAAGGGCTAAAAATATTAATGCCCATGGGGAATGAGCTCAGTGCTTTCTTTGTGTCAGCCACTCTGGGAAAGTAGCTGCTGGCAGGAGGCTAACATCAGCACTTATCGATCTGAAAGCTTATGATGAAGCTGGCTCAGAGCAGTCATTGGAGAGGGTGAGGCAGATGGACTGGTCAGAATCTAATGAGACGATTAGGACCTCGTTAGTGCTATCTTTGAGGGTAAAACATAGTTCCACTTAGGGTAAGAGGGAAAGGATGGTCACGACTATAATGGAAGTGGGAAAATGGGATGCAGAGACAGGAAAGGAAGGTAGAGGCATTTCTCTCTCTCCTGTTACGAAGAGCCAATTGCCTGAGAGAGGCAGTCACTTCCCAGTAATGGGCCCAATATGCCCCTTCAGATCAGCAAACAGAGGGGACCTTCCACACGCACATCTCACCCAATCAAGCCGAAAAAGAAGCATCTATTGCCTCAATGACAATGTTCCCTCCAGAACTGCTCAGAAAGCCGGGGGGTCCCCACAGGTGGATGGAGTGAGATGTGGTCAGGCCAGGTGAAGAGTGATTAGGCAAGAGGGTAGCCATAAACCATCCCCCACTCACCTTGCAGAGATTCCACTGACAGAGATTACCTTCACATATATATTACCCCAAGGTCTGGACTCCCCTTTAATTTGGATGCTGGGTGTTGCTGATGTCTGCAAAAGTCCTGACAAAACAGCTTTTATGGAGCTGTGCTTAAGAGAGACCTACTACAGCACAGTGCCAGTAAGAATGCATATTGCCGTCAAATGGATGGTCCTTGTCTCCCATTCATTCCTGGATGGGTGATGAACCAGTCCCTGGGCCTTTTCCATGGTAAGGGGTCAATTCCCACCACCCTATCAACCCCAGGAAAGTAATTTGGTAGAAACTCCACAAGAGGAAAGTGGTGCAGCCAAAATGCCATAAATCAATAGGAAGTGTAATGGCGCTGCAACACATTTACCAGTTTCAGTGTGCATGTTGATTTTGCCATATGGGTTTCAATGAAAACAAAACTCAGTGAATACAAAGAGGAATGAACCCCACCCAGCCAAATACTTCAATGAGACCCCTCTGAACTGAATTTGCCAAGCTTTATATAGCCCTACTTTCACACTATTTATGGAATAAGAACTTAGCTTGAGCACTGGTATCAGAAACTGGTGCAGAGTAAGGAATTGTTCAGTGTGAGTAAAGATGGCAGAATCTAACCCTTCAATGTACTGAACAAATCATAAAGGCTAGGTTCAACCAAAAATCAATCTGGCTTTCTCACAAGCCTAGGAAACTGTTCATTGCTGGCTTTTTTTATGCTTTTCAGGAGCTTCCGTGGTACTGATGCCTGAAAGATTTTTTTAGTCAATCAAATCAATCTTACTCTAAAAACACATTGCCATCTTATGTTTCTATCACAGAAAGCCATTTTTGGACAAGGAAGAGAAAAACAAAGGTATAGCATTCTAAGAAGCAATACAAAAGCGAGCAGGTACCTAAGCAATTCATAGAAGAGCAAATTGGAATCTAATGAATTACAGATACATTCTTCAAGTATTTCATTAAAGATAAGATACAGTTATTTGCATATCATTAATGGTGGTCAAAATTTCAAATCAGGGGCTGGCTTCATCAAAGGCAGAACAGGTAGCTCTATTTTCCTACAATAAATGCATTTCTATTCATTAAAATTTGCAAGTAGAGAAATAATGAGTAGTTCTAGTGATCATTACCATATTCTGATATTTATAGAAAACTACATCAGGAGAAAAATATAGTACAAATCAATATTTATGAAGTGCCATTTTTTCTATAGAGACACTCGTAATTTTTATTATGATCTCTTTGTTTAATTATCTGGTTTTGCATTTTAATAATCAGGAATGCACTGTGTTTGTTAACATTCAGAAAACAAACCCATCATCCTTTTGAGGAATCTAGTCCCACACTGAACACTGGTAATCTTCAGTGCAACAATGATACGCTGTGTATTTTATTTTCTCTTTACTTCATCAGTCATTAAAATGCCAGTTAGCACCGACCCAAAAGGAAGCAGCTGCAACATTCATAAATGAAACCTGGAGTTAGTGGGGGTGGGGATGGGAGAGGGTGAGAAACATCATTTTTACCAAGGTAGAAATCTGATTTGGATTTTCTAATTTTCCTTTTTTTAAAACAAACAAAAAACAAAAAACCAAAATAAACTGAAAGTGACCTTTATATAACTGTCATTATCTAACGTGAAAACAAGATTATTCAATTAATGCTTTACATAGTACAAAAATGTTGGACCATATCATGGGATTTAAAGGCTTATATTCAATACACACAGATTTAATATTCATGGAAGTAAATCCTGTGGGTGCAGAATAAAACACAAACCATGCTATTTAACGAGCCTCCCTCACTGCAAAACGTGGGGTTATGGCTAAACCCCCCTCTCTTTTACAAAAACTCTAATATTTGATTTAGGTTAATGATGCCTGTTCTGAAATTAATCTTGTGTCTTTAATTATTCAGATCTTCAGCATTACTGAAACCATTCTAATTATTCCCATTGCGCAGTGGTGTTAGCCAAAATTATGTTTACATTTAAAATCACTTTAATAGAGGCCATATTATTCTCATACTCATTTGACTATCTAAGATTTCACCTTTGAGACAAAAAAGGTTGATTGCGGCCAACATCTCCTTTATTAAAATTATCATCTTTTCATTTTTACCAGTAACTTAATAAAGTGTTAAGTAGTCCACTCTTATTAGATTTCCTTCCTCTTTTTTGACTGGTAAGCCCCACCACCCAAATTATCTCCTCATTTACTCTTTTAAAAATTTATGATACTAATATTCTTTTACAACCAGTTAGGTTTATCAGCTGACAAGGTTTTATGTACCTTTTCCAGTGAAATGCCCTTGAGAAATGAAGATTAGTATTTATTTCAAGTAAATAAAATGCCATAACAGGCTGCAATTTTTTGATGGAATCTAAACATTAATTTTCACTGATAGTCCAAGGTAGCAGATTACGGTAGATAGCCTTAGAAAAAGGAAGGGGTATTTGAAACCTAATGATTCAGATAGATTTCTACTACTGAAGTTTTAATTGTTGTTAATAAGGTATACATTTATCACCAAAGGGTGCTTGGCTCACTGCCCAGTTGTGATCTTCCTCCTGAGGTTTCATTTTATTTTGTGTTTTTATGGGAATTTGGGATCTAGAAATATGTCCTGGGACCTTATGGGTTTCCTGCAGAACCATGGAAGTTACAGATAAGAAGTCTTCGGTACTGAGTCATCAAAGACTTGACGTGCATAAGAGGTCAGCCAGCTCCATAGCACTACCCTTCACCCTTCCTGGGATCCCAGAGATTTCCATCTTCAGGGCCTGAGATCTTCATGTTGGTAGGAGGATGGAGGGCCTGTTTGGAAACATTAGGTGCCTCTCAGTGCAATGCAAGGGAAACCCTGACAGTGACATGCAAATACTGTCATGCTGATTTGGCATGCAGTGTAGTAGTAGCCATGTGGATCCCAGGATATTTGAGAGAACAAGGAGGGTGAGGTAATGTCTTTTATTGGACCAGCTTCTCTTGGGGTGAGAGACAAGCTTCCGAGCCATACTTGGCAGCTGCATACTTGGCTTGGAAGCTTGTCTCTCTCTCACCAACAGAAGTTGATCCAATAAAAGATATTACCTGACCCATACTGTTTTGGTTTAGGGGAAAGATGAAGGGGTGTTTTGGGCAGTGAACAGGCACACGGATTTCAGGTAGATGGTTTGGGCTTACTACAGATCATGTTGGATCCAAAGGCTGAGGACAAAGCAGCCTCTAACTATTCTGTGAAAATCAGAAGAAACTGAAAGACATTTGAAAGGAGTATATAGTTTTCCTTTTTGAAGGCTCTTCCCATGGGACCAATCCTAGGGGGAGTATAATTTGACACTATAAGATTTAATTTTAATTTTAATTTGTTGTATTATTATATGCTTTTCTATGGCACCCACAGTATCTGGTGCCATGAAGTTCCACAGAGGGAACAATACTCTCTTCTACTCCTTGAATCAAAGCTCCTTTCTTAAATAGATCAGATCTACATCATGACCTTCCAGGACAGCACTGCCCGGGGCAGTCACATCTCTCAGGGGAAGGCATGCAGAAATCACGCATGACTTAAACATGTCAGAACTAGAACTCAATCTGATCTCCAAAGGGCACCAATCTCATAGCTGAATTCCATGCATTCTTCCAAGGCCCTTCCTATTACATCAATTCACTTCTTATGATTTCATTTTCTATGGGTTTTTTAAACAAGTTAAAGCACACTTCATTGACATGTGAGAGCTGCCAAGACTGAAGTCCTATTTATGGATCACATGTGAAACAGACTAGTATTTAAGCAGTTTAGAAAATGTGTAGTGTTAACAAGAATGAAGTCAGAGAGATTTCTGAGGGGGCTAAACTCTCTTCATCAAAAGTAAGTTCTTGAACTGTAAAACAAGGGGGCAGATCATCAGCTGGTATAAATTGATATAGAAGAGTTACATTGATTTACACCAAAAAATTTACAAAACCTCAGAAATGGGCAGTAGTCTTCACCCTCAACGACAAACACCCATGGCTGGCTACAGCCTTGCTTATTGACTCATAAGCTTTATCTATTCTACAGTTTACATCTGCCTAACTTATGTACACAGGGGTGTGAATAAATTACACCCCCAGGCAACATAAGTTACAATGACATAAGCGCTCGTGTGGACAGCAATATGTCGGTGGAAGAGTTTTTCCCACCAACATAGTTATTTCCACTCACGGAGGTGGTTTTCTTATGCCAAACGGGAAAGCGTCTTCACTAGATGAGCTGCATCAGTGCAGCTCTGCTGCTGCAACACTGAATGTGTGATAAGCTCATTTCATAGACTTTAAGGTCAGAAAGTACCCTTATGATCATCTTACCCCTGTAACAGCCCATTCACACCTTCTCCAATATGTTGGATAAATCTACCTTTTAGTGACTTTTTAAAATGTGGAATATTGACTTAATAGACCTTAACGGCTCCTATCATGGCAATGCATATGTATGGGCTCTTTAGTATGTGTACAGTGTTGAGCTCATAAACCCTAATGGAGCTTGCATACATATAGACTGCTTAAGGTGTATGTTATTGACCTAAGAGACTGTTCATTGTATTTGTGAGTGCTTCCTAGAAACCCTTAAAAACATGGATTATTGACAACAAAATACATCATTATAGATCCTCTGGAGACTTCAGCCTATTGTGTCAAAGCAGCTGCCTTGAATGAAGACTAAGAGGCTTGTATTTAGGTCTCTTCTGATGGGCACATAATTCAGCTTTTAGCAGAAATTTTGACTAAAGGACTTCTCATCTCTGCTCAATATTTTGCCCTCTTGCTATTTTAAGTGTAACATCAGATTTGGTGAAGATGTGCATTCTAAAACTAAATAAAAATATGATCATTTAGACTCATGAACTGTGAGATTTTCCTTTATATGTCAAGCACCATTTCAAAGTGCAGACCATAAATTTGCTCCAAGAGTACACAATGAGGCTATTAGTATTAGCAAAAAACACCAGCCTATTCACCAAAAGCAAAGGTTTGGAGATGGAAAGTAGAAAAAACAGAGTCTTCCAAAATGTATATTAAAAATTAACTTTGATTTATAAATTGGAAACGTTATGCCTTATTGCTAATTTCTTTCTTTCTTTCTTTCTTTCTTTCTTTCTTTCTTTCTTTCTTTCTTTCTAACCAAACAAGATGTAATCCCTTTCAGCTGGAGCCTGCACAATTATTATTTTTCTATACCCATTATCTCTTTTGTGACCAGGTTTTCCAAAGGGCTCAGCACCCAGCAGTTCCCACTGAGAAAAATGAAAATCTGGCCAATAATGTATAAAAAGTTCTTCATACAAACCAATCTGCGCTGGAACAGATGACATTCTTACATTTTACTCACAGTTCCCAAAGCTGAAGTGCATTTAGAGATGCATGGCATATATAGATAAGTCAATATTCACTGATTTAATCATGGATTTAAGCGATAACCTAATTTCCTTCATTTGTGTGAGCCTAGTAAATCCTACTGTATGTGCAAATAATTTATCCACTGTTTCCCTCCTATCTAGGGACATTTAAATATATATTACTGAACAAAGTATTAGCCTCTTTATTTCTCACTGGGAGAACAGAGATGTTTTAGATCCTCCCAGCCAACATAACCCCATTTATGTAGAATGCCAAAACAATACTACTATTTAATAATTGGAGATAACACCTTAGATGTGCATTGTGCTTTACAGAGAGAATAAAGATATGGAATCTGCCCCAAAGAGCTAGCAACCTAGGAATCTGATCCTCCAAGCACAGACTACCAGATTTAGTGCATATCATCACAAGTGGTCCTCTATTAAGTACTATGACAGGTAATCACAGCTTGTAGAACTGAGCCCTAGGCTGGATGCAGCATGACATGACAAAGTGGAGGGGTGTGAAAGACTAGCACCAGCCCATTCACCACTTAAATCCAGCACTGGAGTTTATTTCACCCAGAGAGATTATATGAATCAAGGCAAAGGGAAGGAGCGAAAGGGATGGAAGTTGTACAAAATAAAATTGCTTTTTGTTTAAGGCAGGCAGTATGTTAGCTCCTTTTTCATTTGTTTGGTGTTTCAATTAATTTACATTTTACTAGGTTGGCACTGGAGGCCCAGACTTCCTGTTGGGAACAGCAGAGAGGAAGGACTATCAGGAGGCTAATTATTGTTTCCTGATTCTCTTCCTGTCCCCAGTACCAATCTCCAAATCTGCTCTAATTCACACACCCCAGCGGTCATCTGCCAACTGAAGATAGGCTGAGCATGCCAAGGAGGCTCGAGGAATTGGCTATGTGACCTGTACACCTGGTGGATACTCCTATATGCAGGGGGAATCAGCAAATAAGAGAGCGTGGCCGGTCTTTGCTGAGCTTTTAAAACCCCAAAGGGAACAGGACAAGGCTGAGAACCTGCCCTAGAGTGTGAATCATTGTTAGTGAGACAGATGGGTTTGGAAGTGGGGACTTGGAAGTGCTTGATTAATGGAACGCTAAACTTTATTACACTCTTCTGCCACGTGGTGGTCCTGTGTGTGACATGCCTTATTTAAGCTAACCTCAGCCATACCTGGCAGAGCATTAAAGGATCTTATAGTGAATACATATGGCATGTATCTCTGAGGAAAGGAAGCTCTGTAGCCAGTTCAAATCTGGTACAGAAGCCTGACCTGCTAATAGCAGCTTTGCAACCTACTGTGTACAGGAAGTGCATGACAGCTTGCATGATTATAGAGGACTGTCCACACTTACATGGGAAAAAGCACAGAAATGTTTATGGGAGATGAATATGAAGAGGATGGAAAAGAAAGTGGAATTAGCAGAGTGCAACGCTCGAGCGGGAAGCTTTCAGGAGTGCACCACTCAGCAGTAACCAGTTTAGCAGCCACTGTGCAACAAGACAATTGAGGCAGAGTTTATGGCATTGGTTCATGGAATTACAAATCTGCAATAAATTTAACTTGCACATTCACTCTAATGCCTGCAAATTCTTACCTAGCCCTATTATTTTTCAGCAGACAACACTGTATGGTAAATCCCTAATTGTACATTTAAATAATAACGATCAAACTTCATGGCATTTCCTGGGGATTAATTACCAGCTGAGAAGAGTTTGAGGGCCTGAGGTGCAGTCAAAAGCCATTAAACATAGCTGGTCATTTAACCACTTGAATGCTGCTAAATGTACAGGTTACATATGACAGAATATATTATCAGACATTCTCCTTTGTACCAGATAAATCACTTTGAAGCACCAAAGCTCCAGCATTGGTACTCTGAAGAAATGCTGCTTCATTTCCCCAGGCTGTTCTGAAGATGCAGCAGAACACAACAGTGATCTTTGAAAATACCTTTTGCCATAGTCATTACTGTTGTCATAAAATAAAAATGCGGGGGAGGGAGGAAAAAATATATTAGATCTCATTTATACTGAAGAACTCAATTAAAGTCAATACAGCGTCAGATCAGAATCAAGGACATGCTTACAGGTGATATTGGTATTATTTATTATTTGTATTGGGGTAAAGCCTAGGGACCTTAAACAGCATGACTACTGTGCTAAGAATTGTACATGCCCAAACCAGAAATACAGTCCTTGTCCCAATGGGCTTACACTATAGTTTTAACTGGTGTTTGCTGAACATTTCCAAATAATTAATGCACTGTTGCTTACAGAAGCCATTCAGACTGAATTATCTCATAGCATTCTACCCAGCTGAAAATCACCATTACTTTTAGAGCAAGATGCAGCAATACTCATTTTCTATCACAGCATTTAAAATAGTTAGTTTTTAAAGGGTTTATTAAAGACGAAAGTGTCAATGGAAAATTGTATTCCTCACTATTGCTTATTTTAGAAAAGAACTAATGAAATAGCAAATGTATAAGAAGAGGTAGATTTACCTTTTTAATTTCACTAATTCAAAAAAAAGGCCATGTATTTAAACTTTTAATATTACTACAGGAACATTTATCTCTGAAGTTAGACCAAGAGATAACAGGCTAAATTCTGATCTCAAACTGCACCAATTTAAATCCCCAGCCTCTCCACTGAAGTCACTCCTGGATTCACACTGGTATTACAGAGGTCAGAATCTGGCCCCATATTCATGGCTATCTAACATGTCATTTTAGAAAACTTATGGGAGCATTTTCATAGATAGGTTAGAGTGCCCAGGGGATACATCTGTTTCACAAGCCAAAGCCCAAATTGTTTCTAAGCTGAGGACTTACTTGACATAAATTCAGCCTCAGAGCAAATGTCTATGGCCAAATTATGGAACCCTGAAGAGAGGACATAATCATAGCAGATTTGATGGAGGAGGAGAGAGGCTTCTTGACAAGCCAAGGGAAGGAAGAATGCAGCCTTTGATATGGAATTATATAAATCATCTTTTAAAAGGGCATTGCTTTCACTTTGCTACGTTTTACATTCTATTGATTTTTAATATTTTTATGTTTTAGGTGCCAATGGTATTCTTGCAAAGAAAAAGAATGCTTCTCACACATATGGTATTGACCAGGACGGTTTAAATCTAGGTAAGATTTTCTTATAGTATACAAGGTCAGATGGTCAGTAAGGGCTTGATCCTACATACATCGAAATCAATGGCAAAGTTCCCACTGACTTTAATGGTACAGGCTCAGAACCTAAACTGAAATAGCTCCATCGACTTCAGCTGAGTCTCTGGCTCATAATTGCTAAGGACTCACTGTGGCGTCAGGGAATTAGTAACGGGATACAGAGCTTTGAGAACAGATTCTGGCAGGATCAGTATGAGTGACGGGGGAGGGCACAGAAGCTGAGAGTGTACAAGGAGCTTTCCTCCTACTTTGCATCCTAGTGCAAAGGCCAGCCTCATTCGTAGTGGAGTTGCTGGAATCTAACACCACCAACAGTGCTAGACTGTCCCAAGAGCAGGACCACCAACTTGGATGGTGGGGGACAAAGGGGACAATTGCCCAGAGGTCCAGTGATTTTAAGGGGCCCATTGATTTTAAGAGGGGTCTGGGCCATGGGTGGCTGGGTAAAAACTTCCCCTCAGGGAGGTTACCCCCCAGTCCTGCCTCTTCCATTTGTGGGCCCCACCCACAATCCAGCCTGCCCCAGGACCCACCCCTACCCCTCCCCACCAGGCCACCTGCTAGCTTGGGTCCCCTCCACCCTTCCACACAACCCTTTCCTTGCTTGGCCTCTCCACAGCCATGTCCCCACCCTACTCACCCCTCCCCACCATCGATCACCACATGCATGCCTCCTCTCCTCCCCCGCTCACACCTCCACCACTGTTTGTCATGTCCCTCCCCCCCTTCCTGCTCAGCCCCTCCAGCTGTCGCTCGCCACCTGGGGAAAGGGGGAGGGTGGAAGAGAGGAGGGGGGTGGAGCAATCGGGGGGAGGGACTCAGCAGCGAGCAGGTCGAGTCAGGGGGTGGAGCATGAGGTGGAGCAGAGGTGTGGCTTGGAGTGGACTGTGGGTCATGCTGGTGGTGGAAGGGGTGGGGCCATGGGCAGAAGAGGCAGGGCGGGACTGTTCTGCTCTGGGGCCTGGAATTCTTGTCAGTGAGCCTGCCCAAGGGACTGGGGTGAGGGTAACCCACAGCCCAGTCCCTCCCCCCGCCCCTTTGCACTGGCTGCCTGAGCTGGAGCAAGAGAGGAAGTCCACACCCCCTGCAAGAAGGTGGCAGAGCTCATACCTACAGTCCGGGGCTTCAACCTGTGGAACCCTTTCTACCCTACCCACAATGCAAGCTGTGGCTTAAAAGTCACTCTGTAACTTTCCATTTTCTTTGATGGCCTGTCTAAAATAAGTCTATGGTCGCACTCTAGTTTTTGGTAGGCAGATGTCCACGAAATACACAATGCCATAATTATACTTTAATTCTGCATACCAGCCTACAGGAAACATAGTCCCTATTTGCATCTCTATTAGCAATGTCAAAGAGTTCAAATGCTAAATGGGCATATAAACTGAATCACCCTCTCATGCCCTTTGGGTCAGGATTAAGGCATATTGTTAAATTTTAAGACCCCTTCTTGCTTTCTGCCATACTGACCCCCACACCTGGGAGATGCTCCCTGTAAACATCCGCAACACTTCCTCATTATCCGCCTTCAAATCCTTCCTCAAAAATACTCCCTTATCATGATACCTACCAAAAGCTAATAATGGTGTGAAGAGATCACTGCCTACCATGCTGACTAATATGTTCTCATTGTTTCCTTGTACTACCCCATCTGTCTGGATCCACCTATTGTCTCATAGACTCATAGACTCATAGGTCAGAAGGGACCAATATGATCATCTAGTCTGACCTCCTGCACAAGGCAGGCCACAAAACCCTACCCATACACATTTATAACAACCCTTGTGTTAAATGTAGCTTGGCAATTTCTTGGGGCAGGGACAGTCTTTTTGTTCTGTGTTTGTACAACTCCTAGCACAAGGGGGTCAAGGTTTTGGGAATCAGGGCCTGCCACAGAGCTAGTCTCCAGGCAACATCATCAGTACAACTAGGGTAACCAAATGTCCTGATTTTATAGGAACAGTCCCGATATCTGGAGCTTTTTCTTATGTTGGCGCCTATTACCCCCCAGCCCCTGTCCTGATTTTTCACACTTGCTATCTGGTCACTGTAAGTACAGCTTACCTGCAACAGGCTGGCTGGTTGGCCACACCGCCTCATTGGCTGGAGGGGCCAACAGGCCAACTCTGAAGCCAGCAGAAACAGCTGCTTCCTGACTGCTCAATGGCCAACACTAGGGCCCTACCAAATTCATGGCTCATTCTAGTCAATTTCCCTGCCATAGGATTTGAAAATTGGTCAGTTACACAATTTCAGATGTTTTCATCTGAAATGTCATGGGTGTGGGTCCCAATCCAAAATGGGATTGTAAGGGGAGGGGTCACAAACCTGTTGTGCGTGGGAGGGTGGCAGGATTGCCACCCACACTATTGTGTTGCTTTCTGAATTCCTTCGTGCTGCTGGGAGCTCCCCAACCCAGCCGAGACTAGCAGCTAAGGGCCCCTGGCTGGGGCACTGCCAGCAGCATGGGGCAGAGCAGACCAACCTCCAGTACCACCCCCTGCTGCAGGAAACTTTGGGGCTGAGCACTCCCAGCAGCATATGGGAGATCATATTTAATGGGGAAGGGCCAATTTCATGGCCTGGAACATGGTTTTCTTGGCTGTGAAGTTGGTAGGGCCCTGGTCATCCTGTGACTACTCCTGTGTTACCTTATTCTTGCCATCCCTGCCTTGAATCCAGCTTGCCTTGGTCCTGCCCCTGCCTTGAATCCCTCCTTGCCTGATATCTTGCTTGCTCCAGTTGCTGTCCTCTGGTATGACCCTTGGCTCTGGCATCTGACTACTGACTCTTACCCTGATGCTAGTCCTGGGATCCAGCGCTTGATCCCCAGTGCCTGCTCTGACCACTAGGTTAGACCACCCTCATCTTGGTTGCCTGATGCCTGGTCTCTGCTTAGTGCCCCTAGCTGCTACAGTAATGCAGATAATAATAAATAATAACATGGTTGTTCAAAAATATTTTGTGGGTAAATAGAGGAGTTCAGTGCTAAATCCTCTCCTGGTCCAAATGGGTGATACTTATGGGGAGCTGTGTCTTTTTACAGCAGCAGAAAATATGGTCTTTCAGCCTTCAGACTTGTGGAGTGGGCATCATTCATGTGGGCACTGCAGTCATTTTATAAAATACTAATGTCTTTAATGATTTTGAATAGGATGAAGGACAAATTCTAATCATAGTCTGCCTGTGGGGTCTGACAATGAATGATTTTAGAACCCTGTTCTCCAGTCTGATTGTTTCCCTTTTGAGCTATAATTAATAATAGCAAATACTGTGATTGCTTTTAATTGAAAAGGGATCATTATTGCTCTCCTCAGAACATTGTCATAAAGTCTGGGATTAGCTGTTGGTGCTAGAGATTTGTTCCTATTATCCTTTGGCTCACTGAGTTGTGTTTTTATTTTTATTATTGCTATTATTTATTATGCATATTGAAGAGATCTTTAGGGTTTTTGCAACCACAGTCCCCATGGTGAATTTATGCCCTGTAATTTCAAAAGGAGGCTGCCGTATCTTACAAATTTGCAGTTACTGGTACAATGACGTGACTGGAAAACGGAGGGCAGCTACTTACCCAAAGAGAGAGGGAATCTTTTTTTTTTAATCAGTTCCTGTTGCTTTTTTGTAAATTTTCCTAATACACCTGCACCAGCTATCTGAATACAACAGAAACTGCAAGACAATTGTAATGTGCTATACAGTATACTGACCTGATATTGTGTTTTAAATAGTCAGTTTAAGCACCACAGAATCATAAATTAAAATTATTAATTATCAAAGAAAGCAAATATTCATAAATCAATGCACCTAGCTACATTATTTTTGATAACGATCTCAGACACAGGCTGTGATCCCATATACACCTACACATATATTTAACTTTACTCACTTGAGTGGTCCCTTTGACTTGGATGGGACTACTCCCAGGAGGAAAATGTAAGCTTGTACGTAAGTGTTTCCTAGGTTGGGGCCACAATGACTTACAATTAGTGGGTGTGAGTCACTAAAGCTGGAGAAGGGAGGTTTAACCTACACTGCCTTAGCCAGCAAAGCCCTAATTGCAAAAGAGGAATAGCTTCCAAGGGGAATCAGGCAGTTTCCATTGCTCTCCTCATTCACATTATTAATGAGAGAAAGATAGAGACAGCTTTAACTTTTGCTGGGGGCTCCTCTGGTGGAAGCTGCTAAGGAGGAGTATTCAATAAGTACATTCTTCAGAAGTCCTTGACACTCTCCTTTCCTGACCAGCCCTACACATTCCAGGGTCTCTGCTGGCTTTGCATTCCATCTAGTGCCCATCTGAAGGGAGGTTATGTCTTTGTTACACCTCCATGGTCTTCTGCCTGGCAGACTTTCTACCCTCAGAGATCTGCACCGGGATCGATGCCAGCAGAAGCCAGGGTGAATCCAGGTACAGAAGTAAGCTAGATGTATACACTGATTTGATTCATTGTAATAAGGTTTACAAAGAGCAACAGAATTTGGGCCTGTGCAAACCAGCAATTAAAGATTTGTTCTGTTTGCAACCACAGTTATTAAAGTATTATGTAAATTATCTGCATTTTACTGATTATCATGAGTGATTATGTTACAAATGGTTAGTCCAAAAAAAACCAAACCCCTACATGTGCAAAGACTGGATTACTTAATCACATTGCTGGACTGCACAGATTAATCTTCTGTCATCGTCTTATTGGAAGCATAAGGCCAAATTTCCATATAAAAACTTTAATTTTCCTAGGCACCACCATTAACTCTGACACTTTGACTGCTGCTGTATCTCTTATTTTTCTTTTACCCTATCTTTTCTCTCCCACATATCTGTGTACAAAAGAAATGAAACTTTGTCCTTTTGGGGATAAATCTGTGTATTTTCAGGGGAAATGAAACGTAGGTTAAACAGAAAGTTTCAAATGGATAAGATTTGAAATAGGAGACTTTAAGTCAAACAGATATTGTGGGTTATACTGGCTGAATAAATTTTAAAAATGGTTTTTTTCTGGGCTGAGAATGAAAATATGAGAGAGGGAACAGGGCAGGATAAAGAGGCAAGTGAATAACTAGTCTCAATCATATCCTCAGTATTGTCTTCTTGGACGGGACCCACTGTATTGCTTTTCCCTATCTTGTTCCTGGGTGAAAGTGGACAGCTTGCCTTTCTGGCACTTCTCTTCCCTTCCCAGGACTACAAAGATATGCCTGCCTGGGACTGGAGGTCCCACAGCTGGGGAAGGGATTGTTAGAGGGCAGGGGAAAAAGTTGACTGTTCCTCCTGACCTCATTAGGACTTGCATATGCAGTATGTGTAAAAGACTGAGAATAGAACCAAAGCCAAGAGAAATGTCTCATGACTAGAAATCCTTTAATTCATTCTGCAGGGTGACATTCTCTTTGGTCTGCACATTTAATAGTGTGTTTCCTAGTCAATGGATCTGTACTGCAGATCTTCTTCTGGCGTTTGTTGTGTAACGCTACAGAGACAGTAAAACAGAGCAAAGAACATCTATGATTTTTCTATCTTTATCCCCTCTTCATCTATGGATTAGCCATAAACCCAGAAAAGAAATACAGTCAACTAAGGAGAAGTGTGTTGTATTTAGTTTTATTTAGCACCCTGGTCATTTACAAGGATTTAATACAATCACTGAATGCATTTATTAAGATGGGAATTATTACACTATACTTTTTATACACTATTTCAAAGAATCTTGCTTTCTAAAGCAAAATATTGGATACATATAAACGGCTGAGACATTTAATTTTTACCATGTTTTACAGAAAATACTTTCTCATTAAACACACATCCCTTTCCTCTCAGTATTCATTCTAAAGCCACACTATACAAAAATGTGTATTCCTTAGAGGTGTTTTGTTCTAGTTTTCTTCTCCCATATCTAATGTCTCTTTTTTTTTTATCCTGGAAAAAAAAAAGATGTGAAGACTGAAGGGCATGATTGTGATCTCACTTACTAGTGTAAATCAGATGTAACTCCATTTTCATCAATGATGATACATCAGTTTTAAACTGGTGTGAATGACATCAGAATTGAGCAGTAAAGGCCGGATTCTCAAAAGAGTTCAGCACCCACAAGCAAAGATTTTCAAACGAGTTCAGCTTCCATTTAGGCACCAACATACAGTGCCAGATTTTCAGAATATTTCAGCCT
>ML675616.1:59974260-60080750 GCA_007922155.1 Mesoclemmys tuberculata | reverse complement strand
GACCTTGCACTTTTCACTATTATATTTCATCCGATTACTATTGCTATAACTTAAATTGCATTTTTACCAGTGGTACACAAAAATTGAAAAAATATTCCTTGAAAAAATATTTGCACTTTCATAATGGCCCACTTCATAGCTTACTTTTCAAGTCACTTTTTCAGCTTTTCATTAAAATATGGGAACCAACTTCAATTTCCTTATACTTCAGTGCAAAATAATTTTCTTGTGAATTAAATGTTGTACCCCACATTTTGAAAGTTTGCATTCTGAAGTTTGTACTTAAGAGCAGGGCTATTTTGAGTGAAAGTGAACCCAGACTGACCTCTAAAGAAATAATGGAACTGCAAAATGAGTTCAAGCCTAGAAAAGGTGCACATCCATTTAGTATAAATTGCACATTCCATCCGTGGGCCTCTTGGTATAGATGAAAGAATTCTTAGAACTCAGAGTGCTGTATCATATTAGGTTGTAGGATGGTCATAAATCATATCAATTTAAGGATCCTATATCCCATCACCATATTTATATTCAGGCTTAAAAATTATAATTAAGGGAAAAAAGCACTGGAAAATGAGGGGTAATTCCCTTTGTTGTACTGATAGCTGTCTTGGAAAAACAGAAGCCTTGTTAACCATACCTTAATGAAGTGGCTAGCTATGCGTCTGTTTTTCTAAGATAGCAACCAGCAAAACAGGGGCCATTGATCATCAGTTTTTCTACAGCTAAAAGGGACACATTTGTACTTATTTTTTTTTACTAATTATATTTAGTGTTACACTAGCTTGTAGAGGCCTGGTATCAGAAGCCTATTGTGCCAGGCACTGTAAAAACACATAGTAAGAGACAGTTCCTGCACAAAAGAACTTACAATCTAACAAGACAGATGAAGGGCAGGAGAGGAAACAAAAGAGTCTAAATGACTTTCCCAAGATCATACAGCAGGTCAGTGGCAGAGCGAAGGAACAGAGCCCCGGTCTCAGTTGAGTCTGCCCTTCCACACTGCCTCCCTTAAACTTAGAGTTCCACTAGACTAGTACACAATGGCCTTGAATTTTACCAAAAATTGCCCTTCTTGTCCCACCAATTCAGTTCAACCAATATTAAATATGGTGGGGAGCCAGAGTCTATACAAGGCTCCAGCAGCTTCAACTATTTTCAGGACCATGCTATTTAACTTCTGGACTCCTTTCTTGTCACCTCTCACTAAAAGTAGGTTTATAGGAGGGATTTGGATGTGGGAAGGTGCAGGCACAAAGGAAGTCACAGAGACTCCAAGGAATCCACTAAAACTATTGATTTTACATGGAAGGTGCTCAGGTACTGTAGTGATAGGTGGCTGTATAATTGTAAGACAGAAGTAGAGATAGAATTTCCTTTACCTGTTATAAACATTTTTATCACCTTCCCTTCTTCCTCCCTCGCCCCCCAACAAAGACAGAGTGTTTGTGGTTCAATGCTGAATCAGTCATACAAGAGGAATGATTGTCTTCTCAGCAAGTTTTTACTCTGTTTTGATTCTATACATTGCCAAACGCTAGTGGTAGAACTTGAAGTATGCTCCAGGCAGTGGCTACAGCTTTTTCATGGTCCCTGTTCAAGACTGTAGCTAATCTCTGATTTTCACTCTATCATCATTTAGAGCATCAAAAGGACAGTTAGCTCATGCCTGCTCCGAAAAAATATTCAAAGCAGGTTTGTCAAATTATATGTACTTGAACGCAACAGATTGTTTTAGATGTCTTGGTTTAATACCCAGTGGAAAGTTGCCCACTGTGGTTTAATTAGAGCTTAGCACATTGAAAAATAATGTTTTGATAAAGATCTCAGGCTGGATGCACTTGAGACTGAAAGGCTGTGTCATACCCAGGAATAAGATGCTTTGCTTTACAAAACAAATAAAAAAAGCTAGTCCCTCAAGAGGAACATTTTAGGGCTTTCAATCAATAGCCTCCCAAATGTCATGAGTAATTACTCTGCTCTTGAGAGACTGTATGGGAGGTGGGAGTAACTGAAGGGTCTCCACGATTAAAAATAATTGATGTGCACTTTTAAAATGTGCATCTGCTGCAATGCCAAGGAGTTCACATTCTCTTTAGAAGAGAGGACAATGGTAGCAATTGTAGGTGGAGTTGTAGCATAAGCAGCATGAAAGTGTTTAACTAATAATCAGAGATGGGACCAAATGAATAACTCCTGGTCCTTACACCCCTGTCCTATGCTGGTTTTCAGAATCCACACTTAGATTTAGATCCATGTCATGGTTGGCTCCTATTACTATAGGTTGGCTGACCCAAAACTGCAGATCTGAACTCTGAGAGTCTCTGGTAGGCAAGTTACCCTTATGGAAAACTTTTATAGAAACAACAAAAATAAAAAAGAACATGCGTTCCTAGCTCATCACTACGACCATGTCACTCCTCTCTTTGCAACCCTCTACAGGCTCCCCTTTCTCTGTCCCACCAAATATAAGCTAGTTGTTTTCAATTTCAAGGCCATTAATGGCCTATTGCCACCCATCCTATCATCACTCATTCGCTAGTGAAATGTCAGCTCTCCCCTCTTATGGGCGCATGATGCCAGCCTCCATCGCCTACTTGTTAGATTGTCAAACAATCATTCTCATGCTTTCTCCCATGCTGCCCTTTAGGGTTGGGAGGAACTCCCTATAAACATCCACAAAACTACTTCATAATCCACCTTCAAAACCCGCCTCAAAACTCTTCTTTGCCATGAGGCCTACAGAAAAATTGACAATGGTTAGGCTGTTGCTTTGCTGCCTACCACACTGACCCAGTAGTGTCTCATTGTTTCTGTGTACTTCCCCATCTGTCTGTATCCACATGTTATCTCTGTGTTTCTACAGCACCTAGCACAAAAGGGTCCTGGTCCATGACTAGGGCCGAAACACTACAACAGTTCAAATAATAATATTATAGATTTTTTGTAAACCAGAAAAAAGGGACTTTTCAGCTTGGAAAAGAGACGACTAAGGGGGGATATGATAGAGGTCTATAAAATCATGACTGGCATGGAGAAAGTAAATAAGGAAGTGCTATTTACTCATTCTCATAACACAAAAACTAGGGGTCACCAAATGAAATTAATAGGCAGTAGGTTTAAAACAAACAAAAGGAAGTATTTATTCTCACAACACACAGTCGAACAATGGAACTCCTTGCCAGAAGATGTTGTGAAGGCCAAGCTTATAACGGGGTTCTAAAAAAGAACTAGATAAGTTCCCAGATGATACATCCATCAGTGCTATTAGCCAGCATAGGCAGGGATTGGTATTTGCCAGAGCCTGGGAATGGCCATTGAGATGGATCACTTAATGATTACCTGTTCTATTCATTCTCGCTGAAGCACCTGGCATTGACCACTATTGGAAGACAGACTACTAGGCTAGATGGACCATTGGTCTGACCCAGTATGGCCATCCTTTTGTTTTTGTATTCTGTGTTCTTATTGGTGATTTCAGTACTATAATGTTATACTGAAAATTGGTGTTGTGTAATAGGGGCTGGAGTAGGTGTGGGGGGGAGGGAGGCAGAGAGCACGCACTGCGACGGATGGGGCAGTTCAAAACTCTTTGAGCTATTGTGTCAGGAAATATTCATCTCCATGACGTATTCTGATTCATCTGAAAACATCCTATGGGGATAAATGGGCCATTTGACACCTCAACAATGCACCCATGCTGCAGTATGTTGTGCATATCCGCTATCCCGACCCTTGGACCTGAAGTGGAATACTGAATCTGGAGGTCTCCTGTCCCCCTTGATCCAGCTGGTAGATGCGCTCCTCACAGCCCATTGATTACACCCACCTTCCCTCCCATGGGCCCTCCAGCCATAATGGAGGCATAAAAAGGCCAGAAAGAGGGCACAGCTGGTATCTGAGTGGTCATGAGATGTTCCCAGGAAGCCTCCTTGCGCCCCACCAGCCCTGCACACACACACACAATTACCACTTCCTCAAAAAACAAGGAAAATTCACTGCACAAAATCTTTGTCAATACAGACTTATCGGCAGTGTGTTGTACCCTTCCAGAATGTAAACCTATGTGTAAACAATTGGAAACCAGGAAATACAGACTTAAGGTACACACTATTTTTACTACATACTTTATTTATTTATTTAGCTGAGGATAGTCCTGCTTTGAGCAGGGGGTTGGACTAGCTGACCTCCTGAGGTCCCTTCCAACTCTAATATTCTATGATTCTACTAGCCTGACCCCCCAGAACCTTTGCTCTGCCTATCTAATGGAGCCCTAACCTACCCCTGACAGACATTGTAGCACTCCATCCTTCCAGATGAGATGTGGGGACTCAGTTCATGGGTACAGTTGGTGAGACTGTCAGACCATGTTCATACTCAGGCATATCCCCAGTGCCTCCTGACAGCTCCATGGGGTAGATTGCAGGGTGGAGCTGTTGTGTATCCGGTGTGACTGATCAGAGTCCAGGGCTGGAAGTTGGAGTTGTTTTCTGTGGTTTTGGCCTTTGAAAGACTGAGAGATCACAAGAAAGTAAGATATCATGATATTATCACTACTATGGGTCAAAATTTTCCAGGAGTAAGTAACCTTGTGAGATTTTGGAAGACTCCAAACTGGAACTGAGAAACATGCTCTAAGATTTGGTTCTGAAATGGAACCATAGCCACTGATTTGGGTTTTGTCAATTTGTGCCCAACTGAATTTTGGAATAGGTTCAGATTTAAATTTCAGTTTTGTCCCATCCCTAATGCATACTTTCTGCTGAGTGGTGGAAATCCAAAAACTGAAGTTGACCATTAAATCAAAAAAATAAACAACATAAGGAGATAAAAGTTTGAGAGGATTTGTTTTTTAGTAAGTTAGATTTCTAAAATTCTTTGTATTTATTACTCATATACATTACTTAACTTACATAAACTTAACTTTCAAGTGTCATTTTTAAATAACAATGGAAGGAAACATTTTTGTTACATGATAATTTTGTTCCTGCTGTTGCACAGTATACACTGGCAGTTATAGTTATTCAAGTGATCAGTATTGAACAAGTAAACAAAATATTTGTTGCATGGTGAATTAACATTCTCAGTACAGTAATAATAATATGCATGGCTGTGAAATACTGAATTAGCACATGGCCTTTGGGAAGCAATATTTTATAAATTTACTGTACTTGTTGCGTATAGTCTATAAACATTTCACTAAAGAATACGATAGTTGTTTGTGACTGATGATGTTTTAAACATTGTAGTAAATATGACACACAGGCACAGTAAGAAGTATGAATACTTAATAAAAGTCAGGTAGTCTTATATTAAAGGAAACATAGTAGGTGAGGAAAGAGTATTTCAATTAGATGTCCAAAAAGCTTCATACAACTGAAAGAAAGTTAAATGCTTTAGGATTACTGTAATCTCAATTTAGCTAATAAGACGATCTGGGTAAAACCAGCTACTGCTGGGGGGAAGAACACTGTTAATTAATATGAGCTAACAATGATGTCAAAACCTCACCTGGGGCCCAGTCTTGTTACCACTGAAGCCCATGAGAGCAAGATCAAACCCTGATGAGGTCTCTGAATTCAACGCTTTGTTTGTTCAGAATTCCATTCCAAAAATTCCAGCTGTCATCAAAGCTGCAGGATATTTTAGCTATCTTCAAAGGCGTTGATGTGCTAGTTGCCAATCGCAGTGTGTGATAACGTTTCACTTTACTGCATTATTGATTACTAGGTCTGATTGAAAATTTTCTATTAACTGTTTTTCAGTGGAAAATTGTTTTATTGACAGAATGAAATTTGTTATGAGAAGTGTCTGGATTCCGCAGAAAATTTCAACTTTTCATCGAAGACTGAATATCTGGAAACTAAAATGGTTTTGACTTTCAGCCAAACCCCAAAATATTTCAATTCAGAAATACTGTTGCAGTGCCTCATAGGAGTTTTACTTTGGGTGCCACATGTTCCCATTCTCCTCTGTGAGCCAGGCTCCCCAGATGCACTTTCTCTCCTTTCACGTACTACAGCCTGGGCCTCTCCCTTTGCATTTTGAGGCTCACCAAGAAGGGAGTTCATGGTGAATCAAGGGAGTTGTAGTCTGGCCCAGGAGCCCAGCCTTTAGTGGAAGGTGGGAGTATGGGTGTTCTGAACTACAAGTCCCATGAATCTCTGCAGTGGTATTCCAAAATAAACATTTCTCATTTGGGGGCAATATTCTGAATTTTCATTAAAACTTAAAATGATCTATGGAAAATTGTCAAAAATAAGGTTTTATTTGTAATTTTATCTGACTTTTCTGTTGAAAAAAATTCTTTAACTACCTCTAATGTATATACCTTACTTAATACTTGTGCTCTTACTACCAATGCCTTTATCCTTCCTTTTCTCTTTCTCTGCTTCTTGACCTTTTTGACCCTCGCTTGTATTGTTGAATTTACATTGAACCTGTCTCAAAGATCTTGCAGTGTTTTTTATCTATTTCTGAGAAGATCCTAGCATGCTATTGGGTGCTCAGTGGGGAAAACAATTAGCAACATAAAGTCTCAATCATCATTAACCTCCCCCTCCAAATAACCCAAATATATGATTTTTCAATTCCAGGGTTTTGATATACAGCACTGGCAAAATTTTGGCTCCATCTCTAGTTTGAATTGAGTGACTTGTACAAGCAGATGGAGGGGAGTGAAAGGTCAAAGGCCAATGTAAATTTTCAGCAGAATTGCTGCTTTTAGACTTCAGTTCCTGAAAACATTCCTTTTTAGTGATATGCCCTTACCCCTAGAGACAGCTTCTCTTCACTTTCTTTCAAAGAGATTGAGGGTTAGGGTAAGACAGGCTATTTGGACTGAAAACTTGATGATGGTGCTTTATAATCTCTGTTTTATAAGAGCATTGTGAATGCTAGCAAATTCTAAAGGTCCCAAGAGCCACTAGCAACTTTCATCTGCTTCACTTTCTCACAGAGCCACTCTTACTTAATGCTGCAGCCTGTTTTAAGCATCTAAACTCCAAGAGTCTGGCCTCTCTAATTGCTGGGGCAGGGCTAACAAAAGTAAAGCTATTTTATAGATTTTGACAATTTTAGTTAGCTAGCTTTGGGTACTTCAGCTGCTAAACTGCAAATTCAGCCTGTTCACTGCATGGAGAGCAGAAATGAAATCTGCTGTACCCAGCTCTGCAGCTGAAATGCTAGAAGGGATTTCTATTGAATGTATTTTCCCAAAAATGTGTGAGGCTTTCCTCCTTTCAAAGATTCTCCTTCCGTTGGTTGATCTACAGTCCTAAAACCTGATGGCTTCTTACCTTGAAATAATTTGCACATTGCATCCTCTGTGTATGGATGTTCAGCATTCTGCATAGCTGAAAGATATTCTCTGAAGGGAACAGATCCCTAGAGCTGTAGTTTTAAAACCAGCCTGAAGAACTCTTTAAAAGTTCTCCACCTCAAAGCACTAGGGTATGCTACTTTGCTAAACTCTGCCTGAGATCAATAACACCGTTCTTTTGTGAGTCATTTGTGCCCAGATATGACAGATCTTTTTGAGCTCCTTATTTGTATAGCATTTCATGTGCTTTTGAAGTGTTACAAATCACAGACAATTTGTCATCCCATCCTAGAACAAATATTTTCCCACTAACTTCCTAATTTTCTTTTGATTTTTTTTTTAATCAATGTATTTATTTTTTGCATCAAAGGAATCAGAGGATTCATAATTTTGTGCGGACCAGCAGAAAAATTAAACACATACAACTTCACACTCCCTAGATATCAGTGTCCTGCATTCATACATAATCTAGTTACTTCACAATGTTTACAGACTGTGGCTACATCTATACTGATGGCGGCAAATTCGCCACCGTCAGATCGATGTCTCTGGATTGACTGAGCGGTCTGTGTAGACCCACTCAGTCAATCCAGAAATTGACGGAGGAAAACCACCTCTGTAAGTGGCGCAGCGCAGTGTGGACGGCTCGTGGAACAGACGCGGCGAATTCGATGGGAGATACACAGGTTTTTTACGTCACTTGAGTATCTCCCGTTGACTGCCGCCAAATCCAGAAGGTAAGTGTAGACCAGGCCTTTAATACATTTACTAGGAGCTTGAGTTGAGAGTGAACTGGGATGAACACTTTTCCTTGTTCAAATACATTAATTAGTTGAATATTCATGAAATATATATGAAGAGAGGACACTGGAAATAGGAATTCCCCTTGCACTTAATGAGCCATTCTAGTCCTGCTTTTAACTCAAAAATAGCATGAGGAGCAGATTCTGCCCTCAACTACCTGTATGCAACTCCCAATAAAATTAATGAGAGCTTCTCACAGGTATATGAGATTGGGACTCGGGCCATGGAATTTGAGATGAAAATTACCATTTAATCACGTCATCCATCATCCCTTCAATGCAAATTCAAAATTTTAGGACTTGTCTACACTTCAAAGTTGTATCATTTTAACTATAGCAATATAGTTAAAGTGATACCACCCCTCTAATATGGACCCAGATATATTAGTATAAAAGTGCCTCATACGAATGCCCCTATGGGAAGAGGAATAAGATATACTAGTATAAGACCCCTTTCTACATCAGTTAAAAAAAAAAGTGACACCCTAATCAAAATAGTAACCATACAGAACTGTGTTTAGATCAGGCCTAAGATAAGCAGTTTAGGACACTATCATTAGCCGTCACCCTAAAGTCAATGGGCTGAATGTCAAGGTACTTTTCTCTATTTTTACTGTAAGAATCTCAGGACTTTGTCCTGTGGAATAAGTAGCATGTGTAAGGACTTAATTTTTGGAGGGAAGGGGGACTGGGTGCAGGCCCATGGTCAGTACAGTTACAAAAGAATGTTTTTCTAATGCCTGAATTTTTATTTTTTAACCAATATTACCAAAAGTCAAAATCTGGGAAACTGAATGGCTCAGTTAATTAACAATAGGATCCAAAAGACCTGTTCTCTCCTGTCTTGTATCTGGAATGGGCATTTTTCTTTTTTATGTAATTTTTTAATATCCTGGTGCTGCTCTCTGACATTCAGCCATGCCCAGTTACGTGTATCCTCAGAGGGTTCATTCTTTGCCCCTGGAATGCAGTTTGAACTGCACCAGTTTGGTGGCCATAAAATCTAGTTACCCTCCTTCAAGAGGATTTGGTGTATTTATCTGCATGTCAAAAACACCCAGAGTGATAACATAACCCACGGTTATTTCATAACAGAGCAGATGTCTGAGTTCTTGAAATAAAATGAAAACTAGGATGGCCGTGTTTGTGGGCGTACTGAGTTCTGCTCTTCAGCGCTTCAGATGATTTCCTAAAATGAGGTCTCCGCTGAGAATTCCTTTTTCTTGTAAATGTTCTGCAGTAGCTCCATTTCAACATCACTACTTAAGAGACTTGAAATCTACCATAGCTTTTGCTCCTCCACATTCTGTCAAAACTAAAAGCTATATATATTTTTAAATTATCATTCTTTTAATTTTTTTCCTGGTAATTTTGAGGCTATACTGTTCATTTTAATGCTTAGCCTATCCACAGTTCTAGTGTTTTGGTTTATAAGGAAGCTGATGAACATATCTGAGTCAATAAACCCTAATTACTTTGCATTTCTTCATCACTCGTGAAGAGTTGCAGGTACCATATGGTCACCAGGTTGGCTGTAAGCTAAATAAACTTAATATTGCTAAATCACCCTGCATGAACCTTCTTTTTTGTTTTACTTAAGGTTCTCTAGTTATGGATCCTATTCTGTATACAGAGTCAAACGCTTAGATATTGCATTGATTGCTACACTAATTGAAAGTTTGTATCTCCCATCAACAGAAGTTGGTTGAATAAAAGATATTACCTCACCCACCTTGTCTCTCTAATGTCTTGGGACCAACATGGCTACAACAACACTTCAGACAGCTAACAATAAATAGATAGTTAGTCAGTTCATTCTAGGGAAAGGTTCAGTTGAGATGACATCAGAACTTTGGCTAAAGTTTTGATATCACTCCTGGAATTAATGCTCTAGGAGTCAACGAAGGGGGAATAAAGCAATTTAAAATGGAAGCAGTCTGAGATGTCAAATTACACTATCAAATCAAGAATTGGATCTTTGGTGTGCTCTGTGCTTATCAGAAACTGCATGAACCAGTTCCGGCAATCTCTAGTTAGAGGTATATATGTTCATTCAGAAATTTCTGGATACAGAGCACACCATACTAGAGAATTCTTGAATAGTTGAAAAAATACTTGAAAAAACTAACACACTGTGAATACAGCTTCTGACAAGAAGCAACCATTAGCCAGAACTAAAGATATGCCAAAAACTTAGCACAAAATAATACTTCATTCTAATTTCATAAATTCACTCACTACAAGTGTAAAATCACCATAAGCCAAGGAGTGGCATCCAGCCATGCTGTTTGCCATAAATAACAAACTGTTCAGAAGGGGAAAAAAACCTCAATATAAATTTATGAAATGACACACAGTGGTAGCAGAACATGGAACATGTATTGCTCTTGTTCATTTGCCAATGCACAGCATGTATGAAAGTGCTGATTTCACACACAAACTCACAACAGGAATTGCATGAGATTAATTCACTTAATTCATTAATTCAATTTAATTCAGTTAATTCATTAATTCAACTCCTCAAGTAAGATCCACACAGGTTTGATTTATAAACCCTATAATAACTTCATGTGACCATTTTGAAGTGTTGATTTCACGTTAGAACTTTGAAGTTGTTCTCACACATACCCTACAAGAATGACTAATTCCGAATGCTCATAACCAAATTAGAAATAGTTTACAAAAATATCATCCTTGTAATCAGCTTGGTTTCAGAGTGGACCAGAGACAGAGAGTGATGAGACACAACCTAACAGGTTCAGACAAGCAGTCCTTTTATTGCAGCTTACTCAGGGATCACACTTCTAGCACCATGATCCTGCTTTTCCTGGTGTGTGCCACTATCAAGTCTTAAAGGCACAAAAAAATATATAGTTTTTCCTTCACAGAAAAATTTGACAACATTTTTTTTTATCTTTTTAGTGTTCATCAAAATTTGTGTGAAATTTTTGGACCAAAATATTGAAAACTAAAATATTTTGATTCAAATTGATGATGAATTGTAGTTCGGGTTCCTTATGCTCTCACTCTCTGCCATGGGCCACGATCTCTGGATGGTCTACATCTCCCACAATACACCACTTTCTCTCCCCTTGGTGGAGTAAGGGGGTGGCTCA
The DNA here is from genome assembly GCA_007922155.1 of Mesoclemmys tuberculata. NCBI lineage: Eukaryota > Metazoa > Chordata > Testudines > Chelidae > Mesoclemmys > Mesoclemmys tuberculata. The sequence continues at coordinate 60,069,510 of ML675616.1, read as the reverse complement.
GAAGAGTATCTGGCTATGAGACATTGGATTTTTCAAAGAAATAACATTTTCTGTGAAAAGCAGACATTTTTGCAAAAAAAAAAAATTAATTGAGGTGAAAACCCAATTTTCTGTCAAAAAACAGTTTTCATGGAAAATATTCAACCACCCTAGCTGCAACCCTAGTAAGCAAGAGGAAAACCTGACTTCACCGCAATTAGAGTTACATTTTCACCAGTCAAACACCCTCACAAGATTCTAAGAAGAGGTGGTTGCTACCCTTTCCATATATCAACGACGAAGAGAAGGAAATGGCTGCCTCGACACAGAGTCACTTGAACTATATGGCTTTATACATTTTTTCTTTTCGCCCTTGATGCACACAAATTATTTTGCATTTTTCTTTTGGCAACAAAAGTATAATAAGCAATTTCAAAACGCCATGTTCAGGGAAGGTTGGATTCATTGAGCATATATTGATTTTTTTTTCTTTTTGCTGTTGATAGCCAGGAGACTGCTTCAAATATAAACCAAAATACAACAAAATCCATGCAACTGGAAAATATATTGTTAAATGAGAAGTCAAAGAAATGCCCTCTAGTCTCTCTGCAATGACAAAGTTGATCATCATGACACACGGTTTTGAGGGAGTAAAATGTGGGGGGAGGGTGAAATTCTTAAGGAAATGAAAATCACAAGAAAATGGGTGGAGGAAAATGTGATTATGCAATTACATTTGATTGGCTTGTGTCTACACACACATGGAATTCAGACTGCACTGTCACTTCACTATTTACTTGTCAGAATGCACATCATGCATGCCTTATTTACTAGCAACATTTGCACAGTATTCAGGCACATATATATTGGTGTATTTTCCATTGCATGGTTCTGTGTTCTAGAATTTATATATGAAATAGTCTGTTGGTCATGAACCAATTTAAAAAACAAAAATCAATGGTTTCTCAGTGCACCATTCTGCCTTGTAATTGGCATTTACAAGCTGGTGATTGTTCTTGTACAGTCTAAAAAAATTAATGACAGGCATTAGATTTTTTCATAATTTGTATTCATTGCTTCTCATCACTGCATTCATCTCAAGTATAGAATTTACCAGACTAAAATGGATAGTTGATGGGTCTGGTATTATTTTCCATTACATTTTTTTCATAGCCTTTGTTCTTAAATCACAAAAAAAAAATTGTGTTCCTGTTTAAAACGAACATTTACTTGTCAATTCTTACCTTAATTTCACCAAACTTTTGCCACAAAACATTTTAAACAGAAACTTTGTTGAGTAAAATGTGTATCTCCTAGCAAATGAGTGGTTACAGATGTAATGCATTCTGAGCAGTGAATAATGAAAATCTAATAAAACATATTAAATGCTGAGGTCTTTTTATTTATTTATTTATTTATTTATTTTGTTATCATTAACAGATCACATCGTCTTCCCCTTTTCTGTTACAATCAGTCTCCTGGAGCCAACTGCAAAACTGGATAGAAAATTCTTTTGAGATACCTCTCAAAATTCTTTTGAGATACCTCTTTCATCTCCTTAACACTATAATGAAATCAGAATGAGTACTAAAAGTTCTCCGAGTGGATCAGTAGTAACCTAATGTATTTTTGATTTAAAATAACTTATTCCATGTTTGCACAATGATTTAGAAGAACAAGTCTGATTCTCAAGCCAACTGTTATAATATGCATACTGAAGGCAAATGCTAACCCTTGCTATCTGGAGTGCTACCTGGAACTATGAGCAATAGTAAATACAGATTCCCCATTCATCCGCTTATGCAGAAAAACACCATTACTGCAGCAGATTGAACCTTTGGATGCCTCCCTGTGGAATGCTGCTGCCTACAGCTCTTGACTCACATCATAGCAATCTTTTGCCCCAGAAGAATCCCTGTTTTCAGTGCACAACCCTAGTGCCTCTGGGGTTCATCTTGACTCACAAAGCGAATGTTCATCTATTAAGATACCATTTGAGGAGCTCTGATGTCACCTTGTTTACTTACTGACTCAGAAAACATAAGCATGTCCCTTTGAGTCAAATATCATAACTGGAACGCCTTCAGTTCATGCACTGATGAGGAACATATTTTTATTAATATTGTTCAATTGATAACTTTAGAAATGATTAACAATCCAACTATTTTTACCAAGAAGACCACAATTAAAGGACAAGTTGTGAATGGCTAGTGGACAGGAAAGTGTACTTGCGTAGAGGAAAAATGCCAGCCTTTGATGAGGTGTACTTAATTTTTTTTCTCAAGGTCTGTTTTACTCTCTGTGGCAGGAGGTTTACAAATGCCACATTGTTTGTATTTGTGCTGTTACATGTATCGTCTGGTATGGAGCAATTTAAAAACATTGACGATTACACTTCCTTACCTCCTGTGATCTCACTCTGATAGATCAGGAGTCATCTATAAAATGCATCTCTTCTCTACTGTGGTAATATGTTCCATATGTTGATGCCATGAGCATGCATTAGCATACAGTAGACTCTAGTTTTATTAGGGTTATTTGACATTTGCGTAGAGTTCTATAGGTGGGTCTGATGCCTGATACAGCAAATAAACATGCAGTCCCTGCTTCAAAGAACTTACAATCTATGGCCTTGATTTAAGAAAGCACTACCACACTTGGTTATGTCCATCCCTATTCAGGAAAGAACTTAAGCATGTGTTTTAAGTTAAGCATGTTTTTAGGCACCCTGCCTGAATAGGAATGTGTTTCTAAGTAAGAGCCAAAAATGAGTATGAAAATGATAAAACAGGGGGAAATAAACATCAACAAAGATGAAAGAAGGGATGACATAAAGAGTACATATATAGATGATTGGGTGGCTGAAGGTGACTTAAATTTATGAAAATGAGTAATGCCATTCTATAAAGTTAAGCACATGCTTAAGTGCTTTGTTGAATCAAGACACATATTAATTCTCTCCTTTTTTATTTCTATTTATTTAATTTTTTAATGCTATCATTATATAGGTTGCTCTTTGAAGGGCAATGAGCAGAGATAAACTTAAGGAAGGCTTTGAGAGAGGAAAGAGCAAGGTGTCCAGGTTTGAGTCCAGGAGGGACATTTCTGATAAAGTAAGAGTTAGGGGGAAGTACTGGAGTGAGAAGAGAATGACGATATTTCAGAGAGAAACAAGCAGAGTGGAGAGGAATCAGTGATGAGATTAAAGGTATGTCTACACTGCAGTCTAAGCCTAGGCTTAGATTCAGGGTTGAGTTCAAAACCCCCTTCTGTCTTGTGGAAGGAAAAGAAGATGAAGTCTCTGTTTTTCACCTTGAATAAATTTGTGGTATGGCTGACTGAGCCTGAGATGTGATGTTCAGGCTAGAATAAATGCTTTGACTCCAGACGTTGAATGCCTAGCAATAATAAGATAAAGTATTTGACCTAGGACGTAGGCGTGAATGGAATGTAAAGGAAAACTTATTCCTAGGTAGGGTAAGCTGAAACTGTTGGAGTAAGGAATTTCTATATTAGAGGTTATGTGCAACTGTTGCTATGGAAACTGTGACGTAAATAAACTGTTAAGAACTATAAAAGCAATTAGAAATGTATGCTCAATGTCTCGCCTAGCATATAGGGGACACCTTCCTTACGTAAGGAATAAACTCCTGACTTTGCTAAACTGCTATCTGGCTTATTTGGACCATCCGCTGGGCAACAGACGTGTAAGCAAGGACCCCTGAGTTTGGGTTCCTTCACAGTCTATGCTCTCTCAGATTCAGGCTCCTAGGAGCTTCAAAAGTTATGGGAAGCCCCAACTACCAGCATGTATTTACTAATGTTGGATTGTATTCCTGTGCTTTGGTGTTCCCCCTCCTCCACATCATGTGGAGTTCAGAATGGTGGCCAGTACGTGCAAACAATAAAGAATAGCTTTAAAGAGTATTTTTACTTGGAAGGCAAAGATGTTTGCTTGGGTCATTCCTGTTTTCCTTAAAGTAATAATGTCTTTATGTTTGCCACTCTGTAATCACTCAAGAGTCTATGGCACCACCTGGAAACAGTGAACTCTGTGTGTATTTGGGGAAATGTGTTCTATTTCCAAATCTATTCCAGTTCAGTTAGAGATAGTCCATGCAGTCCACGGGTGACAAAATCATTTATCCCAAGTACAAACAGGTTGTCAGTTTTTTTACAGAAATGTGCTGTGGGTGGGGAGGAGGAAAGCTGTGGAGTTCTGTGTATCTGAATGCAGCCACAGAGGACCAGTGTGTAAGCTAATGCAGCATCCTGTTAATTCCCTCATGGATGCTGATGCAATCTTGTGTGCTGATAGCTGCAAACTTTTCCTGAAGCAGGAACTCCAGATAGATTGTCATATTGCAGGGAAGGGAATAGTTGGGGTTGGTCCTACTTTGAGCAGGGGGCTGGGCTAGATGACCTCCTGAGATCCCTTCCAACCCTAGTCTTCTATGATTCAATGATTCTGTGATTTTGCAGGGCCACCTTATTAGCTGACCAGCCCACTCCACTCATAGATGCACTGTTCAGTCACTATATGTTTGAGTACTTTGCCTGCATACACTAAAATTTCCCATCAGCAGCTTGGAATAACATCTTTTGTCACTAGGGTACCAGAAGATCAGTTATGCCCTCCAACATCTGAAAGGTCTGTAATGAGAGAAAAAGCCTTTTGTAACAAGGCCATTTGTACCCAGCCTCCTCACTCCAAATATTTATGCAATTTTTATAGAATAGAAACAGATTGTAATTGTAAACTTACCATTTTTTTTTCACTTCTATAACTGTGATTTACCAGGCAGTGGGGATTCTGTACACTGGAGTACCCCTTTCACAATACATTGTGGTTCAGTTTTGAAATGTAACAACGTGTCCTTGAAATTCCACAAGAATTTATTCTGTGCTCCTCCACTGAGCTATTTTGGACAATAATTTGTCCTATTTCAGGCCCTCAACCTGTACTGGCTGCAGTCCATCCACAACTTGACCCCTGGCCCAACATACCTTCATGGACTGTTCCAAGAGGAAGGTGTTTGCGCGATGAAGTTATGGTTGAAGTTCTGGAGAGGTCTGACAAACAGGTCCAGTACCAGCAGCAGAGGGACTTAAGACTACAGAAACATAGCACTGAGAGGCCGGAGGGAAGGCTGAGGCTCACCACGCAGCTGAAGGACAGGGTTTCAACAAGGGACCAGACACATGCTGCTCAGTTTCCAGAACAGGAACAGTGGCTAAAGGAGGAGGACAGACTTCAGAGAAGAGAACTGTCTGAGCTACTCATCTCCACTGTAGCTGGAAGAGCACTATCTCCTGCACATCATGGCCTGATCCCCCTCCTACATAACTTCAGTCCAGAAGTAGCTTGGAGAACTCCATGTTAGGGTGACCCATGCAATCAGGCCCCATGAGTGGCAGGTCAGGGCAAATAAACCCTACATGCATTCTTCCTTTTTGCATCCTTCTCCTGTGGCTACCTGCCTCCCCCTTCCCTGGCAACATGTGCACAGAAAATAGGGAAAGAAGGGAAAGAAGAATGCCAGTCTGGAGACATGGAGCTGCAGAGCGCTTGTGTCATATTTGCACTGTTTTCTGCACGTATATTTGTTTGATTTGGGGAATGTTCTTCTGTTACTTGTTTCTGTGTGTTGTAATGGCATCTGCAATGAACAGCAATGGACACAGTTGTACTGCTTCAACAGATGTTTACAAATAAAGACTTGTTAGGTCATCGAGAAAGTTTATTGCTATCCCATCATACAATCCTGATTTGAGATAATAAAGCTAAAAACACGATCAGGAACAATTATACATGACTAAGCAAACACTATTCCTCTGTGCAATTAGGTACAGCAATTCACACTTCAATAACTTTCTTATAGGAACCCGTACTATGATTCACCTCCCCGTACAATTCATTGTTCATCATGTCATTCATGAGTACATGGCATGGCAATCAAGCCCACACCCCTTTCAAGGACTGAACCCCCCAAAACTCATTAATTCCTTTCCCTCCACAAGCACATTCTTCCACTGGGCCATGCAAATCCATAAAGTGGGAGCGCAAAGCATCCCTGACTTCTGTTGCCTGGGTACATTCTGAGGTGACATCAAGAACCAGCTTGCTGTCAGGTTCGATTTATATGGATCCCTCAAATAAGGAGCGACAAGGGTTGCTTTGTATACAACTTTGTTTTACTAGCAACAATCTATACACCAACAATTACAATTTAAAAGATCACCATTAATTCTTATTTAATACAGCAACTTAACTACTTAAAACACAATCACAATTACAACTATACAATTATACTTACAAAGCTAGCTTACACTATAGGATTACACTTATGCTATTATACTTACACTGCAACGGTGAGGTTTGTCAGCAGCAAAGCAGCACTCCAATTCTATTAGTAGGATTCCCGGGTTTTGATCACCTTATATTATCTTATATCACCTTATATTCTCTTCCTCACAGCTATATGTCCACTTTTTAGCCAGTTATGAAGTTCCTAAGAGCGATGAGGTGATTGGGGGCTGCACCCTGACACAGCGAAACCTACACAGCGAAACTTGATTTTATTTTTCTTAATTGTCCAGCTGCTGTTTGCTGTTGACAAAGATTCACCCATTACAATACATGTTTGAATACTACTTAAATGAAATTTACTGAGTTTTGAGTAACAGGTTTACCAAAGCCTTCAGGTTACATACTGATTGCATTTTGGGTGCCTTCAGTACTTAACACCTGTTGGGGTTCTCCCGGTGCTTGTCACAGAGATTTTGTTACAATACATGAATGGATACTGTTTAAATGAAGTTTCACAGAGATTTTGTTGTAATACATGGCTGGAGGTTGTTACAAAGCAGTTAACATTTTACACCTCGGCCCAATGAGTTTACACCTCTACTAATTTAAAATGGAGTTGGGTCATTTTAATTATAAAATGAAACAATATTACAACACATTCATCTCCAGCTGTGATAGATGTGCTTTCAGGCTGCGAGTGCCATGCAAATCCATAAAGTGGGAGCGCAAAGCATCCCTGACTTCTGTTGCCTGGGTACATTCATCTCCAGCTGTGATAGATGTGCTTTCAGGCTGAGAGTGCCAATTCAGTATAGTCTATTCAGTGGGAAATGACTCTCCTCTAGTTTCACAAAGATTGTGAAGAGCACAGCAATCTATAGTAATGTGGACAGCATTGATGACACGGGCATCCAAACAGTCTTTAAATAGCTCCAATAAGATTTCAATCTGCCAAAAGCACATTCAACAACCATTCTTCACCTGCTGAGACTAATTTTTTCCCCAATTTTTTTTCAAAACAAAATTTAATTCAAACCCATAGCGTTCACAAAAAAATTATTTTGCAGTATTCTCCCAAAAACTTTTGAGAAAAACTTTCCATCAGCTCTATACAGTAGCTTCTTCATCATGACTATTGACTTATGCAAAGGTGCCAAGTTTTAATGTAACCATGTCTCCCAACCCTGTTTGGCTGTTTATCCATCTGTTATTATCTTGTCATAATCCTAGACTTTGAGCTGTCTGAGGAAAGAACTGTTTTTGTTCTTTTCATTTGTTGGGATTCTAACTGCAATGCTCCCCCGATTCGCTCCACTAGACACTACAGCAATATGAACAATAATAGTGAGATGTGGTTAACAAGATGTTATACGGTGAAATTTTTGGAAGCAACCTAAATGTTGACTGAGTATCCATTCTGTCTCTCACAGGTGGCTAAGGGTGTAGAAAGAAGAGTTAGAAGTTAACAGCTACTCAAATTACTACTAATGAAAAGGTCAAAATAGGAGAGCATTCTGCCTTGGAATACATCAGTGGTTAGAAACTAAGGCTGAGCAAACAGTGCAGAAAATACAAACCTCTTTATTTGAACTTAGTTCAGGGTAATTCACACCAAACCTTTCACACAAGACAATTAAAATCTTATTCTTGTCAAACAGATCAGAAAATGCACAAAAAATAGTGCAGTCACGTAGCAATAGGAAATGATGTAAAGGAAACCGATTCTCACTCTTGTGACCGCTGAAATGAAGATGTCTGGTACCCAATAATTACCTGAAAATAACTGATGGGTTGAATATGTGTTCTGAATACACAGTGGATGGTAGGAAAGCCAAGTAAAGAATACTAATTTTGCCAAAGCCGGAGCAGTCTGCACAGTTCCCAGGAATGAAAATGTCTTTCCTTGTATTGTACTAACAGATATTGTCTTCCGGGAGCCATGTTTTAGCTATAGTCATAGACTGGGTCTCAGTAGTACAGCTTCATTCTGAAATGCTTACAAAAGGTCTTAGTTATGTATAGTTGTCTGTGGGATTTTTTGTTTGGGGTTTTTTTCCCCTATGGTCAGCTACATTTTGAAACGCTGCAGACTCTGGTGAAGCAAAAGAAGGTGCAAAGTGCCTTTCTCCATGCTCCTTCACCCATAAAAAGGGACCATCCACAATCCCAGTTCTTGTGGTCCCGGAGCACATGGAAAATTGAGGTCTACACTTCTAGAAACTTCAAATGATATTGCAAGAAATGGGGGTAGGGACAGATCTCTGCCTCCTTTCCACACTGCCAGCTTGGGGGAGAGCACGCTGCTTGCTATTGAAAGGTGTAGCAGTAATCAGGGTGTGTTCCTGCAGTACTCCCATTGCTATTATGCTGAAGCCTGACCTACATTAGAAACTTTTGCCAATATAGAAATGTCCTTTAGGGATGTGACTTTTTCTACAACATTTTTATACCAGCAAAAGACCTTGAGTAGAGGCAGTTATGTTGACAAAAGAAGTGTTTTTGCCAGCATATCTTATTTAGTTCAGGGAACTAGTATAAGCTATATTGGGAAACACTCTTTTAAGCTACGTCCAGTATAAGCTGCTTCTACACCAGGAGGGTTTGCCAATATGGATGTACAGAGAAATCCTTGCTAGCACAGGCAAGGCCTACGCAATGATTCTAGGAGTTGCCTCTGGTGCTGAACTAACCTTCCAATACGTCAAGCTCCAATATGTTCCTAACGTAATTACTAGTCAGTATTTATAAAATACTGTAATATATGGCAATATTACAACAGGTAAAAATGTGCTAAGCAGAAAGCAAAATGACTCCCACAAAGAGCTTAGAATATAAAGACAAGAACAGGTGAAAGAAAGCAAACATCCCATGGCAAGTAGCTGGAAAGCATCACTTTTGTTAACACTTTTGTTACTGATGCTGTTGATGACAATGCTCTGCTCTTTCTTTCTTTTTTTTTTTTTTTTTTCTTTTTCCTTTTTTTGCCTCTTTTACATGTTTTGGCCTTTGGCCTCTTTTGCACTCTACTCTGGAGGACTGAGTGGAGGAGAGGAAAAAAAAAAACCTTTGAAAAGAGAAATGAGAATAGTGTTTAGAGGACAAGCTGATATCCTAAGTTTTTCCAGTTTCACCACCCGGTCTAGTTTCAAATGAGTATTGGGAACTCCAGTTTGCCTTGGAAAACTACTACCCTTAGATCTAATAGAAACACATTAAAAGAACTGGCTGAATAATGAAAATACTGTCACAGTATATGCACAAACAGGCAGGCTGATTCACTCCATTGAGGAAAGTGATTAGATGGTCATAAATATAATTAATTATTCAGTGGTGTATTACCATCAGATATCCATGAAAATGTTTCCAAATGTTAAATAAATGTGGTGTGCTATTAATTATTCCCTATTGATCATTCCCTATTTAAAAACTTAATCAGCCAATTATAGAGCAGAAATAAAACCATGTGACTGAGATAATTAATCACACACCACAAATAATGATAGTCAAAATGAAGTAAATTGTTTGCCCAAACTTTCCAGTGAATGCTTACAAATTATGGACTGCATTTCTCAACTGGGGCTGAGAGCACATTGCACTCCACCAATCCTGAGGTTGTTGCATGCCAGGCTGGTCCCTGGGTACAAGTTAGATCTGCCAGTTCCTGTTAAGAGAATGCTCTATGTCTGTATGTACATAACAGATAATGTGCCAGTAGACAGCACTCAGGAATATGCAGCACTCTTCATAGGTTTTGTAGGACCAATAAAAATTGTTGTGGTGCATTTCAAATGGCTTCTGCTGTGCTGCTCTTTAAATCAGCTCTGAACAGTTCTAACTTTTATTGGCCGCCTACGGCAGCAAAAACCATTATTATACATAGGGACACCCTAGCAACAGCCCCATTTTCTCTAACCATGCCACTATATTAGGTTGAAACCATCCCCTACACTGGGAAAAATCATTCTTTGGTCAGGTAAACTGCCTTTAGGACAACTTTGCACCACAGATTGGCTGCACTGCACTAACACAGTCTTGGATCTAATCCTACAAATGCATTGTCAGAAATCCAAATCAATTTGCAAGTGATTTACAAAAAGAAAAACTGAAAAGGACTAAACACAACAAATAGGAATGAATGAATGAGTGAATGAATGAATCAGCCAGCTGTTAAGAGAACCTTGTATTCCCTGGGTTGTGTTTGTCTGGCTGGGAGCTGGAGAAGGGAAGGTACATGTAGAATAGTATTTTATTTATAAAAACATCCTCCTAATGATCCACTTATATGGTTTCACTTCTGGATTTTAAGGTTACTGCTACACTTGTGAGTGTGCTTATTTATATGTTCATGTATTGCTAGAGCATGTGCCCCATGCCCATGTTGAGCATCCACATAGCCATGCTGGGTGCTGGGTATGGGTCTACACTGCGCACAAGTGCATACTTGCATCCACACTTCCCCTTTTTGTATGCAACCTTAGTGGTAAAATTTCAGGGGTGGAATCCCAAAGTCCTGTGCATCACAGGAGACACTCTAGGAACTGTCTTGCTGCATGTTGCTCAAAATGTATGCTGCATTCACACATTTGATGACTGCAGCTCCCATACATCTTTCTCGTCTGCCCAACTGTGTTGGAGCCATTGAGCAAGTTCATGAAGCTATGGTTCTGCTCTTGCCCACAGGACTAATATTCATGCAGTGCAGTACCAGCTACTGGATGGAATCAGTCCAGGGAACTTTCAGATAGCGAAGACACCTGACTCACAAGAGAAATGAAAATCCACTTGAGTCCCATGGAACAGATGTTTTGAATGCCGGGATAGCAGTGGTATGCCTGTGGGTGGGCTACTGCTTCTGGTCTGAGGACCCAACACGGAGTGTTAGGGCCGCATCATCTTGTACACTGAAATGATGACAAGGGGCTGCAGAACTTCAAAGCGAGGAGCCAACTTTTACTGAGTTCTGTGAGGTGTTCCCACTAACCCTTCAGTCCCAGACCACAAGATTTTGGAAACCTTTAGCATTACAGACGTGGGTGGCTGTTGCCCTTTGGAACCCAGCAACACCTGACAGCTACCGGTCAATTGATAGCAATTTGGGGTTAGGATATCCATAGCTGGGGAGCAGTTTTGACAGGTTTGACAGGCTATCAGTATTGTTATCTACCTATGAGGGAGGTTGCCTTTATACAAGTCCGTGAAATTCTAGCAGGATTTCAAAGGCGGGGGATTTCCCAACTCTGCGGGGGCTGTCAATGGAACTCACATCCCTATACTTTGTCCACCAAAAGGGACCAGTGAATACGTGACCCTCAAAGGTTACTATTCACTGGTTCTCCAAGACCTAGTAGCCACAGGGGCGGTCAGTTCCTGAACATGAACACTGGACATATGGGAAGGCTCCATGACACCTGGGTGCTCAGGCAATTGAGATAGAACCACAGTTGTGGAAGAATGGACTTTATTACCCACAAAATAGTTGACTGTAAGATGCTTTTGTGCCAACATTTATTTCTGGGAACCCTTCATACCCACTCCTACTGTGGCTCATGAAGCCATAACCCAGTGCTGTCACTCCACGAAACAGGGAATTCAAGTATAGGTTCATTAGCTGCGGAATGGCAGTGGAATGCACCTTTAGGAGTTTGAAAGCATGTTAGTGATGCTGCTGGACCCCTCTGGATGCCAGTGTGGCCAAAAACATTCTGATTGTTGAGGCTAAAGGGGAATACTTCCACAGAGAGATGGCACAGGACACAATAGCTTTTCAAAGCCTGTACAAGCTATCTGACCCCACCCATGTGCACACTGCTCCTGATTCCCAGGGGGTGAGGGAAATGAGTGAAGCTATGTGCTCACACATAATGGAACAGTGGGGCTCCAGAAGGTGAATTGGCACTGTGACAAGGTACACTGTTGTGACACAGTGGTGCCACTTGAAAAGCCCAATAGAGCATTGCTTCCTACATCTGTTGTGAGATACTCAGGAGGTTTTCAATTCCTGCAGTAAATATACTAGTTGAAAGCAGACAATTTGGGGATGATCCTCAAGGCTGACAGCTTTGGATGTGCCTTTGTGCTGTGGAGACTTTCAATGCACTCTAATGCCATCATTGAGGAACGTTTTTGTTTCATGCTAACTACTCTATGTTGGGTTGGTTCCTAGGGAGCACTTAAGCATTGTTACAGCAACTACAAACAGTTCAGTAAGGTTTTGGGAGGGACCTAACACATTTCTTCATTACAATTCTGTCTGACATCCTGTATCAGATCTCTTTTCAGAGGTCATACATGATTGCTTCCATGGCTTGACTACTCCTATGACTGCCAGTGGTAACTGTTTGTTGGGGGGGGGTAAGAAAGTCATTAAAGCACACAATGTCATACATTCAGTGTTATTTTTCTTTCCTTTGTATTCTCACTTAATCAAAGACATTGAATTTAACTTGTCTTTTGGTTTTCATTGTGCAGCTTTGGCCAGCAACAGTTATTTCACAACATATTTCATTCTCCTGAGCCCTTTTTTAAAAATAAAAGTTTATCAAATTCATTGATGGAGGGTGAGGGTGGCAGGGATTGTGGGAGGTATTGTTAGCATTTCCATGGCACCAGACTTTTACAGAAATTGCACAGTCATGTGTTGTGAATCCTGCTAGCTCAACCCAAACCCTGGGAAAATATCACATTGAGCATATTTGGAAAGAAGGTGCTCACACAAGTGATGTTAAGAGTTACTTTTATTTACAAACATACATGAAACATAGAGCTAAAATGGCTTGTAACAAAACAAGAACAAATGAACTCTAAAATAAAAAAGGCCAAATTCCCTCAGAAGTGGGCAAGCATTCCTTTCTGTGGAGATGTCTCCTTCCTCTTCCCCTCCTTCTCCTCCAGAGAAGGGGCTGATGCCTGTGCAATATCATGGTGGGGGAGAGGAATTCACCACCGCATCAGCAGCCTGGGCTGCAGCTAAAGGAGAAGAGGGGGGAAGAGAAGGAGGAGGTGATGCCTATTCTGGAAGGAAGCAGGGATCATGGTGGCAGACAGGCTCTAAAAGCGTCCCACCAGCAGTTGTACTAGTGACTGTATGAGTGCATGATCCCTTTCCCTCTGTGCACATTCTCATTGCCTCTCCATTTGCCTAAGAACCCGATCGTCTCTTGTCCTAAGAAAGTCCAGCTGTTCCTGACTCCTTCTGTCTAGGCTAACAAAGCAGTTCCTCCAGAGTCCAGTAGCTTCTTCCCTCCTATCTGTGAAGTGCCTCTCTTGCCCTCCCAGTGAAATGGATGCCTTCTCAAGTCCTGCCAAGTCAAACATAAGGGTTGCATTATATTTCATTTTTCCTTGGAAGACACCTAAATGCCCCCACATGACATAGCTGTGCTGCAAGGAATTCAATTGTTACAGCCTCTTTCTTTCAGACTATTTTTGCAGCCCACAAGGATGGAGCTGAGGTTAAAATGGTAAGATGCCTGCATTACTTTTATTAAAATGTTGTAATGTTTACTATGCATGGATGGATGTCTCAGTTCCTTCAGGGATAATGTTACCATGACACCTTTCTGTTCTTTAAAGGGTGGCCATCTCTTAGAGAGCAAAGCAGCTGTCAAAGTACCAGAATGGAAAAGAGAGGTCTCTTTCCAGTTCTGTGGAGGAATCCCAGCCACCTATGCCAGAGAGGTGTTTCTGATAATGGTGACCCCAGAAGATATTGCTGAGCAGAGGGGTTTGGTGATCTAGGAAGGCAGGCAAAGTACATCTGCCCCGCAGTTAAACCTAAAGAACCAGACTGAATTTCTGCTACCCCCAAACATTTGCTGAATTATGCTTACAGAACTGGATGGCAATTCAAGAGATATTCCAAGCAAGCAGAGTAGCCATGGAAAAGGACCAGAGAACCACAGATAACTTCCACCCAGCTCTTCCTAGTTGCCCCTGCACCACCAGAAAATCTGGCCCTGTGTCCAGTGAACAGTATTGAAAGAGACAGGGAAACAGAGAGTCACTACAGAAGTGTATTTCCTTCACTGAACTTTTGGATTAACAGTCATCTTTCCACTGCCAAAGGACACGACACTGTGTTTCTGCAGCCTCCAAAGTGAATGTTCCACCCAGCTCCATTTCTCCTGGCTTTTGCATCATGGCTCATTGCAGGGAGAGGCCACATATAAGGGAGTTTTGCCAGCAGGTTGATGGAAGTGATTATTCCCGTCCATTAGGTACAGGTGAGGCCACATTTGGAATATAGTGTCCTTTTTTGGGCCCCCCACTACAGAAAAGATGTGAACAAATTGGAAAGAGTCCAGCGGAGGGCAACGAAAATGATTAGGGGGCTGGAGCATATGACTTCTGAGGAGAGATTGAGGAACTGGGCTTGTTTGGTTTAGAAGAGAAGAGTGAGGGAGGTTTGATAGCGGCCTTCAACTACCTGAAGCATGGTTTCAGGGAGGATGGAGCTAGGTTGCTCTCAATGCTAGCAGATGACAGAACAAGAAGCGATGGTCTCAAGTTGCTGTGGGGTAGGTCTAGGTTGGAAATTAGGAAAAACATTTTCACTAGGAGGATGGTGAAGCACTGGAATGGATTACTTATAGAGGTGGTGGAATCTCCATCCTTAGAGGCTTTTAAGGCCTGGCTTGACAAAGCTCTGACTGGGATGATTTAGTTGGGGTTGGTCTTGCTTTGAGCTGTACTAGATCCAGCCCTAAACTTCTATGATTCTATGACTGGGAATGGTAATAAACATTTCCAGTGGTCTCAGGGAGGATGGATTTCAATAGTAAAATCATTGATTTACATCTGTGTCTTGCTAGTGGAATATGTCAGGGTGGAGTGTGAGTGGAATGTGGTGAGGATGCTGGCTTCAGGAATGTTTTACCAAAGCAATAGGAGATATTTGCAGGAAGAGTGGGGGTGTATTATAACTTACCAGTCTTGGATTTCAGTTCCTGCCACAGCTTGGGATCCTTCTCAGACTCTTCGAGGTGGAGGGGAAGGTCTTCCTCTATAGGATCCACCTAGTTGAGGTGCAGAATCACATGCTCCTTTTCCTTTGGGATTTCTGGGGCTTCCTCCAGGACTTCCCCAGAACTCCAGGACTTCCCCAGAGGTCCCTGCTGCCTTCTCATCCTGGCCCTCATCAGTATCCCATCATGTGATGAGGCTAGTGGGAGTGAGGAGGGAGTAGAGAGTCACTTCAGGTCCACACATGCAGCCCTGGAGAGCACCCATTCCAGCTCATCATAGCAATGGCATGTGCTAGGTGCCCTCCAGGAGCAACTTTTGGAGTCCTTCTCCCTCCAGTATGGGATCCTGAGATGCGGCAGGCACTCCCAGCGCTGGGAAGGAGACCGGTGAATGGCTCACTTCCTCCAGCCTGTGAAATCTCGTGGCAAAAAGTGACAGTTCTGGCCAACACAGGCAAATTTTTGAAAGACAGTGTACTCTGAGCACACATTGATCAACACCTGCGTGTGCTCCAGAGGTCAAGTAGTTGCTCCTGGACCTAGATCCATGATCACCTCCACTGACCAAGATGATTTCACTGATCTGAAGTGCTCATCACAGGATGCTACTGCCACTGGAAAAGGAGGGTTGGGGACCTTTATACTTTTGGCTAAGGGTAAGGCAGCAAAGGACACAATGCATTGTGGGGCTAGCCCTGAAGGACTATCAATACACAGACTTGGTACATGCTCCCTGCCCCTATCCTCACTGCATTGCGGAATGCCTCTCCATACCCACACACCTCATGTGCGCTAGCTTTTGCACACTAGACTGTACATCAGGAATGCACTTCAAGGCTTCACCTGTGGACAGTAGAAGGTGTTCTGACACAAGGATGCATACATACCCATGTACACTTGCAAGTGTAGAAACACCCTAACTATGTATTAATGTCACCAACATGTTGTTCCAAGCATTTCACTGTCTTCTGACAGGGTGACTACAGAAGTGTCTACTTTGCTTTCCAATTCAATTCACATTTATTCGAGGAATAGATGTAGATACATGACCGTTTCAAATCAGGGCAGAGCGACAATAATGAAAGGCCAAAGCCTAAGCCCAACGCAGACCTCAGGTAGATGGGCTGGAAACATGTGCCGTGGATCAGAGGTGGCATATTTCCTCTATGCCAGCACAGAATAGTCCTTGAAGGGTCCTTTAGATCAACGACTGAAGGAGTCCCATCACCTCCACTGTACCCATCCTATGTACTGTACATACAGTACAGCATGTATTGTACGTAAGATGGGTAACAGAAATGACAACTGGCCCACTGTGACTGCCTCAGAGGCAAACAGATGTTTCTTATACAATCTCATTTTGTCTCCAAATAATAGATGGAAAATTAAAATATTGTCTGTGAGGGAAACATTCCTCAAGCTTTGTCTTATCCAAGTGATGGGCATCTGTTCTAAATACTTACCCAGAGAGAACTTAAAAATGACAAAGTTCTACATCTAACAACCAACCAGAAAAATTTGTTATTAAAAGTGAAGTCCTGCCCTAAATCAAGCCCATTAAAGTCAATAAGGCCATATGCACAGATATAACTGAGGACAGAAACCAGCCCTAAGTGTTCCATGGCACACTTCCAGATGCCCATTTTTTATTCCAGTGAGATGAGATTACTTAATTGCCTTTGTGACAATGCATGATTCACAGCTATACAAATCATTCTTTTGGGACAGACCTATGAAGTCCATCTCCAAGACACAAATGAGGGATCCACTACTCAGCAGATGTAAATCAGGGCAAACTCCATTGAAACCTATGGAGTTATGCCAATTTACACTAGCTGGGAATCAGGCCTAAGATTATGGTTACCACAAATTGAATAGCATGCTAAAAGAAAACTAGGGAATGAAGCTTTTTAAAATAAAGGATGAGATTTTCAAGGTTTTAACTGAAACTAGCAGCTTCAGTCCAAAACAGACATACATTATTTTAAATAAAATGATTCTTTGTACTAACAGAGGAGTTAAGTCACAACTTAGCTATGAATAGAGTAAATTCAGCTCCCTGAAGTTCAGAAAGTCTTCACCCTGAGTTGAAATATGCAAAAGAGGTGATGAGCAAAGCCACACAGTTAAACAACAGACTTAAACGAACAAGTTATAAACAGCTATAAAACAAATATTCTAACAAGGTGTGCATTATATCGTAATAATGTCATTCTGATGGTGCCTGGATGAAGTATGCAACCAGAGTGCAGTATTCCAGAAACCTGGACTGTCAGCATATAAAGAATAACAAATGACAGGGTCATGCAGTGATTGTGTGGCATCGACTCAACCTGGTCACATAATGAGCCAGTAATGTGCTATTCCACCTAGACAATGCAGATTTGTCATGTTGCCTTTAATATAATAAGCAGGCTGTGTTACTGGTTTTTAAATTGGGGAGTACAGCACTTATTCCATTTTTCTAAACACATTTTTTTCAATTGTATTTTAAATTATTGCATGTTGTCCATTTTAAAATATTTACCATGAACAGAGAGGTCTGTAATGCACGAGGCTTTTGAAACCTCCAGTGTCTGTTGAAACCAGCAATTATAACTTATTCACCAGGGTTACAGCTGCATTTGAAGCCTGAAAAATCTGTGCTATTTGGGCAAAAGCTGTTTAGTATCTGGACATTTTAAAAAAAGTACTTTAATTCTTTTTAAAGCTGAGCATAAATCTGCAAATACTAGGAGTGACTGACCTCGTGTAGGCACACTAGAAGACAAAGAGCATACAGAAAGATGTCTTATGGTGGCGGCAGACATGATTTACCAGGCACTAGTGAGATGCCTGTGTTAATAGTCTGAGGGGACTTAGGGCTAGATTCACACCAGAACTTAGGTGTTGTGATGCTGAAAGTTGCCACACCTACCTTTTAGGGCTAGAAAATCAGCGAGCTTCACAAAGATTGGGTTTGGTGTCTCAGGTCCCTATACAATGAATGGGGAGAGATACCAGCCTCGGCATGGGAGTCACCAAAAACCAGAACACTGAGCCACCTAAACAAGCCAATGAGAAATGCTGAGGGAAGAGGTGTGCAATTTGATTCACCCCTCGCAGCGAGTTGGGTGCATAAGTCCAGGCTGCAGGGAGTTCCCATCTCTGCTTGGGATTCACAGTCAGGAACCCTGCACTGGTGTGTTTCCTTCAGCAGCAGCAGCCTGGTGGGTAGTACCCTCATCTGAGGGGGTGAGAGACCCAGGATCCCAGTTCCCCCTACTCCAATGACTAGCCATTTATTTAGCCAAAATAAAACAGCTTCAAGAGGACAGACTGAAAAAAGTCCACCTTAGAATACCTATAGCCTGGTGGTAAGGGCACTCACCTGGGATGTGGTAGACCCCTGTGCAAATCCCTTCTCCTCACTGGGGGTGGGATCCCAGGTGAGTACCCTAACCACTACTCTAAAAGTTACGAGGGAGGTATAATGCACTATTGTTGGGATCCATAAAAATATGGTTACTTGTAACTAAAGCATATATACAGGGGCCACTGAGGCTGGTATGCATGCGGTGAATGTGACAGGAGAGTGTGTAAATTCAAAAGTAATAAATTGAGAAGCTGGAGTTAAGGGCTTTCCCAAGACATTCCACTGTGTGAAAACAACAACTGGTGAAAGGACATGGAGGCCTGCCTGGGACTTTTCAATGGAAATTGTAGGTGAAGAGCCAAGGCCTTAAAAGGTGAGCATAACAACAAGATGGGAAAGATGAGACAGAAAGGCCTTAAAAGGCGAACACAGCAGCAGAATGAATGACACGACGGAACAGGATATAAAGGGTGGACTATAACATCTGTACTTTGGAGTCTAATGTCAAACCAGAGCCTTGACTTTGAAGAGGCATGTAGTGCTGGCTCCCCACGCCCCAAGACTGGATCGGACCCCAACTGGCCATTGGGACTTCATTCTATCTTCGGACTCTAGTGTAGTATATTTGTGGTGTGAATGTGGAGTGAGTGAGTTTACACTGTAATCAGTAAAGTTAATCAGAGCATTATTCACCACTACTGTGTCCAGTGTTCGATCTTTTTAGCCTTCTCCACCGTCTCATGGGGGGACTCTCTATCATGAGCCTAACACCACCATTCATAATATTATTTTCTCTCTCCTACCATTTGACAGTCATGTCTATTTAGATTTTAAACTCTTTGGATATGTTTGCACTGCAATATAAGCCCAGCTCAGACTCAGGCTTGAGCCCAACCCCCACTTCTGTCTACACCGGATATCTCAGACTTGAGCTTGCACCTACAGTGCTAGGAACCTCCGGGGCTGGAAGGTCTGCACCCATGTCAAGCTGGGAGCCAGGGTTCAAGCCCTACTACTTTGCAGTGTAGTCTCAGCCACACACACACACACTCGCCTCTGCTGACTCAGGTCCTGAGAGTCCACCAAAAGTATTCCACAATCCCATTAACCGACTTTCTTAGTCGTCTCTATTTTAACAATCTCCAGGGGACTCAATCTCCACCCCCCCTTGGCATACAACAGCAGCGCCATGAGTCAGCTTGAACTCTTCCATTGTCTTCTGACCACCATCAGAGAGACTTCTGTGTTTGAAACCAAACAGAACAAGCCTTTTGCAAAGTGCACTGCTTTGTGGTCATAGGAGCACAGCCAGAGTTTGGTGAATCTCTGGTGCATGGTCATCAAAACTAGACTGAAGCAAAAGCACCAGGAATAACCATGTGTGCCAGTAGGTAGCTAAAAAGCTGGCAGCTTTGGATTTTCCAGGCTGATAGCCAGTGTAGGGAGAGGATTAAGAGGCTAAAGACTGAGTACTGAGGGATCAGAACCTCAACTCGCCAACCTCCTGGCTGTTTTCTGAGGAGTTTGATGGGGGGTAGGCCCTGCACCCAGAACAGAACCTGTTCTGCATGATGACCTAGTCAGCACGGGTGGTGCCCTCTTGGCTCCTAAATCCAGCAGGGGGACTGATGGGAACCAACAGCAGGTTATGTGTGAGGACCATGAAGTAACTCTATTGCTGAACTTGTCCCAGAGCATATTATGGAACAGGGTCAGCAGTAAATTCTGGATCCATACTCAGAGGAGCTGTTTGATCTCCTCCTCTCCCCAGGAACAGCCCACTCTAGAGCCTGCAGCAAAGCCAGAGGAGACAGCAGCCGCTCCTGAGCTGAGCACATTTCTGACTCCAATTTAAACTTTATTACTACAGAAATGGGAGGGATTACTGTTCTAAGAGCCAGTGCAAAAGTTATGAAAAGCCCTGGCTAGAATCATAAAGCCACTAATGGCAGCTTGTATCCCAGCGCTTTGGTGTCCTCCCTCACCACTGTGTGGAGTTCAAAGTGGCAATTAGGAAATGCAAACAATAAAGAACTCCTTTAATGAGTATTTTTACTGGAAAGGCACAGATTTTAGTCAGGGCCATTCCTGTTCCTTAAAAATAACAACCTTACACTGCCATGCCTTTAAGTTTGCTGCTCTGTAACCACTCACCAGTGTGAGGAGCTGCCTGGAAACAGTGGACTCTGTGTGTGTGTTTGGAGAAATGAGTTCCGCTTGCAGATCTGGTCCAGTTCTGTCAGCGGTACTCTGTGCTGTCCATAGGTGACAAAAACATTTGTCTTAAGTATGATTGGGGCAGAATTTTTCTCCAGAAACATGATGAGGAAGGAAGACTGGGGAGTTCTGTGTGTTTGCATGCAGCCATACGGAAGCTAACCCATCATCCTGTTAATTCCATCATGGATTCTGACCCAATCCTAGATACTGATAGCTGCAAACTTTTCCTGAAACAGGTACTGCAGATAGGTTGTCACACTGTGGGGAAGGATGCAATTTCTAGGGCCACCTTACTGGCAGACCAGCCCACTCCACTCACAGATGTGCTGTTCAGTCACTATATTTCTGAAAACTTTGGCTGCATAAACTGCAGGTTTCCCAGCAGCAGCTTGAAATAACATCTCCCTTTGCCAATAGGGATCAGTTATGCCCTCCAAAATGTGAAGGGCCTGAAATGATAGAAAAAGCTTTTGTAGCAAGGCCACTTGATACCTCCCATCCCTTCCTCCAAGAAGTTAGGCCAATTTTATAAAAACAAAAACAGCTTTGAATTTTAACTTATCATTGTCTGTGCACTTCTTTAACTCTGATTAAGCAGGCTCTGTCCAAGGGAATTCAATGGAATGAGCCATTGTGGTTCAGTATTGAAATATAACATTTTATGTCCTTGAAATTCCACAAGAATTTATTCTACACTCCTCCACTTAGCTATTTTAGACAATAACCCTGGGTTTCTTGTCCTATTTCAGGCCCCTCAACCTCTACACCCACAGCTTGACCCCAGGCCCAACAGACCTGCATGGACTGTTCCAAGAGGAAGCATTCCTGTGACAAAGTTATGGTTGAAGTTCTGCAGAGAGCTGACAAGCAGGTCCAGTACCAGCAGCAGAGGGACTTAAGACAGCAGAAACTGCAGGCTGAGTGGCAGAAGGAAAGGCTGAGGCTTGTCATGCAGCTGGAAGCCAGATTTCAGAGTAGGCACTTGCAACGCAGTACTTGGAACAGGAAAGGTAGTTAATGGAGGAGGACAGAGCTCAACAGAGTGAACAGTGTGAGCTACTCGTCTCCATCGTGACTAGAAGAGCACAGTCTCCTGCTGCCTCCCCCACCATGGCCTGATCTCCGTGCAACATACTTTCAGTCAAGGAGGAGTTTGGACAATCCCATGACAAGGTGACCCATGTAATCAGGCCCCATGAGTGGCTGGTCTGGGCAACTAAACCCCAAGCAACCTTTCTTCTTGAACCCTTCTCCTGTGAGTACCCCCACCCCTGTCTCCCAGCACCAAGTCCCTGGAAAACAAGGAAAGAAAGGAAAGGCAAATGTGTGGCTGAGGACATGCAGTGCATTGTTTCCTGCACTTTTGTTTTGTAAATGTTCTGTTACTTGTTTTGAGGTGGGTAATGGCATCTAGCCTGCCTGGCCATGGGTGACTGCTGTACTGTTAAAACACGTATGTCTCTCTGTCTGTAGTGGCTCATGACCCTGAGTGCTTATCTCGGGGCAGACTCTCAAAAACAGGGCAGTTGCCCCAAACTGCTGGTGTGTTCAATTATTAGATCTCACTAACCCAGTGACAAACATGAACTCCTGGATCCCTATACCAGTCTTACCTTGGGGTCACAGACAGTCCCCTTAGTCTATCTTGCCACCCAGACAAACTGACCTTCTTGACAAATGGTCACTTACAACAAAAATCACACAGTATTCAAATTGCTTCTAGTCTCAAGGGACAAGTCACTTACTCCAGATCAATTGGTATCCTAGATCTGACACCAAAGGCAACACCTTTAGCCAATCCTGTAATAAACTATCTAACATTATATTAACCAGGAAAAAGAAATAAGAGAATTATTTATAGGTTAAAGCAAACAAACATATACACACAAATGAGTTATCATCTAAATCCTAAGAGTGGCAGAGTAGCTGTGATCTGTTAATTCAGTTGAACCTAAAGTTAGCTCCTGGTGATCCCTGCCTCAGTTTAGAGTCTCTCGCCCTTTCAGAGTTCACACAGTGCAGAGAGATATGGAAAATTTTCTTGAGACTTTGTTTTATTTCCTTCATTCAGCTTACAAGTCCACAGGAGGAGCTTCCTTTCATGTAGACTGCCAATGTGTGATAGGGCCATTAACCAACCTTTTGTACTGCAGTGTTCCTTGATGGCTTATCTGATTTTGAGGGTCCTTCTGGATGGGCGGTGGGGGGAGGGAAAGATTTTTATGCCTTGGTTCACAAGTTCAGAGGAAACATTTTCAAAGTTATAAAGCAAAACTTCCATATTTACTTTTAGCATGGAATATTGACATTTCCCGTGAGATTAATACATGCTGCAACTTAAAAACATTTCATACAATCCACACACAAAATGCATTCCTATAAAACTAATACCTATTCTGACCAAAATTGCATACAGGTGAACTGGTCTAGTCACCAGCTATGAGTTTGTTAATTCTTAGCTAATGCCTCCATTCTGGCAGGAGCTGGCACCTGGTTTGCCAGCATCACAACGTGCTTACAAATAAAGCTTTTTATATCATCAAGAAAGGTTATTAGTATCCCTGCATCCCATCATACAATCATGATTTGAGATAATAAAGCTAAAAAGATGGTCAGGAACAATTATACATGACTAAGGAAATGCTATTCTTCTGTGCAGTTAAGTACAGCAATTCACACGTCAGTAATTTCTTTATGTGAACCCATATTGTGATTCATTCCCTCCTTTTCCTCCAGTTCATTATTCATCATGTTAGTCATAAGTACATTGGATGGCAATCAAGCCCTGCCTCTTCCCAAGCTCTGAGCTTAACCCCTGACAAATAAGTTAGCCCCTTTCCCCCAACCCCACAAGCACATTCTTACAGGTACTATTCCCCGCCTTCCATTGGGCCAAGCGAGTGCATAATATGGGAGCACAAAGCATCCCTGACTTCTGTTGCCCAGTTCTATCCATCGATAGCCATGGTAGGTGCACTTTCTGGCTGAGGGCACTGATTCAGCAGCCTCTCACTGTCATAGCTCCATTCAGGGGGAAAAGAGCACAACAAGCTACAGCAATGTGCACAGCACAGATAACAGTGGCATCCAAATGAGTCTTTAGATAGCGCCAATGGGATTTTAATCTGCCAAAAACACATTCAACAATGATTCTACACCTGATAAGAGTGTACTTAAGCGTTGTTTTGTCAGGGCCTCTGAAATCAGGTCCCTGATACATTTCATAAACTAAGGCAAAAGGGGGTGCATGGGGTCCCCCAGAATAACAGTGGGGACAATAACTCAATTTATGTCATTTGGTGGGAATAGCGTCCCAGTCTGTCCATGAGCATAGCCTCGCAACTGGCAAAAATCTCTGGCGTCATCTTATGTTGACATTCATAAATCACCCTCTGTGGTCCATGAAGGCATGCATAACCATGGAGTAGTACCCTTTGCGGTGTACGTCTCATGTGCTCCTTGAGGAGAGCAAACTATGGGCACATGAGTCCCATCCACACAGTTAGGAAGTCACATTCTCTCAAAGCCAGTTATTACCTCAGAAATATCTTTTATGTCAGCCACCTTGAGGTAAACCACGCTCCTGATTGCCTCAGAAACCTCTACCACCACTTTACCTACAGTCAACTTTCCAAAATCAAATTGGTTGGCAACAGATCTGTAGTAGTCTGAGATAGCCAGTTTCCAGGCAGATATAGCAACCCACTTCTGGACCAGCAAGAGTGGCCTCCTGCAGGGGTCTTTATGCTGAAAGGTCAGGGCAAGGTGCTCACAAAGCTCCAGAAATGTAGCTTGCTTTGTGCAAAGGTTCTGGACTTATTGCCGGTCAAACCAGTTCTTCATAACAATGTGATCCCCCCTGTCTGTGTGAGTGGCCCTGCACCGATCTACGTAGGAGGCATGAGCAGCTATGCTGACTATACTGAGCAGCTTCTGCCAGTGACAGTCTGCAATGCCAGGGTTCTCCTCCTCCTCTGCCTCCTCCTGCTCCATCATAAAATCCATCAGGTGCCTTTGGTGGGTCAGAAAACACTGCTGCAGTGTCCACCAGCAGATCACGGAAGCTCTGCCCATTTTCTGACACAGGAGTGAAAGCACAAATGAGAGAAGGTCTTTAGAAGGCTCCTTCTCCATGTTGCTGGCTCTGGTAGGTAGGAGCTCACAGACCAAACTGACTGCTTGGCAGGATGCGGTGGCGGCAGTTCAAACTTCCAGTAACATGCAAGGTGGACAGTCAAGTTTTCCCACAGCGCATCATGGTTAACGGGCTAGAGTGGCCACGTTTCAAAAGGGTGGTAGAGACTCTGGGACATGGTTGGTCTGTTTCGGGTCTGCATGCCACAGTGTGGACTCCAGAGTCCCAGGTTTAAGCCTGGGTTAGAACATTGTTAACATAAGGTTAAGAAATAGTGTAGCTGCTCAAGCCCTAGGTTCAGTAACATGAGTCAGCTGACTCGAGTCCCACAAACGCTGGGCTTACATTGCAGTGTAGACAGATCTTTTGGGGGCAAGGACTATCTCTCACTTCTCATGGGTAGAGGGTCCCTAAATTTAGTGGGAGCTTCTAGGTGCCACTACCATACAATTAATAATATGCTCAAATAGTGCATTTCCTCACACTCCCCAACAAGGGTTAATCTTTTAGGAGTCTATTTATGTAAGGGGGCATACCTATTTTGTCTTTCGAAAGTGGCTTCCTCTGTTGCTTAATCCACAGTACTACAGGCTTCATAGATTCACAGAGTTTAAGGACAGAAAGGGCCATTGGATAATCTAATCTGACCTCCTGTGTATCACAGGACGCCTAATTTTACCCAGTGACCTCTCTACTGAGGCCAATAACTTATGTCTGCCCAAAAAATTTCTTTCAGATTTGATTGAAGACACCAAGAGATGGAGAACCCACCCTTTCCTTGCTAACTTGTTCCAAAGGTTTGTCACCCTCATGAAGAATGAAATCAGAATTTTAAGATTCTGAGAATTTCCAGTAGATACCTTATTCATAGCTAAATTAATTAGGATGAAATCTATTTGATTTTACTCTTAAGTGAATTGACCTGGAAAGTTTTAAGTGACTAACATGCTTCAGTTCATGCATCTATTTTTACCATACCACAAAAAGTTTGCATCTCCGTTAATTAAATTATTGTTCCTTTCTTTATAGACCATTTTACTGTAATCAAAGGTTACAGCAACACTATGAGCTAGGAGTGTGATTTCCCTGCTCGTGTACGCACACTCATGCGAGCTCTCATCGAATGTAAATGGTAGCATAGACGCAGTAGCACGGGCAACAAGCAAACTCACCTGTGGCTACGTACTTGGCTCAGTTCAGCTGCACTCCGCTGCTGCCACCTGTGCTACCATGACTACACTGCGATGTGTACTCACAGTGGCTCAAGGAAAGCTATCACGAATTTGTGTACATGGGCTGGGGAATCACACCCCTAACTCATAGTGTAGATGTAACCAGTGGTGCTCTGGATCAAACCAATACAGTTTGCTTATTGTTTCACAGATCTCTGACATACACCTTGGGGGACAGTACCACTGGAGGGCTGCACATGCCCGGATAAGAAAGTCTATACTGCCCTGAAGATTACACACTAATTTTCAAGTATTTTGTAATTTCATGTAGTACCTATTTGGTAATGGTAATTTATTATTTTCTTTTCATCTTCTAAAAAGCTGGAAGTACTCAAGCAGCAGAGTCCCTCGTATAAATTCCAAGTTTGCCACCTGCCACCAAATGTGTGAAAAGAGCAGAACAAAAGAAGAATTCACTTGATGTACACTATACATATCAGCAGAGTTTGAAATGGAGCAATGTAGGGAGAACAAGGAAGAAACTTAAAGGTGATGAGCAGTGAATTTCTTTGCTTTGCTCCCCTAGGGATTGATATTGCCCGCAAGCAAAACTCATACTGCCGCCAGTGTGAAAAATTATCTGCATAACTGATATGGGCCTAGGTGCACCATTAACTAATAAAAGACATTATTTTAACAGCGTGTGATGGAGATTGCAGTTAAAGCTGAAAAAGTACAACTGAAAGGACAAAACAGTCAAACAAAAATCATGGATAACATATATGCCTTTTTATAAAGTGATTTCTTCTTGAAAATCATCATAATTAAAGTGTTTGATTTACCACAACTAGAGTTTCAGAGGCAAAATCAGATATAAGGTTCCCATGTTTCCTAGACCGTGTTACCAAAGATTTGAAATCAACTTTTGTGCTGGGATCACATGAAGAAGCTTTTTAGTGACATTGCTAGATATTTGCAATAGAGCAACCACAGGGCATCTTGCAAGAAATACATATTCACCAAGGGCCTGGGCCAAAACAATTAGGAGTTGCTGGAAAGAATCCCATTGATAGCAATAGGCTTTGGATTAGATCTTAAATTTGCCAAGACAGAATTACCAAAAGTTTACCACAAAACCTTATCATAATTTGACTCATAATAACTTCATTCTTCCCCAAATTTACAGAAAAGTTGCAGCCAAGATGCCAGAGAGTGCTTTTTCCTCTGCCTGAGAGGCAGCTGTTTGCTTTTGTAGACTATTGATTTCTCTGGAAAAGTAGTTCCATTAATTGCCTTTATCCAGAGGCCACACAGGCTCAAAACAAGATCAAAATCAAACACAAAAGGAAAAACAACTCAAAGTCTGCCCCAGTGAATGTTCTCCTACCCTATTTTTTGATAACAGTGAAGGAAAACTGCAGGAGCAACTGTTACATGCTATCAATCTGACATACTGTAAACCAGGTTGTTGTGAAAGAAATAGAGTATTATCCATCCAAGCATGTATTCAGCCCAGCTTATGCATTCATGTGTGCACAAAAATGACAGTGAGCAAATGCACATACAAGTACTTGAATTGCTGGGATGGAGAGCGTAAACTATCTCTCATGTTCAGAGGAGGGCAAATACTACCCAAAAAAAGTATTTGCAATGTGTTGTTAAAAGAAAGAAAGAAAGAAAGAAAGAAAGAAAGAAAGAAAGAAAACAAGCAAGCAACAATTCTGGGTACACTTCCTTGATATTTGTGGCCTGTTATGAACTCCACACACATAGTCAGAGGAGAGGATTTCTGTTTGCACGAATGTTCTCAGAGAAACAATGCATTATGAACACCTCCTTGTATTATACCTCCCAACTTGCTGAGGCATAAATATGGGATGCAAGGTATGACCAAAAACCAAAAATGAGGGGCACAAAAAATTATTCATGCAGGGAAGTTAAAATGTTGTGAGATTCCTTCTTTTACTGCCAAAAACTATTTCTGTAATCTCACTTTCATCCTTTACTTCTCAAGTAAATCATTTTCAGTGTTCAAAATGAGGGAATGCCAAATTTATGTGGAAGGGAAATAAGCTCGGCAGTGAAATCAGGAACATTTGAGGGACATGATGTGTATATGTTTTCATGTGAGCATTACTTCATGAAGCATTCATGAGGTGATCTTATGAGTTCTTTGTGGATTTTGGGGTCATTTGGTCAGAAAGCAAAAACAGTTCTATGTCATTTCACATTCCATGTTTAAGGATGTATTGCAATATCTAAGATAGCCGGGGACAGGATCTGCAAACTGAGAATGCTCTCCATGCCCAAATCTTTCCCCCTTCCTTAGAAAAGGGGTCAGCTGTTTCTGTGGCATCATCCCACAGCCTTCACTCTACAGAGACCCCTCCATGGCTCCAGAATGTGTACAGTAGAAGAGGATGGAGACTGGATGAACAGAAGTGGACTGCAAGGGGTGCACGCAACATTGCCCTCACTCTGACTGCATGGGGATTCCCCAGAAAAAAATAACACAGCCTGGTGCTGCTTTATATTCTCCACAGTGCACTTGTGATGGGGTGGACCTACCCCGCACTGAAGGAGTTAAGCCAACTCTATGGGCAGTGGAAGTCCTGCCCCCCAAATCCTGCTGGGCATGCTTCCACTGCTGCCCTAGCATATAAAGGAGCAGCCCAGCTCATTTGAGACTGACCACTGATGGGGGAGGAGGCGTGCAGGAGGTTCTGAGCCAGGAGCCACTTCAGCCCCTGACGGTGGGAGCCAGGAACTCGGGAGACCTCACCAGAGACTGGCCACCCTTTGTCAGCTGCCCAGAGCCAGACACCCAAGGAGACTCCTTCGCCAGGGGGCTACATTACCCAGGGGAGACACAAACGGCAGCTGAACAGAAAGGGGAACTCAGAGGCCCAAGGGACAACACCATTGACAACCAAGTAGGAAGTGACCCAGGGGCTGGCATGGTGTAATCAAGGATGGAGGGAGGCACCGGTCGGCATGTTTCACGAGGATCCCTGCTGACTTGGTGTTGTGCTACCCGAACACTAATAGGGCCCTGGCCTAGGGCTCAGAGGAAAAGGGAGGGCATGAGCCCCCTTACCTCAGGCACCCCCCCCAAGGAGGCACCCTACTATCCCAACAGACTGCCAGAGCACGCTGCCCTGACCCGAGGGTGACCATTGACTCTGGCTACTATGCTGTACTGCCCCCACCCAAGAGCTGTTATTAGCTCTGACCACTAGGCATTGTTACCCATTGAGGGAGCCAGCCGATAGGCTGTGGACTTGCAGGATGCAGGACCGAGGAGACACTGTTTTGTCGATTGCACTTGCAGGGAATGCCCCATTCCCATCATTACCACACTGAACTTCCCCACCATGAATGACAGGGGGGCTTACCCCGTAAGAGCACCCCAGAAGTGGTCACAGCCAGGGGAATTGCAGGAACCATGGTTTCCACAGAATGATGCTGCAGGTGAGCAGGATTTTGTCTGGGGCCAGATCTGGTACAGAGGAATAAAGCTTTTGTGAAGATGGCTCCGGCTTCCCATGGATTGCTAGGGATCTGCCAGATTTGGCAGTGGGGCTGTTGCATTAATTTAGATGGAAATTGTAGGCCCAAAGAGTGAAAGGTTATAATTACTCAGTCACTTTCCAACACTGTACAGTGTTAAACAAAGTTTGGGATACCTTAGCCTCTTAGTACCACGTTTGACATGGCAAACACGCCATTTTAAAAATCTCTTTTAATCTTTTATGAAAGAAACGAAAAAGAAGGAAAAACAGCTAAAGTATTTGAAATGTAAAGTATAAAGCAAGGCTTTCATTTTAACAGCATCTCTTATTCCTTTTCCCTTTATCTAGAGAGAAGTTTTAGAAGGAAAAATCTCTTGTTTGACAGTCTCTCTTAGATGGTGTGAAAGATAGTAATAACTGTCCCTTTGGGGAAAATAGAAGAAGTTAGGAGAGACAGGCTGGAGTGGTTGTTGTTGTTAAAGTCTGATCCCATTTCCTAGAAGACAAAACAAGACAAACACACACAAAAGGGGAGAGGAAAGAATAGCAAATACAGCTTCTCTCTTTGATGTTGGCTTTCCTTTGCAATCTCACTGCTGGAAAAGTACAGGCAGAGCATATGGTCTTACTAGCCACTCTGAGACCTGGCAAACTCATACCAGCATCAAGCTGTTTAAGGCATTGCTTTTAGCTGCCTTTTTCTGGATATAGGATTAAGGGCTGCCAAATATACAGTCTTGGTCAGATTCTTGTTAGAGAGAAGGAAGAAGGCCAGGGATAGGAAAGAGAAGAAATAATGTAGGGAAGGAAAAGGACACCTGGGGACTTTATGAACCCCAAACAGAGTGATGGGTGGAATAGCTCATCCCTTCATCATTTTAGACACCAAGTAGGCCTAATTTCTGACACACCAATTTTGATTCATTCATTTCTGTTCCACTGATTCTCTGGTGTAGAAGTCATAATCTTAACACAGTTGTTGAATTATATCAATAGGCCTTTTTGTTTGTACTAATTCAGTCTTTCTGTCGCACGTTGGCATCTTTTCCCATCAACATTTGTTGTTCTAGGTTAGGCATGAACTTTTACTCACTTGTCCCAGCTGAGCACACAATTAGGGCAAATTTGTAGGCTCAGTTATCACAACTGGTCCTATATATTAGCCGTGAAAGGCTATCAATCATTACTACTTTACCTTATGTTGCCTACCAAGAGAGGATCATAGGGAAGGCATTATCCAAGAAAGATTTCCTCCCTTGCAGACTCCTCTCGTAGGAGGCTATTACCTGAGTCAAGTGTAAGCTCTTGGTAAATTCTAACCATTTATTTATGGACACTAAATACTAACAGTAGTAATTGATAAATTGATAAACAAGTCCCTGTGAAAAATCCCAACAGAACAGATGGATAGCATTTCTCATCCACTTTGCCTTCATCTTGCACAAATGTAAATGACAACACAAAATTCAAGGCAAAGGAGAATCTAGTCCATTGACTCCTGTGAGGCTGCTCATCAGCTCTGTCATGGAGCTTACTATGAGACCAGGGTCCAAATTTGTACATATTTTTTCCACTTTTCACACATGACACCCCTTTGATTGAAAAGTTGCTGTCATTTTGCAAAGGTCACTGTGATTTCATTACGTTTTGGCAGTAGCTGCAACAGATGATAGGAAAAGAATTTTGACCAATTTTTTAAGTTCCACAGGCAGACATTACTTTTGCAAAACTTGACATTTTGTAGTTTCCCTTTCCACTGGCATATGAAAACATTTGAACAGATTTTCCTTTTAGTAAATTTTATATTAACCCATGAAGACAGATTAGAATGCTTTTCAGAGAAGTCTTGCTTGCTTAGTTATACTGCAGATAGCTGCCTCTCCTATGTGATTAAAAGATAAATATTCAAGCACCTTATTCCCAAGATGTGTAACTATATTATTAATAGTTGTACTTGGGTACCTGACCTTATAAAAAGACAGCTGATTTTGTTGTTCCAAATAAGTCGTAAATAATTCATGAAAGTGTTTTTCTAAGCAGGTTATTACCTATAAAGATGTAGCTTTTAAGACAGCCTTTAGTATAAAATATGTATAACTGCCACATATATTATTAACAGGCACCCAAAAATGTGAGAGCACTAGCTTATTACTGGGGAAACAAATTAGAATTCTGAGGCAGAATCTTGTGTCAAACTTGATGTTTGAAAGTGTACTGGTATTTTTAAAATGTATCTATCTTATCTTTATGGGAATTTAAACAAACCTCAGTGTAGTGTATTCATGATATTTTTCCCAATTCTGATAACTCCAGAAGAGGGAGGTGGGGTGAGGAGAAAAACTTGCCTTATTGAAAAGGAAAATAAACATATTTGCTGACAAGAGAACAATCTGTTATGTCATGCCGTTGATGTAGTTCATACTATGATGGTCAAAATGTCAGGATTAATTAGACCAGAAGGTGGTGTAAATGCCAAAAGAAAAAGTTACTGTACATCTGTTCTAATTTATCTGGTGGATGTTCCTTCAATGAGTAAGTAAAGAATGTGGCTTGGACCATCTGTGACCCAGATAAAGCAAACAGGATGGTATGTTGCCTTGCAGTGCCAGGACAGGAGTTGTGACAAGAAGGTCAAAGGCTATTCTGAAAAGTACTGGGAAATTTCCACTCATTATATCTAAACCTGGGAACCAATGATGAGAGTGAAGGGAGATTTGAGAGACTCTAGGATGGCTATAGGGACCTTGAAAGAGAAATTGAAGACTGGATCTATACAGATAACCCTCTAAAATAATCTTTTAGTGTGACTGAAGAAAGGAATAGACAGCTACTAAACACAAGTAGATTGATTTGCTACTATTGTACAGAGGAAAAGTTTGAGATCCACAGAGAATTAGAATTCCAGTGAAAGAAGAAAACTGTTTAAGTTAATGATCTCTTGAGTTCACAGTGGACTGAAGACTGGCATTAAACAAGATGTAAAGAGGGCATAAGGAGAGCTTTCACTTACCATACAAAATTTGGCATATATTTCCAATACGAAAAGTAAGAAAGGAGATGGATATACTTTGCAACACAAAGAAATTACTAAGGAAAAGAATAGTGAAGACATTTTCACATATTCATTTGTGTATATACAAATTCAAGCATCATGCAGACAAGATGAGCTATACCATGGGTCCAATTTTCAAACCTGAGGATCTAAAATAGTCATGGAGCTATTGATAGGAAAATAGCAGAATGAAAGTCCACCTGAAAAAATGAAAAACGTATGTGATATACAATTGACTTAAATGCAGTTAATTTGAATGAGGTTATGCCAGCAGGGAATTTGGACTGTATCTAGTGAAGAGTAATCCAAAACAAAAATAGGCTTGATATTGGGCAGGGAGTTATGTGGTCACCAAGTTGGATGTGAGTTTGAAATGCAATAAAAAGCTAATGCAATTTTGGGTTGCACATGCTGTGACGGGGTCAGTCCAGACGGCTATGCAAGAGTACTAAAAGGCATGTATATTAGCCCCAGGCTCAGCAAAGTCCTATTCCCTGGGTGATTCAGCTGGGGCTGCTTAGCTAATTAGGCCACCTGGGGCTGTTTAGCTAATTAGGCCACCTGGGGCCAATCAAGGAGCCCCGCCCCAAACACTTAAAAGCCTTCAGTTCAGGCAGGCAGCTGTGGAGTGAGGAGTTTGGAGTAAAGAGGTGTGGAGCTTGCAGATTGGAGTTTGCAGTCTGCAGAAGCTTGGAGTTTCCACAGTTGCTGCCACAACACCGGAGGCAGAGGACCCAGCTGGAGAAGCAGGGAGCGGACCACGGACTGACCCAAGGGAAGGTAGTAGGACTCAGGGGCAGAGCAGGCCCGTCTCCTCCCTACCCCTCTGGCTCACCTTCCCCCAGCTGCATCACCGGCCGGCCGGAAGAGCGCAGGACCCACGGGCGCAGAGTACATCTACCTTCCCCCCCCTTACCCTGTTACAATGCAAAGAATACAAATTATGAACTATAGTTGTCCCCTATACAGCACTAGTGACAGATCACAGCTAGAAAGTGTTCCAGGAACCTCAGTATCTGAAAAGTATTTTAAAATATAGGGAATTCAAACAGGAGTAATTAATGATTAGACAGCTGTATCTATGGTATATGAGGTAAATAAATTAAATTCAACTGCAGTGTAACATCAGTGAAGTCATAGAATCATAGAAGATTAGGTTTGGAAGGGACCTTAGGCGATCCCCCATCTAGTCCAACACACTGCTCAAAGCAGGACCCCCTGTTCAAAGTCAGACATGGAGTACACATTTAACTCAGTTAAACAACAAATAAGAGGAGATATTATAGCCAGCTGTAAGCATGAAGGGTGTAAATACTAAGGAAGAAGATGAAATGATTCATGTAATTAAAAGGTGCATAAATAAACAATATAGGATTACATTTAGCAAAGGAGAATTTAAGATGACTAGTTGGAAACAACAACATCCTAGCGGTGATGTCAATGAGACTTTAGAATAGTCTCTCACGGGATTGTGGAACCACCATTGCATACAGCTGTTAAAAGCACCAGAGAAAACACTAAAGAAGACTGTCTACACTTGGA
This sequence comes from Mesoclemmys tuberculata, assembly GCA_007922155.1. Classification (NCBI taxonomy): domain Eukaryota; kingdom Metazoa; phylum Chordata; order Testudines; family Chelidae; genus Mesoclemmys; species Mesoclemmys tuberculata. Next base: position 60,035,270 of record ML675616.1, on the reverse strand, counting down.
AACCAATCCTTTACGGACAGGGAGCTGAGCAAGGTGACCTAAACCTAGAAGTCTTTTCCATCTCTAATTTTTAGGACTGTTTGAGTTAATATAATTAATTAATAAATTGGAGCCAATATTAGAGAACATGTTGATACTGATGACGTTAAGATAGCTCAAACAAGGCTTTACTCTGTTGTTAGTTCTGTTAACATCCACTCTAGTTAAAAAGATTGTCAGATCCTGCAAACAGAGAAAATTAGAAATAACTCTCAGATCCTTTACACAGTCTCTGAGGCACAAAATAATCATGGCCACATTTCTCATGATGCCACCCATTCATTTGCACCCTAGCAGTTATGAATCATTATGTTATTGTTTTCTTCTTAATGTCTGCTATGCATCAATAGTCAGAATGGATGGAGATTGATAGCGAACTGAGATTTAGCAGTAACTCAGCAATTAAAATGCTCAACTGGTCTTTGTTCTACTGTTCCCTGATGGATACAGTCCTGTTCATTAATCTGCATGTTGATTACAGCCCCGGTGTGATATTGATCTGTGTTTCACAGTCCTGTGATTGCAAGAGCCTTTCCTTGCCATGGGCGGCAGCAGCTCTCTGTATGCCCTGAATTAATGCTGAAATATTTACAGCAAGAAAAAATCTAGTTACTTTTAAACTGATTTGAACTTATTTACTTTGCCACAGTAACATTTTATTTTTCCCTCCAGTCAATATTAATATGAAGAAAAATTAAACACCTTTAGACAAGAGGAAATAAATCAGAGAGTAACAAGATTTTCAATGGCATTGGATTAGAAATGTTTCAGGCACAGTACTTTGCTCACATTAAACTCACATCTCTGAAACATTTCTAAGGTCTTCAACACAAATATTTCCCCACTACTTATTAATCCTTTGCAGGTATTTATTGTAGAGACAATTACCATAACATCCTTTATTTGTTATTTTTTCTAAAATTATGTACACACTGAAAGTGACAAATTCGCTGCCATCAGATTGATATTTCCAGTTCAATTAAGCGTCGGTGAAGACATGTTCAATCGATCCGGAAGCCAATCTAATAAACCACCTCCCCAAAAAGTGTTGTGTTGATAGAAATGCATTTCCCATCAGTGCAGTGCAGTGAAGATGGTGTGCTAAAGGGAAGTTATGAAGTCGATGGGAATTACGCAAGCTGCTCTGTGCAGCTTGCATAACTCCCATCGACTGCCACCGAATTTTGCCAGCAGTGTATACCTGCCCTTTCAGACATATACATTCTTTTATCTTTAACTTTGTTCCTGGGCACTGTTTTCTGAACCCTCTGTTTTTTTTGGATTCTCTCACTTAGGGGGTTTTTGTTTTAAGTACATGCAGGACTTACCTGCTTACATATGGACTCACACAAGCATGAAATAGGTGGTTATGTTGAGGACTGGCAACTTCTGGTGTCCGTACTGTCACATACCTGCATTCTGTCACAGCACCAAAAAGCAGAACTCCTGGGTAGGAAAAGCACTAACATTCTACGTGGTGTCTAGCCTAGAAGAGGCAGAAGCAGTTCTAGAGGAACAATTTGAGAGAGAAGGAGGCATTAGTTTTGACAGAACAATTTCAGAGAGGGAATCATAGAAAAAGCAGACAGGTGGACAGTCACGACTAGCATAGTGGAGGGAGTGTGAAGCGATAAGTAGGAAGAGGTAAAGCTGGGAAGGTCAGGCAAGCATGGACCAGTGAGGATCAGAAAAGGCACAGAGTAGGTGATCTTCCTTTGTTCCTTGGGGTGTTGGAGGAGCGTAGCTAGCTCTCATCTCTTCTGAAGGAGGCTGTTGAGGTTCCCATACACCCAAGAGGAACTGAAATGTCTTAGTGGAAATCCCCATCCTATCCATTAGCGGGTTGGAGAGCCCTGGGAAGTCCAGTCCCATCCTTTGGAGAGACAGCCTGCTGTGTCCCCAACCTTCTCTCATTAAGGAAATTTCTGAGTAAATTTCCTTCAGTCATTCCTTATTTTTTCCAGTGGAAAAGGGGGCAGGGAATGGAGGAAAGAGCTAAGGATGGGAAACAGGTGGAAGGGAAGGGAAAGGATGGAGAGAAGCAAGGGTACAATGGGAAGAGAGGAAGAAAAAGAGAGGAGAAATGTAGAGAGCTATATACCAGAAGGAAATGAGGGAAATTACAAGCCTGGTTTGAATAGCTAATAAGATACTAGGCCAATAATAAGACAGTGAATAGAGTTTGACAGGGAAATTGTTTTTCTCATCCTGTGAATATTTTCAAGGTTTCAAAACTTTTTCCCTTTCCACACTAGTACAGTTACAAGACCCTTTAAAATTGTTCACAAAGTGGCCAACTCCAAATATTGAGTTCCCAGTGGTCAGGACACTCATGTGGGATGTAGAGGACCCTAGGTCAAGTCCCTGGCCTGCCTGATTTGGAACAGGGACTAGAACCTGGGTTTCCCTCCAGTTTACTGGCTATTTTGGTATAGGTTTCTCCTGTTGGAACTGTTCCATTTTCTATAAATATTCATTGGGCCAGAGTGACAGAGACAGACAAAAATAATTCTATAAACCAATGGTTATGGTGTTCATCTGGGAGGAGGAAGACACAGATTCAAGTCTGTAGTCTAAATCAGGAAGAACAAGTATTCCAACCTGTGTCTCCCACACCCCATAGAAGTGCCCAAACTCTGGCATGCCTCTTTCTCTAGGTTTGACCAAAAATTCCATCCTGGACCTGAGAAATCTTTCCAACAAAAGTTTTTTTCAAAAGTGAGAAGTTTCTGCAAAATTTTTCAGTTTTGATGAACCAACATTTCCCAACCAGCAAGATGTAGCAGTTTAAGAACACCTTGAACAAATTAATGTACAGAGTTCTAAGATGAAGTGAACCATGGTTCTGATATTTTCTGTGCTAATATCTTTGTAACCAGATATCTGGCCTTGTTGATTTTCAGCCACTTAGGTCTTATGTCACTGCTCTGACAATAGGACTATTTGTCCCCAAAGAGTCCCAAGCAGCTGTAGTTTTAAACTCCAGCCAGGACTTCATAGGAGCTTAGCCGTCTGACTTTTCCTTGAAAATGTGCTAAATCAACACATTTTCTGGCCAGCTCCAGCAGAACTCTGGTTTGGGGTAGGTTGGGCTACTGTGCTCACTTCAGGTGGACTTTATCTTGCCAGGAGCCTGTATGGGCTTCCTATCACCAGCAAGCAGACCTTTAAAGTATGAGTATATTTTTAACTTTGTCCTAGATATGTTTCTCTCTGTTCCTATATCTTTATGAACTTTATGTTCCTAAGTTTACAGCTTCCATTGTGCAATAGATTTAGCCATTGCCTTGCCCTCTATTAATTTAACTGTCTGATAATTTTGCATCAGTCCTATATTTTCTTTGTAGTCAGTTTTCCTCCTAATGTTTTGCTTTTATCTTGTCCTGATTTGTTGACCTAAGACATATACTCTCCTTGAATTTCCTCTTGTTCTTTGGCTTCATCATCCTGCTCTATAGGTTTTTCCTCCTTCATCCTTCACCCATCTGTACCAGCTTTTTTTGTGTGACCATTCTTGAAATCTAGAGTGATTTTCCTACTGTCTTTTAGCCTAAGTGATTTCTTTCGTACCAGATTAGTTCAAAGGGCATTGAGAACTTAGATGTTTGGGACCAAATCCTGCAAGATGCTGAGCATTTCCTGAGACACTCATAGGGTATGTCTTTACTGCCACGGTGGCAGGCATCGATGCAGCAGTATCAATTGTGTGGGTCTGTGTAGACCAGCTCAGTCAATCAGAGAGCGATATCTGGTCAACTCAATTAGTCCACCTCCCTAAAAGGAGTAAGGCTACGTCAACAGGAGGGCATTTCCTGTTGACACAGCACCATGAAGATGGCACGGTACGTTAATGTACATAACGTCAATGGGAGATATGAAAGCTACATTATGTTACATTATGTAGCTTGCATATCTTCTGTTGCCCACCGCCAATCTACACCAGCCCATAAAGTCAGAAGAAACCATCATGATAATCTAGTCTGACCTCATGGAGACCATGAGCAGCCTCCATCCTCATTAAAGTCAGCAGGTGCGCTGTGCCTAGCAGGATGAGTCCCCTTGTTAATTACCAATGCTCCTACTATTTTGGAGTCAAATTCTGCCACCTTTGCTCATATTGAGTAGCATCTTACTCTGATTTCAGTGAACTACCTGTGGTGTAAGGTACTCCTCAAAGTGAGTAAGGTTGCAACGTCTGCCTCTACAAGCAAGCATATCTAATTGTTTGACTTGGCCATCTCTTTGCTTATCACACATGCAGCAACGGCTGCTTTATATTTAGTTTTAGCCTTGCTCTGTTTTTTGTATTTGCTTATACAATCCGCCGCAGTGATGCACATTATCTTTCTCCTTATTTATTATTTTGAATCCCTCTCAAACAGCTCAGCCAGCCTTATACCCAGAAGGTTGCTTCACCATCTGTTTAAGTGGAAAACATCATAGTAAATAAAATTTTGGTAAGGAGCTGAGTAAATAGACAAGCCAAATCTTTCTTAAATGATGTTGAGGACACCTCTTAATTGTCCTGTTTACTGTATTTTGACTACCTATGTTTACTTTAAATGATATGTTTATATGACACTTTGAGCACTTTCTTTCTTTTCCCTTTGCATTTCACCTTGGAATTTAACCTTCAGTGGAGCTAATTGAAAGGCATGAGGAAGGTGAAAAGCGAGCTAATAAGCTGAAAGCAGGGTCTTTATGCAAAAGCTAGTGTTATATATTTTTCCACCTCAAAAAGCATAGAATGTGCACAGAAATGACCTAAATATATGTTTACAAATAGGTGCCTTAGGGCTAGTGGATTTTAATCTCGGATGCACAGTGCACATGGTTGTCTATCTCAGAAAATCTGCTGCTTTTAAAACTTGCACATGTGCGTTGGTAGATTTTTTTTAATGCAGCATTGTGGGGTATTACAGTGAATTGGTTGTAGAATCTAGACTTTAATTTTCAGCATGTTTCACCCAGAACTACTTTTCACTTGTTCACTTTTAAAAGGTTTATCAACCTCAGAACTTGGAGTATTAAGTTCATTCCTTAATTATTGCAGGTGACCAGGAATTTATCTTCCAGGCTGTAGCATATTGAAAATTATGCAATTTACTTTAGAATCTTTTTTAGAAAAAATCAATATGTTCCCATCATGAACATACTGTCTCTTCTTCTCCCACTAGGGAAGCCAGTCAGTGTAAGTTAATTGCTTAGACCTAGTAGCACAAAGAACAGCATTAATAAATGGGGTGTACTGGCTTGTATAAAGGACAGATGTGAGTTTTCTGCTCCACTGTACGGTGAATTAATTCTTTCTTTTTCCGTCTTCTCCATTTATATATTGTGGTGACCACTGAAGACCTGTGTTTACAGCCTCTTTTGCAAAGTGTTATTGGGGCCAAACCATGGTTTTGTGATGTGTGGCTGTGCAGAATGTATTATCCCCTTACTGCCACATAACTGAGCCAACTGATCCTGGAGAAAGGTCAGGTCTGAGGCACAGGGGAAACATGCCCACTTTGCAAATTTGTCTAGGTCAATCTGTATCCTATCGCTACCAGGGTATCTACCATTCCCCGTAGCTTAGTGTCATCTGCAAACTTGCTGAGGGTGCAATCTACCCCATCCTCCAGATGTTGAAAAAAACTGGCTCCAGCACCAACCCCTGGGGCATTCTGCTTGTTCCCGGCTGCCAGCTAGACATGGAGCCATTGATCACTACCCGTTGAGCCCAATAATCTAGCCAGCTCTCTATCCATTTTATAGTCCATTCATCCAATGCATGCTTCTTTTTGTACCAGACTTTGAATACCTTCTTTAACTGCCACTGGCCCAATATGACTAATATACAGCCTGTTACCACAGTAACATTGACCACTTGCTTGGCTCCAAAAATCCCAGTCTCTATCCACTTCCCAGAATGATGTGGACTGATATTAATCTGAATTTCTCCTATATATAGATCTCCTAAATTATTACTTCTTAAATACATATTGTTGTGAGTTCCATTACACTATAAAGTGCTATTGCTACAACATAGATCTAGGTGATACAGTTTCTGTGTAAATAACAATTTCACGGGTACGGATTTTACACTTATCAGTACAAACACCTTTACAATCACCTTCAGCCAATCAACCTTGATTACAGAAGATACATCCATGTGTGACACAATGCACCCCATGTACACCCTTACGGTGTGATTGTGTATTATTCATGTTCACCCCTATAGTGTAACTGTGTGTTGTTTAATGCAAAGTGTGTCATGTAAGGTGTTATTGGAATGCTCATGACATGCTGAACATTGTTGTTATAGTAGTGTGTTTCTTGCAATTTCATATGTGTGGGTATGAAGCTCCGCTGTGTGATATTCCTAAATGTGTCTCTCATGTTTTGAAGCAGATCTAGATGAATACTGAAACCAGCAGAGTGAAAGTTCACGCCTCACAAAGGCATGCATAAAACAATCTAGCTCTTCTGGGAACAATGGATTGGCCTGAGCTCAGTTGACTCAAGTGGAGGAAGCCATGGGGATCATTGGTGATCACCTGACCCCAAAGGGTCATGGAGAAACCTGTTAAAGGATGAAGCATTTTGATCTCTGGAGCTCTCTTGCATTCCATCTACAAGACAATCATGGGGTAAGGCCTGGCTGAGAAGTCATTAGCCAGCCTGTGGTGAGCATTATCTAATTTTGAGAGGCTACTGGAAGCATTAAGCTTAGTTTAGAATGCGATTTGCCTTTTATTTACTTTTGATCATATCTGAATTATAATCCTCTGTGTTATAATCACTTAAAATCATTCTGTACTTAATAAACTTAATTGTTTGCTTTATCTAAAGCAGTACTTGTGGTTTGGGTGTGTGTAAAGACTTCATTTAAAGTAACAGAGCTGGCACATATCAATTTCTTTGATAAACTGACAGGCATATATGAGTTTGCAAAGTCCAGTGGGCAGCACTGAACTTTGTGAAACGGCAGTTCCTAGAGTTGCATCTGGGACTGGGGGCATTTTCTGGGTCATTCTATTGCATAATCCCATGAGTGGCTGGCCAGAAGTGTTCATTCACTAAATCAGGGACACTTGCTTGCAGGAGGCTGTGCGTGGGCTGACCCAGAAGTGCAAAACGGTGCCCAGGAGCAAGGGATTGGGGTGATACAGCTATACACCCATCCAGATTGCAGAGGGGAACATAAGTTTCTCTGCTCTTTGACACTGCAATGCTCCAAACATGTAACAAATTTTGAATGGGCTATTGGCTTCCCATTGGCAGATGTCATTTGCCTTGCTTTCCAAATTGGCATCTACTCTGAGGACTTTTATGACTCATTCTGAGTCTGAGCAGATGAAGATATTGATATCCGGTTCCACTGTGTCTGAAATCACAAGTACAGATTAAATTCAGCGGCTTGGGCAGACTTCAGGTAGACGGTAACTTAAAGGATTTCACCCGTCCTCAGCTGTAGCACCATGTATTCTGCCTGTGACCTGCCATTGACATAGTGGCAGCTCCCATCTATCATCCAGATGTCAAATTGGTCTGTGTTATTTCCTTGTTGCCAGTTTTAAATGGTGATTCAAGCTCTTGTAAATCTTCTTTAGATCGTTCTAGAGGGGTGGCTGTGCTAGTCTGTAAACAGCAAAAACAACAAGAGTCTTGTAGCACTTTAAAGACTAACAAATTTAATTTCTGCAGGCATAAGCTTTCATGGGCTGTAACCCATCTGACAAAGTGGGTTACAGCCCACGAAAGCTTATGCCTGCAGAAATTAAATTTGTTAGTCTTTAAAGTGCTAGAGGACTCTCGTTGTTTCTGCTTTAGGCAGAAGACAATCGTGGTCCCCTCCTTCTGCCATAAGGGCATATGGTGCCACTGTCAGGTGATGTGCTTTATCAACCTTGATGTCACGATTCAACAGACAAAGTATCCAGCTTGCCAGCCATGGGTTTGACACCCTCCCTTCATTTATCTGCCCTGAAAGCACATACTTAATGGGAGTATGTGTGGTTTGAAAGATGACAGGGGACATACCAACAAGGTACTCCCAATGTCCAAGGGCCAAATAAAGGGCAATATCTCCTTTGCATATTGTGAAAATTTTTTCCACCTCTGACAATACCTTGGATCAAAAAAATATGGGCTTTGGCCCACAACCTTTGTCCTGGGACAGTATGGCACTTAGCCCTTTGTCGGTTGTGCTGAGCTGCAACAAGAACAGTTGGTTTTTTTTGGAGTAGGCCAGTGCTAGTGTTGTTGTTAGTGCCTGTTTTAACTTCATAAAGGCAGCCCTCTGTTCATCACCCCATATCCAGCTGTGTCCTTTTTTAAGCAGCTGATATAATGGATGGGCAGTTTCTGCATATCTTTCTATGAATTTCCTGGAGAACCCAGTCAGCCCTAGGAAGGACTTTAGTGTGGACACATCCTGGGAAGCTCAGAGTTTGCATATTAGTTCTATGCACTGGATGTCAGGTTTGCGACTATCCACTCTTACCTCCACTCCAAGTATCTTACCTTTTGGAGGGCTATCTGCACCTTTTTGGGTTAACCAGAAATCCAGTTGCCTTTATTTTTTCCAAGAGTACTTTGAACAGTTCCAGATTCTCTTGCCTGGTCATAGTGGCAATGAGAATATCATCAACGTAATTTACCATTTCCTCCTTTTTGTCAAGATCTTCCCACATTCTGGCAATGTGTCTATGACAGATGCTTGGGGCATTGTGACAGTCCTGTGGCAATCTCATGAAAGTGTATTGTCAGTTTCCAAAAGTAAAGGTGAACTTGTACCAAATCAAAAGGATGGAGAAGAATGTATTAAATAAATCAAAAACACTAAACTATTGAACACCAAATATAATTGCGGCTATAATTTCATAATATTTTGCCACCACAGGTGCAAGCCTGGGGGTTACTCTATTAAGTTAGTAGTAATCGATGATAAGTCTCCACATTTTCACATCCACTTTAAATGATGGGCCATATTGGAGTGTTGCCAATGCGCAGTCTCGATTAACACACCCTGATGTCTTAAAGAAGTGATTGTACCTTTAACCCCCTCATTGGCAGCTTGAGGGTAACGGTATTGATGCTGGGGTTTTAGGTCAAGTCCCAAGGCCATAACTTCCTCACTTGTTTTGCCACACTCCAACTTGTTCTTTGCAAAAACACTCATGTGGTCCTTGATTGCCTCAGTGACATGTGCCTCCCATGTCTAGATTCTCAAGTGCTTTTAGAGCTGCTGTCCTGTGAATGGCAGGTATAAGATGACATGCTCCGGCATAGATATTGGAGTTCTGTTAAGCCAATCAATAACAGCAGTTATTTTTTCTAAGTCATCAATATGTAGGATGTCACTCCTGTCCAGTTGCTGCACTTCAAACAATGTCTTGATGTGACTAAGTCCATAATGCAATGGATAGGCTCTAGGAAAGGGACAAAGCTCTCTTTCCCATTGTAACCTTCAAGTATTTTAAAGTCTTTGACAGGTAGTTGATTTGGGGTTCCAACTAGGAACATAAAATGGATGGTGTGACACCCATATCAATTAACAATTTTTGCTTAAAAATCTCCAAACTCACCCTGTAGGATGGTCCAGACCACCGGTCTCCCCTATTGATTGTGTATGATGGGTGCAACTATATGTGGAGAAGAAGGGGGAGTCTGCCCTCTTCATAGCAGATTGTCCTCAGACCGTTCTTGGCTGGGCCTTCCTTCTTCCTTGTTCTTATTCCTTGAGAGCCTTTTTAACAATTCCTCTGTCTTGAGGCTGTTTAATTGTTCATTTGATTCAAACTTTATTAGTCTCTTTCATACCGTGTTCCAAAAGGCTCTTTCCTCCAACCCCCTTGACTCATTAGATCGTCTCTCATTATTTCGATGAAGACTTATTAAACCATCAGTTGTTTTGAGGTTTGTCATTATTTTCAAACCTTTGTCCATTGCCCTTTGTTTCCAGCTGTCTCCCTACAGAGATTCTCTTCTTCTGTAGGTTGCATGGAAAAGTCTCTCTTTGGGGTTCCTAGGCTCCTCATATACTTTCCTTTTGCATCAAGAGACCTTATGACAACCTTTAGTGTGGGTAGAAATCCTCATATGACAGCCTTTCTGTAGTCATGACCTTCACATGAGTCTGCCCCAGCCATGTGATACAGCAGCTTCTTTCTTTGCAAAAATTTCTCTGGTTTCGCATCAATCCTTTGTAATCTCCTAATTAAATTCATAAAAGGATGGTAAAACCTAAACAAAGACTCAAACAGCTCCATCACATATCTGATGTTGACTACCTGGGCATTGAGACGTAGTCATTACTAGACATACATTCTTGCAGGAGAGATAAAATGTCCTCTTTGCTTATTGCTGACACGCTGCTTACTCTAGCCAGCCAATCGAGCACCACTTCTTGATTCAGGGGACGCAGGCCCTGGCCTGATCTGGCGTGTAGGTCTTAATTTCCACCCTTGTCTCAGTTGGTCTTGATGACCCGTAATTAACGATGGTGGTTGTAACTGGAGCCATAGGCAGGCCCAATTTCTTTTCCTCTTGAGTATCATGGGGCAGTTCTACTGGAGGAGCTGATGAATGATTCCTCCCTCTTTCTTCTTCAAGGCTGCAGTCAAATTCTCGGTCATCTGAATCTGAGCTTGAGTGTTCACTTACTGGTGCCCTTCTCATTGCTGCAGCAAACTTTCTAATTGTGGCAGCTTTTCTTGAAGCTCTGGATCTTATTTTTGCAAGCAGTGTGGCTTACATGCCACTCCTGGGCTTCTCTGATTTCTGAAACTAATTGCACACTGCTGCTTGTGCTTCATCTTGCTTCACAGAGAAGACCCTAATCTCCCTGTCCTTCCTTTCTATTAGAGCACCTAGCTCTTGTGCTTTTCACTCTTAAGTTATTTATTTGGATGACCTGGCTCATGGTCTGAGCTGTTAACCATTCTATTTTCTTCTCTAATTTTTCTATTTCACTATCTTTTCTAGCAACTACAACTCTTAGATAAATGACCTCCCCTTTTTGTTCCTGCCCATACTTTTCTAATTCCCAGGTGGCTACCTCTAACCCATATAATAAAGCCCATTTTCATAGCTTTCAGATGGAATTTGGCTTAGCTGTCACAAATTCCTCACACTTTACTTAGAGGTTATTAAGAGTTCCTTGTCCTGTAAACAGTCCACCTGCCCAAGGATTTTTCCCTTTACCGAAATCGTCCACAGTGTATTCAAGGGAGTTTTTATTTAAGTGCATGATCCAACCATTGCCACAATAGATCCTCAAACAGCTCATATTTTCATCAGAAGACTTGAACTGTTAAGTCCGCCAGTATAGAAGCGCTTGCCACTTACTCCCTCCTTGTTTAGCTGAGACAAGATCTGACACCACCCAGCTCGATGGCCCTCGTGAGCTGCAAGACCGCTGTGATCCACTTACTGAGTAAATCAATGAAGCTCTGGGAGCCTCTGGGTCCCTCCCATGGTTGGCTCTGTTGTACCTCAGATGTTTCTGTACTTTAGAAGTCTCATCTGGGCCTACTCAGCTCGCAGTTTCTCCAGACTCACATCAGTCACCACAGGTCTCTGGTGCTGCTGCCACTAGGTCTGTTGGCCCTTTGGGACACATGTTCATGACTCTCAGATATTCCAAGATCATTGCCCACTCACTGTTGGTGTAGCGGTTGGTAGCCATTCATGGCAAGACTCTCTTGCCCCTTTTCCTGGCTGATCATCAGTGGCTTCCCCATACAGCAGCACACAGGCTGTGACGTGACACACTAGGTCACACAGAGCCTCCATGGCCCGCAACAACACTCTGGGTTGTCTAGTTAGACACTGCGGTTCTATCCCTGCAGTGCACGAGGCTGCCATCTACCTTGTTACCAACAGCACACTAGGCTGTCATTCCCAAAATCACCCATCTGAGCATTCACTGAAACATGATCAAACCTGGGACTGAGCAGCTAAAAAGGTAAAGAAATCACAAATAAACAGGGTTGTGAACAGAGGGTCCTGTTGCCGTCGCCCAACTGTTAACACTTTTAATATGCCAAAAGGTTTTATAAGGAATTGATGTCTTAAGGACCCCTGCACCCTCAAGTTCTTTTACCCCCCCACTCATATATATCACCAGGTGCAACTACAATTGCAATTAATAAGGTAAAACAAAATAACATTTATTGGGGAAGGAACAAGGAAAACAGTAAAATAGCTCAGTGATTTAAATAAAATGGCTTAAAGCCTAGGCCCAAATACTAACACCCATGGAAATACAATACAAATGAATGGGTATTTCACCATCAGATGACTTCACAAGGAAGGATCAGGTATGCAGGTAGTTCAAGATCAGGAACACCGATAGGAGACAGGACACCAGATGGATGGGAACAGGAACTCAATCAGGGACATGATTGGGAACCGATGAAATAGGAACAGATGAACTGGAAGGTACTTCTCTTGTACCTTGGTCTGACGTATTCTGTATGTGCAGGCACGCCTGTCACCAGGATGGACAGGTGTTGCCCCACAGAGTCTTTATATAGATTCTCGCTGTTGGGCAGAATAGAAGTCACATGACCCACCGTTCTTCCTGCTACTTCAGAAAAAGAGTGCCAAAATTCATGAAGAAGGATACCCACAATGAATTCCTAACAACAACCTACAAACAAAATGGCGCTTGCACGAACAACACCTAACAGAAGTGCCTAGGAAAGCAAATTAGCCACTAAGCAGCTGCCAGAGTCTCACTCTGATCCTTAAAGGGATGACAGCTTTAGCATAAAGAGGAGTCTTCTGGACCAAGACATTTGTTTTTAAAAAGGGTATGCTGAGTATCATTTGGACTACTGAACATAACTAAAAATGTCCTTTTGGGTAAATCCTAGAAAATCAAATAGACATGAATTTATAGAATTCTATTGAATGACTTTAAAATCTTATAGAATTTAAAACCATAATAATATTTCATAGGTTTATCAAATCCAGACTGTAGAATTCCATATAATATTCCCTCTGAGTTTGTAAAGAATGGTGCAGAAAACCTATAGACAGTTTATCAATTTATCTTAAATTCCATGGGATTTTTCCATAAGATTTTGGAGGGGAATTTTCCTAAAATGGCTGGTGAGTTCACATGAGCCAATAGGTACAGTATCCTAGGGAGAAGAATAAGCCTTCTTCTGACTGAATCCCATGTTGCTTGGATAGATAATTGTATCCCATACATAGAGCCATCAGGGCTAGTGCAAGGTACATTGTCCCACAAACCCCATGTATAATCTCCCACACTTACCCACTGGCTATGTCCTGTGCCCTCTATTGCTATGATTGTGTGAGTGATTTGTTATGTGCTGATCAGGACAGAGATCCTCAACATTGTTTTCATATGTCACATAAGGCCATAGACTCATGTCTCCTGAGACTAGCAAATTAACCCAAGGAAGTCATAATGCCTTGTAACAGCTAGAAAAACACAATCACATTTTAAAGAGCTTTCTTCTTTCCCCTTCTTAACATGTAATAAAAATAAATTTTCACACCATATAATAAAATTAAGACACTGGCTAAACTATATTCCTCCTTTTACTTTTACATATCCCTTGTGAGCGCTACTGTCACATTCCATATATTTTTATAGTCACTGTTATTTCTTTCCATTTAAAATGCGATAGGTTTCATCATCCGCAGAAACATTTTATTTACAATGGTGTTTCTTTTATATTAATTGTGAAGTCTGTAGCTGATTAGCCTGTATATACTCTAAATTAATGACTCAGCATACACAAATATCAATAAATCACATACATTTTGTTTTCATTCAAGGATTATCATGCATTGTTTTAAATCCATAAACCAAGATTTACATTCTGCAGGTAATCCATAAAGAAACTACGAAGGTTCTGGAAATGTTTAGCAAAGTATGGGTTTACATGCAAAACAGAGATACACAGACATGGGGCAAAAACATGACAATCAGTGTGGTTGAAGTAAATCCCCCCATACCCATTTGCAGAACTGATTTAATCCCACGAGAATGAAGAGACCCTCACTGCATTCACAATACTTCAATGTATGACGGTTCAAAGGGGAAAGACACCTGTGTAGCATCCAGCAAACTTATAGCTTAAATTAATAAGGATATTCAGTATACTGGTGCTCAGATGTACCAAACATAGAGAAGAAAATAAGGTTGCCATGGTAAGTACACAAGTACACAAGTTTTTATTGGATGGTAAAGTAAACAGGCACACAAAATCCAAGCAATTTGTTGTTGTATATATTACTGATCCTGGGACTCAGTGACTTAGACACTTATTTCTAACTCATTTTTAAATAAAGATATGTATTGTCTGTCTCAATACTTGAGATGCTCAATAGTTATTTTCAGCAATATTTGGGAAATTGCACCTTTTTAAAGTGCTTAATGGAGATAATTATACATGAAGAAATGGGGTTTATAGTTAGTCTGAAATCTGTGCATAATTAAGAGTTATGAGTAATTAAATTAACTTTGATTAGTTTAATCAGTCATCATGGGGTACTTAAAACAAGGGTTTGAATTTTCCTGTCCAGTACATTATTTTTACATTGGTGTAACATCATTGATGTCAAAAGATTCTGTATTCACTTGCCTTGGTGTAAGTGGGGGAAGATTCAGGGCCAAGATTTTTATGACAAAGAGTAAAAATTTATGATGTGCATAACTGTGTTTTTAATAAAATTTGAGCATATATTGTTTTGATATTTTGTCTATATAATACAGAACATTAGAGCTGTGCACATTTTTCCATTCATCACCACTTCCAGACAACTTCAAAAACACATTAATTTCAGGTTGACCCAAAATGAAAAATTTTCAAAAATGTTGGCAAACTGAAAATTTTTTAAAAAATAATTGTTTCAGATCAAATAAAATGTTTAATTGGGCCTGAAATAAAACATTTTCATATTTAAAAAAAACTTTATGACAATAAAATTGAAGGCAATTATGAAACAAAAAATCATTTTGAATAAAAAAATGAATTGTTTTATTTAAAAATATTGAAACACAATGTTTGGGGTTTTTTTTAATCTTTGCTCAGTTGTTTTGTGGTTTTTGGGGGGAGGTGAGTTACAAAAAGTTCAGTGACATTGACTCAAATTCATTAAGTGTTTTGTTTAACCAAAAATTCCATTTTGCACTGAAAAAATGTTTTGGAAGAATATTTTCACCCTGTTCTACACTAGATGCACACAACCAACCATATATTTTTTATGAAATAATAGACATACATGCCAAAACTTCAAACTTAGTTAGGCACCTAAATTCATATTTAGGCAACATAAATATCAGGTCAGTTTTTAGGTGTCTAAATGTGCATTTATAAGCATTTACACTTAAATTATGGTACTAGGGTCTAATTCTGATCTCATTTATACAAGTGTAGCTCCAATGCCTTCAGCTAAATTATTCTTGATTTACATTGGTATGAGTGAGAGCACAGTGAGACCCCCCGTAATAATAACACTAGTATTTGTCCTCTCTTATAGTGCTTTTCATTTTCAAAATGCTGTACAAAAAACTACTCTATGATGAAAGCCTTGTAATGATGCCCTTTTACTCCATGAATAAAATGTAGTTATTGCAAGGTGTGACTTATTATATATGGCACGTAACCCTAATGATTATTCTGAGTCATCTCAGACCTTCTCATTTACATAATCCCAGAAATTGAGAAATCACATAGCATCATCTGAAGAACGGCTACAGCAGCATGTGCTCGCCTTGCACCAGTGGCTAGCTTGTGATGTAGAAGGAACAATCAATGAGACCATTAAACCTTGCGTTGTCCAGGAAGCCACAGTTTTTACCTCCAGATGTGGGTATTTTCCCTGGGTTGACTGTTACACCAGTTTTAGCCAGTGTAACTGCACAAATTGCAAAAGAGAATCTGACCTACTCTGTCTTTGTGTGGCTCTGGGCCGCTCAAACCCCTATTTGGCATAGAGCTATATCATACTATCCATAACATACTGTACTTCTGTAGATACCACAGCGGTGGCTGCCCTCGTGATGCCTTTGTTAGGGTTCACAGTATGCAACATGTCCTCAGCAAATGCAATAAGTTCTGTTGTATTAATTTAGCTGGACTATATGGCCCAAAGGTGTTAACATGATCCATTCGCTGTCCAGCATTAGACAGCATTAAATGAGGTTTGGGGTTTGGGATACAGAGACCTCAGCCTGCTTAATACCATGGCAAACACACCATTAAAAATCTTTATAGCCTGCTAGTAATACAGAAAAGAAGGGGAAATTGGTAGAGCATTTGAAATGCAAAGTATTAATTAAGGTTTTCATTTTAACAGCCTCCTTTGTTCTTTTTCCCTTTAACTGGAAAGTGTGTTTAGAAGAAAAATTCCCCTTGTTTGACAATCTCTTAGATGGTATTAAGGACGTTAATAACTTCCCTTTTGAGGAAAAGAGAAGAAGTTAGCTGAGATGGACTGGAGTTGCTGTTGCTAAAGACCAACCCTATTCCCTTTAAGACAAAACAAGAAAAACAAACACAAAAGGGAAAGAAAAGAACAGAAAAGAATAAAAAATGCAGCTTCTGTCTCTGGTGTTGAGTCTTGGGGCTGGTCTACACTGTCACCAATGGTCGATGGGAGTTACGCAAACTACGTGATGTAGCTTGCATATCTCCCTTTGGTGTACTTATGTTGAATTACTACAGCGTCTTCACTGCGCTGTGTTGACAGGAGATGCCGTCCCGTCAGCATAGCCGTAGGTTATGTCTAGATGGATGGCAGCAAATTCACTGCGGTCAGATCGATTGATCTGGATTGATTGAGTGGAAGGGGAGACCTGCTCAATTGACCCAGAAATCAATGCTTTTAAGTCATCTCTGCTAGGTGGAGTAACACTGCATCGATGGGAGGGCATTTCCTGTCGGTGCAGCGAACTGAAGTCATTGTGGTAAGTAGACATTAGGAAGTTGATGGCGTATCTCCCATTGACTGCCACTGAATTTGGCAGCAATCGTAGACAGAGTTCCACTCTTTCAAGGAGGTGGAATAATTGAGTCGACTGAAGAGTGCTTTCTAAAAGAATGAGTGGTTCTACACAGACCCACTCAATCGATCGATTCCATTGCATCGATCCCTGCTGTGATGGCCGTGTAGACATATCCTAACTTTCAGCCTCAATGCTGGAAAAACACAAGCATGGCACATGGTCTAATTAGCCACTTTGAGACTTGGCAAACTCATACCAGCCTTGGGCACTTCAGGGCATTGCTTTTAGCTGCCTCTTTCTGGTCACAGGCTTATAGCAATGGTGCAAAATATTCAATCTTGACCAGCTAAGTCATACTCTTATTAGAGAGAAGGAAAAAGCAGTCAGATAGGAAAGAGAAAAAGTAAAGCGGGGAAGAAAATAATGCAGAAGCGGGAGGTGAGGTTTGACAAAGCCTCATATTCCAGGTGGTGTTTGGGATTCAGTCAGAACTGCTGGAGGTGGCAACGTCATCTGGGTTCCTCTCTCTAGACAATCCTGGTGATGATGTCTCTCAGAATGAGGATGACGAAGGCTCAGGGTCCCCGAAGATGGTGGGGTTGGCAGCCATGATGGCAAGACTCATTCTGGTAGCTAATTTTTATCCCCAAAGTGGGAATAGCTCATCCCTCAATATTTTGTCCACAAAGTAGACAATGTCTGACACACAATTTTGGTTCATTTATTTTTGTCTCACACTGTTCTTGTTTAACAGGTACGATCTTAACACAGTCCTTGCACTACATCGGTAGGCTTTTTTGTTTGAACTACTTCCGACTGTCTGTCTCCCTTTCATACCTTTTCCCATAAACATTTGTTATTATAGGTTATTGTGACATTTTATGAACTTCTGACAGTTAAACTCAAAACTAGGGTAAATTTGTAGGCCCAATTATCCCAACTGTTCCACCACCATTTACAGTGGTTGGTTCCTAACTCTGATCCACTTCTGCCAGCTCAGACCCTTGTGTTTCACATGGGGCAGATGGCAGACAGGTAGTGCTTTATTATGACAATATGTAGCTGAATACATCCTCCCCAAGGGTCTTCTCTTGACACCTTAGGCTCTAACACGGGCTCATCTGCTTTCTTCTGGAGCATGTAAATGGAGCATATGAAATGTAACTATGGAGTTTCAGCACTATTGTTTTAGCATCATTAGGCTATGAGCATGATTCCATTTAAATAATCACTTTGACCATCTATTTCATTTGATCCATTCTCCAGTGATACAATCTTTTGCATCATGTTCTCATTGCTTATTGTGATTTCTTGCAGTAAATACAGGTTAATTCAATAAGGCTTGATTGAACCACTTAAAGTTTGCACAGTAATATATAAAATACACCTGCGAAGTGGGATTTTCCAAAGTGATTGGCAATGGCCTAACTCTGCTCCCATGGGAATCAATGGGAATTTTACCATTGACAGCAATGGAGCAGAGTAATGCCAACACTGAGTGCTTTGCAAAATCCCAACTGTAATGTTTCAAAACTGCATCCCCAAAACTGCAAAGGGGGCCCAACTGAAAATATATCCTAAGTGCCTTTTACGGCCCAGAGAGTTACATAGTTGGTGTAAAACAAGAAAATATTGAAATAAGTGGAAGGCAGCACGTGGAATGTATTTCTAGAAAGATGGCAGCATGTAATAAAATTGTGTCTACAGGCTCTCTGAAATCAACATGTTTAATTAAACTAATAAGAGGCAGCAAAAGTAAAATGATGAATTGCTGCAAGGCATAAAATTTGTTTTCATAAAAGTACTTCTCTGGGGAAGATGTTACTGACAGAGTATAATTAAAACCCTCATTTTCACAGCAAGCATGAAGTTTTAAAGAAAAAAATGGTGCTTTGGGGGAAGGTGACTAGACTTGATCTGAGTCATATAAGCAAGATGGCAGACTCTTCCTTCACTAATCATGGAAACGTAAGGTTGGAAGGGATTGCACAAAGCCATCCAATCCACCCTCCTGTGCCGTAGCAGGACCAAGTAACCTTTGGACCATCCCTGACCTGTGTTTGTCTGACCTGGTTTTAAAAACCTAAATGCATTTGTATACTGAATATGAAAAATGAGTGTATTAGCCTTTTCTTTGTCATGGGTATTTTAAATACCTAATTATTGTGTACAATGGCCATGATTAAAATATTTTTTAATTTTACATTTCAGGTAGATATTATCACCATGAGACTAAGGAATTCATGGCAATGTTAATTACCAGCAAGGATGCAATGACAACAGTGTTTATTACATATTATCACAATGATTATAAGTAGCAATTAAATACCCATCGTTATTAGATCTGATGGCTCTTCACAGTTACACCAGACACCCCAAAATGTGAAACATATAATACCTACCCTCCCGAGCAGCCTCCCTGTAAGGATTCATCATGGTGGATAGCAGCCAGCAGACTAAGGGCTTGATTCCCTAGACTTCCTTAGGCTTTGGATCAGGCACTAAGTATCAGGAGACCCCAGGGCCTACAGCTTGAGGAAAGTCTGACCAAAGAGTGTCTTTCACATCTCAATCTAATGGTGGCCAAGTAACTATTCATGTGCACATCCCATAAAGTCATATTCCAAAAGTGAGAGTTTGGCACCAACAGCACCCTGTTTCCAGCTCCTGCAAGATTTTTTCTTGGGCCAGGCACATGAAATAAAATTTCTTCCAAGTACAGCTATCATGGCAGGGGATTAGCAATGGGCAGTGGAAGTGATAACTGAGGCCTAGCTCTAGAGAGGCTTACAGATAGCAATCGGCCCACTGAATTTCACTTGAAAGTGAGCTGGCTATCAATGTAGATTATGAACCGTGTGTGACATGTTCTTATTAACCTGCCCTAAGAAAAAGGTGGGCAACTGCATCTTTGCCCTTCCCAAAATGATTGAATGGCCTTCAAAGTTAGCATCCCATCAGACTCTGTCTCTGTGAGGAACTGGTGCAAGGCTGAAGATGACAGAAAATATTTCTGGCCAGTGCTTCTGTCTGGGAGTTCAGATACAGAAAGGATTCAAGTAGGCAGTTAAGTTCAGATCCTCAAAGGTGTTTAGGTGCCTAACTTCCATTGGAATCAAAGGTGCCTAAATACCTTTCAGGATCTGGGCCTCAGATACCAAGGTAATAAACATGGTATTAGACTAAACTAAAGACCTGGGTAACAAAATGGAGGAACTGGAATTACTGGTGCAGGAAGTGAAACTAGATATTATAGGGATAACAGAAACATGGTGAAATAGTAGTCATGACTGGAGTACAAGTATTGAAGGGTATGTACTGCTCAGGAAAGACAGGAAAAAAAGCAAAGGTGGTGGAGTATCATTGTATATTAATGATGAAGTAGACGCTAAAGAAATTAGAAGTGAGGGAATGGATAAGACAGAGTCTGTTTGGACCAAGATCACTTTAGAGAAGAAAATTACTAAAGGTTCCCCTGACATAGTGCTTGGAGTGTGCTAGAGACCACTAGGATCCAATTTGGCTATTGATAGATACCTCTTTAATGTTTTTAATGAAATAAATACTACTGGGAATTGTGTGATTATGGGAGACTTTAACTTCTCAGTTATAGATTGAAGGACAAGTGCTACTAATAATTGTAGGGCCCAGATTTTCCTGGATCTGGTAGCTGGCAGATTTCTTCACTAAATAGTCGCTGAATCACAAAGAGATGATGCCATTTTAGATTTGGTATTGGTGAGTAGTGAGGAGCTCATAGAAGAACTGCTTGTAGGTGACAACATTGGTTTGCGTGATCATGAGCTAATTCAGTTTAAGCTAAATGGAAGGATAAACAGAAACAGATCTGTAACAAGAGTCCTTGATTTCAAAAGAGCAAACTTGAAAAAATTAAGGGGATTGGTTAGGGAAGTAGACTGAACTGAAGAACTCAAGGATCTGAATGTAGAGGAAGCTTGAAATTACTTTAAGTCAAAGTTGCAGAAACTCTCTGAAGCCTGCATCCCAAGCAAGGGATTGGAAGGGTTGCAGATCAAGCTGGATGAGCAAGCACCCAAGACAGGTGATTAAGAGAAAGCAGAAATCCTACAAAGAATAGAACATGGAAAGTATCAGCAAGAAAAGCTATCTCTTGGAGGTGAGAAAGTGTAGGGATAAAGTGAGAACTGCTAAAAGCCAAACAGAATTGGACCTTGCAAAAACCCAGTAAAAGGTTCTATGGCCATATAAATAAGAAGAAAACAAGGAAAGAAGAAGTGGGACCACTAATCACAGATGATGCGGTGGAGATTAAAGATTATCTTGGCATGGCCCAACATCTAAACATATATTTTGCATCAGTTTCTAATGAGGCTAATGAAGATTTTAGGGTTAGTGACAGAGTGGCTAATGGCAACAAGGATATGGAGGTAGAAATTACAACATCCGAGGTGGAAGTCAAACTCAAACAACTTAATCAGACTAAATCAGGAGACCTAGATAATCTCCATCCAAGAATATTAAAGGAACTGGGTTATGAAATTGCAAGCCCAATAGCAAGGATTTTTAATGAATCTGTAAACGCAAGGGTCATACTCTAGGACTGGAGAATTGCTAATATAGTTCCTATTTTTAAGAAAGGGAAAAAATGTGATCCAGGAAACTACAGGCCTGTTAATATGATCTCAATTGTATGCAAAGTCTTGGAACAAAGTTTGAAAGAGAAAGTAATTAAGGTAATAGAAGTTAACAGTAACTGAGATAAAATACAACATAGTTTTACAAAAGGTAGATCGTGCCAGATCAACCTGATCATCTTTGAGATAACAGATTTTTTAAACAAAGCAAATGCAATAGTTATAATCTACCTGGATTTCAGTAAGGCAATCAATCCAGTTCCACACGGGAAATTATTAGTTAAATTGAAGAAGATGGGGATTAATATGAGAATTGAAAGGTGGATAAAACCTGGTTAAAGGAGAGCTTACAATAGGTCATACTGAAAGGTGAACTGTCAGGCTAGAGGGACCAATCTTATTTAAAATTTTTATTACTGACCTTGGCACAAAAAGTGGGCGTATCCTAATCTGTGGATGACACAAAGTTGGGAGATATTGCCAATACAGAGGAGGACTGGAATGTCACACAAGAAAATCTGGATGATCTTGTACACTGCAATAACAGAAATAGGATGAAATTTAATATTGAAAAGTGCAAGATCATGCATTTGAGGACCAACAAGAAGAATTTTTGCTTTAAAATGGGGACATATCATTTTGAAATAACAAAGGAGGAGAAAGATTTCTGTGTACTGGTTGGTCACAGGATGACTATGAGCCTTCAATATGAAATTGCCGTGGAAAAGGCTAATACAATCCTAGGATGCATCAGGAGAGGTATTCCAGTAGAGACAGGGAAGTGTTAGTGCCATTATACAAGGTGCTGGTGAGATCTCCTCTGGAATACTGTGAGCAGTTCTAGTCTTCCATGTTTAAGAAAGATGAATTCAAACTGGAACAGGTGCAGAGAAGGGCTACTAGAATGAGCCGAGGAATGGAAAACCTACTTTATGAGAGGAGACTCAAAGAGCTGGGCTTGTTTAGCCTAACCAAAAGAAGGATATGGGGAGATATGACTGCTCTTTATAAATGCATCAGAGGGATAAACACCAGGGAAGGAGAGGAGTTATTTAAGTTAAGCACCAATGTGAACACAAGAACAAATAAACTGGCCATCATCAAGTTTAGGCTTGCAAGTAGGTGAAGGTATCTAACTGTCAGAGGAGAAAAGTTCTGGAACAGCCTTCCAAAAGGAACAGCCTTCCAAAAGGAACAAAAAACACCTAGCTGGCTTCAAGACTGAGCTTGAAAAGTTTATGGAGTGGATGATATGATGGGACTGCCTATAATGGCATGTGGCCCATCAGCAACTGACAGTAGCAAAAATCACCAACAGCCAGATGGGGAGGGCTCTGAGTGACTACAGTGAACTCTTTCTCAGGTATCCGCCTGGTGCATCTTGCCCACATGCTCAGGGTCTAACTGATCACCATATCTGGGATTGGGAAGGAATTTTCCTCTGGTCTGATTGACAGAGATCCTGAAGGGGAGGGTTGCCTTACTGTGCCGCATGGGTCACTTGCAGGTTTAAACTAGTGTCAATGGTGAATTTTCTGTAACTTAAAGTCTTTAAATCTTGATTAGAGGACTTCAGTAACTCAGCCAGCAGTTAAGAGACTCTTACAGGAGTGGGTGAGTGAGGTTCTGTGGCCTGTAATGTGCAGGAAGTCAGACTAGATGTTCACAATGGTCCCTTCTGACCTTAAAATCTATGAGTCTATGAGAATAGAAAATGATAGAGATTGCTCATCACTTTGATAACAGGTGAGAAAACTTACTTAAATTGTGGAGTACGTACAGTCTTGCCAAAGATTAAAAATATTTTCCTGTCTACTAATATATACCAACTTACCTGCTATCACTGACCACTGAAATTCATGATGCTTATATGAGATAGCCTGGCCTGAAGTATGAGTGTGTGCAAAATGTGAAAGATGTTACTTACTGTTGGATTATTTAGCCTCCACTTTAACTATGGAAAATTCCAGCAGATCCCATTAAAATCCTTCATATAGTCACTGCTGGTTGCTTTTGGTTGCTGGAGACCAACAGCCGCAAGAAATCAGCTGCCTCATGAGCCAATTGAGTAGTGGATAAATAATATTGGTCCAAAACCAATTTTGTGACTAAAGCCAGCTGAACATTTTTAACTGGCCTTTCCTTTAGGGAGATTGACCTCTGTCACCTTTCCCAGAAAAGGGAGTTAAATGCTACTTGGAAGTACATTAATATCAAGTCTTACAGTTTTCTGAACAAAGACCAGACCACAGAGTTCCTGAGAGTTGACAGCAATGCGACCTCTCTTCAGAATCCTGTCAATAAAAAGGCATTTTTCACTGGCTGTAACAAGCAACAAGGGCCAGAATCCAGCTCACAGTTATTTGAGTGGTAATTTCCCAGTGTCTAGACCCTCTGGTTGTGAAATGTATGAAAACTCTGTCAGAGAAGGCAGAGAGGTAAATTTGATCCTGAGTCACATTATGCCAATTTCTGCCAGTGTAGTTTTGGTGCAGGGTCCTTGGATGGAAAATACAAGTCCTCTTCCCCACTCCTTCTCCCCACTCTCAGTTTGCACTGGCCAGGAAAGTTGTGTGGCCAGAAAATTCTCTGGTTCAGTTCATGCACCATGCAGCTTTTGCAAATAGATCTCTTATGGATCTCTTATGCAACCTGAAACTACCACGCCTTGCCCCTCCCTGCTTTCCACCAGGAAAAATTAATCAAAGCCAGAGTGTTTATTCCTTCTGGTGTTGACACTGCTTCCACTGCTCCAGAGACATTGCTCAGGATTTGCTCGATCTTCTCTGTAAAGTATGATGAAAGTTGCCTACAGCAGAAGGTATCTCAGAAGGTTGGCCATCTGGATAAATGAACAGCCTCGCACCCAGAGTAGCTGCATATAGATCTTGCATATCCTTTTCTTTTATAGCTTTATCATCCAAGGCTAGCATGTCTAGCAGCGATCAAGCAACTAAATTCTTTTTATTTTCTCCAGTGCTTTCTATATGACTCTCTGTACCAGCCAGAAATAAACAATCATAGATCACAACTCTTTTACTAAAATATTTTGGAATTTTGCTGTTAAATATGGTATTATGTTAAACATAAGGTTCAAGAATGTAATTACACGCATCATCAAAAGCATGTTGAATTCACACACCACAAACCAGTCAGCATAACCTCTGTCAAGAAAGAGAAATCTCCAAGTTAGTAGCTATTCATCGATCCATCATTTTATATCTCTTAGCTTTCAAGTCAGAAGCAGTGGTATTAGAATCAGCTGACACAGACATCATGACGCTGATGGATGGCACTCAGCTAATGAGTATTTTTGCTATCACTGCAGTCAGATATTTACATAAATAAAGTGAGGCGCTTGTATTAGATTTGGATGAGCCAGCCTCTTTCATACCATCACCAAAGCAATCCCAGCAAGCTATATGGAAATGCATGAAATGATATGGCAATTTAAGAAATGTCTGACATCTCTGCCTGTGGCCAGCATGAGGCCTCTAAGCAGCCTCTTCAGATTATATGTTTCATAAATGATTGGCATTTAAAATACCTATTTCAGCTATGTTAAAGAGGACACTGGCATCCCATCTAGACCTAATGCCTCACTTGCCCTGCAAGTATGATAAACACTTAGGTTCTAAATATGTTTTTCTTTCTGAATCCACCATTCCAGCAGCAGGAAAGTAATAGGGGGAAAATAAATAATGCCCACTGTGCTTGAGGGCCTAAGTGGCAGGCGTATTCTGCAATTTGCGGCTGCAAACCCCAGCAGAAGCAAAAGTTAATGCACACTCTGGGAGAGGATTGTACCCACAGATCCACTTGCACCTTGTATCCTGCCTAGCAGCAGCCACACACACAGCTTGATCACAGAGATTTAATCCTCTTGAAAGTAACAATAAACCACAGGGAAGGGAGAACCTAGCTGCCATCATTTGCCCGTGTCATGTACAGGCCCAGATGGGGGTGAGCCATCAAAGCTCCTACATCCCTACACCATATGCTGAAAGTTCCTCCAAAGTCCCTGAAGCTAAGAGCTTATGGAACTTCCCTTTACTTGGAGGAATGCGAAAATCAGGGCAGAATTGCCTCTGGCAGAATCCTACACAAAGTTTTCTGGCAGAAAGTATCCATGTAAAAATAATGGTAAGGTGTGGAGGAAGGGCAGTTTATGGGGGTTACATCAAAGATTAAAGTATTTTATTACTCATGTACTCCTTTTAACCCCTTTTAGATATTTATAGCAACTTATTATACAGTATTTCATACATAATTTCAACAGATGGACTGTGAACTATTCTCAGCTCCACCACTCACTTGCTGTATGATCGCTCTCTGTGCTTCTATTTCCTCTGCAATCTTTTGTCCACGTTATCCCATTAACTTATAAAATCTTCAGGGCAAGGACAGTCTCACTGTGTGTACGTACAGGGCCACCAGGCCCTAGCACAATGGGGCCCCAATCTCATTTGGGGATGCTATGACTCATAGACTCATAGACTCATAGTTCAGAAGGGACCAATATGATCATCTAGTCTGACCTCCTGCACAAGGCAGGCCACAAAACCCTACCCATACACATTTATAACAACCCCGAACCTATGAGCTACTGCAATGTAAATGCCAAATAAATAATAACAAAATAATACACAATTTTTCCACCCCAAACTGTAAGACACAGATGTCTGCAGGTTGCTGGATTGTTCTGGGGTTTGGCAAATGGGACAGGGTGTATTTCTCATCTCCCTCACTGGGTGAATAAAATTAATGAACAAACAAATAAGACCAAACAAATGGCTTCAGTAAGCTCATCTTTTAACAATGACATGTAATTCTAAATTTATTGTGACTTAGGAGAGGAAATTAGAACGTAAATTTTAGACCAATCACATCTCAGTGAATAACATACTTCCAGCAATGAAGAAAGTACGATATTCAGTTTCTATTTATATAGCTTATAGAACGCAAATAAATAGCTTGAGAAGGTCTCAGTTGGGTGTTCCAAAGTAAATATTAACAACTTCTGGATAACAATTACCTCCAATGAAATACTTCTCAATACATGTAAAAACTATTTGGGACATGCATAAAGATCATAATGAGCCAATTAAAATGTTGCTGATGACTATAACAATAAACAAACAATGAACCTTTGCAGCCACATAACAATTTTCACTGCAAGATTTCAAAGCGTTTGACAAACTTTCATTTGTTAGAATGCACAACATCCCTATGAGGTTGGTATTATAAAACAAAGGCTAAATGAGACTTGCGCGTACACAAAGGATAATGATTTGCCTAAAGTCACACAGCAAATCAGTGCCTTAGATTTATGGCCTTGATCCTGCAATTTCTTTTGCGTGACCAGACCCACTGCACCAGCATGGAGCCCCATAGAAGTCATTGGGACCATGTGCAGAATCAAGCGTCCATCCACATGGAATACATTCCAGATGAGAGCCCAAATGGCCTTTTTCAGGTCAATGTCTAAGGCCTGGTCTACACTACCAGCAAAATTTGGCAGCAGTTGATGGGAGATAAATAAGCTATGTAGAGTTTTTTCTAATTCTAATTAGCACGGTGTCCCCACTATGCTGCACTGACGGAAAATGCCCTCCCATTGATGAGCATTAATCTTTTTGCTGGGGTGGATTTATTAAGTCGACTTCCGGATCAATTGAGCAGGTCTCCACTGCTGATTAATTGATCTCACAAAATTGATCGTGTACTGTCGACAATGCTGCTGGCAATGTAGACATACCCTAACACAAGACATATTTCCTTTCTTAGTGTCTAAGCAATGGTTTTAAAAATAACATCTGTACTGTCTATGTAATGTATGTATAACTGAAAAAACAGACTACAAAAAAAATACTTTAATATAATAATGTATGTATGCATTACCTCTCTCCTTAAAATGTTTGAGTAATCTAGCTCCAATATTTCTTGTTTCTATAACACTCTTTGCTAGCTAATTTTATAAGTGTGTCTGACCAGGCTCATTGAATTCATCATTTTGGTTTGACTCATTAATCTCTGCCTCTCCTTCAAAGGATAATCTGCATTTAGTGGCTATGTTATGTAATTTGCAGAAAGCCAAGAATATCTTTCACACTTTCAGAGGGCAGTATTGTAATGTGTCACTAGATTTATCTATGCATCAAAATCTCATTTTTAAGATGCCAAAAGTGCTTTTTGTTACCAGAATGGTGAGTTTTTGAGCATTATTATAATGTGTTTCTGAGAGAATCTGAGGATTAGAAACCAGAATTGCTCAAGAGTTTTGCAAGGGATCACATAAAAAAGCAAAAGATGTTTATAAATTAAAATCAAATGAAACACATAATATTTTCTGATTAATAATTACTTATCCCCAAACCATCCTTTTTGATAATTACCATTCTCCAATAGTGCAGCAAAATGAGTGTCTAAAATATCTCATCACATGATGTGGGATACATAAGATTGGGCAGGGGATATGTTCTGTTTTTGATGTGCACATAACCCTCATTAATTTCATTGTGTGCCCTGCTTACATGTTATAATGGTAGTATGACTTTTTGGGACTACACCATGGGTTCAATCCTGTTACCTGCTTTGAGCATACACAAAAATGGTTATTAACTTTCAGTAACTGATCTTCTTCAAGATATGTTGCTCATGGCCGTTCCATATAGGTGTAGGTGTGTGTGCCACATGCACTGGTGCCAGAGATGTTTCCCTCAGTGGTATCCACAGGGTCAGTTCTAGCGTTCTCTTCAGTGGTGCAGGTATGCACCAGTATAAGGGGTGCTGCCAGTCCTCCCTCCCTCAGTTCCATCTGGACAGAACTCTGACAGAGAGGAAATATGGTGGGTCATGGAATGGACATGAGCAGCACATCTCGAAGATTAACAGTTACTGCAGGTTAATAACCATTTTTTCTTCTTCGAGTGCTTGCTTATGTCCATTTCATGTAGTGACTCACAATCACTGCCTCAGGACGTGGGCAGGGAGTTCATGGATGTGCTGATTGTCATACTGCTCTGCCAAAGCCAGCAACGTCTCAGGCCTGTTGAGTCATATCATAGTGGGATGTGGAGGGGTGAACAGACGAGCACGTCATGTCCATGCAAATGTCCAGTATTGGAACTTGAACTAACAAAGCTGCTGACAAAGCCAGTGCTCCTCTTGAATGGGCTATCAGAGTGGCAGGAGTCGTGACCCTTGCTTGCTCATAACAAGCTTGGATGCAGGCGGTAATCCAAGAGGAAAGCCTCTGGGATGAGATTGGCAAACCCTTCATTTTCTTGGTGACAGAGATGAAAAACTGTGTGGACTTCCAGAAGGGCTTAGCTATTTCAATATAGAAGGCCAGTGCTCTCCTGATGTGCAAAGTGTGTAAGCATCTCTCTTCACTAGAGCTGTGAAGCTTCGGAAAGAAGACTGGCAGGAAAGTGCCCTGGTTGCCATGCACCTGCGATACAACCTTTGGCAAGAAGGCCAGGTGAGTGTGCAGCTGAAATTTACCCTTGTAAAACATAGTATAGGAAGGTTCTGATAGCTTTGATTTCAGAAATTCACCTTGCCGAAATAATTGCCCTCAGACAAGCAATCTTCCATGACAAGAAGAGAGAAGAACACCAAGGGCTCAAAGGGAGGTTCAGTGAGTCTGGACAAAACTAGGTTGAGGTCTCATGGAGGGGACCAGGTCCCTAACCTGAGGAAAGAGCCTCTCCAAGCCTTTCAAGAATCTGACTATCCTCTCACGAGAGAAGACTTGGCTATGCAGGAAAGCCGAGATGGCTGCTAGGTGTATCCTGATTGATGATAATACGAGGCCTTGATGTTTCAAGTGGAGAAAGTATTCCAAAATGGAGTATAAAATTATCTGGACTGGGGAAAGGTTCCATTCTGCTATCTAGCAAGAGAAGCCAAGTAGGAGAAGCAAAAGGCCTGCCTGTCCCATATGGGTAGCAACTTGAGCCTGACTGGGAATTGTTGACAGGTGGTTGACCTTACTGGTGCTTATAGCCTCTGTTCTTTTTCATGTAGCTATTGTTCCTGGCCTGGGCCACAAACTGCTGTGGCTGTTGGGGCTTGAAATACTTCCTGGAAGCAGATGGCATATATAGGCTTAAGGAGCAGAGTATGGCGCTTGAATCTTTCAGCCCATGCAGCCTAGCATGCATTTGATCAGAAAACAGTGCTGCACCATTGAAAGGGAGGTCCTGCATGGACTATTGGATCCCCGCAGTCAGGCCAGACTACTGCAGTCATCAGGCCTTCCACATGAGGCCATTTTTCTGGCTGCTGTGTTGGCCGCATCAGAAGCTGCCTGAAGTAAAGTTCGGACAACTGATTTGGCCACCTCCAAATTAGCCAC
The DNA here is from genome assembly GCA_007922155.1 of Mesoclemmys tuberculata. NCBI lineage: Eukaryota > Metazoa > Chordata > Testudines > Chelidae > Mesoclemmys > Mesoclemmys tuberculata. Next base: position 60,005,272 of record ML675616.1, on the reverse strand, counting down.
AAACTCCTACCTAGAGTTCTGGGGCAAGAAGTTGGTGAATTGGGCCATGGAATGCCATATATTACAGTCATACTTCCCCAGCAGGGCCTGCTGGTTCGATATGTGGAGCTGGAGGGTAACAGTCAAAGAAACCTTTCTGGCAAAGAGGTCAAGATTCTTCACATCTTTGTTCTTGGATGCTGAACTTGACTGCCCCTGCCTGTCTCTCAGCTCATCCCCTGCTCCCTTTTTGTCCTTTTTAGGGGTCAGGGAGCATCCTCTTCCGACATGCAGCTTCTTGTGCCACTCTTTCAGCACCAGGGATGGTGTTAGGTGCCAGGATGAATTCGGTGCCTACAGGGGTCTTCGAGTCAACTGCAATGTGCTAGGCGCGGAGTCTGAGTGGCCAGGTTTGGAGTCCAGTCTGAGAGCAGAATCCATCAGGAGTGCTATTAACCTGATATCCTGGTCCTTCTTAGTGTGTTGTCTGGAGTTTCTACAGATCTTGCACTTATCCCAGACGTGGGTTTCACTCAGGCACTTTAAGCAGCTTTGGTGAGAACTGGCTTCTTACATGAAGCATATGGTTTAAAGCCCGGGGACCCAGGCATGCCCCGTTCCTGGGGTAAGTCCCCCATGGGACAAAATTACAACCAGCCTTATCTCACTAACTTATCTAACAGAACGATATACACCAAAACTATAGAAGAAACCACTCATAGTGCGCTTGTCAAGGCAAGGACGTTCCAGCACCATCACAGGCAGTAAGAAGAACTAAGAAGAACGAGGGTCATCAGTGTTCTTTATATTGGTGCATATATATGCCATTACAGAGGGCACTATAGCTGGCCCTACAGATACCACTGAGGGAAAAATCTCCGGCGCCGGTGCATTTGGGTACTGCCTTATGGACATAATCTATGTTCACATTACAGCATATGTCTAGAGTGCGATCTGCTACAGAGTACACCTTCTAGATATAAAAAGTTAATGTGCTCTGAGTTCCTATATATCCTATGTAATATAAATATCACAGATTCCTGGAAATTAGAGACATTAAAGATGTCCATTAGGACATCTAATCCATTCCACTGCAAGTGCAGGATTGCTCCCTGACAGTAATTGTTCTAGCACAAAGATTCTCAAATTTAGTTTGTGGAACACTTGCAGTTGGACTGCAGAGAGCTGACAGGTCATCTGGTGCTGGCTTTCCAGGTACTAAAGATAGCCAAATAGACATTAAATCATTTTAATGGAAGCCAGGGCACTGCTGTTGCCACAGAAATGTTACACTATCACAAATGGAAGGAGAAGTGGCCCAAATGCTTGCAAACTGGAGGAAAGGGGGTCCATGAGCAAATCTGCTTCAGAATGTGTTCGACCCTACTATATGTGAATGTTGGAGAACATTGATTCTAATGTTTTGTGCAATCTAGCTTTAAAAGCGTCAAATAATGTAGCCTTCCTACCACTTCCCTTGTTAGCTTGTCCCGATTTGAACATATCTCAGAGTCAAGAAAACTTGCCTGATATTCAATTTGCATTTTCTCTTTCTTATTAATGTTACTCTTTGTTATAATCCCCTTACACATTCACCATGTACAACCTTAAAAATATCCTCTTCCTTACTGGTGTTTGCACTTGTCAAATATTTGTAAACTATCATGTATCTCCTCAATCACTGGTTCCTCATATAAGCTTCATGCAGTTAACACATACATATATGACACCTATACAAACATATGCACATATACATATAAACTCTTAATTTTTATTAATAATTTCTTCAGCCCTTTCAGTAGGGAAACAATTTTACAAGCTCTGTGGACTTGGAAATGAGCAAAGTCAATGAGAGTTCAACTCCCAAGGATTTTTTTTTCTCCCTCCTGTTTGATAATGTCTTTCTGAGAATGGGAAACAGAACGCATTACTCAATGTGATCAAACCAGAACCAAGGGAGACGGATTATTACCTCCCTGATCTTTGCTGTCGTCCTCAGCTTATGATCCCCCAAAGTATCTTCTTTTGCTGCCATAACTCACTGGAAACTCACACCTGATTTGCTCTACTACCTCCTCTAGACTGTTCAGCATTAATGCTATTCAGGTTTCTCCATTCTATTGAATAACTGAGTTTCTGATTGACTTTTCTCAGGTGAATTACTCTGCATTTGTACAAGTTGAATCTTATTTTATTTTCTGCCTATGTTTCTAATCTCTCTAGACTCCTTATTTTCTTCTTCTCTGTCCTTATTGTTAACAACTCCCTCTCAATGTGAATTTCATTAATGGACTGTTTATTCCTTCCTTTACTGGAGATCATTAATGAAGATAGTAAAACTCAGCTTACTACAGATACCCAATAGATACCTCATTCAAACTCTGTACATTGCCACCTACCATTATCCTTCGTTAAGAGTTCTTCAGGCAGTTTTGTTTCCATTTGGCTCTGCTCGTATATAAGCCAATTTCAGGCCATGTGGCTATGTTCATATCCAAGTCAATTTGAATTAATTTTGAGAGACATTGTCAAATGCTTTATTAAAACTCAAATATATTACAGTTATTGCTTTCCATTCATCCACTAATTTTGCAATTCTATCAAAAAAGCAATCAAGTTTGTCTAGCAAGAGCTGTACTTTGTAAATTCGCACAGCTTATTGCTAATGGTTTCATTATCCTCCAGAAGTTTAGTGATAATTTTTTTCTCAACATTTGTTCCTTATTTTTCTAACAATAGAAGTCAGACTTATTGGGTAGTAATAGCCAGTATCTGTCTGTCTATCTAAGTACCCACCATCATTGTATCTGAACAACTTTCATTTCTTAAGCTCAGTAGCAGGTTATATTTGTTTTTATCTAGTCTTCTGTTATAGCTTCTATAAACTCATATGCTATGTCTCTAATGGTGGTTTGAAGTGTATATGTTATGAAGCCTAAAGCTGTTCTTTTATGATCACAGGAAATACATGGCTTTTATCTATAATTTCCAGACTATTGACTCTCTACTCTACTGTTTCACCTCCGTACTTTCCCCTTGATAACTTTTCCCACTGAGCGGTTTGTTATGTGCTTCCTTTCACAGAGTAAAATGATACATTAATCCATTTATGTTTCAAGGCCTTCATTCAAGGTTTTCGGGGCCTATATTCTTCTTTGAGATATCTGCAACTCGGTAACCCTCCTCTCTCCCAACCAACTTCACATCCATCCCAGGCATCAAATGAAAATCACTTTCCAACTGGATCCTCTGCCAGTCTATACATAGCAACATGGATCTACCTCACCTATACAACCAAAAAACAACCTGCTTCCAGTCCCAGAGTTCTGTACATTCACTCATGAAGAAGTAATGGACACTCCAAAGGACTCTTGACCCAAGACCCTGAATTTGACCCATGTCCTCACTGGCTGGCAAAAGAGATTTATGAGTATCTAGTACCAATTATGAATGAAATAGCTAGGGAAGGACTTTTCCCCCTTCCTTAAAACATGCAATAGTGCTACCAACATTGAATAAAGCCATCCTGGATACATCAGTTCTAGCCATCTACCACCTAGTGTCAAACTTTCCATTCCTGACCAAGCTCAGAGAGAATCTAGCCAAAGGCCAACCACAACCTCATCTGTTTGAAACCAATATCCTAGACATGGTGCTATCTGGACTCAGGTCCGCTCATGAGATGGAAACAGCTTTAGTGGCACTGCTTATCTTCTGTCACATGAGGTTTGTCATGGATGATGATGTCTGGGTGAAGAATTCTGCTTCTCCATGGATGATGGGCAGGCATTTTTCTAATACTCTTAGACCTCTCTGCAACATTCAGTACTGTTGACCATGAGATATCTCTGTCCCACCTGAGAGAGGTGGCAGCAGTCCAGGGGAATGCACTAAAGTGGTTTAAGTCCTTCCTGGATGAATGCAGTTATGGGACACTGCATTTCCTCCTCTTAGACATCTCACTTGTACAGTCCCTCCCACAAGAATCAATTCTCTCTGGTTGTCCTATTCAACATCTATATGCAATCACTAGCTGAACTAGTCAGAGGACATGGACTCAGGTCCCAGCTATATGCAGATGACCCATACTCCTACCTATCCTACACTACATATGAACATACCACACAAGAAGATAATCCAGTGCTTGGGTGAGATAGCTCATGAATGAAGAACAACTAGTTAAAGCTGAGCAAGGCAGAGGTGTGGCTGGGGGGGCAGAGGAAAACATTTGGAAGAGTTTACAGGGACAGTGCAGTCTCTTTTGATTGAAAGTACACACCCATAATTAGTCATTTTAGTCTGTAGTTTAGGAGTACTCTTGGATTCCTTGCTGATACTAACCTCTCACATAACAGCATTTGCAGGTAATGCTTTCTACCACCTCCAATCAGCTAAGACACTCCATTCCATCTTTGTGGCTGATGACCTGGTCTCTATATACATGCCATCATCACTATCCATCTGGACTACAGCAATGCAGTGTACCTGGGCATGAAGTTTTCAGTGTTTAGGAAACTCTGACCAGTCAAGAATGTAGAGTGCTGCAATAGCTCCTTAGCAACATGTAGTAGTACCACAAGCACATCAAATCTGCCCTCCCCTCTCTGCACTGGAGTCCCACAGGATTTCAAGGTCTAGGTCCTTATCTTCAAAGTAGTGAAAATCTTAGGACTAGGATATCTAAAAGATTGTAAAAAGCTCTGGGGTGAGGACCATGGTCGACAACTCCATTCCTCTTACACAGTGGAACTTTTTACCATGAGATGCATGAGATACTGTGCATAAGATGCACAGTAAATAAAGACCACCAGAGGCCTCCCCACTAAGGAAAAGATGCACTTTTTCAACATTGCCTTGTCTAACAAATACTAGCAGCACAGACATTTGAAAAAATCCTTAAAACCAAAACCCTACCAAAACAAAACAAAACAATACACTGCACACACACGCACACTGCTCTTCCTGGGGTGAGACTGAAAGAACAAACTTCATTGGGCAGATGATAATCATGGCATTTATTGCACTACTTGAATGGGCTCACATAATACAGTGATGTGGGTGGAATAAAAACAAATAGGATAGAATTGTCATCTCCTTCCTCTCCACCAGATCTCTTATATAACTGCTATCATTAATGCCATTATTATTAGACCTCTTCTGTCTTGTTAAAAAAATTATGCTACCACCTCTGACACACACACAAGCATAGCCCAATCATGCTAATGTTTATATCAATGGCAAAACTTCAGGGGAAAAGCTTTATGTGACTCCCCTTTATTTGCAGATTACCGTTTCAGATCTACGTTCCTATTTCTACGTATTAATGCAGCATTAATAGAGAATGCTCTGATCCCCTTTCCCAAATCAATTTCCTGGGTTACTGTCATTCACAGGATATGAAACAACTGTTCTAAGTGAGTCATAGCTCTCTTCAGATCATGTCTTAAAATTTCCTGTTTACATTAGCCTACTATTGAAATTCATTTACAATATTCAGAGTTCCCATCCCTTATCTTTACCACATTCACATTTCAGCATGATCCTTTCCATCGGCTCTTGGTTGCTTTTCTTTCCCTTTGTTTGAGTCCATGGTAGGAGTTCACCATATGGCTCATACGTCCTCTGGGTATACAACACTGTAAAGTGTTCTCTCCTACTTCTGTATATAAAGCACTTTGTGAGACACTTTGTATGACTGATGCTGGTTGAAAAATAGTGTGTTGTACTGTGTTGACGCCACTATACAAATCTCTCTAATTCCTCTCACAAAGAACAGTGCAAGTGTTAATCAAATCTATACTTCCAGCACGCTTGTTTCCTACTGACTTATAAAGAACTGAGGCTTTTCTCATACTGGTATAAATTAGTAGTGACTTCACTGAAATCAACTGAGTTACACTTGTGGAGAACCAGGCCCGATGTATGTTTTATCCTTTAACTTTAGGAAAGCATCTCCTTTCTCATCATTCATGCCAGCTTTTTAAAAGTACAAATAATATTTTCTACCTTTTTCCCCATCAGATTTGTACATGGCCAGCAAACGTTGTGAGCGAAAGGTATGCAGGAAGGAAGCATTAGACTCCTTTCCTTTTATTGTCTAAACAAATTACCTAGATGCTTAAATTCCATAGCAACAATCTGCATCCTATTAGGGAACATAATAACTGAGTACAAGTGAAATGCTTTGAAAATTGTAATTGCAATTGCAGTTGCACACAATTTTAAAACTGTGACCTTCACCTCCCACGTTTTTATTACGTGACTAATTTTGTATATTTAGGCTCCATAGAAGATCACTGAGGCTAAATTAATTACTTATGTACCCCTTTTAATTTAGTGCCACATATTCAGCACAAGAAACTAGTAAATGGGCAAAAACATATGAACTTTTGAGATTTCAGTGCAGGGAAGGTCATATAGAAATAACTTATGTAGAGACAGATATATAGATATTTTTTATGAACAGGATCTTGAATCTTTTTTTTAGTTTTTACTTCAGCTATTTTTCACCAGATGTACTGAAAAATACCTTCTATGATAAGGAGATTTACAAAGAACAGAAAAATTCCTGAGTCAACCATTTATCTGCTACTGAATTTTGTGAACTAAGCTTAGTTCATGCCAGAGATTTCCTAAGCAATTCATTTATTTTAATATGGTACAAGTCTGGATATAGAATACGGCTTACAGTTCACACTATATTCAAATAAAGAGAATAGACAAATGCCTGGAGGTAGCACAGTGCACATGATGAAATCCTAACAAAGATTTGTATCCTAAGAACCAAGATCAATAGAGGTTAGGCATCTTTTAGAAGTGCCCACATAATAACATTCTCTGCAACCCTGCTGAGCTTGGTGTTGAATTCGCCTAACCAGAAATAAATTGTGTCAGTGGTGGTGAACACTAGGAGGAAGAAGGCATGTAAAAGCATCTAGGCATTATTTAACTCACAATTGATGTTGAATGAACATTCTTAAAGGTATGGTCTTAACTCACGAAAGGGGCTTTCTCATAGCCCATTTGTTTCAGTGGATACAATTTAAAATCCTTTACACTGAGTGGAACTTTTATAGATGGAAATTGGCACACACTCATTTTTTCGATGGTGTAATTGTTAATTTACTCATTTAGGGTTTTCAGGATCGGGGATTCAACAACCTCCTTTGGTACAGAAATGTGTTACCTAGGGAGAGTGTGGAACCCTCAACATTGGAGGTTTTTAAGGACAGGTTGGACAAACACGTATCATGGATGATCTTGTTCCTGCATCATCCTTGGATGGCAGGATGGATTAAATGACATCTTAAAGTCCCCCCTAGCCCTACATTTCTCTGATATTATATTATTATATTTCAATGTTATTACTTCATTGAATACACTATCCGGATCATCATATAGTGTAAATCATTATAGCTTAATTGAAAGTAATATAACTACATTGATTTACACTATCTGGAAATCTGGCCCAATGGCTCTGTATGTAACATGCACTTTGGTTCATGTCAAAAATTCAGTTTTAAGATGCTTATTTTCATCACCATAAAAAGGTGTGTGGAGTGTACCAATTCACCTAACCAATGCAGCAGAACAGGAAGGCAACAAATGAGCTAAACCTAGTGTCTATGCAGTTGATGGAATCAAGAAACATGGTATTTTTCTGGCATTGACGCCAAATAATTAGTAAATCAAAAATCTTGTCTGAAAAAACACAACCTTTTATTTGAATTACACTTACGAGTTATTTCATTTCTTTGAAGGAATTTGCTTCCATTTGCACTTGCACTTACTGAAGGCCTTTGGCAGCCTTATTGTTGAAAAGTTAAAGATCCAACTCAGAATTGCATCAGAAACATACATTTATCACTGGCCAGGGCTTTGTGCTGTATGAAATGAATTCGTGTAATAGACATGTCATGTAATAGCATCGCATTATCCTCCCCCTCTTTCTTTATCTTAACCTTCTACGATGAGCAGGTCAAAGCTGATGATAAGTATAACAGACGAAAGTGATTCCTCAGCTCGTTCAAGGAGCAAAAGATATTTTTAAAAATAAAACTGTAGTTGTGCAGTGACTAATCAACAGCATGTTCAATACCCTGCAAAATGAAGCTGTTGTATTCGGGCTTGAATTTGCAAGACGATGAGCGCTCTGACCCCAATCCAACTAACCACTTAACCACATGCTTGACTTCAACACATGGCTGGCCTCAGTAATGCTACGTATGTACTTGAAGTTAAGCACGTGCTTCCCTGAATCATCTTATAGAATCAAGCCCTCATAGATGCCACTGCCCTGGGCTCCTTGATGTTTTCATTTCCTAGCTGATTGCTGATGGGCCTTTATGATACTGCCTTGTAGGACTGCTCCAAATGTCCCAAACTTTGTGTTCATTTAAAACACACAGCATAGGGGCTGATGGTCACCAGCAGTACTGTATGGGCTAGACTCAGCAGATAGAAAGTGCTCTAGTTCACCATCAACCTCCAAGACAGCACACAAGAAGTTTCAGCAAGATGCCCTCTTTGCTTTTAATCATTTATCAGATTCTGCTTACATTTAAGCTAAAGGCATAAAATATTTTTTGTGGCCAACTCAAAAAATGTAGTTCTAAATACCACACAGTATTAGCTGAGCTGGTATTTAATGAAGCTATCATTTTGGGCAATCATACAGGAGCAGGTCTTGCAAATCCAAAACCACTGGACATTGAGCTTTCTGACAGTCCTCTGAGGATTGTGGCCACACTCGCAACTTGACACCCTACACAAAAAGTGGCTCTCTCTCACATTAAAACATATTACTTTGTAGACTGCTTCTTCAAAGCCATGGCTTGATTGATGCCTATGTGTGGATTCTCAGTGGAGCACAGGAGCATCACCAGCGCAACTATCGGCCCGCCCCATTTTATCTAGGCTCCATTCCTGCGGGCTGTTCCACGCAGGCTAACCATTGAAGACAATGAGCCTCCGCTTGGATGAAGGTGTCCAGCTTGAAGGATCAAGGTCTAAATGGCGACCTAGTACATAAAAGAAGATGGGCCAGGACCAAGAGGAAACAGGTTGTTAAAGATAGCAAAAATATATTTATATTCCCCATGATTTAAAAAGGTTCTCAGCAAGTAAATACTTTATACTTTAATTTTAAATAAAAGGCTGTAGCCTCTCTTCCCCTGACTTTTTTCAACCCAGCAGTTGTGCTTTGTAAGCACCTGGGTTCCTTTAAAGTTCTGTCCTTACCGAAGACATTGAAATGAGAGAAAATAAACAGCTCTGCATTCAGTCTCATATGAAAACATTCCATTTTAAAGCAGCTCCCCCTCACCTAGAAAAACACTGCCAACTGCAGTGGCCCGGCTGGGAAGGAAGTTTGACTAAGCGGTTAGAAGTTTGACTAAGCGGTAGGCTGGCATTCAAATTTCAGAAAGAACTGCTCTCGGCAGTGCTCACTATGTGCTCCAGTTTAATTGAGCTGCTTTAATACTCATGTCATGAGATGTGAAGTAAAAATAAAGTTGAGGAACCTGCTCCGGCCATGTAAGGTGGCAGTTTTCTGCAAGTTCTGTAGTGCACAGTTCCCTTATGGGCAGTAGAACTTGCCTCTTAAAGATTTACCCTGTATACAAGGATCCTCCAGTGGCATTGGACATCCATAGCTGCTCCTATGTCACCTCTCTCAGGTGCCAGGTTACGGATTGTGGCCAGGGAAAAGGAGGTGAGGCTGGCTTGTCCCTACACCACAGTGACTTAAGTACATTGTGGGTTTAGACTGGCCCCACTGAAGTAAAACACAAAGTTCCTATGCCTTCACTAGGGCTAGGATTTCATCCCATATCTGCATAATCTGTGCAGATTCCGCTGTGGCTCTTGCTTAAACAGAATGGGAAAACATTGAAATCCTGATTCAGAAAGCTATTTAAGCACATCTTTAACTTTAAACATGCTTCATCCTGAACTGGACAACTTACATAAGTGACGTAAGACGTGCTGAATCAGAACCTAAAAGAACCTTCTAGGTAGGAGAAAGACTTCACTTATTTTAAACAAGACTGTTAAAGAAGATGATATTGGCATTTTGGCAGCAGGATCTCCATCCCTGACCATACAATATTCAGGATCTGCATCACTTACACTATTCTCAATCATATCAGCCAGGAAATAGCCATCCCAGGGTGACTCTTCATCTTCGGTCTCCTGCCTGGTAACCTAAAACTCCACAAGCCAGGTTACTACAAAAATATTCATTTAGGCCCCCGATTCTGCAAAGCAATTAAGTATGTGTGTAACTTGCTCAAGTGATTAGTTCTATTGACTACGGTATTTTCAGCACTTTTGCAGGATTGGTAAGGGGGGGCAATGAGGGGTACTTAAAAAGTTCTCTTGAAACCATACAGCAGATTAAGCCATACAGCAAGTGCCTGGGGGTTGTGTCCCTGACATCTTAGCTAATAACCATTGATGGACCTGCCGTCCATGAATTTATCTTTTTCTGAACCCAGTTATACTTATGGCATGGCAATGAGTTCCATAGGTGAATTGTGTGTTGTATTTGTTTCTTTTAAACCTGCTGCCTGTTAATTTAACCAGGTGAGCCCTAGTTCTTGTGTTATATGAAGTGATAACTAACACTTTCCTATGCACTTTCTCCACTGCACTCATGATTTGATAGATTTCTATCATATTCCCCTCTTCGTCATTTTTTTTCTAAGCATCTCTTTTATTTTCCAGACTCCTCAGATGCAAACCATTTTTGTTGTCCTTCTCTGCACCTTTTCCAATTCTAAAGTATCTTTTTTGAGATGTGTTGACCAGAATTGTATGCAGTGTTTAAGGTGTGGACATACCAAGGGTTTATATAGTGGCATTAAGATATTTCCTGTTTATCACCGATTCCTTTCCTAATTGTTCCTAATATTCTGTTATCTTTTTTGACTGCCACTGCACATTGAATGGATGCTTTCAGAGAGCTTTCTAGGTTGACTCCAAGACCTCTTTCTTAAGTGGTAACAGCTAATTTAGACCCCTTTATTTTATCTGTATATTTGGGATTATTATTTTTTTCCTGCATGCCTTACTTTGTATTTATCAACACTAAATTTCATCTGCTATTTTGTCACCCAGTCACCAGTTTAGCAAGATCCCTTTGTACCTCTTCAGACAGATTTGGATTCAACTATCTTGAGTAATTTTGTATCATCTGCCAATTTTGGCAACTCATTGTCCACCCCTTTTCCTAATCATTTCTGAATATGTTGAAAAGCACAGGTCCCGATATAGATTCTTGGGGGACACTGCTATTTAACTTTCTCCACTGAGAAAACTGATCCTTTACTCCTATCCTTTGGTTTCCTACTTTTTAATGAGTTACTGATCTCTGAAAGGACCTTCACGCTTATCTCATGACTGCTAAGTTTGCTTACAAGCCTTTGGTGAGGGACCTCATCCATGTCCAAATACACCAACTGGAAACATATTTGCTAGTTATGAAAAATAAATCTAATGTTGAAACATACATTCTGAGCATCATGGGCTTGGCTCCTACTTCCACTGAAATCAGTGGGAAAGTTCCAATTAACTTCTAGGGAAATAGGATTGGACCCTATAAGTAAATAATTGCCTATATTTCACATCCCATTATTATTGATACTGTTCTTTGAAAATGGAAAATGATAGGGTGTTGAATGCAGCAGATGATTAAAAAGTCATTTGAATTGCATTCCAATTGAAATCACTATTAGCAATGAAGACATCTTTTCATTTATTCAAAATTTACATAATTAGAGAAGTACACTGGCTAAATTCTGTTCTCAGTTTCACTGGTAGTGACTTAGCTGAATGGGTCTGTAAAATGATAGAATATTTTGCATCCAGAACTTTTGATTTTGTTATAAATATATTTCTCTTTTGTGCTAGTCTCTGCATCTTGTTTTTTCAAAAAATGTTTTTTCTCATGTGTTTTTCTCTTTTGTTGGGTTCTTCAGGGTATCCACTCAGCATTATTAAGCTGTTATCTCAAGTGAAAATGGGAACATAATCAAAAGGCCAAGAATATTATTTATCTTAGCCTTGTCTTCACATGTCAGAAAATTAAGACAGTGATGAATTACACATTACTGTACAAAATTTTATTATCAGAGACAAAATTCAAATTTGTTCTGCTTAAAATACAGAAGATAAAGCTTCTCATTTAGAAAAATCCATTTAGTCAGTCTTTCGTTAGAATGGAATAAAGCTTTCATGCTGAATACATATTGGTTAAGTATTTATGGAGTAGTTTTTAAAGGCATATTATAGAAAAACACTTTTTCTGGTAAACTGTAACATAATTCATATATTTTATTTGGTTAATGCTTTAAATTGCTTAGTGACATCCTGTATTTACTAATATTATAAGAATGGATCCATTATCATTCCTAAATCCTAGGATGATAAGAGAAACAAAAGAGAACAAAAATTTGTTAAATTTGACAAATTTAAATTTACTAATTTAGCCTTGAGAAGCAATTAAAATTTTCCTATATGCAACATTTTATGCCATTATGTAAAAGAGGATTGAAGACACGACTTTTGGACCAGTATAAGGAAAAATTATTATTTTAGGCCCAGATTCAGTGCTTAATGCTTAAGCACATACTTAACATTTAGCATATGGTTAAGTCTGTCCCTTTTCAGAAAGTCTCTGATTTAGCAAGGTACTTATGTATAAGCATAACTTTAAGCATGTATGCAGTGTAGTTGTAGCCACGATGATTCCAGGATGTTAGAGAGATAAGATAGATGAGATAATTGGATCAAATTCTGTTGATAGAGAGACAAGTCTTCGTGCCACACAATACTCTTTCTCAGGTCTGAGATAGGAAAGCTGATCCTCACAGCAAAATGCAAGGTTGAACAGGTTATTTAGCATAAGTAGTTTGCACATATTGGAGGGCACCATTCAAGGTAGAGTGGCCCATTAGCAACTCTGCAGACATAGGACAAAAAGAGGGGTTAGTGAGTTATGGGTTGTTGTAATAAGCCATAAATCCCGTGTCTCTGTTCAATCCATTTTTAGTGTTTAATAGAGTAATGAATTTAAGCTCCCAGGCTTTTGAAAGTGTGCAGATTTCCTTTGAGGATGAGGACTGACAGGTCAGATATAGAGTGATCGCTTTGTGAAAAGTGTTCACTCACAAGTAATAGGATGTTTTTGTATTTTATTATTTTCCTGTCTGAGTTCATTTGAGAGCACAGTGATTGTTTGGTTTCACCCACAGAGTTCCTACTGAGACATTTAGTGCACTGGATGAGGTACACCACATATTGTGATAGGCAAGTGTAGGACCCAGGGATCTTGAAAGGTGTGCTGTGGGGGGTGTTGATAATTGTAGCAGTGGAGTTATGTCTGCAAGTTTTGCATCTTTTGTTCTGGCAGGGTCTCGTGCTGCTTTGAGTTGGTGTGTCCTGGTCTGTACGGAGCTTGCTTCTGATGATGAGCTCGGAGATACTGGGGGGTTGTTTGAAGGCCATAAGTGGGGGTTCAGGAAATATTTCTTTCAGAATGGGGTCCCCAATAAGTATGTGTTGTAGTTGTTTGATGATAACTCATATGGATTCCAGTGTGGGATGGCAGATGACAACTAGGGGTGTGTGGTAACAGCGATATCTGCTTCCTGAGCAAATGCAAGAAACAAAATATCATCCTCAGATGTCTCACCACCTATAACCCTCTGACCACTACATACAATTCCAAATATGCTGAACAAGTCTTCAGACAGACTTCAGAGAAACTAAAGAACCACTTACTGTACCTCAAATATGCCAGAAGGGACCTACTCAAATAAGAAATCATCACATGCTCCCATGCACTGGAGGAAAAAACAGGAAAGTGATCTGGAAATCATGCAAGAAATCAAAATCCCAAAACAACTATAAAAGAAATCTGATCACAGCCATCTAACACAAAAACAAAAAGTGGAACCAACTACAAGTATTCCAGAACCCCATTGAACACCATCTCTGAGAGCACCACAGCACCAGTACCCACCACATGGACACTACATGACACCTGGACATCATTAATTTATGAAGACTACCCCACACTGGAGCTGAATTATGTGTACCCTCTAAAGAACTTTTGCCACACCACAGAATCTGATACCATAATAACATATGGAGAAATGGAAGAATTCTTCTACAGTTTCTACATCAAAGAATGTCAGAATCATCACAACACTACTCATAATTACAACATCCCCACCAATAATCATAAGGAAAAAAAACTTTCTGACTGGACACCACAGAGCAGATGAAACCACACTCTTGATCATTGCATTGATTGCTTCAGAAAAAATATTGACTGTGAAATCCTTAACAAACATCACATTTCCATAATCTTTTCATCGCCAAGAGGACAGCCATGTGGTCCCTGTGAGCACTTAACCAGATAGCGATCAAACCAGCAGACAGCCATTGTAGTCCTCAATAGTGATGACTACATTCACGAGGTCAACCAACAACTCTCCAACACCACCTACTATAAAGAACTCAAAGAAGACTCCACACCACAATTCACACAAGAATTTAAGGATACCATCAAATCCTTCCCCAAACAACCCCAAGAGACACCCTACAAACTCACCCCCATGAAGCCACCTCAGGGACCTTCTACAGGCTCTCCAAGATACACAAACAAGGGGACACAGGCAGACCAATCATATCTGGCTACAACACTGAAGGAATAGCAGGACCCATAGAAATCATCCTCAAACCATTTACCATACAAAGGGCCACCTTCTTCCAGGCCACAACTGACTTCCTCCACACCGTAATATTAACAACCTCCCTCAGAACATCATCCTCTCTACCATGGATGTCACTTTCCTATATGCCAACATCCCTCAAAATGACGGAATAACCGCCTGGCCCAATATTTATAAGACAACCCTCAGATATCCACCCCAAACACATTGCCAAACTCATCCATTCATCCATAACAATTTTACATCAACAACAAACACTTTGTCCTAACCATGGAAATCGCCCTGGGTACTAGGATGTTTTCAAATATGCCAAACTCTTCATGCTCTTCAATATGCTCAAACCTTTGAGAAGAATTTCTGGACAAATGCACCACAAAACCAATTATATGCCTGAGATAAATCAATGATATTTTCATCCTCTGGGCAGACAGCTTAAAATCCCTAACAGATTTCCACCACAACTTCAACAATCACCTCCCATCCATTAAACTCTTTCTGGAACACTCCTACACTGGCATTAACTTCCTGGACACCAAAATCAGCTTCAACAATGGAACCCTACAGACAACCATGTACAAGAAATCCAGAGATCACCACACCTACCTTCACAGATGCAGTAACAGCCCCAAACACACCAAGAAATCTGTTATCTACAGCCAGGCACTCAGGCCAGATCTATACTACAGCCCTATATCACTGTAACTACATCGTTCAGGGAGTGTGAAAAATCCACACCTCTGAGAGACATAGTTATACCAACCTAGCGCCTATGCAAGACAGTGTTATGTTGATGGGAGAGCTCCTCCCACTGACATAGCTATTGCTTCTTGGGGAGGTGGGATTAACTATGTTGACAAGAAAAGCTCTCTCATCAGTGTAGAAGCATCTTCACTTCAGCATTACAGCAGCACAGCTGTACCGATGCAACTTTGCCAATACAGCATTTCAAGTGTAGACCTGCCCTCAGATACCACAGAATATGCTCTGAGGAGAAAGTTCGAGTTATACATCTTAAAACACTTACAACCACCTTCACCAGATAAGGAGAGTGCACCAGAGAAGCAGATCACATCATGGTACAGGCCACCCAAACAGCCTGAGACAACCTGCTGCAATAGAGAAATACATTCCCACTTACCGCACACCCCTGGTTGTCACCTACCACCCCACAGTGAATCCCGTATGGGGTATCTGACCTATGAGTCCATATCTTCAAAGGAAACCTGCACAACACTTTCAACAGATGAGCGTGGGAGCTTAAACATCATGGACTGAACAAAGACACTGGATTATGGTTTATTATAACAATCTGTAACCCACTAATCCCCTCTTCTTATCCTATGACTGCAGAGCAGTTAACAGGCCACTACCTTGAATAGTTCCTGTGCAGCTCAAAAGCTTGTCTCTCTCACCAACAGAAGTTGGACCAATAAAAGATGTTACCTCACCTACCTTGTCTCTCTAACTTTAAGCATCGCAGAGACTGCTCACATGCTTATGGATGAACTGTAAATACGAATATATTTTCAGTGATGGTCACAAAGAGTCCTGCAGACTTTTACTCAGGTAAAATTTCCATTAAAGCAAATTGAAGTTTTGCCTAAGTAAGGGGTCCAGGATCAAAGCCTATACATGTATGTATATAATGTACATAAGAGAGAGAGAGGGAGAAATCTGATACTATGCAGAGTTCTGTCTTTTCTTTCTTTCAAAATATAAATGGTATTTTAATCATACAAAATACTATCTGATGTGTGAAACCACTGGTAAATCATATCTAAATCAAGAGATTACACATCTTCTTTGAGAAAGAATTACATTCAAGAAAAAAGTACATATTTGACAAGTTGATGGAAAATATGCTTTGAAATTACAATATTTAGAAGCAGTCTAAAGTTGAGACAGAATCAATAAAATGACCAGTATTAATAGCTGTAGTACTTTTTCTTTCTACTTCTGATGTCAAAGGATGTAGAGTTTTTGGAAAATAAAGTGATTTGTTAGGAAACCTTTAGTTATAATGTTACTATCAATTTATGTCATCTATGTGTATATTTTGAAGAGATCATTAGTTTTCAGTTTTCATAGTTTTACACATATGTTTATATTCTGAAAAAATAGAGAAATTGAACACCTTCAACAGAATATTTGATGATGAGCAATAATACTCTGTCCTTTTATAAGACTATAATGTTCTTATCCACACCGAAACCTATTGACCCTTAAACATAAAAACAATATAGCAAAATTACATTTACACAGATAATAAAAATATCTTTGTACAGGGTATTTATACAGCAGTTACAATGATATTTTAGTTAAAGAGCGATTGATCAGAATTTTTTTCCACTGAACTTACATCAGGGAGTCTGGTTGTTGCTAAAGAGTAGAAAATGTGTAGTAATGTGAGAGGGTAGCAGCTACGCTCTTCACAGTACAATAATTTGCCATTCTCAGAACATAATATAAAGCTTTATCATACTGGAGTCAGAGTGAGGTGTTATAACAAAAAGCAACATGAAAAGCAAAGCCAAACGTCAATGAAACGTGCTATTGAAATATAGGGTACATTGGTCGTCCTAAATAACAATGGGCTAGATCCTCAGCTGGTGCTCATGGTATTTACTTCAGAGAGCATGCCAGCTGAAGATCTGGCCCTATACATGTATGTGATCAATTTGGTTACAGATACATGCATAAAACATTGCAGAAATTAAAAAGGATTTACAACAATGCATGACACACAGCTAGGTGTGAGCATTTGCTCTTGGTTTGTTTCTATGCATTACAGTATATTTTATAGATGATTTAAAACACCATGCCTTTACCATAACACCCATACCCCAACAAAATCCCAACAAGAAGTCAATAAAATTTTGAGTAATGGCTGCAGTATAGCTCCCTAGCTCATTTTGTTTGTGGCTTTGTTATTTCTGCATAAATAATGTGTGCCAGAGAGTTGCTCAACTCTAGGAATGTTACATATTTGAATGTTCTTTACCAAACTGTTGTTGCTCTCTAATGCAAATTATGCACAATAGGTGACAGTGTATTCAGGTGCATTATTTGGCAATTTAGCACCTGCTTCACTGTTCATGAAATAAACACCTTCTAAGAGTTGCCCTCTGACAGAGGACCATGATCCTGATCCAGTCATCACTTGGTCCAGTAATCCTCAATCAAGTGGGTAGTTTCACTGAAGTCACAGTCTATTGACTGTGGTTTCAGACCCCACAGCTGTTTCAATCTCTGGGCATTGTGGGCCCAATCTCATATCCACTGAAGTCGATGGAAAGATTTCAGTGGAGTTACGTTCAGAATGCTGAGTCAGCTTCCCTTTAAAATGGACTTGATTTGAAAACTTTTCTTACTGTTCGGGCCAAGCAGTACAAACTACTCTGGTGAGTAGTCCTTACACACAGTAGTTTCCTCCTCCTCATTAATTACAATGGGAGTATTCATGTCAGCAAGGAATACTTGGGCAAATCAGGGTTTCCTTTAGTGTATTGTAGTATGTCTTTCTAGAGTGGCAGAAATTAACTTATTAACAATTGTAGCAATGTATTTAATATATTACAGTTTTATGTATTATAACAGAACCACCTTGACACTAGCACAACACAGACTCGCACTGACGAACTGCATTTTTGCCAACATGTTATAATCCTAATATAAGATCCATGAATTTGCACTGACATAGCTTCCTCGCACTCTGACGTTACAATGCACTTTTATTTCAAGACATTTGCAGTGGCAACATTCCAAGAACTTTGTTATAAAAAGTCCCCTGAAAGTGAATGATGAATTTTCAACATTTACAAAATAAATTGAAAAAAAAAGTACTATATGTTTCTTTGCAGGAATTTTACAATTCAAAATACGTTTATTGTTTCAAATGAGTTTTGAAGAACAGACATTAAAGAAATCTAAGCCCTTTCAAAGATTTTGGTCAATGTTTTCCAACTTAGATGTAAAACAAATGGTCTAGATTCTTCCTTGCAGTGCAGGCACACCAGCAGATATGGTATCTAAAGCCACAGGAAGATAATAGATTCATAGCTTCCATGGCCAGAAGGGACCATTGTGCTCATCTAATCTGACTTCCTGTATAACACAGGTCATAGAACTTCCACCAAATAATTCCTAGAGCACATCTTTTAGAAAAATATCCATCTTGCTTTAACAATTGCCACTGACGGAGAATCCACCATATCCTTGGCAAATTGATCCAATGGTTAATTATCCTTACACTTAAAAATTTTACACTGTATTTCCCATCTGAATTTGTCTAGCATCAACTTCCAACCATCATTTTAGTCTAAGAAGATACTCCAGTAATATGCAACTGGCATTAAGGTTCTTATGACAACCTCCTCTGGCTGACAGTGTAAAGAATTTGGCTGAAGCTTCTCTGCCTCCTAGTGATCCGCAATTGCTTACTGGCCCTTTAGGGAGATTGGCAGTAGACAGAAGTTAAAGTAGCCCTGAGGCTGTTTAACTTAATGCTGGGAAAATGGCCTAGTGTCCAATGAGCTCAGGAGAACAGTCCCTCTACCCCTTCTTGTTCATAACTTGCACTGTGAGATGTGTGGCTATGATCAATAGTCAGGGCCAATACTGAGATATGCTGAGCATTCACCACTAGAGCTGGTTGAAAACTAATTCTGAAAAATGTGTCCCTTTTTTCTCATGAGAAATTTGGAATTTCTTGACAAGTTCTGCTCACCACAAATTGATTTCAGTGGCAGGAGTTAATGATCAGCAGCTTTGAAAAACCAAGCCACTTTTATTTAGGTGTTTACATATAGGATCCCTTGTTTGAAAATGCTGCTCTTCCTACCTGCACTATTCTAGGAAAAATAATTAGAGCTGCTGAAATGTTATGGAAAACATGTCTATAAGACTAATGTATTTAATCGATTCTCATATATATATATAAGGCTTCTGTTATTTCTCATCTTTTATTCTTTAATAATAAATAGTTAATTGGATAAATCAGGATCTTTGTTGTGAAAGAGTTTATCGGCACCAATTGAGGTCACAATTCTGTGTAACATGTAGAACTGTTTGAAACACTCAAAATTCTAAAACTGAACAAAATCCATCTTCGTATTCCTTTACAGGATTGGAATTCACACCGTTGCACTGAAAGGATCATAAGGTTTCAGGTGTACCTGGCCCTAGTTAATGAAATATTACAGTTTTGTATCAAAATCATGCAAAGCTAACACTCAGATACTTCCAAAAACAATACAGGTAAAATTTAGTTTAACAAGAAAATATTCACATAATTCTAATCTAGTCATCATTAGGAACTATACTAATAGTTATGATACCACAAATTATTATGGGCCAAATTCACTACTGACAGAAATTGAGGTAACTGTACTGGCTTCAAGGAACACTCAGATTGTATGCTGACGGGTGTTATAGCAATGCAATAAGTTATTGTATTATCATGGAGTTGCACCTATTTATGTCTGGTGTGGATGTTTCCCTATATTATCTAGTAAGGGATAAATACTGGCTACCGAAGAAGAATAAAGAGATTCTGAGTTCGTGCAAATGTTTAAGGGTAGAGTTGGGCACATATCAAACATGCCACATCCAAATACCCCTGATGCTTTGGTAGAGCTCAGAATCCAAACTGCATTATAATTCCAGATTTTGCAGTTGATTCCCTCTCTCTACAATGGACCAAACAAAAAACCTGCATTTGAATGAACCAAACAAGAAACACACATTGAAGTTCAGAGTATTCAAAATCTGGATCTCAATCCAAATTTTGCAGCTCAGACCCATCTCTAGTTATGGACACTGGAACAGAAGAGAAAAATAAATACGATAAACAGATTTTTTCTAAGAAGAATGTTTTATAAGGCTTTCCATGAGGTATCAGCTGCTCTTTTTTACGACATCACTGTCTGGAAATTAAAAAGAAAAGATTCTGAAGACATATCTAAATGCAGGGTTTCTTAATACTGTAGAAAACAGCTATAGTTTTATTGGATTCAAGCCATTTAAATTTAAACCTGATTCAATGTGAAACAGCAAAATACAAAATATTAAAAAATAAACACTATTGATTTATACTGGAAAGGCCAACTCAGCCTTAACTACAGCAGTAATATGACATCACTCTATAATACAACAATTATGTGCAATACAACAATTGGTATGTACAGTATATTTAGCTAGGGCTTGATATTTGTGGTAGACCAGTCTCTCAATACCACTAAAATATTAATAAAGCAACTAAAATGTTAGATTTGCACCCAGAGTTAGCTTAACTTACTAGAAAAGACTAAAAAATCATTAGAATCCCATAGCTAAAAAAGCAATAGTGAAAACTGCTCTGGCAATCTGGAATTCACATGACTAAAAGCAAATCTCTACTTTGTGATGTCTCAGTCTGCCTAATATTAGCCCATTATCTTTGGAAACATCTACATATGTCCTGAATGTACCAAGTACAAACTTTAGTGACAAACAAGTGAACAATGAGAGGCTAGAATGCAATTTGAGATATTCAAACCATTACGCACAAAGAAAAAAGGACACATTTTTCCTGAAATTTCCAAGCTCATTCATGTTTGAGCATTTAGCTTCCTGCAATCTCTTTTACCAACCAAAGTTTGAAGGGATTTGCCAAGGGCTCTGGTCAAGTATATTTGGCTTTGTTTTGATCATGACCAATCTGCATGATATTTTGTCATCAAATTAAAAAAGTGCAGCTACATATTGGTGTTCAGGCAAAGTTTGGTCAACCACGTAATAAGAAATATTTGCACTTTTAAGTGCCTTCTATCAGAAGATACTGAAGTGCTTTACTAACATTAAATTAAGCCTCACAACATCCCTGTGAGGTAGGTAAAAGATATATAAGGAGTACTTACTTACTTCGTTCAACACTGACATGAAAACGTCTCTGGGAGGAAAGCAGAAGTTCACTAACACTGCAACACTAGCGTTTAGAACTTATCAGGAGCAAAGGACTCCCTCTTCTTTTGTAAGATCGCACTCTCCAGCAGTGCTGCATGCTAGCGTGCAGTGGAACAAATATCTAAACAAGGTCTTCACACACTTAGTATATATAAAGACACAGAAGGAGAGATTAGTAGCTCTTGGGTTGTCTCTTCTGCTGCATTAACTCAAGTCAGTACAGTCAGTAGTAGAGCAGAATACTCAGGGGATGCGGCTATCAGTTCTTGAGGAACAGAATTCCATGGGAACAACAGGCTATGTTATAGAGTCTCTTCTCCGTCTACAACACCGTTAGCACTCCAATCTGCCAATTAGCTATGTTGATATTGGCTGGTTCCTTGTGCAGTGCCCACTTGTGGCCCATCTGTGAAAAACTTGCTGAAGATGAGTTACTACTATGATTCATTTTGTGAGTTGACTTGCTGTGTAAAATGTTCCCTACTCTGGTTGGCCACATTCCCTCAGCTGTACAGAGCTGGTCTCCCACGTTGCTGAAGGGTCAGAAACAGTTAATTGGTGGGGGCAGAAATGCTAGTATATATCTATCTCCACTTCTGAACTACCATAACCCACTTCCTGTGATCTTTCTATGGTTCTGCTCTTCTCCATGCTGCATAGCATGGGAGAATTTTTGGGCCTAAGAGGAGAACACCAGTTTTCAATGCCAATAGATGGCACCAATGGTGCAGAAGGTCATTAAATACTAAAAAATTCACTGTTTTATATGATTGGGAAGGGAAAAAAACATTCAGATTTAGAACAGCATCTCTGGAATACTTTATGTGAATCACAGGAAAAGGGAAACAGAAGTAAAAGAGTTTTCTTAGCATTGACCACTACAAATATATATCCGAATTTCACTTTTAAAAAGAAGTTGGAAAAAATGGTAGGAGCATATATGAGTTAAAATATCACTCAAAGCTGACACAGTCATGGAGAATCTACGTTATTTGACTTTTATATTACAGAGGCTGGCCTACCATGTGCAAGATAGTTTTACTGGTTAATTTTGTGTTCATGGAGCCAGGTTATTCTCCTCTTTTGCCTATATCCATTTGAGTTTGATGAGTATTTATGATAATTGTTAGTTGTGCATTAGCAGCTGCATAATTACCACACCAGTTGAGTAAAACACCCTGAATGCCATTGCTTCATAAAATCATTCAGAGGAGGTGGTTTATGGGTTCTGTCCAAGCAGCTCTGCAAAGTTCTCATCATAAACATTGCATACGTTTCATGATTAGAGCTTTAAATTGTTTTTTTCGCTAGTCATCAATGAATATAATTAGCTTATGAAATTACAGTATATTATGTGAGTGGTGTCTGTCAATGTATGTACATTTTATTTAAATACTGAAATGGGGAGACTGCATATATAACAACTGGCAACTCAACAATGAGTTGGTATCCCTATACTCAGTAAGAGACAATCTGAGCGCTGAAATGATTGGCATCTACCATGTAAGGATGACTTCACATCTCGTGTTGCCCCTGTGTTTGGAGTCCTCTCCTTCTCTCTATTCCTTCTGTTCATTGCAACACTGATTGTCATAGATAGTCTTTGTGCTTTTGCATAATGCCCATCTTTGATGTAACAGGAATTCACATACAAAACTTGGCCATTGTAAGTAAGCATGCTGGAATACAGGCAGGGACCATACAACCATGCACAAAATACTCTTTGAAATTTTTTCAAACTGACGGTAACATTTACATGCACCACTTAATATTGTGTTTGGTCATGTACACTGAAGACTGGATTTCACAAGCATTCATGACTATCTCTTCTTGCAAGAGTTCCTTTATGGTTTTAATAGGATCCCAGTGCAAGAAAACTCCCTGCAATTCTGACCTTGTCTTCACCATTTCAATGTCAAACGCTTTCAGAATTTCACCTATTGCACCTCCTCTTGCACAACTTCCTGTTAAATAGTTAGTTAGAGACAGAGATTAGTGTGTCAGGGATTTTCTTAGCCACTGGAATAGTTCTTCTTTATAAAGCATTTGCCACCGTACATTGGCCTCCACTGTTTCGACAGCTCGAGAGAAAGAGGAAGCAGCTCCTTCTTTGTAGCTCTTTATAAAATTCTTTAGCTGGAAATACAATTTAAAATTAAAAACTTAAAATGGAACTGAAGAGAAGAAGTCTTTGCAATGCATGTAAACAAGTCAGATATTTAGGACAAAACTCTGTGTTCGCTGCTGAAGTAAAAGTAATATCAAGTAGAGAGATTTATTGCAAAATGCAATAAGACAGCAGACTGTGTCAATTAGGCACGATGTGTTTGCTTCAAATTGCTCTGTAAGATATTGACATGTCAATGCCCGATCACATTAATATCATTTCCTCTTTTTCTCTTGTAGCCCAGCTGCTACACTTTGCAGACAGCTGGGCTGCTCTGAAGTTTTATTCCTACTTAGAAAACTAAATTGGGAGTGTTGGAAATGCTCCCAGTTCAGCTTTATAAGCCAAAGTCAAACTGAAGCAACCCTGCTGCCTCTAAAGAGGGTTGGTTTAATCAAACGTTATAACTTATGTTAAACTTAGCCTTGAAGAACTACTTATGTTACTACTGCACAGGTTGATTGTTTAGAAAAGAGAGTGGATCAATTTAAGAAGTTACTAATCATAGTTACGGTGTGAAGAGTCCCTCAAGAGCAGTATTTTGGTAATTATTCTCAGATTTTGGACTACTGAAAAAGATTCTTTCTATTACAAGGAAACTTTGGTCTTGATCAACAAATGTCAAATAGTTCTGTCTTGTATGATAGTCAGTTTTGGGTAAGGGTGGATGTGCCATCAGAATTTGGATTGTTCTGCTAGTGGCACTGATGTTCTTTGGGTTAATATTAGATTTCGACAAAGAGTGGTCTGCACTGTATGTTGGTGGTAACCTTATATGTAAAATTGTTGATTTTTAGTAGAGGGTGTTAATCGCTGGCAAAGGTTTCTTTTGTGGTGAGGCTAAATTCTGTGCATTTATTTAAACCTGACATAACACTATAGCATTTTGTGCAGCTATTTAAAGCTAAAGGTTGTGATCCTGTAATTTAGGAGCTCCCAGTTCCCGTTAACATTAACTGAACTTATGGAGAGTGCTGAACACCTCACAGGAGGCACTCAGGATCTTTTAAGGGAAGACCCTATATCTGCACTCCTTTTTTACTGATACACTTTCATGGCCTGGTTGTCTCAGGGGAAGAGGAGCAGCCTACGAACATTATGGACGTGGGAACCCAGAGTCCAGCATGCCCTTGCACACTGTCTCGATGTTGACAGCTGGCTCGTATGTCATTCTCAAATGGATGGCCTTGGGGAAGCCAGCTGTGTTCTTCCTTGAGTTCTGAGTTTGGCAAAACTGGGGTGCACAGAAAAACACAGCACAATCAAGAGGACTGTAACCTGCCTTTGGTTCGCCATGATTATATTGTATACGAATTATTTAGTCATTTGAGACGATGCACAGCAGCTGCTAAGCTCACCACAAAACCACCACACAGCCTCAGACAGGCAAGTGAATGATATATTCAATTGAAGGATCAGGCTAATTTAGGCAGGAGGTATATAATTACTGAAGTTGAATCTGGCCAGAATTTCAAGGTTAACAGCTATCCTCATACTTAAAGTACCGTAGGTGAAGGAACAGGAAACAGAGCATTGACATTATCCCCTACTCTCATCACAATCCAAGGAGCTTTTAACTTTTTCTACAGCATCTACCTAAAAGGGATACAAGAAGCCAGTTTTTAACATCTTGACCAATAGATGGCACCTCTAGCAATACAGCACCACCTAGTACTGCAGTCTGAGGGCAGAATTTGAGCCATGATCTTCTATCCCAAAGTCAGAGTGCTGAGAAAAAGTTTACATACAATCTTATAGTCCTATAATATTCCTAAACTGCTAAAAATCCTAGTTTAAAGGTCACATGTCTGGATCCCCAGCCACATACTGTAGGGAGAGCAATAGAATAGGAACGCACAGTGGTGGCTTCAGCATTCAGACTAGAATAAGTTTAAGTTTAATACTGTTGTGCAGCAGAGAAGGAGTTGCCTGCTTTATCTCCCTCCCACAGACCCCACCCAGGCTCCATGGCAATTTGGTTTAACAGCTGCAGAACAATAGCCTCTTGCTGCACAGTAGCAGGCTAGGCTTGTGTTACCTGCTATGCAACCAGAGCTCCTAGATGACTGGATCCTCCTCCCAGTCTGGTGGTCCTGCCGAGTGAGAGAACCCCAAAGCAACCCATAACCTCCCTAGGCCACTGTCTGTTCCCAGTCAGCAGAGAGATTTTTCAGCCCCTATGATCTTTGTAGCTGCTCTCACCTTGGTGATACTGCTTAGATCCCAAGTCTTAAAAAGTTTTTTAAAAAAATTAAGACAAAAGCAAGTTCAAGCACTGAGATGCATGTAATATTTACCTCATTTAGTTCTTCTTCAGTATTAAGGAATTCTGTGACTCCACTGATAAGCTTGGAATTCATAAATAATGCTTCTCCATATCTTCAAGGGCAGAAAAACACACATATCAAATTAGCGTAAGGACAAGATGAACTGAATGAAGTATTTAATAACACAGATTTCCATTTAGGTACAATAGCCCTTTCAAAATTACCTCAATGTCTATTGGTCCATTGCAAAGCCAAGAGGGAGAGGAACAGCCAGTCTAGGAAAAGAGTGTGTGGTACCTCTGCAGTTGAAGTCTTAAAACCTACTCTCTTTTAGTTGTGCATTCTTTTTTCCAGATTTCCTCACCCATTTCATTTACGTAACTAGTAAATGAGCTGAATCTGGTTGTCTCCCTCTAGGACTTAGGCTTGCTTACATGTGAAAATTAATCTAGAGTAAGGTAGGGTATGAATTTCAAGTGGACTAATTATTCCTGATTAACTATGTGTCTTATTCCAGAATAAGAGCATTCATAGACAAATATCAGCAATAGTTATTCCACTTTAAATTCTCATCCTACTTTAACTTCTAAATCTAAATTAACTTCCCTGTATAGCCCTGCAAGCCCTGAGGATAAAAACATGGGAACAATGACATCTCCAAAAGAAGCAACCAGCCAATGACAATATAAAGTCTTGAATGATGGCTGTCCAAAGCCAAATTTGTATCTTGCTATTGTTGCTGAATATATTATAATTCACTGAACTGTGCTATTCCACATTCACTTACTTTGAAAGTGGTTATTAAAACAGCACCCATTCCACTTGCTTGTCTGAAAAGTCTAGTGTGCCCAATAACACTCCCCCAAGACAATCTACATCTATTAGGCTAAAGATAAACCAAGAAAAAGGATGGCTCCTGAGCTTTTGCATTATACCTAGAAGTATTTCTCTGAAATCTCTACTATATGGAGTTGAATTCTAATAGAAGCCAAGCAGGATTAGCCATCATTCAACATAGCAACAGTCACCTGATTTAACCAGTGAACCAGTCCTTAAAGCAACACCTAATTTACCTACCTTCTTCTGGACATAACTGTGTTTAAAAAGAGAGAATCCAGCTCTGCCCTCATATATGCAGACACATTTGGGTTTATCTGAGGACAGAATTAGGCTCACACATTTGCTTTCTCCAAACAGATTTGGAGAAACAATTCATACTTCAAATTGAAACGATCTAGCATAGCCTTCTTTTCTGTTTATATCAACCTTACATTAACATTAATTACTCTTAAGCCTTTAGGTGGTGAAAGGCAGAGTCTTTCAGAAAATGAAAGCTCTATTTAAATAAACATAAAACTCTAAAAATGAACTTGCTGTTTTGGAAAACTTGCCATTTTTGGAGGGTAAGTTCCTTTGTTACCTCGAACTTCTGTGTAAGGGACAGCGTTGCAGGTAACAAAATTCCTACTCCCTGTTCACTAATAACTGAATTATTCATGGGTATTTCAGCAAGCACATCTCTTTTTCCAAAGCTTCAGTCACACTTACATACACAGACACCCAGAGGCAAACGCTTCCTATGGGAAGATGTATGGATTTCATGGTCCTTTAAGCATGTTTAGGCTTTCTAGCCAAGTACTCTATTGTTACCTTCACAACTCAGCCTCATAAATGTTTAGAAAATTGGAAACACCTCTTGATGGGGCCTTTTGACAAAGTTACTAGTCCACTTCACAGAAGTGACTCATGAAAAGAGTTGCAGGGATTTTATTTTTTAAGTAACTGCACTGTGTCCACAGTGTAAACAAGAAGTAGTAAAAATCATCTCTTCCTTAAAAACTAGGCCTTTGTGAATTACTGCACTAGTTATCTCTCTTTGCCCTTATGTGTAAAGAAAGTACCCATTAACCAGGGTAACACCTTCATGGTCTCTGCTCGCAAATACTCAAGTTAAAAAAAAATCTTAAATGTTATTTGCAAATACTAAATACAAAATTAACTCTATGTTTATGGGAAAGAACCTACTCTTTCATCTACTGATCTTGACAAACTGTCACAGAAAACATGTAATGGAATTACAGAACCAGCAAACCAATATTTTTGCCTAACAGAAGTAGTTCATGTAGGAATGGTGGGAGTCTTGTACTGCTCCTGTATTTACAGGGCCTGATTTTCCAAAACCTTGCAACTTTTCTAGACAGTTCACCTCTGCACAGTGGGTGTATAGGTGAGGGCTTGTGAGGTAGCATTTCCCACCTACTTTGGACAGCTGTAAATTAATGAGAAGGAAGAGGAGAATCGGACCAATAGTAAGGAATGTAGGAATTCCTATTATCAAATGTTGGGTAAAATTTTCAAAAGTGTCTAAGGATTCTGAGTCCCATTTTCTAAAGTGAATTAGGTACTTAGGTTAGATTAATTAATTTTTAGTGAGACTTAGGTTAGGTTCTTCAAGATCCAAGTCACTTTTGAAAATAGGATTTAAGCACGTTGGACAATTCCACTCATTCGCTATAGTTTGGTTGAGGGGTATGACAAATGTACTTAAAAGATCTCATCAGAGAATAATATTGGTTGCTGTTGTTTCATCCCTATGACACACAGTATTTCATAGTGAAAGAACATTCAAGTTTTGGCATCATTTAATTGTCCTTGGATACTTCATATTATTCTATGAAAGTGCTAAGTATTTCAAAATGAATTCAGTGAAAATACCATAAAGATGATCATTGTATTAAATTAATGTATATTACAAAATATTACAAAATTTAATAAAATTATATATCTAATAATGACAAAATAAACATTGTGAAAAAAGATATCTTGGAACAGTATGTTGCCTTGATTAAGTCTGCAATGAAATGTACAGCCCATTGTGCAAATGAATCACATTTAAAATAAAATTAAAATATATATATATATATATATATATATATATATATATACCACCTATCTGATTTCCATTCCCTGCATCTGACAAAGTGGGTTAAAGCCCACGAAAGCTTATGCCTGCAAAAATTAAATTTGTTAGTCTTTAAAGTGCTAGAGAACTCACGTTGTTTTAGCTGTATACAGACTAACATGGCTACCCCCTGGAACTTTTCACATTTTAAAAAGATCCTAGTACTACAAAAATTTAAAATTATTATCATGCATTCCTCAGTCAGTGTCAAATCTTGGATCTTTCACTAAATATTTTTTTACGATGCTTAAAACAACCTTTCATGGAAAATTTCAATTGCCTGTTACAAAATTTATATGCATGAAATGTTTGAGTCATTTCAGTCTATCTGGATTATGCAATAAGAGCTCTATTCATTGCCTGAGAAGCAGTGTACTTCCTAAAATGCACAATATGTCCTGGAACTGTCAGTCATGCAGGTGGAGCATGCTCACTGCTAACCCTGTGTGGGTGATTTCCCGGTTGGGCTACTTTAAGGGCTCATCTACACAAACATTTATTTCACGTCAAACTGGGATTGGAATCTACCTCACGTTAGCATGCCACATTCTAACTATCCATGTGCACCCAGCTGACATACACTAAGAGTTTGCTAAAGTGCTTTAATCTGGTTCTGTTTCAAAGAGAACTAGATCAAAGTGCATTAATGATCTGTTAATACATGTCAGCAGGGTACATGTGGATGGTTAGTGTGTGCCAGGATAGTACATGGTAGATTCATGCTCCAACTTGCGGTGAACTACATGTTTGTGTAGAGAAGCCCTAATTTGTATTTGAAGACCAGCATTGTATTGAGTAGCCCCAAGACTGGTGTAGCCCCAAGACAGAGACAAGAACTGGCCTTTTGTCACTTCCCCATCAAAATGGAGATAATTAAGCTCCCTACTGCATTGGCTAAATGCCTTACTGTTTGTAAAGCACATGGATGCCACAGTGGTGGGCCCCATAGGAAAAAAATGAGATAAATAGTTAACACTGAATTTAAATGAAGACATTTTGAGTTACATCAGCATAAAAAGAAAGATCTCCCCCCAACCCCCTTTAACTTAAAGGGGGCTTGGGAGACTTCGTTTTGAAAAGTTTGCTCCTGGACTAAAAACCTCCAAAACCAAGTTTCTTTTCAAAGACAATTTTCTGAGCTGAACTGAACTCCCATAAAATCTGCTAGCCCCCAAAATCTTAACCAAAGCATTGTAGGCAGCAAACATAAGGCCAAATTCATTACGCTGTGGGCAAGATTCACTAACACGGTGTTTCCGACAAATCCTCTGATTGATATGAAGGTGGCTGTGGTGGAGCTGCCCATGGAGCTGATATGAGGTATGGACTTTCTTAACCCACTTATGTCCAGTGATTGGCAGTGAAATCTTGCTGGTCTTCAAGATATCCAGAAAGAACCAAGAATATCTCCAATTGTTCCCTGCCTCAGTCTAAATCAAGATCTCCCTCAGATGAGTTTTGAGAGCATGGATGGGGATTCTGAGTAAGATAATGTTGCAAGGGTCCAAATTATATTACACAAAGAAACAGCTTCAGCTATGGGGCACAGCACATCACAGAGAGTGGCTTTCCAAAGGTCTCCCCTCTCTCTTGGCCAGGTATACCTCCATCCAAAAGGCTGGCCATCCAAATGAATGAAAATGGTGTGTAAAGTTAACATAAATTTGGAGGGAAGGGGAATGATGCTCCATTGTACTCAACATTCTTCCATTCCTTAAAAGTTGGAGCATTGCAAAAGATTCTCTCTACTGCCCTGCTACCATGTTCTGAAGCAGATTTTTCAGTCAGACCTAACTCAGGCAAAAATCTGAAGGGGAGGTTGGTTTGTCTAAATAAAACAGAACTCATGGATTTGCCATATATACAGCACATATCATCACAAAGACTATGCAGTAGTGGACATGTATATAGATAGATAGATAGATAGATAGATAGATAGATAGATAGATAGATA